>CM039087.1:63326010-64572981 GCA_022113865.1 Chimonanthus praecox | reverse complement strand
TTAATTTTTAAATGCTCAAGTTTTAATTTTAATTGTAATTTAAAAGTTTGACCAACCTACACTACATATAGGGTTTTCTAAAGTATATAAGACATTTAAATTCCAAAAAATTTAGGTGCCCATAGAGTGAAATTTTGGCCGGTAAGTCCTGAATTTGACACAATCTAGCAAGCATTGAAAATCCAACAATTTTTAGCCTTACTTTATTGTGTTATTATGAACACAGAGACTTTGGAGACAGAAAAATAAAAAATTTCATTAATATCAATAGTGAAAATGATACAAACAAGAGGCTTTTATATGAGGATTGCACAAGGTCAAATCCTCTAGAAAAGAAAACATGAACATAACAAAGGATTATGATGGCCCAAGATATCAAGCCCCAACCCCTCTACAGCTAAACTAAAATTACAAAATTTCAACAGAGGGCCTCACTTTTGCTACTCTAACTTTCGTTCCGAAGTCCGTGACATTGCTCGTGGACTAACACACCTATTTTAAAATGATATATCTGCCTTTACACATCCTCGTGATATCACAAACAACATTGACGAACCTCCAACGTCGACTCTTCTTACCTTAAGCTCAGGCAATAACGTTTCTTTAACCACCCTCGATGACTAAATTGTTGTTTCCATACCTCACCCACAAATGAGTAGCCCTATTATTGGCAAGAACCTGCGCTTCACTTGATTCAATGATCCCAGTGGACTCTGAAAAAACTAGTCGCATTCCATCATTATCATCGTGTCACCCCTACTCTAACTAGTCTCAACTTACCCCTCATTACATCAACATTGAATTTAGTGAAACCTAACTCTAATTTAGACATCTCAAATTGATCTTGTTCTATTTTCTAACTCCCTTCATACAACCCTCCCATAACAACTCTGGTCAGGTAAACACCTTAAAGAGTGAGAGCCCCCCTTTCAAAGACTTGGTGGGTGGATTTACTTAGTTGGGTCATGCAAATTGCAATAGAATTTTTTTTTTTTTTTCTTTTTTCCTTACTCTTCTATGGGTCTTGAAATAACAGCAGACATGGCTTGACTCAAAACTTCACAGTCAACTAGTGGGGATTTTTTTTAAGATTCTCTATTTATTTTTCTCAGGCAATTTGTGACTTTTTTACCACATGGAGGTTGCTCCACATAGCCACTCTAAACTTTAAGCTGGTCCTATTAGGACGGCCACCTAATCGAAATTTAAGAAGTAGATTAAACAGATCAAAAGTCATAAATTTGAAAACGTGAAATGATCACATGTATGCATCGTAATATTCTGCATTTTAGATATATAATTCACTAAATTTGAGGTAGATGAATCCATTGAAAAGATCTTTATTTGAATATGTATTTCATCAAAAATCAATTTAGTTGAATCAATTAAATCATACAATAAGAAGATTTTCTTTGCTTTTGAAGTCAACACTGTTCAGTTCAATGAAAATAAAGATTTTAACTCAAACAATTAAAATATCAGATTTTCATGACTTGACGCATGGTGAGATTTCATAACATTTGATAGATAACATAAATAAAACCCCATAGATATTTCTTTCATGAAATTGCTTTCCTCAAAGAAATAGTTGTTTATTTCTTAAGAAAAAAATTGTAGAGAAAATTATATTTAGATTTGATAAATGTTGTCCAATAAGTACTATGTAGGCCAGTCATCCTAACAAGGACAAAATCGGTTAGGAGATACGGAATGGAGTGAAATTCCCATTTTATCTGTATCGGTGTACTGCTCATTGAGTACTGGTGTACCGATAATACGTTGCTGCTGGTATATGTTTTGCATATCGGTACACCGGTACTTGATGAACGGTACACTGGTAGGAGTAAAATGAAAATTTCACCTATCCCGTATCTCTTAACAAATTTTGCCTATGTTAGAATGATCGTCCTACTATATAATCTGACTTTTTGATAAACTATGGAAAGCTGGTACTTTTGTTGTTTGTATTAAAATATTTATTTTTAAGAAAAACCTTCTCCTTTTTCCAATTATATTTTCCTATCCTCCTACGAAAGTGGATTTTATTCAAGAAAAAAGAAAAATGTTTTTTTTTTTTTAATTCTTGACAAATAACTCTTATTCTATGAGTTTTTTTTTTTTTTTTGAATTTAAGTGTGGGAAACCGCAGGTTACCCAGCGTAAAATCCCGATGGATGAGTCCACTATCCGTAGGGTACACCAAGATTAGGCCGTGGGAACTCAAAATTCTATGAGAAAATTTGAGAGAAAAGTCAAACGAAAAGTCTTTCATTTTCCATGTTCTTAATTTTCAATGTATGAAAATGACAAATGGACCGCAAGCATTAAGATAAAACTTAGACTTGTGTGGATGATCACCCTTTTCTAAAAGTATGGTGAACTCAAATATTTTACTAATTTGACTGCACAAGTTTGATCAACACAATCAGTTTCCTGGTTTGTGACTTGTTGGGTCTTGTGAGACCACCTGGTCGAACCACAACAACACAAATAATTCAGCAAACGCTTCAATTTTTTTTTTTTTGTTAAAGTGCTCCAAATATATCTTATATTAAATATTTTATTTTTATTGAGGATTAATTCTTCTTTTAAAATGAAAAGATATGATATATTCGTGGGACTTAGAATTAAAAAAAGAAAAAATTTAAAAATTGATAGTACGAAATTATTGTGCTTATAGCCTTGAAAATAGAGGGTTACTACTCCCTTTCCTATCTTTGTTACCAAATAAACGTTTGCCCTTTAAAAAGGGTACACATTCTTACACTGGAGAAATGATTCATCTCACACCAAAATTCAAAAAATTTCCATTTTATCCTTCCAATCAACTCAAAAATTAAAAGGATAAAATGAGAATTTCAAAAAAATTGAATTCCCGTCACAGATAAAAGGATTCTCTCATGTGAGAATGTTTACCCTATAAAAACTATTCTAAGATAACAATATAATAAACTGGGATTAGATCTTTTTAATTGATCAAATCTATTCTTTGAATATATTTTCCTATTTTTAGTCTATTTTTTTATGAAATTTCTATTTTCAATATTAATATAATAAAACCATGTCAAATCTTCAAAATTTTCAAATTCACTAAATCAAATCTTAAAAATAAAAAATTCCTCATTTTAACTATTTTTTGGACAAAAAATTCTTTCTTATTACAAAATTAAAATTATATTTCATTTATTTAATAATAAAATAAGATCCATTCAACGTAGATAAAGTAAAGAGACTAAAACTGAACTAGAGCAATAGTTTCAACTTTCAACCTCAAGGCTCAAGTTCCTAAAATTACTAGCCCGTGTTTTGAAAATCAAAACCAAATTCGCAGATCAAACCAGATTGGACTCTGACTAGCCACCTCAAAAATCAGGTTGGTCAAACCTGTCCATACCAATCAATTATTATTTATTACTATCCAATACTAGACTTGTAGATTTTATCACAATTTTATTTTAATTTTTCTCAATCTTGACAGCACAAATTTATAATATGACAACTCTATTAAAGAAGGGTCTAATCAATTAAGACCGGCCATCTACAACAAATGGTTTGGTCCGTTGTCCAATTTCGAAACATAGGATGAGAACTTGATAATTACATACCATTAAAAATTTAACCCAAAAAAAAAAAAAATCATTCATTAGATATGTGTCATTCCATAGTATTCAAATTTATTTTGTTGTGGATATGCATGCCTTAAATAGGTGATGATGGGTTTTCTTTCTTTGTCCTTTTTATTTCCAAAAAATGCTTACCATTTTTGTATTAAAAAAATGGACAGCCATGTAAGTAATAGGAGTATTCACTGGTTGGGTTGAGTCAGGCCAATGCTCAATGTAAGTCCATTTATAGAAGTTTGAGTTTATTCCTTTGAGACCATTAAATATCCAATCATTCAGATTGAGAGAAGAAATGATGAGATATAAATGGGTTTCCAGGGCTCTTAGACTACCTGACTAATTCTTGGAGCAAGTGCAAATCTCTCTATCTACACACCGGATAATACTATGGAGAGTGATCCTTTGGCGTTGAGAGTGACTTTAAGCCAAGACCTCCCGCATCTCAAAAGGGTTCTTGACCATTAAGCCAACCCTCACGGGTTACAAGTGGGTCAAATTTTAGGGAAAATTAAGTTTGCAACACTTGATCTTACTGGTCAAAATCACTAGACGCCTTTGTCTTGGGTGATTTTAAGGATTCCTAGTGATTTTGACCACTAAAATCAAGTGATTAAAAATTGATTTTTTAACTCAAGTTTAGCTCACTTGTAGCTCATCGTGTCTTTATTAATATAAACTGTAATTTATTAATTTATTAATTAAGTCATTGAAAGCGATGCTTAGTCCACTGCAAAACATATGATCTGATGGCAATTATCTGAACTGGATGAGATGACTTACATTGGATAAATTAGCTATTTCTGTATAAAATCATTAGTTTTAGTCATTTTTTATACCTAAACTTTTTCTTGCATTATTATTTATTTTGTGGACAATAAATCATTTTGAGAGTACACTTGTATAAATAAACAACTTTACATTTTATATTTTAATAAATTATTACAGTTTAAAAGAAATTTAATTTTTTTTTTATGCTGCACTATTGGGTTTTAACAAATTGCCGCAGAGTGGATTACTGACCATGCCAAAATTTTAAATAGAGTTTGATCAAGATTAATAGTTCATCCACGCAACCACACTATAAGCACGGGCTAAGCTGCTGGTCCTCTCTCTCTTTTAACATCCAATGTCACTAGTTACATGTTTCCACTTTATTTATCTTTTTTTTTATAATCGAAGGTGTCTAGAAGTCTCATCCGACTAATCCTTTGAAGCTCCAACGCACACATACCGGGTTATTTAATGGAGAGTGGCCTCAGGAGTTGAATGTAAATCAAACTCAAGACTTCGGTTCATGAAGTGGATTTCTTGACCGTCAAGCCAACTCTTTGAGATTGTTTTCACTTTATTGTTATAGCTCTCTATCATCATCATCAAAAGACCAAAATCTTATTATCATTTTAGGGTTGGTTTTTTACTTTTACTTCTCTATTTGATATCGGAAAAAACTATAATGTTTGTCGCTCCACTATTTATCATGCATTTTATATCCTTCCCTCCACATCTTCAATAGTTATTTTAGTGCCTGACACTTAATTTTACTCCCTTTGTCTCAAATTAGTTGTCCTATATGGATTTTAGAATTGTCCCAAAATATTTGTCTCACTTAGATTAGAGCAGTATAAAGTGTGTTGAAAACGGATGAGATCACATAGAGTGGTAGCATTATATAGAGAGTTTCTTAAAAAATACAAATATTTTAAATGAGACAACTAAAATGGAACGGAGGGAGTATATACCTAAGTTATTTTTGGTATTCTATTTACATGTCCAAACCACCTTAAAAAAAATTCTCATTTTGTTTTAAATTAGTATCATTTTTAAATTGTCTCTAATTGAGTCATTTCTAACTTTATCTTTTATATTCAAACCACTTATTCAATGTATCATGCATATCTCCATTATCTTAATTTTATCTATTTGTTTTTTCTTCGTTATTTAACAGTATGCTTTGTAGTTTGTATAGCATTGTAGGCCTTATAATTATTTATAGAATCACCCCTTTAAGTGATTTAGAATTCTTTTATCAACATAACTTACTAGTTTTTTTAACTCAACCGACTCTCGTTCTATTAATGATATCTAAGTCATTTTCACTATGTGATTCTACTAAAAAGTCTAAGTATCTAAATTTGTCACAGTGCATCGCTGAATCATTTTCAAAGTTAAACGGGTCACTTTAGTCATCTTCAATTTCACTAAAGTAACACTTCATATACCCTATTTTAATTTTACTAATTTTTAGACTATCACAAGAATTATCAAATTCTAACTTGATGTTAGTTGTTTCATTTCATCAAATAATACTAAATCATGTTTTTGTTACAACTAACTAGATAATTTTGTCTCTACGATTTAGAATGATTCCCTCCCCTTTAGCAGACAAGACCCTGCCATGTTTATTAAAGTTAAAAGGAGGTGGTGCAACAGAGTCACCAACCTTGTGCACGCCTAATTGATGTTTCATTTTCCATATTGTCTCTCTTATCTTCTCTTTTAGATATTTTATTATTATAATTTTAATCTCTTAATTTTGGAAATTCAAAGTATATATATGAGGCTTTGGCTCTCCATCGAGATTTCTTGTAGAAAAATTTAAATAAATGTTATTGATTTGAAATTTTGTTTGATGCCTTTACTCTCTTTAGATGGGCCAGTGAGACTCGAATTAAGATCTTTTCCAACAGATACAATATGATAAAATAAAAGGAGATTGAGACAAGCATTTTTTTTTTTAACATGATAAAATCCTTTAAATTAGGAAAACATAACATGCTTATTTAGGCAAAATTTTCACGATTCTTTCCATATTTCCGTCGAATCGATAATGTCGGACTTATGAGTTTCTCTTAGACTGATAAAAATTGGACCCATTTCATCAGTTGGGCCCACTTGAGAACCTTCATCACCACTCATTGATATGTAAGTGGAAATGGTGATGATGCCCACTGTATTTGGATGAAGACTAAGGAACCAATGGTCTGGTTGAGATTCTCTTTGCCCGCTTTCCATGTTAACCACCTTTTGTCTCAAGCAATTCTTTGATATTGAGATAGGTTGCCATATAATGAAATTAAGAAAAGAGGAGACAGGGAATGACTGGTTTGGTCTTCACAGCAGCACTAACGATCGGTTTCCCATCTCTTGGTGGGTGGGTGTACTGTCTCATCTTCCTGCTTCTTCTTCATGAGCAGTTGTCCAACTGCATCCTCTTATCCAAGTGATTTAAAAATTCAAATTCAGACTGAACTCCTGAGTTGGTGACTCGAACTCGGTGATTCAATCCTCCATTTTTGTGACTCCATTCGTTTACAGATCAATTATACAAATGCTTTGGAATTAAATGAAGTGTTGTTAATGTGATTGATATAATTTTTATGGTATTTGTGTTAATTCTCTAATATTACAACATTTTCATAAAATTCTGATTTTTTTATCAAAAAATTAATAAATTGTAATAAAAGATACATGTCATTATGAGATACTAGATAACATGAATTCCATATTACATTTTTTTTCTAATGTTGGTTTTTTATTTTCTAAAAATTTTGAATTTTAAAACATAATTTATTCGTGTAGAAATCTTGTCTCTCAAGAATTTAATATTATATGAAAAGATTTTTTTAACAAGAAAGAATATATTTACACCAAACATTTTTCCTATTTTGGTGTAATTTTTTTTTTTTGCAATTTTTTTAATTGGTAAAAAGAGAAAAGCCATAATGGATGGTGTACCAGAGGGTATTCTTTTGCTTTCGGTAATGCCAAAAGTGAGGCTAAGGATCAAAGGGCCTATTTCTTGTTTCTATCTTTATTAGTATTGTCTTTATTATTATTATACCAATATTTTTTTCTTCTTTATTCTAGTTTGGAGTTTGGAAAGCCCTTTGTGTCGTCCTCTTTCCTTTTACATTTGTTTCCTATGACTGATTTATTTGATTTTAGTAATCAATTAAATTTCTTTATTTTTTTTGTCATTACTAGATATTATTATTATATTATTAATATTTTATTTTTTTTCTCTTTTTTATAAAGTTGTAAGTCCAGGGAAAAAAATATTGCCGATATCTTTTTTTTGAGAGCTTTCATTAGTACATTACTTCTTGTACAAGTAAACGAAATAGTTATATGGTGATTAGCTTGGAACCTAGGGCAGAAAGGCTTCTATTAGGAAGCAAGGAAAGGGAAGATGATGTGAGTCTGTCTATGGTTCGAGTTAGAAACATGGATAAAGTATATATCACATAACTATTTATTCTCAAATGTTCATAGGTTATTTTTTATATATTGTATTATTAATATATTTTTATATATTGCATTATTAATGTATTATCTTACTCTTATTTTTTCAAGTAGTTTATCACGAAAGAGATGCACCAACAAGTGGATAAAGTAGAGGAAGAGAGACCTATTGAAAAATATTACAATAAAAAATTTGTTTAAATGAATTTTATTATTTAATATTTGTTTTGTATTAAGAGTAATAAGTTCAATTTTTTTTATATATATATTTTTAAGTTTAATATTGCTTTTTTATAGGTTTTTTACCTTTTATTATGCTAATTGTAGTATAAGTTTGAAGCTCACTACTTGCAGTATATGTAAAATATTGAATTAGGTTGAAATGATGAATTCTAGTCTTATAGATGAGTGTATTAAGTTTTGAATAAAAAAATTAATTTAAAAATGGACATTGGGTCTGTTAAAATAAAACATTTAGGTTAAAAAATGGGTATTCGGATCTTTTCTTAGCATGAAATTTTATGTTAACAAATGGGAATTGGACCCATTAGCATAAAATTTTAGATTAAAAAATGGGTATTGGACCCATTAGCATAAAAAATTAGATTAAAAAATGGGTATTGGGCCTGTAAGCATACAATTTTAGGTTAAAAATGGATATTGTGTTCCGTTGAATAAAAATTAAAGTTAAGAAATTGATATATATGATATTGGGCTGAACTAGATCTATGTCTTGTTGGACCCTATATCATGTGCCTGAAAGCGGACGGTCCGACAAGTCTAATGGACTGGATCCAGATCCTGACAAATTGGGTCAGATCCAGATCCATTTACACCCTTATATTAAGAAAGGTTTTTCACTATTTTTTTATGCTGAGGTGTCATGGGCCTCCTAGAGCACTTGACTAGTCTTTAGAGCGTGTGTAAGCATTCCTACCCACACAGAGGTAAAATTTTGGACAGTGGTCCTTTAATGTAAGATTTACTTTCTAAAGCAGGTTCATGACCAACACACTAATGTGATAGGTTAAAGGTTTTTCAATTTAGAAGGTGCAAGTTCAAGTTTTATAAACCTCACATAAGGTAAATATTTTTTTAATAGGTTGACATGTGCACTTTTAACAAGTCTCACAAATCATATTATGTAAGGGCAAAAATTTTAGATAACTGAATTTGAAAGTTGTTTAAAATATTAGTATCAATCTGTATTTAAATTTTGATTGTAAAGTTGTTTAAAATAAAAGAAAAAAATCCTCCAATGATACTTTATGATTGAAAATTGAGAGGAGCACTTTGAACTATTGAATCTATTACGTTCTCCACATGTGATAATTTAAGTGGTGAAAAATACACTATATCTCTTATCATTAAAGCCCTCTTTATTCTCTTCTCTACAAAGACTTAATATCATACTCCCTCCGTCTCATTTTAGTTGTTTCATTTTAAAATTTTAATTTTTTTAAAAAAAGATTCTCAAAAGGCTTATAAACTTTTCTTTAAAAATAAATAGAGAGAAAATCAAAATATCATATCAAACAACTATTTTGAAATAGTCTGATAATGTATATCAGACAATTAAATTGAGACTGAAGGATTGTAAGAAAAGCTTATATAAAGCTTCTTTCTGTATCTAATCATTCTATTTTTTATTTCAAACTTTTAAAAATCATAAGTTATAAGATTAAAATTATATGACTAAGAGAATTAATTATTGATATACTAAATAATATATAAACCATACGATCCATCTAATAGACTCCCATTAAAAAGTCTCTTTACTTCTCGCATTATAGTGCAAGACTGCCATACAAAAAATTAAAATAAAGTTATAAAAATAAAATAAAAAATTAGTTATCAGGGTCATTCATAGTCAAAAGTGGGACCCATCTTAGATGGTTTAAACTCTAAAGCATCGAGACCAACACTCAACACTCTTATGCCTTGTGCCCGACACGCAAAAACGCAAGGGTCACCACCATTACATAAAGTAAATGATTAAAATCATTAATCCTTATCTTACATGAGTTAATCACGATTCAGATTTGAAATTACTGTTAACATTTTTTAACATTTAAAATATATTAAACATTAAAGTAAAGCACTAGTTTTCTTTTATGCAATTTTCAGTGTTATCATTGAATTTCCATCTACTTTAAGATGGATTACGAATTCCAAGCCAAACTGACAAATAAAAGTAAGACATTCACAACCCGTTTATTTATTTATTTAATAGTAACTTTCATAACCCATTTATTCGGGTCATGATTGGGTTATGAGCTAGCTACATTAAGACTTTCACAACCCATCTATTTGGGTCATGAGCTACATTAGACTTTCACAACCAATTTATTCGGGTCATGATTGGGTTATGAGGTACATTAATTATTTTAGTTTTGAGCTACAGGAGGAGAATGGTTTAGAAAGAATACATAGCATAAGAAAAAATATCACTGCATTTGCAGTACAAAATTTTTGTGGGACCAATTTAATTCCAATATATTGATAATTTAAGTTTTTTTTTTTCATTCTAACAATAAAAAACTGAGAAAAACTATTAAACATGTGGGTGTAATTTTCTCTTGAGCACAAGGGCTTAATGTGCCAACTATTTTATAATAAATTTAAATCCCTGAATTGTAATTATTTCTTTTAAACTTAGATTCAAATAATTTTTTTCTTTTTATTTTGTTCAATACGTTTTCACTATTGGATCGATCATGATATGTAAATATATTTATCAAATAATCTATTTTTATTTGAAAGAATAACGCAGTAGGGATAATCCAATAAATTTGATTTTAGAAATTTTGATAGACTACATGATAATTTATTTATAGATTCATTTTTTTTCTTTTTTTAATAATAGAGTGAGATCATTTTTGACATCTCACGTCAAAGCACTCATTTTTTAACATCACACTTTTGAAAAGCCTTCCTTTGAAAATTTGTTCAAAGTACCTCCAAATTTATTTACATTATGGGTCTTCCTTGTTTCCCCTAGAAATTCTCCAATACTATGCATCAAAGAGCATACTATAGTATCATATAATTAAGTAGAACACGTAGAAAAAGAATAAATAACATTTGTAAAATTTCACCCTCTGATCAAATCTCATTAGACAAGACTTTAATCAATTATAATTAATGAAAGATAATAATTCATGAGAGTTAGTTTGACGGTCAAGAACTCATCTAAGATGCATAAGGTCTTAATTTCAAATCACTGAAAACACAAAAAAAAAAAAAAAAATCATTTTTTATAGTGCTATATGGTGTATGTGAATAGGAAAATTTGCAGATCCTTATAGATTAGTCAGTCAGGTGTTTTAAAAAGTCCAAATCATCTTAATAATTTCCAAAATAACAATTGCGATAATAATCATAAAATAAGTATATTAATAATATGATCAAATATAACAAAATCTCACTGGGCCTCTACTTATATTTTGTTCATTTAAGAAAGAGGAGTGTCTTGGAAGTCACATCCTCTCAGTGACGTTGAAGTCACTTCTCCCGTACAGTAGCAGGCGGCCACCTCGGCACCTCTTACGGGGTGCTACGGTTAATATCTCTGACTGGGCTAGCAATTTTTTTTTTTTTTTAAGATTTGGAGGTGTCTCCGTGTGGCATCGCACTGGTCTTGTATGAAAATCTTTCTATCGGCATCCATTCAGTATATTGATGAAATCTTACTTTATACACATTATTATAAAAATTTGACCCTTTCATTGAAACTCTTGTGATTTCTTCTTCTAAAAATCTTATTTCCAAATCAATTGAAGTAATCTATTGAAGTTAAAAAAATATGTAAAGAACAAAATACCTAAGACTTGAATTCGGGCCAACCCAATAAAATTAACAACAAAGACCATACGGAACAAGTGTCGGTAGGGTAACATTATTTTCCTCCACCAACTCTCTCCCTCTCTCTCTGTTGTCTAATTTTTTACCATTTATGGTAAAATATAATTTTTAATTTTTTAACATTTCTCTATTAAATAATTGGAGTTCATCTTCTACGTGCCATTTATATAGAGCCCTTTATTAAAGACATGGAGTATTGAACCTTCCTTTACTTCGCTCTTTTCCCTTTTCTCTGTTGCCATTTGCCGAAGTTTAGAGGGACACAGCTACTGAAGCTTCAGAAATACAGTCGGTGAGACTGCATTTTCAGAGAGAAAGATCAAAGATGGAACAGTTCTCAGGGCTGAAGCACTTGTTCGTCACCATATTCCTCTCCAATTTCGCCGCATTCATGGTCCTTCCGGCCATCACCGACGTCACCATGGCCGCTCTTTGCCCCGGAAAAGATGAGTGCTCCCTCGCAATTTATCTCACCGGATTCCAACAAGCGGTACGCATGTTTTACGTCACCCATTTCATTTCAACCTCTTCTTTCATCCACAATCTTCTTCTTCTTGTAATCTTTCTCTCTTTAATGTGCCATGAAGATTTCAATTTAAAAGATAATTTAATTTTTAAACGATAATTCACCCTTAAATTGATCAGATATCAGTTTGAGATCACTGACATCATAAATTATTCAGTGTCATAATTCAAATTCAACCTAATATGTCCTTCAATTGAATTATCTAAGTAGGATTACTCTGGTGTTAAAAAAATAATTTTGCTTTTTAATTTTTAATGTACAAATCAAGGTTAGGAAAATGTTAAGCATTGAATTAAGTGTTTGAAATTTGTAATTGTAATATAATTGGGGAATGTAAGTTCACGTATATTGTTTTATGTTCTCTTTCTCTCTCTTGATGTAAAAGATATCCTTCCGAATTTTCTTCCTTGGCTTGACAAACTCTCGGAAGCGGATGAGGAAACTTCAACAACCAGACGACGTCATAACGGGGCCCACAATTCCTAACACGGTGGGCCTAATGGCATTATGTGGGCCCCTATCTGATGTGGGCACCACCAGTTACTACGCTGTTGGGGACCGTTTCAAGGGGGCCACAAAGTTTTGGAACTTGGGTCCCGTGTTTAATAAATATGGCTCGAATCCACCGATCAGACCAGGTTCGGTCAGATTTTAAGTCTACGAGTAGGTGTTTTGTTTTTACTTGCTATCTTAATTAATTTTTATAAGTTTAGAATGCATATTTCATTATTTTAATATAAAGAATGATCATTTTTACGCGTATTCATACAGTTATTCTGCATATTAAATAAGGTGATAATGGGTATATTGGAATTATTTTTATTTAATTATAAAATTAAACAAAAAGTGCTTTGATTGAATTAATAAAGTTATATTTTTTTAATTTGTAAAATTTTAAAATTAAGAAATAATAAATCCAATAACGAAATTATTTTTCATTATAGAAAGTGGAGCATTACAAAACTTACCTTCTATAAGTTTCAGTGGGACCCATATCATATTCACATTGGCGAGATTATCCAAAAATCTGTCTTTATAAACTATGACCAAATAGTCTTGCAACTTTATCAACGGTCCAGATTCAAATTCATTTCAATAGCAGGGCCCACAGACTACTACGGTACTACCCTTTCTTTCCAAAAAGAAATAAGAAACAAACAATCAGAATCTCATTTAGGAAAAAAAAAAATTATATTTGAGACTTTTAGGATTTTAAAATCTGCAGTTACATTTCTCTTTCATTTTGCTTTTATAAAGATATAAATTAGCTTTCATGGTTTATCAGAACTATATAGTCCTTTCTTTTATTTAAAAAATAAAAAAGTAAAATAGAAATATTACTAATTTATTGAAAATTAAATTAATCTCAACATATCTTCTTAATGAAAATTTTAAGAGGGAAATCAAATCCCCCTTCTTTATTTACTGTTCTAAACTGAGTTCATTAATCATTATTATTGCTACATGAATGCATTTAGGGTTTGCATCTAAAAACACAGGCAAGAGTAAGTAATGCATCAGCTTTGTTTAAAAACTTTAGAAGAGATTTATTAAAGCAAACCCAAATATGGAAACTTCTTTTCTTGTAGAAGTAATAAAGAGCCGAAAGACAAAAGTAAATGAACAATAAAACCTTTAAAAAAAGAAGAATCTTGGACTGTTGATGTACGTATGGGTCCCCTTTTACTCATTATTAGATAAATTAAATGTTAAAAAACTTATTAATATTTAAAATGTAATAATTTATTTATCTTTATGTCTTTGTAACTAATGTTTTAAAATTGATTATTAATTATAAAGTGTCAAATGCAAAACACAGAACTTATAAAAATTGATAGCATTGACACGAGGCACTAAGGTCTTGTCGAAATGAGCTAATGCACAATACCGTTACCCTGTGTAGGGTGCCGGCCAAGTTTGGGACTTGGGAGTGTTGGGACAGATTAAGACATGCTTTTGATTTTCTATTTAAATGGCCGACATCATATTCTCCAGTATGATCCAATACAAGACATTTCTATAGTAAAATACCACTCAACTGAAAATAAGTATTTTAAATTAAAAATAAAAGATATTTAATCAATTTCTTAAGAAATTAATAATTGTAATAGGTTCAATAAATAAATAATTATGAAGTCATGAAATTAAGAGATCTTAAACATATTTTATAAATGATTGATTCAACCAAATTATCTAAACGTATAAATAGGCTTTTACTTTTCTTGCTATGGTGAACAAGAGTGGTAGGTTCTAACTTTTTCACTTTTCTTTAATCGACAAAGAGGATCACTAAAGCAAAGAATGACGTAGTTAAGTACAGTACCACAAAGACACGTCGATTGGATTATGCTTCTCTTTCACCATGTTTGTTTATTTTCCCACTTTCAATGAGATTCCTCTTATTTTTTTATTACTAAGTTGTATAGGTTGCATAGTGCACATGCATCATTCAACTCGAGAAATCAATGGGTTTCAATTATGTTTTTATATCTTGGATTAAATCGAGTTGAGAGAAAATAAATCTGTATGAAATTTAAGTTCGATTGAGTTGAGAAATTTAAAAATAACTCGATCCGACCTGAATGCATCAAATTATAAAATAATATTCGGATTGAATCGGGTCAGAAATTTGAGTCAGATTGAGTTGAGTAACTCGGGTCAGCAATTTGGGTCGGGTTCGATAATTTTTGACATGGGTTGGGTTGAGTTTATTGAAATCCAACCCGATCTGATCTGAATTTCAGCCCTAACTCTCACAGTATGTGCAAGCTTCTCTATAGTATATACACATCAGGTAATTCTATGAGGAGTGGCCTCTTGAAGTATAGTGAGAGTCGAACTCAAGACTTCCGTCTATCAGTCCAACCAACTCCTTGCTCAATGGCAGTCATCTATTTGATTGGATAGACAAATAAAAAAAATTCTATGTGTTAAAAATATGTATCTTTTAAAAATTGATATAGATATTGGTATTTTGGATAGGAAGAAATACTGATGTACCTTTTTTTCACTTAGGTGATGTCATATTGACAAAAAATTGAAGTTATTATTTCTTATCATAAAAAACACCGGTGTCTATTAATTCTTCATTTTAGTAATAAATTGAGAAGTAACAATCAATTGCATGTTTTCTGCCTTCGATTGAATTTTAGTCTCACATGTCATAAAACGTCATAAATAATATAAGATTTCTCAACAAGTATGGGTCATAAGACAGTATTCAATGGTGACCTTTGAATTAATTACTGCAGAAAGGAAACATTGTCCAAATGAAACTAGTTGGATTGTTCCTTGTAATACAATAGAAGTAGTTGAACTTTCTCATCCAATCAAGGTAATACTACTCGCATCATGTGATATTCACTATTGAGTTAAAAAAAAATCACAACAGAATAAAGTACATAAGAAGCTCACTTCTCTTTATTTTAATCTGTTAGGTGAATGGTCATCACCAGTCCTCACCTACTGTACTTGTTGTTTAGATGAAAAAGTAAAAAGGGTGTTAAGGAGTGAGAAATAAAAGGGTCATGTGATACTCTTGAAAAACTAAAAGTATTATATATATAATATTTATTTATTTATTTGTATATGAAGAGGATTGAAGAAATTTAATCTTTTTACCCAAAAAGAATTGGAGTGATGGTTAGGAACTCACTTTAGGAAGTAAAAGTACTGAGTTTGATTCCTACTTCACTACAACGGGCCGCTACTCTGTGTAAAGTTATCCAGTGTGTAGATAGTGATGCTTATACATGTCTTGAGAATTAGTCAGGAAGCGTGAACACTTTGATCATGAAAAAAATAAAGAAATCTCAATTTTGTTGTCAAGTAAACAGGACAAGTTCTACTGAATTTTATTGGATGCACTTTTAAGAATTATGGATCAATTGCAATTTGCAGGTGATAGGATTGGGTACTCTCATGGTGACACCACTGGTTGGGAATCTCTCAGATGAGTGTGGTAGGAAATCATTGCTCACACTCCCTCTCATTGCCGCCATCTTTCCCCTTGGTAAGTTTTCTCAATACATCATTCGGCTTTAGTCAATGGCTTCTCTCATCGATTATAGATTACAATAATTTTTCAATTTTTAAATTTTTGTCAGTATAAAGAAGCAATTAGATAGTTGCTTTTGAAATGGAATTGATTTTTGCATAATACTTTTTTTTCAAATGAGACATCCGATGATGTAATATAGTTCATTCTCATTTTGTCTTTGATTTGTCATTAAAAATTAAAACGTGAAAGCATAAAAACCGACAAATACTCATATTTACATCATTTGGTACTCTTTAGAGAAAAAGTACCGTGTTCAAATTAATTTCTTATAAAATTCAAGCAAAATTACATATTAATATTGTACTTTTGGACATGCACAAGAAATTCTCGAATAGTCCACAAATTCATTAGCTCGCAATTAGTTTGATTTTTACTTAAACAACTCATAACTCAATTTATTATCATCATCATCTAAACTATTTTTTCATAGATCTGAAACGAGAGTTTTTTTTTAACTTTTGTCTTCAATTTTATCACGAAAAATGCGCTGGACAGAATTTTTAGGAAAATAAAAATATTTGTCTTTAATCGAGTGGTGGCTAGTAGAGAAAAAAAGCAGATGAGTGCAAATGTACTAGGATGATGTCAAAGAACATTTGCCTTTACCTTTTCTCTCCCTTTTATTCATCTTGTGTGGAAGGCAAGGAATCACAATAGAAATCATTAACAACTTGAAAGAATTACTCAGCTTAGACTGCACTGATTGTCAATAACACGTTGGGAATTTAGCCAAAGCAAAGTGGAAAATGTCCTCAGCTTCTTAAAGGCTGTGTGGTCCAAGGCTAAAGGAAGACTATTCAAGCTAGAAATATGGACCACATTTGTGAAAAGCTTTTCTAGGCCCAAATTAAAATCATGGTCCATGCATGTTTGGCTTTAAAAAGTAATGAAAAATTACCAATTCTTTCTAACTTGTATCATATTAGATGCTAACATTGCAACTTGGACAGGCCTACATTGAGCTGGATTGATCGTATCTTGTAGGCCCTGAGACTAGAACGAAGCCGATCACCTCGGGCACACGTGCACACATATGACCTCCAAGATTCTCACATTTGCTTAAAGAGAATAATGATTCTTCTTCCACTTTCTGATGGCCAATTCCAATGCCAATATGAACATTTTGGAGATCTTTTATCACATCCTTTTCCTATGAGAATGTTCTAAAATCACTCCACAGTTAATTCACAAAGAGCATTCTGCAAGATTCAACTCATCTCTATAGTTGTTGGGTTTAATATAATTGAGAAGCAACTCCTCATATAAATGGATTAGTTAGTAGACATTACTTTTTCTAAATGCAACTGCTATTTTCTGTAATTAAAACATAATTATAAATCAGATTTTGACCCAGCTAGTATTCATACCATGTCTCAAACTCTGAAGACTACCTTACCCTTTTGACTGACTAATTCCTGGTTCTAGACATGCATTTGGGAGTGGCCCAAATTGCAAGTTGTCTGAATATCCTGGTACAACAATGGTTAATCACTCTGCAGAATAAGACACTTCATTGATTGAGAGATTGTTTTTTTCACATTGAAAAAAAATGACTTGGAGTAGAAATGACAGGCTTAAGTATTCCTGCAATGTTGTTTCTCTCTCTGCATCAGCTCATACCCATCCAAAATATCCAAACCCTTACTGATTTGAAATCTCCAAATGCATCTTCAAACATCCAGTGGACTGAATTCGATATTAACGCATTTGGATTACAGTTATAAGTCAAATGGGGTTGAATGAATATGCAATTTTTTATCGATGATTTTAGGGCTTGCAATCTGATCAATACAGATCTCTGGCCAAAATTGTGCCTTATGCCTACCAACCGTTCTCCGGCTTTTGTGATGGGATTACAAGGGAAAGATCAGTTAAATTCCCATCACTACCATTTGACCATGGCAAAGCTGGTCAGAAAGGCTCAACACCTAAAACCCATGTGTCTTTGATCATATGGTTGTGATGAGATAGATCATGAGAGGATTTTACAATGATCATTTATAGTGCGTTGATAAATGAAAACGAAGCCTGATGTTGGTTTGTTTAATAATGTCATTACAGCTATATTGGCCTACAGCAGGACAAAGAACTATTTCTATGCATATTATGTGCTCAGAACACTCACTGGCATGGTCTGTGAGAGCAGTGTCCATTGCCTTGCTCTTGCTTATGTGGTAAATTGCTTCAGAACCCTTCCTATCCTAACTTTGAGCATAACCAATAAATGTCAATAGTTCTGATAGGTCAAAATGAATTCTAGTCAATGATTTTATACAGACAATGCTTTGATGGAAATCATCATGATGAACACCATAGCTGACAGATAGACAATGCTTGGATGTTGCTAGACATCCAATCAAAGGTGATGAATGTGAAATTTTCACTTTTCAGCCTTTTTATATTTTAAATGTCATTTCATTACCTTAGAGTGGATTGCTAGCAAAGAACATCCCATTGTGACAGATCTCTAATTCTGATTTTTACAAGTTTCTAATCTTTATCTAGAACGGAATGGCCAATGCACCCAAGTATCTAGCCTGATGATTATTTGGTCAGACTTATCAGATCATTGGTTTGGATCAGCTACTGTCCAAGTAGTACAGTGGGATTCTATAGTTTAATATCCAGTTCCTACAGTGGTAACATTATAAATTCTATTCTAAATCAAATTTCCCGCTCTCTCCTTCAAAGGCAGATAATGTTCCAGATACCCACAGAGCATCACCTTCGGAGTCCTCTCGGGCATCTGTTCTGCTGCATTCGTCTGTGGAACTCTCACCTCTCGTTTCCTTTCCACCTCTTCTACTTGCCAGGCATTCTTCTTCTTCTTCTTCTTCTTCTTCTTCTTCTTCTTCTCTTCTTCTTTCTTCTTCTTCTCCTCCTCCTCCTCCTCCTCCTCCTTCTCCTCCTCCCCTCCCCTCCTGCTCAAGTCTTTACCATCTTTATGGCTTCCAGGTAGCAGCATGTTTAGCTGTACTAGCAGCCATTTACATGAAATTTTCCTACCTGAATCCAACATCAGTAGTGATGGCAGTTCTCAGCCATTGATGGCAAAAGGAAGTGTAGAATTCCTAAAGACGCTGAAACATCTCAAAGAAAACAGTTCTTTAGCAGAATTCCATCACTGGGGGATATGACATGCTTGTTGCGCATAGGTGAGTGCTTGTCTCTTACAACTGTCCCATTCTTCATTTGTTTTAAGTTGTTCAGATGGTTTAGGTTTCTTACTTTCTTGGTAGCTTCAGTTGCTTTTAGATTTGAGGGAAGCTTGTGCTTTCTGTGGTTTGAATTGTTCGATTGTTTAAGAGAACAAGAAAAATCCATGACTGAATGGAGAACATAGCAGAGATGTTGAAGGTCTGTGCTAACAAAGATGTGGAATATCTTTTTCACTTAACATAAATAGGTTGAATGTGGCAGAAGAAGTCACAAACATAAATCATCAATCTAGTTATTAAGTAGAATCCAAATATGATACTGAGAAACTATTCTTAGTGAATGTGTCAATCTGTAGCTTTTCATGTTGAGAAAAATGATGAAAATTTAAGAACAAGCCAATACTTTATCCTAACTCACAATATCAAATAAATGATTGTGAATTGTATATTTTGGCAACATTTCAAAGAGGACGGGTCAAGTGATCCGTACACGTCTATTCTCTATACAGGTTGGACCAATGAAAAAATAAAAAATAAAAAATGCTGAATACTTGTTATAACTCAAGCAAAATCAGTTATTGCTAAACCTAGAAAAATGGAGTAATTTTAACCTCTAGTTTTGATGCTACATTTCCTCGTTTACCAATATGGGGCTAGACTTATTGCATTGACATCATCACAGTTCTCAAAGTAATTCTAATAAAAATTCTTGATGTTCATTTAGATTTTGCTGCCAACAATTTGAAATAGAACTCCATTTTTTCTCCATGAGATAGAACACCCTAAAAACTGTTGAGATTCAAATCTCCATGAGGTTCCGACTACAAGGCGAGTTGTTTTTAGTCTCTATGTATTTTTATCACTGTAGAGATTCATATCGATCATAACGCTTCACTCTGGTGATTCATTGTATCACCTGATAGGCTAATACCACTATTTTAAACCATGTATCTCATAGTCTTAACAAAGAATGCTCAAGTGCTAATAGTTTGGGAAATTTGGGTCATTCTTCTCAGCAATTGTTAAAAGAACATCAAGTTAAAAGAGATTATCTGACATCTAGAAAAAATGTGATCTTTACATAGAACTCTTTCAAGTGAACATGATGTTAGATATGATCCTTGTAAGTCAATTCTATTGACAAAAAATTGAGGGCTAATGATGTTTAGTTTTCTAAATGTGAAGTTTAACTCTCCAAATGTTCATTGTGTCCAAACAATGATCAAGTAGGACATTACAAATTTTAGAAATTAATTATCCTTGTTACACTGTTGATCATATAGAAAAAACACTTGAGTAGTACCCTTGCCTCAGATGTTTGCCTTCAGAATTGTATTTCCTTATTGTTCGCTGCAAAATTAAACAATGCCCATTACAGCCCTTTGCTGTATGTTAAGAAGTGAGAACATTACCAAGTACAAAGTCAACTTCTAATCTTGAATTTGTGGTCCAAATTTTCATTTTGGTCTGTAATTTTTCCAATTTTCTTTGCTATATATTTGAAACTAGGGTACTCTGTCACCACATTCCTTTCATGACATTTTGCATCAATTCTACATGCAGCAAAACGTTTTTACAAGCACAATTGTTACATCTTTAACAACTTTGCCGACAGTGGATTTCAAGCTTCTTTGCTGGTATCTCTCTCACAAGTGTCAACATCATACTTGCATTAGAATATCGAAATTTCTGCTTGGAAGAAAAGTAAGGCATATTTCCTTAAAAAACTGTTGGATTCATGTGAAGCATGACATATTTTTCAATTGTCTTGTCTAGTGGAATCCTCCACTACATGGATGTTCCCATATGTATTACCCTTCTATCCATGTTTCATAGCTTGAACTGTTGATTAAGATCCTTTATTGTCATTGGAGCTCCTTCTTTGGTGTTAATATACTAGCCCCAGTTTGTTCAGGCTTTTTTAGCTAGTGCAAATGGATTCTACAGTTCAATGAACAAAATCATTGATATGATGAAACCAATTGTATCCACCTATTATTCACTGATTTAGAAGAATCATAATCCTTCACTCAGTAGCCAATAAATCATTTTTATAATTAAAGCAAATCATTTTTCATGGCCACCACTCAATGCAGAAAGAACCAAAGTCGGAACATGACGTAGGAAAGAATAGGATCAAACCCAAGGTTATCTGTATTACATGAGACAAGAGGATTGATTGATTTTTACAATCTTCTTTGTAACTTATCAGTGAAGTGATGCATACTCTGGAAGTACCTTTTTTTCAGTATAAACTGGCTATTGTAAATGCCAATTCCTTGCTAGACAATGACTTGCTATTTACATGTTTTGGTAACTCTTGTCTGGGCGGTGGTTGCCCCTGAAACATATCATTCCTCATCAAAGAACAAAATTTTCTATCTACATTACCATCAGAGCTGTATTTATCTCTGCTCTAAAAAAGAAATACCTAAAGGTGATCTAATGAAGTTTTAATTGAGAACCATAACTTGTTCATATCAATGAAGGGAACCCTTTTTTAATGTTTGTCGCATGTAGAGGATGATGGTTAATAGACCAAGTGTTTCTTCTACTGCCAGTCATTTGAAATCGCAACACTAAAAAAATTCCACTTATTTGAACAAAATTCAACAGCAACTGCATAGAAATTTTGTTGCTAAATGTGATGCAGTTATGAAATGGTTTCACATGCCCATATATGGACTCCCTGTCCGACTTTCCGCTTCTAAATTCCTCATGATGTTCCAATTTCTCTTGTTCTTTTCATCAACAGAACCATTATATTTCTTAAAAAAAATAAGTCTAGCCCCACCAAATGTTACCTCACTAGAAGGCAAAAAAAAAACACATGAAATATAATGAACTCTGACATGTCAAGAACTCAACATTTGAACTTGAAACTAAAGCTTTTTCTATTGTTCCTGAGATGAATCTGGAAGGAGAGAAAACTTATGGTTCTCTGGCCAAGCCGTAATTTATTCAACATGTGGATGGTTAACTAAACTGTGGCCAGGGTTCTAATTGTTGTTCTGTTTCATGTTTTGTTCTGAAATTTGCACTCACTCTGCATGTACATTGATTGGAATTGCAAGTTTTTTTTAATATCATCTTGATGCAGTACTATCTGAAGGCACAGTTTCACTATAACAAAAATCAGTTTGCTGATTTGTTGCTTATATCTGGGTTTGCTGGAGCTATCTCTCAGGTATTTTTAACGCGAAAGCACACTGATGAGCTAAACTAGGATTCTGTCCATCTTCCAATCAAATATTTTTAAAATACATCAAATTGAAATTGTGTTGCAGCTTTTTCTCATGCCTATATTAGCACCAATTTTGAAAGAGGAGATGCTTAGTATGGACTCCTCGCATCCTGGACACATGTAACTACCTCCACCTTCTTCATTGCATACTGCCTCTTGATTTTTGCTAAGTTCTACATAAATAAAATACTATGAACTGGAGTATTCACCTTTTGTTTTGAATTTTTCAGATATTCCTTTACGCCTTTTCGTGGTCATATTGGGTATTAATCTGAAACCAAGTCTGAAATCCTGACTCTTTTTATTCCCATGAATAATATTTGTTACCATTTTATTAACCTGTAGGTCCCTATGCTTCCATGTTTTCAATTTTGGTTGTTTTCACCACTCCATGTGTAAGTAATTTCTGATTGTGGTTTTTTTGGTCAGTTTGAACATTTCCTTAAAGATATTTGATTCCTAATTCCATTTGTGTAGATAAGGAGCATTGCATCGAAACAAGTTGGGACAGATGAGCAGGTAGTAACACTACCAGCAGATTGTAGTCAGAGTCTGGTTGATACTCTATATGCTTGTTTTATTCAAACTAATTTGTAACTTCAGGTAGCTCTGTTCTTTTCCTTATAGATCAAGGTTATTTATAGAAGTACCCAGCAGTAGTTGTTGCACACAAATTTTGAAATCTCACTCCTAGTACTGAGTTTTTTCAACCAATAGTTGAACAGTATTAACTATGTTTGAGGCATCACCAATGAGAGCCAATATCTTTCCATTATGATCCTGCATTGTTATTGTGGTAGGCCATTAGATGAAAATGACCTTAATTCCATTGCAACTACTACTGAAACTCACTCCATTTAGTGGTTTTCACCGGTGGATTGAAGAAATCCCAATCACCCGAGGATAAATGAAATCACCATATGATGTAACAGACAAAAAAAGAAAAAAAAAAGAAGGAAAAGACCATATGGCAATGGTTTATCCAATACAATAGTGAACATCGTCTTATAAGTCATATTCAGGTAATTAGGATTTTTATTTTGATGACCGAAGGTGTCCAAGTGTCTCGCCCGACTAATTCCTTCGGGGAATATGCACACCTCTCTACACATATGCCGGGTTCAAGCGGTGGGACCTTACTCTGTACACATATCCACAGAGAGTGGCCCTTCATTGGAGTTACCAGGGGTTGAACCGAAGACCTCAATCCTGAAGTCTTGTGTCTTAACTCTCAACCACTAGAACACCCCTAGGGTTCAGGTCATTAGGAATCTGAGGGGGTTATGATCCAATAGTATAACTTGAAAAGAAGTGTGGCCAACAATGGGGTTTTCACTAAATTAACTAAAATTGGTTGTGACGCATCATGATGATGAGAAGAAAGAACAACATTGTTTACTTCATACCCTTATTATGGCTATAGTCATCAATGTGGTGAGATTTGGACCATCTATGACATATAAGGTATGGTTCTTGGTGAAAATTTGTCAAAAAGGTCATCCATGAGCGTGTGTTTAAGCGTTATGCTCTTCTTGGTGATGGATATTGTCATTGGGGATGACCAAGTGGAGGAGCTAGATAGGAGGGCAGCTCAGCCTTCCGAAATCAAGTGATCCTACCAATTTATTATTATTATCATTATATTAAAAAAATTGGTCTGTTTGTATGCTTTGGTAGCTCTTCGGCCATTTATGTTATGGTTGTTCAATTGGCCTTCATGGAGCTACACGAAGCCACCCTCCCTCTCGAAGGCCCTAAGCCTACCTATTGAACCCTTCCCTCGGCTTACCTTCTCCAGCTTTGATAGCTAGCCCCTATTTGATAGATGAATGAGTAGGACCCAATGATTCAAGACTTTCACACTGTCTCCTATCAAACACCCTTACCTGGGACTCTATTTGTGAGGGGGCCGGACTAACTAATAAGGGACCCAGTTTCGGCATTCGGTTCTCGCGGATATATTGGAAATGCGTGGATTGACCTGAACAATATTCAAGAAGGCATCACCATTGGCCCAAAAATGGAAAATCTAAAAGGATTAGACCTGCTGGAAACAAAGGTGAAACATTTGCAACATTAGGCATTGTGGTCTGAGAGGCTCAGTGGAAGAAGAAACCTCTAAAAACTAGGGAATCTGCATAGGAAATCAATGCTACAAGAGCCCTATCCAGCTTGCAACGTGTCCTACTAAATCCAAAACAAGTTACTCCAAGTTGAGTGCGGCCATCCATTCGAAGATCAGTAACCCCTGCTTGATTAAGTCAAAAGTTTAAGTCATCCGTGGAGCTCAAGCTCGGAATAGACCCACCAAATTGTGTTCATGCCCGGGCATTGAGTTCACTTGTTAAAAGAGCCAAAAGCATAGGGAGATGAAAGGACTAGTGAGAAGCAAGAGAAGAGCGATACAACGTAGGAGAGAATAGCGTGGCGATTCATTGAATAGCCTAGTCCTACCCTCATTCTATTGATCGAGTGAGTTGAACCGAAACCAATATGTCATATGCACAGTGGTGGTCATTCGTAGTTGACACGTTAGTCGTCGCGTTATGACGAAGGGGTAGTGAGTTGGTTTCAAATCCCACAGGTTATGTGACTCTTTAGGTCGTTTCTCTTGAGGTCGTTTCAGGAGACCGAGCACATAGCTTCTTTTCTTACACACCTTGTCTGGTAGCTTAAGGGGTTTCCTTAACAATCCCAATAGCCCTTTTCTTAAACATTTATTTGTGTATGTAATCCCTTACTTTTAATTAATGCAAGTACTTATTAATTGTTAGTGATAGTTACAATATATAAGCCTGTATACTGATTGGATTTATGTCCGACTCTGACATTAAATTTCATCTGAGTAGTATGTACAAGATGTCCCAAAATCAGTTTTTGTTTCCTAAAAGATTCAACATGTTGCAGGGAAAGGCTCAAGGGTGCATATCGGGAATATGTTCCTTCTCAAGTATCATATCTCCATTGGCATTGACGCCCCTCACAGGTAAACTGGTTCACTTCAATTAAGCCAGTTTAAAGCTTGAAATGACTCTGGATTAACTAAGGCAATTGCATTCTCCCAGCTCTGTTCCTGTCAGATAGAGCACCATTTTATTTTCCAGGTTTCAGTATCATGTGCACTGGATTAGCATCAGTAAGTAGTTGTCTTATTTGTATTATGTACACATCTTTAGGTGTATCACGATCAACGACTCTATCTCAATATGACCACTTTATCATGCAGATGATCGCTTTCGTACAGAGCGTTATGATTCGAGCCACCCCTCCTATTTCTAGCAGCAAAATCATTAATACTAGCCATCCACCTGTGTAATAGGCAATGAACCATATTTATCTTTCGCCTCAATGTCTGATGGGAAATTAGAGATATCACCCGAAAATCAAATTTGGCATGATTAATTAATCTATCCTTGTCCTAACGTCTACACCATAACGCTGGACTGCAATCTGGTTGGGCGTTTACTAGGCTATTCGAGAGATGCCAGGTTTTGATTCTCATGTAAAGGATGCCCACCAAAGGAGAAGTAGCAGTTGAAGCAGTTTTACTACCTCAAGCCCAAGCATGTGAACAAAATCTCTCAACATTCATCTTTTTTTTTGGGTGGGGTGGGGGTTCTAAAAAATTAGCTTAGTTTTGTTTCCTCTGTATCACTTGTTCTGCTTTTGCCTTTCCTGTTGCAAAGTATAGTCATGTTTATATTAAAAAGAAAAAATATATTAGGTGGTTGGAGTTGTCCATAGCATGAGCTTTGGACAACAACAGCCTACAGCCAGATTGTTTGATTTGCTCCTTATGTTGAATGTAATTTTTATCAAACCGTTCTGATGTATCCCATGTATTAAGTTGGTGCTGTATTTAGATAGAAGAAGTTAATTATCCATTTTTCACATCTTGAGTAGCAGAAGATGGACATTCCCTTACTTCTTTTTCTTCTTTTTTTGAAAATTATGGACATTCCATTACTGGGATTACTGCTTTTGCAATTTCAATTCCAAACCAAGAACAGCAATATCTTACTTCAATCCTTATTACAACAAAGAAAAACTCAATTATGATTAGGGTGAAAGTATGTCAGCTCATAAAACTTGGAAGAACACTCAGGAACAATTGATATACTTTGTAACTTTTGAGATTCAGTAGAAAAATATGAACCTAGACTCAAGGATATGCATTACCCCTTAGCATCTTGGTCATGGTTTTATGCGCTTCAATTTCGATGGCCTTTTTCCATTTAATCTATGGTGGCACAAACCTGAAGAGAAATTTCTCCGCCGCCAAAAAAATGGACCTTGAATAGCCATAACATCAAATGCTAGGAGGCATTGTCCTTGATAGCAATGTTGATCAGCTATTGTAAGAGGAAAGTGCCAGTTGAGTAAGATTAGAATTTACATGGAACTGATTTGCACAAATTCTGATTAGATGAAGCGACGAAAGAAATTACAAAGCTTATCCATTCCCTCACTCAAACAACATATCCATATGCCAAAATAGATTAAAAACAATGGTACAGAGTTATGATTAACTAACTGTCACTTTCCCAACCATGCCTGCACCCTGATGAGGAGAACAGTAGAAAGTGTAAGAACCCTTGGCATCCAAGGTGACACTGTAGGTCTCGCCGGGGGCGTTGAGAAGATCCTCGTCACTCATCGAGATCTTCGATGCATCGACACCTCCGGGGATCTCGTCCTCATCAAACACAACATTGTGTGGAAATCCTGCATTGTTCTTGAAGACAATCTTCTCCCCAGGAGCAACAGTGAATTCACTTGGCACAAAGGCCAAAGACCCATCACTGCCACCCAGCAACACTTCAATAGCCAATGCGTTTCCTGCAAGCATTGCACTGGCAGCAGTGGCGGCAACAGCAACACCAACTTCCTTGAGGGAGGCCTTCACAGCCATCATGGGCGCCGGAGAGGCCGAAGTCTTGACGGCGCATGTTCGGGCACTTGCACCAGCCTTGAGGCCAGTGAATGAAGGGATGGTGATTGCAGCAGAGGTGGTCATGGTAGCCATCTCTCCTCTTCTCTCTCTGTTGCAGCTAGAGCTTTGTGGGTGTTGTTCAAGGAGCTTAAAATATGAGAAGAAAGTGTGAATCTCGTAAAATAAATAAAAGGGTCTATAAAAATCAGCCAATTGGGTGTGAATTGTATGGTTGGTGGAGAGATGTTGGATAATGAGTGGCAGAGAATGAGGGGATGAGATTGAAAGAGGCGAAGGTTATCCAGTATCCTTCATGTGATTGGCTGGAAGAGATAAGAGTGAGCTGACATGGCTGTATGGGCTCGAATGGAAGATGAACAAAATCTATATGGAGGAGAAAAGGAAGTGAATAAGAAACGACCACGTGTCATATTCTTTATCATTGATCTGGGTTCTCAATTCACCAATCTTGCTATCACTAACATCAATTTCTTATATAACTATATCTTGAGTATCAGTTTTTAATGATTAAAAGTATCCTAAGGTGTCAATTATAAAGAATTTTATCTGATTAATCCTTAAAATATATGCACACATCTCTTTACATGTATACCGAGTTCAATCGACGAAGAATAATCCAATGAAAAGACCTCCCTTCACTAAGGAAGTATTATCTTAAACACTAATTTCAAATTTGACAAATTTGAATGGTGATGATAAGTGAGCAGTGAGTGCCCCATTACTTCTACCATTCAATGGGAAACCCAACTGGGCTCCATATTCAATATCAGCCAATTCCAATTATGTGGCCATGCCCATGCCCAATGATCACACACACATTTATAAGATAAATTACCAATTTTCTACAACATGTTCGATCCAAATTTGTGCCCGGTATGCACTAGTCTTAACTTGAAGCATTGGCTAGAATTTTAAAAACTAATTAATTTCAGCACTCTTACTTTTATTAAGATCGAGCACTATCTTCATTTTATCTCTCATGTTGAAAATACAAAAGGTGAAAAGATAACATAAAATTATTATTAATTTATCATAATAAATTAGGGAAAATAACATTAATATCATGTCTTATAAAAGTACTAGTGTTCAGATCAATTGGACCATAAAATTCTAAAAATTAACAAAAATATCCATGTATCTTAACAAAAAAGAACCACAAGAAGCTGACCCTCTCTCCCTCTCCGGCCATGACTAAGATATAGAACTTAAGTTATAGATTCTATAGTCTGGTAGACAATAAATTATAAAAAGAATATGATACAGAAAGATAACTTCATTTAAATCTACCGTTATATTTACATTAGCATTATACCAAGATAAATCTCATGCAAAGTATAAATGTTGACAGTTTTTTACTAAAATAAATGAGCTCTACATTGGATGCAAATTACGAAGATTTAAAAATAACTTAAAATGGTTAAAATTTGAAAAGCCTAAAAAAAAATATCAAAACTTCTAGGAAATCTCTTTGTTTAGAAAGCCAACTTAAAAAAGTTTTAACTGGACCAAACATTCTTGATTGGAAAATGTTGAAAATGACAGGAATAATAAGCAAATAAAATTTTAATTCCATCTACTCATCTTATGAAATCATATACTTATATCACTCAATTATGCAATGCCTATGCAATCTCCCTAGAGAAAGTAAATGGTCCAACATCTTATAATTGGATGGATATTCATGAATAAAAAGATTTATCAAAAGAACGATCTAACCCATGTAGAATGAAAAAGTTTAGTAATTAAGAATGGAGTAAAGTGATAATATTTGTAGAGTTTAAAGAATATGACTTTTATAATTGAATCGATATAATTTTATTTGAATCTCACACTCAATTAAAATTCTTTACAATAAACCCATCTCGTTGAATAAATTATTAATATATTTGACGAAGACCTAAGAGTTTTATAAATAAAGCAAAATACTACAAAGCCTCCTTTAATATACAATAATTAGAAAAAAAAATAGTCCTTCATAAATATATGACCTAAAAGAAAAGTAGAATAAACATTGATGATCTGAATGAGATTGGTAGTTGGTACTACAAGCGCTCTCAGTTTAGGATGGGAAACCTGTTTAAGCCATCTCAAGATCTTAATTAAGAGGACATGTGCATTTCTTACTGCACAAAAGCCGACTTAAATTTTTTTTATTAAAATCAATTTCGGGTCGAAAAATTTCTGCTAATATTTCAATCATATTACCTATCTCATTTGAAATTTGTAAATAGGCAAAAAGCCAATAAAAATTCCAACATTTAACCAAAATTTCTAAAATTTAAGCACACAAACCCTTAAAACCCAATAGATCCTGAAAGACATAGTACAGTGGGAGATACTCAACCCTCAAACCCCTACTTCCTATGTAGGCTAAAGACGAAACCCTTCCAAAGACGAAACCCTTCCACTGCCAGTTGATGGCTGGGCGGTATGTACAGAACAGATTACTCCATTCCTACATAAACTCCTAATGTTCCTAACAGTGTTGACCAGTTCATAACACAGCTCATCACCAATATCTGACATCCAAGATTTAATGATGCAGAGAATGTGAATCATCTCTTCCTTCGTGTCAATATGCATCTACCCATTCCTCAAGCAATTTGAGATCTCTTCGTCGTCAGAAAGGCGTTTCAATGTATCAAGGGGACACAAGATCTTGGTTCACTGGAGAATGTCGCCTCTTGCAATTCTATGATCAATTTAGAAGAAAGAAACAATAGAATTTTCAGTAATAGCATATGTTGGGATGAGGTGAATTGTTGAAAAGGTAAAGTTTATAGTGACATCTTAGGCATGAGCCAATAAAGAATTTCATAATATTCTAATCGTAGATATCTGTAGAGCTTGGAAAGAGTTGCTATCTGCAGCATGTCGCTTTCTTCTCAGTCATCTCTTTGCTTGTGTGATCAATTGTATGTTGGTGTCCTTGACAGGTTGTGCTTGTCCCCACTTTGGTCCCCATATAATTTTTGGGTGTATGCTTTAGACCGTTAATAAAATTAACCAAAAAAAAAAAAAACAAAAAAATGGAGGTGGATAGTGAACATACAAAACCTTGTATAGGGGTTCCTATCATAGTAGTGGAGCAATGAAAGGAGTGTTCAAGCTCCTAACACAAGTGACTGACTGACTGACACCTTTTTGGGGTACCTACACACAGCTTGTGTGAGAGCAACTTCAAACTTTTGCATACTTGCCACCTCCAACCCACACACACTTGTGCCTTATGGGAATAGCTCCACACATTTGTGTGAGACATCTTCAAGCTTTAAAATACTTGCCCAACCCCCCACACCATAGAAGAAAAAAAAAACCCTTATTTTTGGGTTCTCGTCAAGGATAGAGGACACTCAGTGGAGATTAGGAAGTTAGCTGATTCTTTGCAAGGAGTTTGAGGGTTACTCCATCTCGAGCTCAAATCTATACTCTTCTCGAGATGGGTGTTTGAGAGGTGGTAGCTATAAGAGTAATGTAAAAGAAGTTTAGTCAAGATGCCTGTCAGGCTTATTATAAGTTTAATGTGGACAATGTTGTTAAGAGGTAAACTTGGCCTAGCCGGCATGATGGTGTGGCACACAACAATGGAGGGAGATTATCTTGTTTTTCTCAGAGAGTCATCCAGACGGAATCTAATCAGTCAGAGCAGCTAGGAGGAATTAAAAGGGCTCTATAGCAATGGTCTAGACTCCATTAACACTATTTCCTAGGTAGTGGTAGGAAGAGGCCTCTTTGGAGAATGACCAATTCTGTCAAAGATATCATGAAGGCTTCCAGAGGTAATATGGTTTTGTTCGGACATGTCAAGCATTCAACAAATGTCATTGTAGGCTTTCTAGCGAAAGCTCTATGGGGAGACCTGAGGCATTTCTTGAGTTGTGATTGGGTGTATGCAGCTTTGGATAAAAAGGACAATTGGGTCCATCCAATGCCCGTTTCAACTATCCAAAAGAGGGGGTCACCTGCCATTGCTATCCAACCCACAAGAAGTGGCATTGGCTAAGGTTGCTTTCTGAAGGTGGTAGCTATCAAAGGTAAAAAGGGTTCATGCAATCTCCCAACCAATTGGAGAAAAATATAGTGTCCACTCAAAAGAGAAGATGTCAGGAGAACTTAGGGGGTTTCAATAAATAGGGATGACCAAAGCTCTTCAAGGTTTTGGACCAAATTGACATCAAGCCAGACTCTTTGCTTCCTACCAAAATTTCCATCCTAAACACCAACCCCAATCAATCACAGACCAGGTTTCTGGGATCCACCTGAGTTTCCATCCAAAACAGTAACTGTCATACAGACGGACAGCTGGCTTGATGGAGATGCCATTGATCCAACCAATAAGAGTTTCTAAACGTAATCCTCATTAGGAGAATGTACGAACCTTGTGGAGCAGGGAATGAGTGGATTGATCAACAACCCACTATTCCAACAAATGATTGCTCCTAATGGGTCGACTGAAGGAGAGAACCTCAACGACACTTTTGACATTGATGCACAATCTGGGAAATGGGGGAAGGGTATATTGATGTCCAAATTAAAGAGAAGATGACAGGCAGCTCTTGGGAAGATCAAGATCAATTGGTAACCAATACTGGGGAGAATAGTGTTCCATTGCACGGATAAAGGTCAAAAGACCCATAGCTTTCAGTTTTCTTCATTTAACGAAAAATGAAAGGATGGTGACTTGGCATGACCTAGAGGTTATCATTCAGAGCCCAATTAAGGATCAAATGTCACCTAATTTGGTAGGAAAGTTCTTACATGATATTTGCCCAACATCATAGGCAATGTTTCCACTTGTTTCTCCTACCAAAAGTACACTGAATTGGGCTGCGAAGGTTGAAATCATACCAAACTAGATGGATCAAGTGATCAGGAACTCTTAAAACAAAAGGATTCAATTTCTATACATGATAAAGAAATGGTACGTACTGAAGCGAGTAGTAGTGATCCCAATGAGGTAGGATTTTGGAGGGAAGAGGGAAGAAGCAGTAGGCTTGATTATTTATGCTAAACAAAAAGAGATGCAACAGAAAAAAATGTGGAGGCAACAAAGAAGATAATGGAAGGATAAACGGAGTGACTGAACCCATGCAGAATAATGAATTATGATAAAGTCCTTCAAAAGCATCAGTAACAGCGACCGACTTTCAGGAATGTTGGACGAAGCCAAGGCACAACTAAAATTCCTAAATTAAGATTGTTCAGTGAAACTTGAAGACTGAAAGTAAATAAGAGGGCGGCAACAAAGGCTCTAAGAAAATAGCAAAAGTTGATGTCATTCTCCATCATGAGACTCGATAAAGGGGTGACAACACCTCGCACGGGATAGCTCAACTAACAAGCACTTTGGCTCAAAAATCAGAGGTCTTAAGTTTGAGTCCCATAATCACCCGATGCTCGTGACTTGCAGGCATGCATCCCGAGTTCTATCCAACACCCTTGTACTCGGGAAGAGGTAGGAGTCTTGGGGTTCTCCATCATCAAATAAAAAATAAAAAATAAAGGGTTGACAGCGAACACACTTGAAAGATCTTGACAGCAGTTAATTTATCAGGTGGGCCATCCTTCAGAGGCCCCTCTCCCCTCTCTCAAGGGGGGAGAAAAGGACTATTAAGTTTAAAAAAAAAAAAAAAATTGAATGGACTATTAAGCTTAATTTTGATAGAGTTCTTTTTATATGAAAAATCTGTCTTATAACTTCCTATAAATTAACCAAAAGCTAGTAAAGTGTGTTGATAGATTAGGAAATAATATATGCACAACATACACATTACACATATTAAGCAAAACACATCCTAAAATACGAAGATTCAAACTTTAAAAAGGAAAGAACATGCCCTAAAAAAAGATCTAGATACCTTTTGAACGAGTCTAAGTCCTTTACAGACTACAGATACATCATTGTTACTGTTTCAGAAAACAGCCTAAGAACACGAAAGGAAATGTCAACCCTGTTCCACAGCCCCCAAAAAAAAATTGATAACCTGAAACTATGGCAAATGAAACACACTTCCAAAACAAGAATGGTACCTTAACAAGCAAACTGGCTGCATATGGTACACAAACAAGCAGGAACTATATCACAGCAAAATGAACAATCGTCCATTATCTGTATACAAGGTTCGCTGCAGAAAATAAAAACTGCACAATTTTGTACTTTCTTTTCCACCATTTTCTGTTATTTTTTTACCCCAAAACACTTTTCTGCCCAAATTTGATATTTGAACATTTGAGGTATGACCTGATACATGGAAGCAAAGAATTCATGCATTTCCAAATAGCCTTAACAACCCACCATGTTAACCTTAAACACCCAAAACCAATCAATATATCAAGCCACCAAATATAGTAATTGAATTGAACCCATTTGAAGATTCAACTTATGAGGTACATGAAAATAAAGCACCAAGGAGAAAATATTTACAGTCGCAATATATATTGTTCCTATAAAATGACCTACACAGGAATATATTAAGCCACAAATTTACAAACCACATTCCTGTGTTCTTCCCCTCAAAAGAGGGGGAAAAGATCATTGTCGTCATCCATGTCAAGATACTTGAAGCCCACATCTCCTTTGGGTTTCTCTGTAGTTAAAGCTCGGGTTCACGTAGCATTTCATCTCATGGAAGAGATTCAGGTTATCGACCAGCTTGTGAAAGACATTACAACCACAGCACTGCAGAATGAAATGAGAAATTACACTAATGGAGAATTCAGTATTAAGACCAGCTAGTACAATTGCCCCATCTCCATAGATTCAGATATTGACAAGTGGCAACCAATGGGAGATGCTTTTGTCCAGCAAATGCATTTGTTCTTGATGTCACCGACCATAAGACAAAGGGTGTGCATACTTCTACATGTACATGAGAATGCACCTTTTATAAAACATGATTTCAAGCACAAATGGCAGGGCCAAAACCCTAATGAACAGCTGAGACAATGTTCAAACCATTATGGCATTTCCATTTAGTCAACTTATAAAATAAATTAAAATGCTTGAAGATTTTACAAGATTTTACAAAATTTTACGAAATAGAAATCTTGTTCTTAATCATTATTTGGTTGTTCTATGCAAAGATAAAATCCTAAAAATATATCTTGTATTCCTTAGGCTCCCGTTTGTTACCAATGGGAAGAGGGTAAGAACCACATTTAGAGCATTTATATATATTTTTATTTTTGAAAGGTAACTTCATTAATCACAAAAGAATTACAAGTAAAAGGCAGGCAACAACAAACCCACCGCATGGGAATTATCAAACAAAAGCAAAAACCCCTGCCCAATATTACAAAAAATTATTTACAATTTTCGTAGTAAAATCAATCCCCAACACACATTATTATAATAGTACAATTTGAACTCCAAAACATTTAGAGCATTTATATTTAGGAGTTCAAGTTGTACTATTACAATATTGAGAAAAAATTCAAAATCAAATGTTGTCAAAAATTTCAATATTTTTTTTTTTTTAATTTTGAAAACCAGATCAGTAATATTACAATAAGCAAAAATATATTCCGGAACATCCACCTCTGCCTCAAAACCAAGAATATGACAACACGTTATACAAATATAGCAATTTTAGGCTGGTCCAAACACATTTGAAACACAGAGACAAGATAGATTACACTTGCCTGGACAAAGACAGTGCCATCAGTGTATGCATGGGGATTGATGGCACGAGTGGTTCGCTGCCCACAGACATTGCAAGTGAAGGCGACACGCATCCGTCTGCGAGGGGATTTGGTGAAGAGGGACCAAGGAAAGGTTGAGACGTGCTCAGTGCCATGATTGGTCCAGTTCCCGCAGGAACAGAGGGACCTTCCATTCCAGAGCCCGTTGTCCAGCCTCTGCCGGCAGCAGCACTTAGAACAAGACCCATAGCCGCATCCTACCAACAATCAGAAAAGAACAAAACAAGAAAACACTAATAAGCTCATGGAGGTAAAATTCAAGGACAGATAAGAAATTTAGGGAAAGCAAGAAAGCCCACCAATCTCATGTAAAATTCGAAATTCAGGGAAAAGGAAAATTTTCAAGATGATAGAAGAAAACCCAAATAAGCTATTGAAAGTTAAAATTCAAGGAAAAGAAGAATTTTAAAAAGACAGAAGACACCTAAATAACCTATTGAAAGTGAAGGGACAAATAAAACCCAATTGGGGCCTTGAAAAATCGAAATTCACAGAGAGAAGGAATTTTGGGAGGATAGAGAAACGCCAAATAAGCTTCAAAACCTGGAATTCAAGGAAGATAATAAAATTCAAGAAAATCGAGGAAAAGCATATGAGCACCAAATAATTGAAATTCAAGGAAAGGGAAGGAAATTCAAGATGATTCAGAAAAACGAAATAAGCTTATGAAGGCCAAAATTCAAGGAAAATGTCGGAGATTCAAGACGACCAACAATCCCAAATAAGCACTTAGAAATCCAATTTCATAGGAAGTGGAAAAAAATTAAGATGCATTATGCTCTATGGAGCAGAGTGTTGGACAATGAAGATAAGAAGATAAGACAAATTGACAAAGTTATGATGGTTGAATGAATGCATTAACCATAAAGGATAGAGTTAGAAACAAATGCATTAGAGATGTTTAAAAATAGAAACTATAGATGACAAATTGATAGAAACTCATTTGAGGTGCTTTGGTCATGTTTAGTGGAAGACCCAACACGGCCCTAGTGTCGAGTGGAGAGGCTACAGATCAAAAGCACTAGGAGGAGAAGACTTTCCAACAGTTGATAACTTGGACAGAATAGATAAAGGACATGTTAGATTGCAGATGGTATGGTAGGGTAGGGTTAATTGGAGAAGAAGAACTCGTAAAGCAGACCCCCGCTAGATGGGATTATGGCCTCTGATGATGACGATAGAAATTCAGGATGCGAGAAAAAAACTGTAATAATAATAATAAGCAATTGAATGTCGAAATTCAAGGAGAGACAAATTTCAAGATCAGAAAAAACCCAAATAAGCAGTTGAAAATCAAAATTTTCAATAAGGAAAATCAAGATGCCTAGAAACCCCAATACATACTTGCCAAGTTAGATACCTAAAAACCCCAACCATATACTTGCCAAGTCAAAATACAAGGAAATAGGAATTACCTTAGAAAGAGGCAAAAGGGATGCGGAGTTATTGAAAAGAGGAACGAGACTGTTGTTGCTGTTGTCGTTGATGGAATCTGGCCGTAGATCTGCATCGTTCTCTCGATCTGATTCGATGTTAAAAAAAACAAAAGCTATAGTAATTAAAAGTTTAAAAAGAAAAAAAAAAAGGAAAAGGAAAAAGCAGGCTATAGAAATTTATGGAAATAAAATCACAAGAAATAAAAAAAAAAAAAGAGAAAGGGAGAAGAAGAAAGTACTCTTGTTCGAGATGGGGAGGAAGGAAGATCTTCTGGAAAGAGGCTTGCTCGGAGAGAAGATGGAAATGGCGAAGAAAGATGATGTCGAAGACAAGATCGCTGGTGAGGCTGTGAGACAATCCATGATTTCTCCCCTTTGGTTTTTTGTTTTCTCTCAGATGCTAGAAATGAATCGAGACGTGAGGTTGGCAATTTATATGAGGATCTGTGAGGGGATCTCACAAAGATCGGGTATTCTTCTATTCAGGGTATTTTCCCAAAACACCCCTGTTTTTTAGATTTATTTAAAAAAACCCCATATTTTTTATAACTTTTGAAAGACCTAAATTCGGTAGAAATTTAAAATAAATAAGACCTTAATTTATTTATTCATGGACGATTATTTTTTCTTCTAGGTTTTCTTACATTTACAAAATATAGCCCATTTGAATGTCAAAAATTGATGGACAGCTTTTAAAAGCAAGTAATTGAAAAGTGTTATTTTTCATCTAAAAAGTGAAAATCTTAAATTTGAATCTCTTGTTCGAAAGGCCTATTTTAGTTAGTAAATAATATATCACGAAAACTATTGATGATGAAGATAGTAAATAATAATATATTTTTATTTTCATATTTATTACTGAGTTAAATATAAATTTAAAGTTAATGTGCCAATTTGATCCTTTTCTATCTAGACTTAATCATACAATACACGTAGGTTCATATTAATCAAAATACATTTTAATTACGTTTAAGTTCTAGACTTATTTTGCGACACACTAAACATTTTTTCCTACGCCTTCACCTAAATTTTATATCTTTTTTTTAAATAAATCTATCTTTGTCTATTTTTTAAATTTTAATAACTAGTAAATATTTTAGTTTAGACGAAGCAAAAGAATTCTTATTTTACGATCATATACTTGTACATGTATATAGTATGTACTTACATAGAGTGTTTGGAAGATTACTTGTTAATATGTTTTAATTTTTAAATGATTATTGTTATATTTGTTAATATTGGTGTTATAAGAATATAAATTCATGAATTGTATTTTGACTACCATTTGTAGGTTTAATATTGTGATTACTAAATGTCTAGGTTCCCTCCGTTACAAACTATGCCATTTAATATCGAGTTTTTGCTCTTAATATTTATCTCTCATGTGGTGGATGGGTGGGCAAGAGGAAAGGTATTACATGTTCAAATCATTTTTATAGAGTAATAATTTTTTTTAAAAAAATAGGTTTTATTAACTTACAACACCGTATATCAATAATAACTAGATATATACACAATTTAGTTTTAGAATAAACTTTAAATTTTCCTTGGTGGATAATAATTTTTGAACTAAAATTTAAAATTTCTTCAATGTCCCTAACTTGGGATTTGGAATAGGCCAATGAATAGCAGTTTTTGAACTCGGGCCGATCTTTAAGTCAAGTTCATGATTTTTAATATCATAATTTTGAATATTAAAAATTATTTGCTATTAATTGTTAATTTTTTTAACTCGCCTCATAAAATTAATAATTGAATAGAAGAGTTTCTCTTCAATTATATTATCTATAAAGTTCTTTTTCTGTTCTACTCAACTATGTGAACCCAATGTATAATAAATAATTAAAAATAAAGTTTGCTTATTCGAAATAAATATTCTAATTTCTATAAATGTACTATTTTATGAACATTTTACCGTATAGACACTACACACAATTAATCTCTTAATAATTCTAAAATTATGTGTATAAAAATAATACATAACTTTATAAAATTTTGAACATTTGGGATACGTCGCCATTAAATTTTATGTACATTGTCCCAAATTCCAAATGGAACACAAATAAAACCTTATAATGGCAGGTTACATTTTATATTTAAATATTGAACTTGAAGTTGTTGGAATACAATTTATTTTTTAAAGACTAAAAGTAGATTTAAGACTTTATTATTTTGTGACAATCCAGAGTAAATTATATATATCCTTCCAAATTCTAATAAAATAGTCAAAGTCAAAGTTTTAAGAGTTGTATGGTCCACTTAACCCTATTATATTGAAATTTAAATTATAAAGTATTTTAAAATAAAAAATTTAGAAAAATGTTCATTTTGATTGGATCATTAATATCAATTTGATCTCAATTTTCAGATGCTTTAATATAATGAGGCCAAATTATAAATATAAAATCTCTGACTGATATGATTCATATAGAAGCAGACAAATTATAGCTTTCAGAGAAAAATAAAGTTCTTTACAATCTTTTTCTTTAAAAATATAAATATGAAACAAAAGACATAAGTTCTCATCTTTCATAATTTTAGATAAATAAATTATAAGTAAGATATTTTCATTTTAATATCTAAAAATAAAAAAATTACACAAAACTTAACAAGTGAAGAACGAAGTATCTACTATCCCTCCCCTCTCTAATCTATATATAAAGAGCAGTCTAAGATGATCTCAAATAAATTTTGATCTTTCATTCAACATACAGTTCTATGTTTGATAAAAAACTAAATAAAATTTGTCAAAAAAATAATTAATATAAATTAAAAAATTTACATGTTAATTTGAATAATTTGAGAGATTTGACCTATTTAAAAAGGAAAAGGTGGTTTTATTCGCACGGCAAAACAATGTTTTGCTCATTTTCAATGCTTACTGGATAAATAGGGATCAAACTCAAATTAGGTATTAAAACTGTATAAACATTATCAATTGTTTGGAGTTTTAAATAAACAGCACAAAATGATGGGTCACATGACCCAGGTATCACACCAAATGCATGCACAAAAATGTATAATACACAGCAGGCAAGCACAGGAAAGACACATTAGTTTGATATTTTTTTTTTTGAAACATTAACAACTTGATTCATTAAAATAAAAAGATACTACAAGAAAAGGATCCATGTATATGAAAGATATACTCAGACCAAGATGAAGAAGGAAAATAAACAAATTCGATATAATACCAAACAGATTCATTGCTAGCACTAAACTTAAAAGGAAGCTTCTTGAAATTAGGTATATGAATAGAACTCATTTTACTTGAGTGACCCAGATGAACCAAAACAATACGATCATTGCACTGAAAAGAAGAAGAAGAAGAATGTAACAAAAAGGTTTCAGCTCTACACGTCCATTAGGTAAGCAAAAAGGGAAGCCAGATAGTCCAGAAAAGGAAGACCCAGTACATTAACCATATGGAAGGGAGAGCACCCCAATAGAATGACAGGTAGTGTAATTTATTGGCTGATATATGATATATACAAAATTATATGGTTTATAGTGATGGTATCGGTTGCATCAGTTGACAGCTAAATCCCCAGGGGCACCGGAGGTTTCTGTGGTGTCATCTGATGTATCATCATCACCATCGCTAAAACCCATTAAGTATTCTACAAATGCCATATTACCTGCCCTATCAGCACCAGCGCGCTCCAAGCCTGATGCGTAACGCAGCATTGGGAAGAGATGCATTACCACATCTTCACCCGGATTAAACTGAGACAGCCATTTTCTGCGCTTGCACTTAAGCTGGGTGTAGACCATGGTCATGATTGTATTCAGTGATAACAATCATCATTTGTCAAAACCAGCAAATCATCATCAGAATCATCATTGCAATCACCACCATCATCATCAGAATCATCATTGCAATCACCACCATCATCATCGTTGTCGTCGTCGTCATCATCATCACCGTCATCATCATCATCATCAGTGATTGCAAAGAAAGCAATTTGACTAGGTATCAGAACCTTTTCCACAAGGAACAGCAGAGAAATTAGAACTTCCTCTGCTGTTCAATTATAATAATAGTAATAGTAACTATTTACAAAGTCCACCTCAGCATATGCAAAACTAGTTGATGTACCCAATTCCATAGGGCCATAATCTCCTGCAACCAACCACGAAGCTGATGGATAATCGATGATCACAAAGCCCCCCACATTTGAAGATTCAAACCCTAGATCAATTGCCTAGAAATAGATCGAGTTAAGAAGAGAATACAATCTAGGAGATCATTGGAACATCATTCATCCACAGACAACATCTGGATCAGAAGATCATGGCCATGAATAGAGGTGGGTGTGTTGAACTTTCTGAGGTTCATGAACATATAATTTCTGACAAACTACAATTTAACAAGCAACATGAGTCTAGAAAACAGCCCATTAGCACATACCTCTTCAACATTTACAGGCAATGATGCACGTTCAGTTGCTTTTGGCATCCATATCTTGGCGTCATGCTCGATTCCGCTACTTGCGAGAATGAGAGCATGGGGGTGACGTTCAATACAATTCACCACATGCTTGTCTCCTGGCATAACGCGCAACAGCTCCCCATCCTTCTTTCTCCATATGAAAACTCGACCACAATCTGACCCACTGACTATATAGTCACAATTGGGGCCAAAGAAGTTTACACCCTTGACTGTGTCACAATTTCGGTGCCCTTTGTAGACCTGGGGCCCAGATTTAGTGTCAGCATCAGCATCCAGATTAGATCCTGTCCCAGTAACTACACGAGAAGATTGAGATGCTGAAACTGGATCAGGCCCCAGTCCCAAATTTCTATCGAAAAGATAGATTTGTTCATCATTGTAAGAGACGAGAAGCTCCCTCTGATCTGAGAAAGCCAGGCCTGTTATTCCAACTTGATCACTCCAATCAAATGCTGTGGACAAAAGCTATCAGTAGGGTGACCATAATCCATAGATCCATCCACTTACACTTGCGGATGTCATACAGCCGAGCATATTCATCAGATCCAGCAATTGAAAAGAGATTGGGATTCCTAGGGTCTATTGTGATGGCATTTAAATGGACAATTGGCATGTAATGCGATTTATCATCAAAGGCACGACACACGAAGAGCTCTGTTGCAGTTCTTGTTCTCAAATCAAACTGCAAAAGGTTGATGTTAGGGTATATTGAAAAGTAAATGGAGAAATACCTCAAAGAACGAAAACAACCAAGCACCTATGACTCACATGCTGAACCACACCATCTTCACCACAGCTGTAAAATATGTGAGGACTTCCAGGTTCAATAGCCAACTTATGAACACGGCCCTTATGCTTGCCCAGATTTTCTGTCTCTACCTGTCCACCTTCTCTTATCAGAGCATGTCTCACCTGGTATAAAGGATAAAAGAGGTCCATATCATCCATCATATCATAAATAACAATTGCCAGATAACTCCTCTTCCATCTTCCAATCAATTTCTACAAAAGGTTAGAATGGATGAAACTCTATTGTAGCCCTTACACAGAGGTCTGAAGTTTCATACATGATATAATAGAGAGGTTACCTATTATAGGTCTCTCCGAAACTCAGCTGGCCCCACTCTTTAGGTTCACTGTACACCTTCAACAAATGACCATTTGCAATTCTACAAGTGGCACTTGACGAGTGAGCAGGCCTGACCTTTGGGCCACAGCAGATGCAAAAATAGGCTCAGCTGGTGTTTGAACTTCAGAGACACGAAACGATTGCAATGTAGCTATGAAACATTGGCCGGGTACATAGGTACATGCATGCTTGCGAACACTTTCGGATTTTTATTACAAGAGAAAGCTAGAACAGAAGGTTGTTGACGCATGAAAAAATTCAGGCATTAGTGATGGTACCTGTCCATCTGCAGCGCAAGTAACAATACTTTGATCATCTGAATAAGGCATCATCTTTGCTTGGAAAACATTGTTGGTATGTCCAGAATGGAATGACAATTTGGCACGCCCCGCATCCCAGTTCCATAGCATTATCATTCGTCATCAGAACCTGATATGAATATCACCATCTGCATTAAAGCTCACTGTGTTCACACACCCTCTATGCTTGTTCAGATTCCTATGGATATCAAGTCGCAGAACAAGATCCTGATCCATCAAATGAACAACAAGAGAAAAAATTGATCATCAATAAATCTATCTCGATCTCTCAATAGATAATTCCATGTTTTACCCATCTCAATCTCTTAATTAAATCTAGAAGGCAAGTGATCGACACAGGTTCAAGGTGATTTATCTGTTCTGAGGCTCCTTCAGTATGAAGCCAAGAGCAGGATCTTCTTGAATATCCAAGAGGCTTTGGTGAAGTGATCAGAAAACACAACATAGAAACTTTCCCATGTCCTCATAGCACAAGTAATTATATTGCGAGTTCCATCCATGCACGTGGACACTTTCAACTATTAATTAAAATTGCCAATCAAACACATCACTGTAAAGAGGCAATTTGGGAGAGTCCAAGTCTCTTAAGGACTGTTTGGTAGAATTCACGTCTAGAATTTCAAAATTCTTTGAAATTTGAAATTTTGAATTATGGCCAATTCTGGAATTAGAGGACTGCTGGATTGTCAAAATCCTTTGCATGGTTCTTCTTGAAATTGGACAGTTGTAAACTTCTAACATTACATAATTAAAAAAAAAAAAATCTAACCACACTATTGACCTGAACTCATAAGTAGGTCAAATATGATTAGTGCCCATGCATGTATTTGAAAAGTTCAACTGATTAGCATATTATAAATAGTACAAAAAAATTATGCACATAGTTTTACATCCAAGGGGCCAAGCCATTTGATACCATTGGGTAACCTTAACCTCATATACCATCTCCCAAAATCAAGGAAGAAAACTCAGTCACTTGATGCAACTCAGTTTTGGAAAATCTTGACTGACCTCAAGTTGATGTGAAGGTATCGTGGACTGGTCTCAATGGCTTGGTCCAGCACAAACCCAAGTTTGAACAAAATGGGAAAAATGGAAACATATTATTCTGAAGGGGCCTAATTGGGACACCATAGTTTTTGCTATTTGCAACACCATCTTTATACCATAACAAAAATTCACTCTTATTTTCTTTTCACGTCTGCCCATTTTGTCTTCAAATCTCCATTTCTCCTTTTCATCCTTCTTTTCACCTTTTCATCCCAATCACCATACACCCCCTCCATATTCCATACAAGATGGCACCATCACCATCACCTCTGCAACTACCATAGCCAGCTTCATAGATGTTATACCTCCATAACCACAACCATGTTCTCCAATTCAATAGCCACCCCACCCTAATCCCTCACCACTGCAATAATCTTCCCTTGCTCCACTACCATACCTTAACCCATGATCACCTCCCATGCCATGGCCAATGCCATAGCCAACTCCTTGAAACTCTGAAATACCCCCACATCACTTTATTGAATGCAACAACAATGGATTCTATGGTGAGGTGAGCATTGAGAATGTGGAAGGGTAGCAGAGTTCAGTTTGAAGAGCAATGGCTTTTTGTTTGATCTTAGAAAGCATTGACAATCTAATGTGTTTCATTCTTAACCATTGTCGTGAGGGCTGCATGGCCCCACCAACAGAGTTACATTTGAAGGCCTTAGAAATTGTTGGGGGGTCACCCAAGTTGTAGCTTGTTGCAAGCTGAAGCACCAAAGAGTAATGGGGACATCCGCATGCACCAAATTCATGAATTAGTGATCTGATTGTACAAAGTTTTTTATCAGGGAAAACTGACTACTTAAGAGCCAAAATGGGCCCAAATTGGTGAGTTGGCTGATGGTTTCCTCACAACAGGCATTCATTCGTATCTACATTACATATCCAATTCCTAGTAACAGCATAGAATATGACATCTGGTGTTCCCAAAAACAACATTATGTAAGATGACATTAAAAAATATTATATCAAGTGGCTACGACAAAAAGGGTCTAGAGTGGAATGTCGAAGGTAGACCAACATAAGACCATCATTTTTTTCTCCTATGCTCAGATTCCTTTTTGCAGAGAATGAAGGGTAGGAAAATATTTCCTACTTGATCCTTCACTTTTAAACCTTTTGATTAGTCATTTTCATAAGAATTCAATCGAAGATGACAAATGGCCCCTACAAATTGAGGAACTTCAAAAAACAACATGCGTACCCTTCCATCTCAAGTGAACTGAAGTGCAATTGTCACAATCTATTTAATCTGAAATGCATATTAAGCTAGTAGTAGATGTCTTCTGGCATGAAATTAAACCAAACTGGCACATTCATTGCTGTTTGCATTCGTAAATGCAATCTTTCCAGCACATTTTGATTTCCCAAAAATGTTGAGGATTTTATGAAATCAATGGAGCAGGACACAAGCCAGTTCCAAAAAAAAAAAAAACAACAAAAAGGAAACATACCGAACAAGGTCATCACTTGTGATTCAAAGGGTGTTAAGGTTTACAGATCAGTAATTCGTAACACCGATAACAGTGGTATAAACCATTGGATTATTCTTACCATCTAAGCTCTTCCATTTTGTGTACTAACTTAAACTGCTGACAGCATATTCATCCATATCCATTCTCAGCGATATGGTTCATGCTAATTGAAAGGATATAGCCACCCAATCTGGAAGAGTTTTGAGGCCCATCCATCTACCTACACTGGGGCCAACCGAATCAACGGTGTGGATCCATAAAATCTACACGTACTGAATTGGGTCGAAGCAAATTCGTGAGTTTATCTACAACATTTTGGATGATCTTTTTCATCCATGCTTATCCATTTTATCAGTTCATCTACACAGACACAGCACTCCTGCCCATTCCTAACCGTCCAATGGTTGGGAACACTAATTGGAGAGCTAGGACTGATCGATTCTGAAGAGTTTTAGGACGTCAGCATGGAAGGAGGGACCATCCGGATCAATGCTCGGATTGTCAAAATCCCAAGCTGATTGAATGAATGGGCTGAAACGGACCTTACATTTCCATGCATTGACCGTAATGGATCGTCGGAAGGGTGCAGATAGACGTTGGATATGGAATGAACAAAGGTACCTCAGATGCTCCGACGCGATGGACGAAGGTTCTCGGGGATAGCTCTCCGACCTCTCGCTGCCACAACTCTTCAATCCCACGTCCTCTCGTACGACGCCGCTTCAGAAGCCTCCTCATACTTTCTTGTTCTTGAAGAAAACTGAGAGAAAGAGAGAGATGGACAGAAAGGACTCAACGAGAAGAATGGAGAAGATCAGAGAAGAAGAGAAAGAGAGTCGGGATAGAAGAGAAACAGTCAGAACCGTTGGATCTTGGATGAAAACGGCCGAGGGAATGAACGGCGATGATTCGTCCAAGGGAGAAAAGGAGGTCGGTGCCCTCGTTGTTTTCGCCTTCTCCTCACGCTGCTCGGCAGGTTGAGTTTTGCACTTTTGCTAAATTACAACCGCTAATCGACTCATTACTTAGTGACGACACATTAGTATATAGATTAAGGAAGACTTAGTGATGTTTTATTTATATTTAATCTAATCATTTTAATCTAATTATTATCATTGCCGCATAGGATTATCTTTCCGTTTATAAATTATCAAAATCAAGTAGTTTATTAAGCAGGGAAACCGGATGCATTATCCTCATCATTAAATTCTCTGTATCACTTAAAAAATAAAAACAAAAAGAAATTGCCTTCCCTTATTTTTTTCGATGAATTCACTCCTTTTGAAACCATCAATTCCTTAGACTGATAAGTATTTAATTGATATTTATTATTGATTTATTTTTTTACTAATAAGATAGAAAGTAAAGGGTCCCATTTACGCATCCGGAAAATCTCTCTCTACACACCCGTTTTCTGGTAGAGGTGGCTAATTACTATTTTGCCCTTGCATTTTCACTCGTTCGAACGAATTTCCTGTTTATTTCGCCATTCATTCGAACTAATGGACATATGCCCCATCTAATTTGATTCGTTCGAACTAATCCTCTTTATAAATCTCTCTCGTTCGAACGAATGAAATGGGTGAACAGTAACACAGGTTACTGTTCACCCGTATGATTCATTTGAATGAATATGAATCAGCCTGATTCATCTGATTCATTAGAATGAATCATTTTTTTTTTAAATTTTAATTTTTTTAAAAATTTCAAAGTTATTTTTTAAGCACTGTGTATTTCTAAAATTTCTCAAATTGAATATCCGGACTAATTACGATAACCTGATGAAAATACTTTAAGATTTCAAGGTTTTTGACACTCCTAAATATTTAAAACACAGTATTTTACAAATAAGGGTATCCCTAGGGCGTGCCGAAAACACATTTAGGAGTGTCAAAAGACCTTAAAGTCTTAAAGTATATTTATCAGGTTATCGTAATTACTCCGGATATTTAATTTGAGAAATTTTGAAAATACAATGTGCTTAATGTATTAAATAATAAAATCTCCTTTAAAATTTCAAAGTTATTTTTTAAGCACTGTGTATTTCCAAAATTTCTCAAATTAAATATCCAGACTAATTACGATAACCTGATAAATATACTTTAAAACTTTAAGGTCTTTTGACACTCCTAAATGTGTTTTCGGCACGCCTAGGGATACCCTTATTTGTAAAATACTGTGTTTTAAATATTTAGGAGTGTCAAAAGATCTTAAAGTCTTAAAGTATTTTCATCAGGTTATCGTAATTAATCCGGATATTCAATTTGAGAAATTTTGGAAATACACAGTGCTTAAAAAATAACTTTGAAATTTTAAAAAAAATTGATTCATTCGAATGAATCAGTTGAATCAGCTTCATTCATTCTAACGAATCAGACGGGTGAAAAGTAGCCCGTGTTACTATTCACCGCAAAATGGTAATTAGCCACCTCCACAAAAAAAATGGGTGTTTAGAGAGAGATTTTCCGGGTGTGTAAACGGGGACCCAAAGTAAATCTATCACTATTAAAAGTTAAAATAATTTAGTTAATGTGAACTTTCTCTTCTAAATTTATCATGTACTTATGTATAGATTCACTCACCCATTAATTTAAAGTAATTCTTAATAGATTCCTCAATTAGTACTTTTTTTAGAATGAATGGTAATAATTATGAAAATAACTTGTGTGACAAGTTTTAGAGTTTAAAATTTTAAAAAAATAATCTGAGATAGAATTTTTGATAGACTTCCTCGTAATGTTAACGAAGAGTATAAAGGAAATCGCCAATTGTATTAGATTGTTGGAGTGAAAAACTTTTCAGTGATTATGACCGTCGCAGCTGATTAGAGTTAAATAATTATTTTTTATTAGTGTAATCTTGTGTTTTAATTTTATCCAAAAGACTTCTTTAAAGAGGGTGAGAGTCGACTCGTTAAAGAGTTATTATTAAAAAAAATACTATATCAATGTATAAGACTCCTCTAATATAATAGCCTGTCCCAGCATTATTAGAGAGATTTTAATATATGCATTTTACTACATGGCAGAGAAATAGAAATAGAGATTCACGTGGGGCCTATTTAAAACTAAGGGCCCCACATGATTAAGGCCCATTTGACACTTATCATAAGCCGAATGATCTTCTCCAGCAGTGGCCATAACCCAGGCGCCGGAAATTAAAAAAAATGCCGTTGCCCTCGTCTTCTTTCCTCACGAATTCTCCAACCCAAATCTCCTCTTTCCCTCTCATTCGCACCACTATCTCATCTCCTTTCTCCTCCTTTCCCACGTCTCACTTTTCTCTCTCTTTTCTTCGCTTACTCAAACCCCACCACTGTTCTTCTCTCAATTTCTCCAAACAACTTAAGAAATTTCCTTCCCGTCCTCTTTCTCCCCCCTCTCTGGCTTCCTCCTTCCGACAGCTAGAGGATGACGAAGAAGAGGAAGGAGAAGAAGAAGAGCCGGCCATTGGGGACTGCGTCGTCTTCGAAGAAGGCATCTTCGAAGACCCATATCTCAAATCCAATTTAGAAGAAAACCCAGTAAGAAAAAAGAAGCCCAAGCTCATCAAGCCAGAGAACTTGGTTCCGGATGAATGGAAGGAAGCCCAGGAAGAAATCAACCTTAGCAAGAAGGAGAAGCGCATGATATTGCAGCAGCAGCAATTTGGGAGTCGACTTGTGAAGAGGAAGCCGCAGCCGGCTGTGCTGCCCAATATGGAGGACCATGCATCTTACAAGGCACTGAAGCTTTCGCAGCTCAATCCAGTCGTTCTTGACAATCCACGGCACCTGCCTGCAGCAGAAGAGGCGACAAATTCGGGTAGCGGCATAAGTGATGATTTAGATGAGGAGGAATTGGGTAATTCTTCGAGCAGTAGAGTGGCGCCGAGGAATCCTAGATTAAGAGTTGCTAATGGGGATTTGGAAGATATAACAAAGTTTTTTAATAGCGGCAATTACAATCCGGGAGAAGAGAAGAAAACTGAAGGTAAGCTCTCTGTCTTCTGCTTAGTTTTTTTTAGTCTGTTTCGTTTCTTTTGTCATCATTGTTGTTGATCAACATTTTAGGCTGCATTTGGCTGTGGTTATGAGAAATAATATTATTTATTTATTTTTAATTCCATGGTTGTTAGCGGTTGATTACAATTGTAGGTAACATTATGGGATCTTTGGAATAATAGCATTTTCTTGTTTCTTCTGAAGACAGGAGAAATTATCGGTTTGTGAACCAGTTCAATTGCTGTCAACTTTGAATTTGAGCAATTAAGTTCAGTTAAAGGTTGTAGGCTTTTCCTTTTGAATGCAGCCAACACCAGAATCTAATGAATCAGATTCGAAATTTTGCTGTGAACTTGTTCGCAATAGATAATTTCTCAACGAGAACAGTGACTAGAACTTACTGCAGTTTGGGTCGGTATGAATGTGTGTGCCTTGTATTTGTTGCAAGGAAAAGAAAACAAGAACTGTTTTTTTCTCTTTTTTATTTATTTTTATAACATGGTTATCCCACCCGACATTGGAGGTGAGACTAAAACTGTTGGGGAGGTGATCTCACAAGACCTGAATGATTACTTGTGCATTTCAGTCTCTTTGAAGAACTGATGACAAGTGTTTGGTTTATATAACTATATATTAGACCAAGATTTAAGATTGGAAAGCACTTGAAATTCAATTGGAACACATCATGGGGAGGGTTCGAAGGATTATCTCCAGAATTATTTTTTATTGTTTCCTGATTAATATATTTTCTGTTCCAAAAGATATATTTTCTGTAATTTTTTAGCTTCCCACCAATGAATGCATTCATAGATCAAGGCACAAGAAGATATGCTTTTCCACTTAAGATTTTACTTATGCTGAAATGTGAATGTATGAAGGTAGAAGTGGAGCCTTTTTTTAGAAACAAGTGAATTTATTTCTTTTTATAAATAAATTATATATCCTGTCATTAAGCCAAATGCAATGATATCACTATACTACAGAATATAACATATAATCCCATGCAGTATCATTTCAGCTTCCTTCCTATGCCTAACTGAATAGAACAGTCCTCCAATTTTGTCTAGGTCTGTCCTTTAGGACCCCTTCATCTTCTGTAAAAGAAATATGATTTGTAAGGTAAACTGGTTAAGTGTTTTTATGGATGTGTTATTTATTCCTTTCTTATGAGTACAAGTTTTATCACTCCCTCAGAAAGTAAGGCCGGGGAAGGCATTGGGTCAACCATATTAGACATGCTACACATGCCTTTTATTATCGTTTTTTTGGCTTCATTTGTCCAAATATATTATCTAAATTAAATTTCTGTGTTAAAGGAACAGATAGACACTCTTGCGAGGGATTTAGTGGATGCCTTCTGGGCTTCTTTAATTGATTTCTATTGAAGATTTTATGTTTTTCTCAATTCTTTTCAATTTCTTAGACTCGTTTGTTAAACATGTTCGGCTAAATTAATTCCTCACTTGTCTTTTTCGTTGGAAATGATTTCTAACCATGGGGCACCAACATTCCATTGTATGCTAAATTGAGTAGGTCGTCGTCAGTTGTTTACAAAGGAGGAGAAAGTTCTCTTGAATAAGCGGATACCTAATTTGGCAGATGCTACCTCAGTAAGTTCTTTATATTATTTGACATGTAACATTTCTTATATGCATCTTTCAATCCTTTTATTGTCCACTGGACACCATGAACTTTTTCTAAAATAAATATTTGATATATTTTCTTCTTGGTGATAGATTAGATACATTTTTGGTTGATGATTAATTTATTCAATATGCAATTCAACCATACGTTTGGGCTATTTTCTTTATGGGCAGCTCTAGGGAGACTGGTGTCACGGGTTGAGACTCCGTGACCCAACAATTGGCTATGAAGGCCAAGATTAGTGCCAAATTGCACAAGGCATGGCCAAACTTGATGAATAGAGGTTTTGGATGCGTTGGGATTTTCGAAATGCTCGAGAACGGCCGGTACGCATGGGAAGATTTGTTAAGATATGTTATGATTTATTAAGATATATTTCCAATTATGGTTGATATAGATTAGATTAGGATTGATTGTGAGAGATTATGTAATCTCTCAATTAGAAAATTAGGTTCCTCAGATATTGTGAGAGATTATCTTTTGTACTCTATATATTTGGCTTCTAGGTGAAACAATACAAAAAATATTACATGATTTTTTTTAACCTCAAATCTTCTAACATGGTATCAATCGCCAGGTTTCATGGACGATCGTGAGTGCTTCGCTCTCGATCAGAGTCATATGCAAATTGATCCTGCAATCCTGTTCTTCCCTTTGCCCTCCTCTCACTAGGATCTCACATATAGTTTGCCAAACGATCCACCATCTGCCTCTCAGATCTGATTCTCCAGCCATTTCTCCTCTCATTTCAGAGACAATTTCCCCCCTGCATTTTGTAGGTGGTTCATAGGGCAATCTCTATTTGTTCCCTTAGATCTGGAGTCTTTCTTCAGATTTGAACCTAAAATCTCACAACTCTATAGTCGTTTTTGGCCCTACATCACATCTATACGGCACGATTTTGAGTTTGAATGCTTGTTAAACCCTCTTAGACCTCTTTTTGTTCTAGTTGAAAGAAGGTAGACATAACCCAATTTCTACAGGAATTTCAGTTCATGTTTCATTCTGCTGAGGCAACACATCCTTCAGTCCGACCTCAGCAAGATCTGCTTAACCGGAGGTTCTTGAAAATTGTCTTTAATTCACTGCACTTCATGGGAATGAAGGGATTATTTTCAACATGTCCGAAGTATTCAATTTGCCTCACAAAAGCACAAAAGTTGAATGGATCTCATTGATAAGAAAGTGCAATTATAGGGGTTTATGTGGTTCGATAACAGTGGTTTGAGGAGATGTAATAGGATATAGCTCAAGATACTCATTGTTGAATGCCATTCCAATGGCAAAAAAATTGAAATTTACTGGAAAACAGTGTTTTACAGAAATCGGGTTTGACTTAGCACACGAAAAATGAGTACCTGCTTTATTGTAAAACTAAATCTCTTGTAGACTTACTAAAGATGATATTCTTAGGTATATATATGGCTTTTTACATTAATGCATGCCTAAAACTCCTTACTGAAATGCAGAGAAGGCGTTGGGGCTGTCCATAAGTTGGAATAGGTGAAATGGGTTTGCACCCATCTCCATTTATCCTGTACATTAAATTTGAACCTGTGGTTGTGAGATGCACTAGAGGTGGTAAAAATTTGATCTGAGCAGAGTAGCTCAGCAGAAGCAAAAATTTTGAGCTCCAAGGCCCACCTGGCCCCATTAGCACCCCTTCTCCTCTTGCACACACTTTCACCCCTTGTAAATTGGACCCATACCCATTTTGATCCCATTTAGAGTTGGTCGCACCATTGGATTGAAATTCATCCAAAATTGACTCTATTTTAACTGTTGATTTTTGGACCCTTGAAAGTCATTGCATTTCAAATCCAATGGACTTGATTTTTTACATAGATAATCATCTTGAAAATACCTTTCAGAAGAACCCACTCCCATGAATGTGGGCCCCAGAGGGCCCCACACACAGTGCCATGCATGTGTGGACTCGTGGCACCATGAAGCTGAGCCTTTCTTGCACACATATGTGACAATTTCTTGTAGGGTGGTCACTGCATGTAACATTCATGTGACGACGACCTTGTGGGGCCCACCTTCTCCTGAATCACACCCCTACCCCCTTCGCACCTACTTAATTCCCCGTGAATTGGATCCTTACCAAATTAAACACTATTTTGAGTTAGATTTGTTTGTTATGCATAAATTTTTTACATGGACTTTTATGCATCAACTCCTGTTTTGACCTAGTGATGTTTCAGATCAAGTGGCTGCCTTTGCACACACTGGCTGCATCGGGAGAGTTTTACCTCGTGGATATGCTGCTAAAGCATAATGTTGATATCAATGCTACTGATAAGGTAGTTGTCATGACCATTGACCGCTAACTAATAATACCATTTTCCCAAATTTTTCTGTATTATTTCTGGTATGGCTTTACTCTCTAATGCATATATTATTGCAGGTTTAGTTCACTTTTTAGGAGTCTAATCTTGGTTTTTCCTTCCTGTTTAAAACAAGAGAAATCTTTGTTGTTCCTAAACTCTTTTTTAGAAGCTCTGTAATAGAAGAAATATTTTCTCTTTTCAGGATGGTTTGACTGCACTTCACAAAGCCATACTTGGCAAAAAGCAGGCAATTACAAACTATCTTTTGAGAGAATCAGCAAATCCTTTCGTGCGTGATAAAGTGAGTATAAATCAGCAAATGTCTAACAAATGCTAGTGTTTGAGCATTATGCTCTTGATTCATTTCCTATTTCTTTATATGTTTATTGATTCTCATTATTCACTGTTATTGTCAAAAAATGATAGGCTATAGTGTGTTAGATTGTATAAGTAAGGAATTTGACATTTTAGAGTTCACTTGCATGCCAATTGGCATTAAACATAATTGATAAAAAAAAAAGTCTGGTGCTTTGTGGATGAATTTCTAATGCTTAATGATGAATTATTATTAATAACACCTACTGGAGATGTGGTATGTAGACTTCGGTGGACATGTAGGAAAATAACAAAGATGGATAAGATAGGATACAAAGTGACATAGTTTTAGACCAGAAAAAAAGAACAGTATAGCTTCTATACATCTCACAAAAAAAGAAGGAAGAAAGAAGCTATTTTTTAGGTTTGCAACACTTTTGGGAAGAAGTAACACCTTGTCCTATTTAATGTAGGTCTAAGAAGAATGTAGACTGTTTTATTGAGACAGACCAACTAGTCAATTTTCAAGGATGGTATTAGTCATGTTTGGAGAGTATTACAACATAAAATGGGTTGTTGATTTCAAATGTATATATTAAGGTCTAATAACTTTAATAATCTTCTGTTTTGTTATCTTTAAAACACTGACCTATATAGCTTTTAAGTTTTAATGATGGTCAAAATAGTCTTGAATCAGGTCCTCCACTCATCTGTACTGGATTGTCGAGGTCAAATTGATCCAACTGGCAGAAGGATTCCATCTAGGAAAAATTGGATAGGAAGCATGAGACTATCACAGTAAATCAGCTTAAGGTGGTTTGGTCATGTTTGTACAAGATTGGAAATGGTCCTAGTATGCAAAGTTGAGGGTACAAGGAGAGGCAGGTTATTAAAGACTTTTAGGGAAGGGATAAAGAAATACATGATTGCTTATGGAGTATTGGAGGTTATGGCCTATAATACGGTTAAATGGTAAAGTGCAACATAAAAAGCCAATCCCAGATAGAAGGGAATTTTGCGATTGATGATATGGTAGCCTAGCATTTGGGTAACACTTAGCAATGGTACGAAGCATGAGACTATCACATAGTATATATTTTCATCTTTCTATCTATGTAGAATGGTAGATTGGTATGTGGCCATGTTCACTAGTTTTCCATGTGTGCTCGTTGCAGGAAGGTGCTACCTTGATGCATTATGCTGTCCTGGCTGCATCAAGTCAGGCAATCAAGATTCTTCTACTATACAATGTTGACATTAACCTTGCTGATGATGTATGTTGTGATTATTTTTGTGCCTTAATATTTCTCTTCTGTTTAAAATTGTATCTTATGGAAGGTTACTTGCATGGTTCTTTATAGGATGGATGGACTCCATTACATCTTGCTGTGCAAACCCAACGAACTGATGTGATTAGGCTTTTATTAATTAAAGGAGCTGACGAGACGTTGAAGAATCGGGTACTAACCTAATGCTGCCTTGTTTTATAACAAATTAAATGTGATACACATGTATGTATATACACACATACATATTTGGGTTTTTTTAAAGCACCCATGCCATTTTAGCACATTAATAAACACCCCTGCCTATTGGGTGATTATATTATGCTCATACCTTTTGAAACCCTTTCTAAAAGAACCTCATTATTTTTTATGGGGCAACTCACATGATGAAAACCCTTTTTTAGATATTCCTGGACTGAACAGGCCTGATTGCTGTGTCATTTGTTTTTGACCTTGATCTTTCTGCTGTATATGTTACCCACTAGACTGCAAGGAAGGCCAATTTTATCTTTGTTATTATTATTTATTTTAATAAAAGGATTTTTTTATTGATTCCCTTTCTGAACTGTCAACAATGTTTCAGGATGGTTTGACACCAGTTGATCTCTGTCTGTATTTGGGTCGAGCATTAAGGACTTATGAGCTTATTAAACTTTTGAAGGGGCTGCCAAAGTCACGGTAACTGCTCTGGATTGATCAAGTCAGCTGCTTCCCTAATGATACTCAATTAGCTGAAGTTCACATGGAATTACTGTACAGTTGGGATTTCTACATCTTTTTAGGTGTTTTTTGTTTTCCATTAAATTAAATCCCTTTATTTGAGGGTTTCAAACAATCTTGCCATGTTCATTCTTGAGTTTCGGATAAAGCAGAAATTTTGAACTATAATTGAGCTTCTGGATTCATATGCATGCAAATTTGTTGTTACATGACATTTGCTGTTTGGTGCCTACCTAATGTAAAAATTCACCTTTGACATAGATGGACCATTAGGTGGGATGGGTGCATCTTGATGGTTACGTTGTTGGGTCAGTTCAGGATTTTCTTCTTCAAAAATCTTTTCTTCCATCTTTTTCTCTTGCCACTAAGAATCGCAGAATGGATGGTTTGTATGGTCTAACTTGTTAACTGGAACTTCTGAATGTAATTGACAATAATGTATTCTTTTTGTCTTCTAATCCTAATTCTTAATCTAAGATGGAAAGTTTCATGTATACCACTTGATAAGCAATATCAAAATGAAGGAATAAACACTTGAGGTGTGAAATCTATGGCAAACTCAAAAAAAGCTCATCCAATAGATGCGAAAATGGTATGGTGGTGCTGATGGTGGTGATTATGAAAAGATGAAACCAGAAATCTTCCCTTGAGGTAAGGATCTCAATAGGTGTTCGGTTCGCAGCCAGGCATGTAAATGATTTTGTCAAATCTATTTATGAATTCTATCTGCACATTCAAACAAGGTAAATATGAGATTGGTAACAATGATGACAATGATGATGATGAATAAAGTCATAAAAGAAATCTCTTGTTGTCAATACATTGAACTGATCTTAAGATAGTGACTTAGTCATCACCATCCCATTAATTCATTATTTTCTATGACATAGAAACATGACTGCATTCTTGCAACTTTTGCAGGTATGGCAATGAGCAATGGTACTACTATGCTTATAGACCTTTGTCACATGTATTCAGTTATTAGATAGGAAAAATGTGCAATCATATGTTTACACAATAATGTACGAAGCAGCCAGAGACATATACAGAGATGAGCATTGAAAACCTATCTTCCAAAGAGAACAGAAATATTAGGTTTCCTGTTCCAACGAGGAGTGTAGGGATTTTTTTCTCCATCACCCCAGAGGGCATAGGCTTCCTCTCCATGTGCAGCATCATCTCCTCTTTTGAGATCTTCGTCATCCATGCGGAGGGCCACAATCTTACTGAGCAAAATACAAATTGCACTCGTAATTGCAACATTCCAAACGGTAATAAATGTAGCACCAAGTAGCTGCACTCCAATCTGCCTTAGGCCCTGGTAGTATTTCTTTTCCAGGAAACTGTACAACAAGCCAGGCTTATATTTTTCATCGGCATAGAACATTCTTACTAAGCTGGGCTGTGCAAAGAAGCCTGAGAGGAGGCCGCCTAACAGACCAGCCACTGCGTGAGTGTGGAAGACCCCCAAGGTGTCGTCGACTTTCTGGAAGAATGCCGAGCGCTTGTGAAGGACCATCATGGTGTACCATGTGACTACACCCGATGACACTCCCATAATGACCGCAGCCCATGTTGGCACGATCCCTGCCATTGATTTCACTGCTTTAGATTACTGTTCAGATCAGAGGTGTGCATGCATGTAGTCCATGCCATTTTAAAATGGCAACAGTGTGTGAATATGACCGGTCCGGCAAGACTTGTTTGGGAAGGAAGGAGGAGAGTCAAATCTCTAACTTGAAAGTGTTGAATTTAAACAAATGTTCAATGAACTGATGAGAAAGTCCATTCCATACATTCGGCCGATGGCTCATCTACGGTAGGACCTTCTCGGCGAATGACTTCGACCATGGACCATCACGCTTGTCCGGTTTTAAGCATGGTGTAGTAGATAACTCAACTGGAGGAGAGTATTCTAGTTAGGGTTCCCTATTAGTAATCAGTAGAAAGGGAACATCAAGAGTAAGGAAATGAACAGGACCCGTCCTAGTGTCCTACGTTGTAGACCACTACCCAGCCCAGTTCATGATCGACGTTCGCAGCCTATGGAAAGAAATTTGTCAAAATCTAACTGAGTGTTAGACTCTTGATAGAGAGGATAAATAGCTTTGACGATGATGATAGCATTTGCACCAAAGATCAATGCATAAGCGAACCATATATAGCTTGCCTTTTCGACACATTTCGACTCAACGACAGTAGGTCTCCCAGTTAGGAGGATTCCCAAGAGGACTTTGCTATGCATACTGAAGCTAGACCTCAAAATGATAAAATTGGAGACCATCAATGATTAAAACCATAAACCAATGGGTGTCAATATACAAGGCCTTAGAGACTCCATTGAATTGGATCATTGTAAGGTCCAAGCCATCCATCTTTTCATGTTGATTTGGACTGTTACTGTACATTTCTTCCCCTTAATCGATTCTGTTTAAAGAAGCCCATATAAGATCAGTGGTCTGGATCACAAAATGAGCTCCATCAAGAAAATAACATGCAAGTCCTACTAATGTAAGAAGAAGAAATTAAAAAGGCTAACCTGCACCAGGGGTTATGCAAACAAGACCAGTGATCATCCCTTGGACGGCCCCGATCACCGAACTCTTCTTATAGACGATCATGTCCATCCACATCCATGCCAAGAGGCTCATTGCTGTGCAGAGATGTGTGTTGAGAATGGCAATGGATGAGACCAAATTGGCCTCGCATGGAGATCCACCATTGAAACCAGTCCACCCTATCCATAGCAATCCAGCACCTCCTAACACGTGAATTATGTTATTGGGTGGGAACTTCTCCCTGTCTTCAGCAAGCCTTGGCCCAACCTGATCGGATGAACATGCAATAGCAGTGACAATAATGAAGATAACGACGATGATGACGACAATGAGAAATAATCCAGTGTATCAAGGTAAGCTATTTTCCCATTCTGAAACTTTTGAATATTGGACTGAGATACAATTGTTTGGAGCCATAAACTCTGCCCCACAACCAAAATTGAACAAATATGAAAGTTGATACATGGCCTATACAGATAATATTAGTTATTATGATGATGATGATGATTTATTATGAACCAAGACAACTAAAATTGTGTATAAACTGTTTTGAGTATGGATGTTTTGGTCCCAAGTCATTTCTTCTCATCTCTCTGTAGAAGAGGACTCATGGTTCATGTAAGAAGGCTAGTGAGTCATGAAAAACATCTTCTCAAACTAATAATGAGTTCTGTTCAGCGAAAACATAGAACTTAAAAAGTAAACTCGAGAAAAACAGGACAAGGAACTATAAATGATTATGTGCTCTTACCCAATAAGCAGCTGTGAAACCAGCAACTCCAGAAGAAAGGTGAATTACATAACCACCCGAAAAATCAAGCAGTCCTAGATTGTCCAAGAAGCCTTTGGAATCCCAGATGGTGTAAGCGCCGATGGTGTAAGAGAAGGTGAGCCAGCAAGGGACAAAGAGCATCCATGCATAGAAATTCATCCTCCCAAGAAGTGAACCGGCGAGCAATATGACTGTGATGGCGGCAAAAGCGAATTGGTAGAAGACGTAAGCAGCCATTGGTATGTCAGCTGCTGCTTGTTGGAGGAGGTACGTTTGGGATAGTGAGGCATTGGCTTTGCCCCATATGGGGAATAGTGTATCGCCGAAGGACATCTGATGACCCCATAAAACCCAGCAGATGAGGACAGCAGCGAAGGCGTAGAGGGCCATGAAGGCAGAATTCACAGCCCATTTCTTCTTCACCATGCTTCCATAGAGTATTATGAGGCCCGGGACACTCTGGAGGCCCACCATGGCTGCCGCTGTCATCTGCCACGCATTGTCGGACTTGTTCATCCATATGGGAGATGCCTCATTTGACTGAAGATTTGATGGAAAGAGTCCATTTAGCTCATTCAAGTAGTATTTTTGTATGGAATGGATCATCTTCTTCTTCTTCTGTGGTGGTGGGTGTAACAGAGCCAACACAGAGGGGAAGAGAGAGAGAGAGATTAGGAGGAGGATGGCATAGATAGTATCAAGTTACATGACATTTTTTCTTGTCTTGGTGTCCAGGAGATCCACTCACATTCTATTCCTTCTCCGTCCTTTCTCTGTGCATTACTAGTCTATTCTCTATAGGCAGCTGGCCTCCTTGGAATCAAGTGGAATCCATCTTCTCTTGGACTGTCCCTCATTCCATTCAAATGGGGAATGGGCGCTACGGTTTTCTTACTCAATTCGTGGAAAAGGAGGATGCTTGGTTTGGAAAAGATAATTAAAATGTAACTCTATCTAATGTATCTACTGTTAGGACCTGGATATCTAGCCAAAAGACTCATCTGTTTGGTGGAGTGATATAAGTCTTTTTATAAATCTCTAAATCTCTCTCTACACTTCTAATGTAGGACTCGTTCGCAGCTTCAACAATCTGCCACTAGAACGAGGCCAGTCATCCCGTCCGCTTAAGAGATCTTCTGATTTCACAATATGAGGTAGTCTGAGATCTGAATCTAATACTATTTGTTAGGACCGAATATCCAGCTCAAAAGACTAATTTACTAGGTGCAATGACCTAACACTTCCAATATAAGACTCCTTCGTAGGTACCTCACCCATATTTCTTTAAGAAATTGGGATAGTTAAAGAAACCTACTTATTTCAATGTTGTCCAATAAAACCTTTTTTATTAATGGAAATTCAAAGAAAATGGATCTTATTCAGAACAAAACTAATACTTTATTTTCAGAATCATTTTTTTTCTATCAAACACACTAACTTCTTTAAAAGTATTTATATTTAAAATGATTCTTTATTTTTCTAAAAATCAAATGGGATCATGTCTAAAAGATCAAATAAAACTGAAACTTTATATTTAAACAATTATAAGATTCTTTTGTTCTGTCTCTTCTTCGAGACATTGCTCATTCCCAAGTGACAAGAAGGTTCTGATTGCTGGATTTCTATCCAGATTTGGTTGATATACTTTTGTCCCAAAGCCATTGCCGTCTTTGTGAAATACGGTATCATCAATGGCCCCTCTCACTCGTTGCCATCTGGCAACAGTGGGACCCAGTCCTGGGCCCAGGGTGCCATGAATGACAGACAAAATCATTGGAAAATAGGTAATAAAAAAAGTCAACAACGCTTGTACGTTTTTTGCTGTGTGGCCCCAGTCCCATAAATGACAGCCAATGCACTTTTTTTTTTTTGTATTATCAAAGTCGATGCATGAAATGCAGATGGAAAAAGGTGAAAAGGAATTTGCAGAAAACATTGTAATGTTGAGATGTAATGTCAAGATGAACGATAATGCATGAGACATTTAAAAATCAATTGAGAAGAGAATTCTAAAAAATATATCAGACATTCTTTGACAAACAATTATTAATGATAAAAGACGTCTTTATTTATTTATTTATTTTAATTTTTGAAGGCACTGCAATCTAAAATAATAAAATAATAAATTGTCCTTAATTTTTGTCATTTTAAACAATGAGTGCCTCGAATCTAAATGAATTATGAACATGTGCGGTTTGCCATTTATGTGGTTAGAAAAGGTTCAGGTCCTATCTAAAGTAATAAATTACAACACCATTTTATTGGATTGTAATCGAGTTTTTTTGTGAAAAAGACAGAGAGACTGAGAAAATCGTTGGAAGGAAAGCTCTTTATTACCTCATAGAAATAACGATATCTTTTTTTTTCCACGGAAGAGTCTACTATCCCTAAGGCATACCAAGGATGGATCATTGGGGCTCGAACTCTCAACCTCCCACTCCTTAAGGCGGGAGGCACCAGTTGAGCTACACCCATGTGGATAAACAACAATATCTTGTTCCAATTAGAGGTGAACTTTAGCTAGAAGAAATACCCAATGTTCTTCATTTTGCTTGCGGGAGAGGAGTACAACAATGGATCTCAACATAGTGTTCCACATTAGGAGTGAGGAGCTTAGCCCAACCCTAGAAAACGTTCATTTCCTTGTGGGTTTTCTCTTGATTGGTGGAGATGTATATGTAATTGGTAGTAATGAGAAGATAGAAAAGCCAGTGAGGGAACAAGAGGAATGATGACCTTCATTGTCATCTATGGGTGCAACTTGGGTTAGGGTCAACCTGAATTCAAGGGGTTAGTCCAGGCGAAGAAAATTTAATCTATTTTTAATTTGAATTAGGTTAAGGTTAAACTTTGTAAAACCAAACCCATATGAAATTATGAATTATTAGAATTATGTACATTTGTACTTCCTTTTTATAATTACTCAACCCAATTCATTCACCCAAGTTGCATCTCTATTGCCACCATTACTTTTTTATTATGGTTATCTAGGCAAAAGAAATAGATAGATAAATAGTAGTTCAACCCACTAGACAGATTATCAAGACATTGATACAACATCTTGGTTAAAAAAGGATACAAGAATAAAAAGAAGACTACAACCGTCAATAAGTCAGTTTTGACCACTAAGATTAAATGGTTAAAAATTGAATTTTCGGATTGAAATTTGACCTACATATATTTCATTTAATCTCAATTTAAATAGTTAATTTTGCAATTAAATTTTGAGAAACATGATAACAAAGTTAAGAGAGGGGGAAAACATGTAATAAGCATTTCTATTTATATTGAAATAAAAAATCTCCTAACCAAAAAAAAGAAAAAGAAAAATCTAGCTTGATTACATGTGATCCATCGCCAATCCATCCAATCCCAAGTTCAGACTTTTGGCTGTTGGGATCTGGAGTTGCTCATCAACTAGGCTAGAGATAAACCTTCTGATGACTCTTGCAATTATGGCATTTTTATTTCTTTTTTATAACTACGGGGCTCGGGTTGTGGGCTTATACTTTTTGTTTTTCGGAGTTTATCTTGCTATGGACTCTTCATTGTAATTGTTTGGAGATTTTGCCCCATGTTTTTCACATTTGAATGATACTTATCGATTCGTTTAAAAAACGTAAGTCAATAAATATCAAACAAATATGTCTAATTAAGACCTTAATTGGTTTTTTTTTTTTTTTTTGTTAATTATCACCACCTGAAATTTTGATATATCAGCTTGCCTCCCGTAAATCCAATAAAGATTCCTCTGGAAGGTCTTGACCACCGGACATAATTAATCAGCACAGGCATATTTTCTAACAATATGGGCTAGAATTTTTTTAAGGCCTACTAGATAGATTTGGGCCTTTATAGTAGGCCCAATAATTAAATTTGAGATGTGTGAAAAAACCATCCCCTGGTCTGGCCTATTTGTTTTTTGTGGCAAAGGGTCGAAACTGTTTCTCCTATTTGTTATTCCCTTCTTAATTCTATAATTAATAAAAGTCCATGTGTTTTACAGCCGAACTACTTTAGTCCAAATGATTGACTAGACAGCCTAATCAACACTAAATCAGTCAAGATTAAGAAAGATATTCAAAATAGGTCAAAATGGTCAAAACTATGTAGCCAAATCTGGGGCAAGAAATGCGTTGTGCTCGATATATCCGTATTAGTACAATGCAATGTATCAGCCGATACATCTTTGTTCGCATCTATCTGGACTCCGGCCACATTTTTTCCCGTGGCCAAACCAGTAGTGCATTTTCTTGGTTTTGAGTTTTGACCATTTTATTAACAAATTCTTTAGAGTTACTTAGTTCTTAATACGACACATCGACTTCCATGTGAACCAATTGAAACTGGATATGTTGAGTTATAATTTATTTATATGAAAATTTAAAACTACATTACATTTCTACACAATCATATCATAGCACAATTTGAGTTAAATAAGCATTAAGAAATAATAAAGGGTCTAATAACAATTATTAGAGTGTCCAACATGGGTTACTTTGAATAAATAATTTGAGTCAAATACCAACACCACGAATTGAGTTTCTTTATGTTGGGCTGTGGCTGACCATCGAGTGTCGTGTTAGTTTTGACATGGTGTAGATATGTGGAGATTATTTTACCTTGATATAGTAAATTTATGAATAAACTTAATTTCTTATAAATATAAGTGTTTATAAAATCAAATTACACTTAAAAACAACTTAATTTTGATAATCTTTTTAATCAATACAATCTAGCTTAAACATTGAATCAACAATAAAGATGATTTTAAATATTTAGGCAAATGATAAAAGGCTAGATGATGAAAAATAATTGGACAAATTCAGAGTAAGAGAGATGTGCATATTGTGTTGGTTCATGTTAGAGACAGTTTAAAAATAGTTCTAATAGAGGACAAATTAAGAGAAATGCGTTTGAAGTGGTTCGATCATTTGAGTAAAAGGTCGAAGACAACACTAATTCATAAAGTTGAGAGGTTATAAATTGCAAGTATAACGAAAGACCAATGAAAACAAGAGTTTTACTTCTCATTTTTTTTCATTTTTTCTTAAATATTCATTTGCTAAAATCATCGCAGCTGTTGATTTTCATACTATATTTCTCATCTTAGTCAGGGCTTAGTAAATCAATGGTCAAGATCTTAAATATTTATTCTTTACTCATAATATAAAAGTATATTCTAATTCAAAGGGATTATTATAAAAACTATTATACTGTAAAAAATGAAATCAACTAAATTATATTTGTTGTTGATTTTTTAAAATAAAAAATGAATAATCAAATAAATATTTTAATTTATCATGTTTGATCCAATAATACGAATGTTTAAATAAAAATGATAAAAGATAAAATCAAAATAAAAAATAATGGGTGTAGTTCAACTGGTAACCTCCCGTCTTAGGAAGCGGGAGGTGTCAAGTTCATGTCCCCATGATCTTACTTGATGTGATCTAAGCCATTGGATATCACCCGTGAAAGTTTTACCCCTGATTTTCTGTAATTTTTCACACATAAATTCAAAAATAAAATAAAATAATGAATTGAAGTCAATATTAAGTGAGACCACATGACATAGAGCTTGAGCACCAAAATGCGTATTTTGTAGTTCTATTCAACATAACAGGTAAATATGCAAAGTGGGTAACTCTTATGGCTGAGGTACGGAAAAAACGATTTATTCATAGTTAGATCTAAGAAAATGATAGATATTTATTTATTTTTAATTGAAAATAATTTTTTTTTTTGAATTTACATTTGGAAAACTATGGGATATCCAGCGTAAACCTCTACGGATGAGCTCATTATCCTTTGGACACATCAAAGTTAGGCCATGAGGCTCAAACCCGCAACCTCCTTCTTCCTGAGGCAGGAGACAACTAATTGCCATGTGGGTTAAATAACTATTTTTAAAAGGAAATTTTTTCTTCATGCATCTAAATAACATTTTTATTAAGAAAAATGAGAGTCAAATTCCAAAAAGGCAAGTACAATATTTTATTTGAAAATTAAGATGTTACTGTTCCCCATTGTTGAACTCTCTTTGCTTATTGAAATGAAAATTGATTTGAGTTGGACACTGTTTATTACTTTGTCTTTTTATTTTATCATGACAAATTGATAATATTTTATTTTTTGTTTTCATTTTTTAATTTATTAATATATATATTAGTAAAAGTGCCTGCGCCTAAATCGAATTTCCTAATAAGACAGGGAAAGTAGAATGGAGTGATGCTAAATCATAGGGTCAAGAAATCAATCATAGCCTGAAAATGATAGTTCAACAGATTACATTTAGGAAAGGAAATCTTAATTCTCTGAAAATGCCTTTGATAATAATTACATAATGAATTGGTCAATACTCCTACTCCTGTTATTTGTCTCTGTAGCATGTCTTGTGTAGCCTAAGAAATTAAAACCCTAGGCTAACATCACAGAGAAGAGATGACTATTAACAACTAATGAGGCTATTAAGGCTATCCTAAACCTGATCATATACTTGACATTTTTTTAAGACCAAGATAGACGGAATTTTTAGGATACGTGTAAACCCCTCAATTCACATACTTCAGAATTCAGATAGAAAAGAGTGGGTAGTGACCCTTTTTGTATCAAGGGAGACTTGATACTAAGACTTCACGCAAACAAGCGCAAATTTGATTAGATAGTTCACATTCTTATTGATAATTTCTACTTATTCCCTCATTTGGATGAACCCTTACATGATCTATCTCACTTCTTTAACTTAACAACATCTGATTTTATGTTTTTATTCATCATCATCAAAAACAAATCCAAATGAGGCTTGCTCATATGAACAAATCAAACCCATAAGAAAAGCTAATTATAAATCTCAAACCCATACATCTCAGGACACTACTCACTATATACAAGAACAAACTCACTACAAAAAATAATTTTAACATATTTTTTTGACAACAGATGCCGTCAGCATGGAAGTGATGACAACTTGAGAGAAATAAAATAAAAAAAACATGGTGATGATCCTCAAATCTCAATCAAAAGTGAAAATAGCCAAAAAGTTTTATCACCTCTACTGCTATTTTTTTTTTTTTTTTTAAAAAAAAAACCCAAGAAGTTAAATTTTACTTCTGTATTTATGCCAGCAGAGAAGCATGACAATACACTTTCTTATGATGTAAAATCTGGATCTTTGCTCCTTTGCCATGGCCAAGCAACCTTTCCTCTCTGTAGACGACTCTTCCCACCCTTCACCAGCTCTTGATCGCCTAGACATGCACTGACCCATCTCAGAAGATCAGAAAACAAGGCCAGAGAAACAAAACCCAAGAAAAAAAAATTCAACACAGACTCGTTTTCTTCTTCTCCTCCCAATCCACTGCCGTACAGTCAATAGTGTAAGCAGGCAGTCTCTTCTCTCCTTGTCTGACCTTATTATATTAGTCATTTTGTATGACATTGAGAGATGAATGGCTGTGATTGGATCAGGACAGTGGAGATGCTGTATCATGCCACGTGTCAAGCTATAGATGGTAAAGGTCCTGAACTGTGTCGTATGGGAGTCTTGGGTTGAGGACAAGGGCTGGAAGCTGGAGAAGCTATTTCTGTTGTGGTTCGTAAGTTCACAACCTGTGCCCTGGGTAGATGGGCCCAGCTGGCCCAACAAGCCTTTAAAGTTTAAACTGCTTGGGATGTAATTATGTAAATGGGCCGGAGGAGGGATACAGCATACATCTATCTCTGATCCATGTTACAAGGACCCAGATATTCATCCACATATGAATTCAGGGGTACAAATCTCGACTGATATAGTGTGTATTAGGAGAGAGAAATATAGGCCGAGATAGACTGATATCTCGGTATGGGTTTTTTTTTTTACCCCTGTATCTGATTTAAAATTCAGATTTGGATTAAGAACTTTAATGATTAAAAAAAATTGGACTTAAATCCCATTTTTCCATGCTTCATGCTTTGTGCTATTGGATCATCAAAGTCCTGTTAACACGTTCTAAATGTGCTACATGCTAATAATTAATAATTTTATTCATTCTTAATCCACTATGATTTGATTTTCTATTTTTCATGAATTTAGAGAATGCAAACCATGAATCATAAATCACTAAATTAGCCCAAACTTGGCCCAAATTCTCTTAATTAGTTGGTGTGCAAGCTTCATAAACTCTTTAAATTGATGCAGAGTAGCAAACCAAATTGAAAAACCCCATGAATTACAAATTGTGAAATGAACCCAATCCAATAAAAAATTAACTGCAAACTATAAATAAATAATTGACCTTCCAAGAAGCACTTACATGATATTCAAGATCACCAGAGCCAAGCACTTCATATAATGTTAAGATTGTTCACATTAATATCCATGCAAAAATAAATTGTAAAAATAAATTTCCACAGTAAATTTGCCAGAATTTCTCTTGGGGCATTACCTCACTAACTATTTTATAAAATATTCTAATTTCCGCTTGTCTAACCAGCCATGACAGAAAAGTTTCAAGTAAAAGAAGCTAACCATTCACTTTGACCATGGTCATTTCAATTGAGAAAGAAGTGAAAAGAGCCCTAATTTTGCTAGTATAAAAGAAATAAGATTCAGGCCTTTAATCCTGATTCTAAAAGCAAGTAAAAATAACCTGAAATAAAACAGACTACTTAGAGAACGGAAACACTGCAATTCAATAAATTTGGGTATAATCACAAGTACAGATATTAACACTAAGAACAACAAAAGAAAGAGAGTTTTAAACAAATTATCATGCAGCTGTGCACATGTCCTGTCCAACAGAGGAAATTTTCTGAAGTAGAGCTGTGTTAGTTACTGTATAATAGTAGGAAGCATTTCGTAACTTCACCCAAGAGGCAATACAAAAAGGATAATATTCAGAATTTTATCTTTTAATAAACAAACAATTATAATCATCTTCATCATCATCGTCATTTTCCCATCTTTATTACCCTTTAACATACAAGATGCAACATATCATTGCACAATTAATTTTGAGCAAAATGTTAAATTTGTGAAAAAGAAGAGTAGAAGAGCATTTTCACTTGACAATGAGATTTTCACACATTAGGCCTCTTCATCCCACATTCTGATTGAATACGGAAATAAGGCCTGTTGCAGGCCCTTATGTCCCCGGAAATGAGTCAATCAAGAATAATAAATTGATCCCTAAATTTATGTTTTTTCCACTATCCTAGATGTTTTATGAGAGAAGAAGCTCCATGAAGTTGGTCTGCAGATCGAAATGGATATTATTCCTCCTCATCCAAAGTCCTTTATTCTCTTAGCACTTTTCACCCAAATTCTATCTTGTTTGCAACTGAAGACCAGCAAGTCATCAGAAACATTTTCCATCCCATAATGCAGATTGGAGATGGAAGATGCAAGCAAGGACTGCATGGGAGAGTTTCAATAGATTCAATTGCTGGAGGATCAGTCACCCAGAAAATGATTTGCAAGCTTTGATGGAAAAGCTTAAGAAAAGCATAAATGAAGACTTTTGGGAGCAGGAGTTGGGGCCTAGAGTCTCACTGCAAAGGAAGAATTTCCAGAACCTGTAATACAGAATTCTGCTGGAGCTTTCTTCTTTTGGACATTTCTCTTCCTTGAGCAGCAAAGTCTGAATCAAAATGCAGTAGGACTCTCTGCATTGTCGACAGAGGGAAGCAGGTAATGAAGGAAATGGGGCTGGTTGAAAAGCAGGAAAATGCAATGCAGGAATTCCTGTTCTTTGTTGTGGTTTCTGTTTCCTGGTGTCACCCAAATTCTATCAGGTAATGAAGGAAAACCTGCAGCAGAAATTGCAGCAGCAGCAGCAACCTGGAAGATATTGCAGCTGAGGGTCTGCAGCTCTAAAATGTGAGCAGGAGCTGTAAGATGCATTAATGATTTGCCTCCAGCTTCTATCGTTGAGGAAGAACTAGTGGAAGGCAGGAATTAAAGGAATCCCAGATTATTGCAGCATTTTCTGGGGTTCCTGTTTGGAGTCTGTAAAGAGTTTGATTTTGACTTTTGTATCAGCCTTTATATCTTCCCCATTTTTTTGGGGTCTGTACTGTAATTTTGGGAGGTTTTCCCTATTCTTTGAATTAATAAAATTGCTTATCATTCAAAAAAAAAAAAAAATTCAGCCAATTACTTGAGTTTCCATAAACATTATCAGGAAGTAAATGATTCTTATCCAGCTAAAATGAACTTTCAGAGGTGGTGCATAAAGACAGACAAGTTAGTAACTCTATAGTTCTGCCTTTCTTGGTACCATTGATTTTAAGGTGCTAGAGTTTGCAACTCTGCTGGAATCTCAGGCTTGCGTCCATTGGATAGAGAGGACTACAAGGTGCTTAGATAAATCCATGACAAAAGACTCCTGAACTGGGGTCTATTGAGCCAATCCACACAAATCCTTCATCAACTACAGAAAATCAGAGCAGATACTCAGATGGATCCATGAAATCTTAATTATAGGCTGACACTTTCTTTCATCTTATGTGCTGTTCTAATCTAAGTAAAGTTCATTTTCAAGTCTTAATCTGTGAAAATATGTCTTCTCCTTTGTGTTAAGTGTCTCAGCTAAACCAAAATCTTGAGCTTAGACCATGTGAACCATATCAGACAGGTTTTCACATAAATTGCTATCTGCACAGTGTTCTAGCAGATCATTTTTTCATGAAAAACAAGTCTATCAAGGTTTCTAGTTTGCAACAAGTTATAAAAATAATAATAAATAGTAAAGTTAGCAATCTTATATCTATGTAGCACAGATACTTTGAAATGACACTGTCCATGTTGATGTCCCTAGATTGGATTCTTCATGGATTTTTCTGATACAATTTAATATTATTTTTCAAGAAGCCAAACTGTTGTTACACCCTTTCTTCTTTTGAGCACCACTGAAATATCAAAATATCTGTTCTTCATTTTGCTGAAAAATATATTTATTCTTGGCATGTTAGAGTTTATTACTTGATTGGGATTTGAGTACATCCTCTATATTAATTTTTATCATTTTTACTTTAATATTACCTATAAGATAAATATTTGTTTCTCTCTAACCAAATTGACTAGACAATACTCAAAGCCGTAGCTTTCCAAAGATTTTTGTGAAAGGAGCAACCCCCAAAAATAACGACTTCATTACATAACAAGCACCAAGCCAACGACAAACAAAAAGCATACCCAAGAGCTAGAGAAAGTGTCACAAAATAGAATAGGCAAACTTGTAGTGCAGTAGGAGATGATTCACTAATTCCGTATTAGATAAACAGAGGGGATAAGCATTAACAATGATTATCCTTCGATGTCTCAAATGATCAACAGTCAAAATCTTCTCCATTCCAACTAGCCAACCAAAAATCTTTACCCTTGGGGTGGCCTCACCTTTCCAAATGTTCGGATCAACCTGAGGGACTTCACCCGCTCTCATCAACAAATTGTAGAAGGATTTAGCACTGAACTTCCCATGAGTATCTGGTTCCCAGGTCCTTCTATCATTACCACTTCCTACAATGAAAACCTTATTAAGAAGATCCATAAGAGACATCCAATCTTCCAAACCCCTTCGGAATTGGGGGCACCCACACCACATCGTTCTGAAGAAAAGGAAAGCAAATGAGTAACATGGAGGCAAAAGAAGATTCACCCATCCATCTGAACTTCCAAAAAGAAATCTCTGACCCCGTATACACTTTGTATCTGATATTCTCCTTGAAGCTCGAAGACATGGAGCAAACCCCATCTCCAAAATCCCGAGGCACGTCTTGAAGTCAATGAAACCGTCCACCCTTCCTTTCTAGGCCTTACTTCCCAATGATGATAAATTTCCACAACCCTTTAGAGTTATCTCCCCATCTCCATAACCATTTCCCCGAAAAAGCAGAATTAAAGCAACACAACGGCCTGATCCCCAAACTACCCTCCTAAACAAGTTTGGCCACATGAGCGAGGAGACTAAATGCAATTTCCTTTTCTCTAGAGCATCATTCCACAAGAACCTTTTTTGAATACTTTCCAAATTCCTAATCATTGCTTCTGGACATTGGAAGACGCTAAGGAAATAAACCGAAAGGTTGGATAAAATAGAATTTATAAAGATGATTCTCCCGGCAATAGACAGATGCTTGCCTTTCCACACTGAAAGCTTTTTCTCCATTTTTTCCATGATCTTATCTCAACACTTTTTAGTTGGTTTACCCATACACAAAGGACAGCCAAGGTAGGAAGTAGGAAAACTCAATACTTTACACCCCATCACCACCGCCAACTCCATACACCAACTAGGATCAATATTAACCCCCATCAACTCACTCTTGAGGAAATTAATCTTTAGGGCCGAGCATATCTGAAATCATAAGAGGATAGCCAACTACCAGCTTCAGCTCATCCGCATCTACCTTGAGAAACAAGATTGTATCATTCGCATACTGAAGATGAGAGATCTCTAGATTAGTGTGCTCCATGTGATACCCGTGCATCAGACCCTGAGCAGTAGCATTGTGGAGCATGAGATTAAGGACTTCAGCACCATGTTCAGACCCTGAGCATTACTAGTTTTTCTTTATCTTTCAGCTCTTTATGCTCCACTTTCTCCTTCCCTTTCACTTAGACTTGAACCTTTAATTTGAGAAGAGTGAAAAATAAACCCATAATTTAACCCACACTCATATGTTATCTTAAGAACTCTAAAAATCTAAATAGTACTTACAAATCATACCTGAGTATGGTAATGTAGCACCGGTATGCACACTAAAACAATTTAGTCAGTCTTAACAAGAACATTCATTGCTGAGGATCAAGTGTAGTACAAACTTAGTTGGGAATGTTGTACATGTAATGTAATAATGCAAAAAAAAAAAAAATTCACATGTTTCCAGTAAAATATGTGATGCAACATGGAGGAAAGAATGATATACCCATGCTCATACAGTTACAAATACATACGTCAGCTGCTCCCAGACAATGCAAGTATAAAGTCACCCCCCATGTTCCAAATTCCCTTCTCCCACTGGCATTTAAAAAATTGAAGACATTATTCCAATAAAGTAATTAAAAAAAATCAAATCTCTTACTTAAACAAGGTCATTGTTACTCCCATTTTTTTTTTAAGACCAATGTATCCAAGTGTCCCACCTGCATTTTCCAGGCGCCCCACCTGACTAATCCTTGGGGCATGTATAAACCTCCCATTTTGAAAGACAAGATCACTGTTACTCATTGAAGCTCTAAATTTGATGAAAGGCAATCTTTAATACCTGTTGCAAGAAAATGAAGTTAATAGGTCTTTATTTTAGTTTATTTTTGAAACTAGAGTTAATAGGTCTTTAAATGCATACACAGCTAGTTATGAATATAACATACGACCAAGAACTTGCCTGTCAAGAGGTTCCAAACCATAAACATAACCGGCAACAAAGTCCTGTGATTAGAATGTAGTACATTCATCATTGAAGATGGTAGATCATATTTATCACAATATTTTCATTATATGGTGGCATTTCTACAAGACAATCCCTCCATATTTTCACCAAAAGATGAAGATTATATTTCATTTTGAGAAATGATTATCTACAGCACCAATATGTTAGATTATGGGAGCAAAATAAATGAATTAAATTCCTTAACCATAAACAATAACATACATATACATAATGCTTGCTTAGTATGTCCACTTCCACACATCCGTGTGTTGGCTGCATCATGTGTTGACACTCTTTTCATGCCAATTAACAGAATACAATCAGTACATAACAGAAGAATAGAGAGTTTTCAGTTTCAGAATCATGTCAAAATCCAATGTGATGCATTGCCACCTGATATGGGCTCTCTATTCTTGGACAGTTGGACTTGAACAAGAGGCCCACTTGATGTGCAGGAAGATGTCACAAACAGCTAAACTAAAGGTGAGCAAAGTGGTGATAAGCAAGTGCAGTGTAATGCAATTGTCAAGTGCAATTGGCTCAGATAAAGAACAAAAATGCAGGTCAATGAAGAAAGATGAGAAAGAATATATGATGTGGTTGAGATCCATATGCCAAGATGGATGTGTGGAGAACATCATAATAGGATAGAGGGTAAATTTTGGGAATGAACATCAAAAGAGTAGACTTAGGAAACAGGAATGAATGTATATATGGGAATCTATGGGTTGCTTCAATAAGGTGAACCTATGCCTCATAGTTATATGCTGCCCTTGATTCTTGGATTCGCCCCTTTTATAGCACTAAACTCTGATAGTGAATATAGCTTATAGCTAATGATTAGACATCTTTTTAGGTTTAACGGCTGGTCTTTCCGTTATTAGTTTAGTTCCCCCTTTATAAATAAAGAAATTCTAACAGAATTGCTCCAATGAGTAAGTAAGCTCCTCCGCATACCGATCGTTGTAGCCGGATTGGTGAATAAAAGTTGTTGACAACTAATGGATATATATAAGTTTGTACCTTTTGACCTAATTATGAATATATCCTATGTTTTTATATCACAGTTGAGTCTGACATCTGAAAATTGATTGTTATTAGGTGCCCATCATCATTGTTGCTAACCAAAGTCGTTAGATTGTTATGTTGCAAAATGACAGAAATGCCTCTCTTCCTATTTCAAAGTAGATGGAACATGGGGTTGTTTGGTAATTTAATATCAAAATCTAATTCCTTGTTTAGCAATAAAAAGGCAGGGGCATGGACCTAGTTACCATCAAATTTCAATACCAAAGATCAAACTGGAACAACTGAGACAATATGGATTTTTATACAATTAGTCCAACATATAGGGACCTTCACATAAAAACATAATCAAAGAATGTCATTCAAGATGCTTTTGGCATGTATATACGAGACCAAAACAACCCACCTACAAAAAATTGAATATTACAATGAGCAAGGAGAAGGGGGCATCAAAGACCACATGTTACATGGCAAAGCAACAAAGAATAGAGCCCCAAATAGGGATGAAATGGAAAGTAAAACTTCCAAATTTGTTCCACATAGATGGATAGATGGCTAAAACTTCAATGAAGATGATGTTGATGTAAGCCATATAAGTTAGCAACTTATTTTTTACTCCGAAGTACAACAATCAGCAGCCAGCTTGATGTTTCTGTACATCTGCCTCTACCATTGCAAGCATTACCATGTCATTTCAATCCAACAGTAATTCTAATATTCTCCTCCTGATCTGTTTACCAATAATCGCTGCATGAACAAACACCATCTCTAAAATGATGGTAGCGATTTACATCCCTGACTATTATTTCCCGCTCCACAATCTTGGAGATGAACTTGATGGCTGTATGACAATCATCACATACACGAAGGTTCTTTGTCACTAGAAGCTTTGTTCCAGGAGCCGTACTGATAAGCCCAAATGCAATAGCCAGCCTCTCACTATGACTGTATACCATGTTCATCTTCTCGTCGTCATCCACATCATGAAAAACAGGCCCGGTATCTGGCACATAGCCAGCTTCTTTCATAAGTCCTCCCAACCGCTCTAGTTCTGCATTAATTTCATCTAATTGAGGGTGAGAAACATCCCCAACCAGAAATGCGTGAAGTTTGTTCTTTACTTCAATCCAGCTACAAGCAATGGTCTTCTTCAATCCTCTCTCCTTCATCAACTTCCTCACCTCTGCAACTCCTTCCCATTTCCCTGCCTGTGCATAGATGTTGGATAGAAGAACATAATTGCCTGCATCATTGGGTTCCAAATCAATCAGTCTCTGCAATGCCAGCTCCCCTAATGCTATGTTTCCATGAATTTTGCATGAATTCAGTAAAGCACCCCAAACACCAGAGTCTGGCTTTCTTGACATTCCCTTAATAAGATCATATGCTTCATCTAATCGACCTGAATGGCCAAGGAGATCAACCATGCAACTGTAATGCTGAACTGTTGGTTCTATCAAGTAATCTTTTGTCATCAAACTGAAGAACTTCCGACCTTCATCCAGCAAGCCTCCATGGTTGCAAGCTGATAAAACTCCAACAAAAGTGATATGGTCAGGTAGAGTTTCTTCTTTCATCTCCTCAAAGAGAGTCAGAGCTTCACTGGCATGACCATGCATTGCATAGCCTGAAATCATGGCATTCCAAGAGATGATCCTCTTCTCAGAGAGGCGGTCAAATAAATTCCTAGCAACTTTCACCCATCCACTTTTTGCATACATATCAACCAGAGCTGTGTTCACTTTACCCTGAGATACGAACCCATGTCTCAAGCTGAACCCATGGATTTCCCGCCCATGAGGAAGAGCAGCTACATCAGCTGAAGCTGAGATAACAGTGACAAGAGTTGCAACTGTGGGCCGAAAACCCATTAAAGTCATTTCACGAAATAGGGAGAGTGCTTCAGATGGGTGTCCATTCTGAGAATAAGCAGCAATCATGGAGTTCCAAAGCACAACATCTCTTCCCAAAATCCTATCGAAGACTTCCCGTGCAGTGGCAACACATCCACACTTGGCATACATATCAACAAGAGCAGCTCCAACGAATACATCAGATTCCCATCGAGTACGTACCACATGCTCATGAATATCTCTTCCTTCACGAATGGCAGAGAGAGCCGAGCAAGCCTTGAGGACAAATGGGAAAGTGAAATTGTCGGGCACAAGACCACAATCAAGCATTTGGTAGTAAAGGTCAAGGGCGGCTTCGTACGGTCCGTTCCAGGCATACCCACGGATGAGAACATTCCAGAGGAAGAGATTTCTCTTTGGGATTCCATCAAACACCTGGTAGGCATCATTCAATGAATTACAAAGCGAGTACAAATTGACGAGTTTAGTGCCGAGCACAGTATTGAAACCAAGGCCGCGGAGGAGAAGGTGGGCGTGGAGCTGTTTTCCAGGCTCGATGGCCTTTTGGTCAATGCAGGACTGGAGGAGAGATGAGTAGTAGGATGTCCAGTTACGGTCGTCTGTGGAGATGCCCTGGGTTCTAGCTAAGGCATGGAACGTGGGTTTTGTGTTGGGAGAAGAAAGACGAGAAGGGAAAGAAGAAAACAAACATATGCTGCTAAGGAAGGAACTGGAGGAGAGAAATGCAGGATGAAGAATTTTACTTGGGGTAGGAAGCATGGTATTGAAGAAGAAAACAAAAGAGGAAAATGCATCAGCTGACATTCATAATTTGGCGGGATCTAACGGCTAGTGAACATCAGCGCGAACGTGATTCTTGGCCAGTTAGCCATGAAGTTGAAGAGATTCTATAAATATATAATTACGGGACAAGATTATATAAACACAGTAATAATTAAATACTTATTCTTGTAATTATAAAAATTGGGTAAATCAAAATTACGCTTAGGCAGTCAGACTTTTTGGTGCACGGGTTTCATCTGATGTTTATTTTTAAGAAATTTAAATCACTTGCAATGTCTTTTTTTATTTATTAAATTTATATTCAATTTAAATTTATGTTCATTTAATACATTATCGTGTTATAAAACATGTTAAAAATATTTATTCAATAATTTTATTTTAATTTAAAAATAATTGCTAAGATGATTCAATAAACACTTAGAGCTCAAGACTAACCAATCATTTTAATACATATTTGGACTTGTTTTCTCTCTTGAATGAAAATTTACTGACCTTCATTCAAAAAAAATAAAAAACTAATCATGTGATTTTCTTTTCTAAATTTTTTTAGAGTTTGACATTTTCAAAGTTATAAAAAATGATATCATTTGTTGTCCTTCTTTATAACAAGCGCTCTTTAACAAGATTAAAAGAAATGTAATATTTTTCTTTATTCACAAGAGATTTACTTCTCATAAGGGAGAGAGAAAAATTTATTGAGGAAAATTCTTTGTTTTCCTCTTTTAACGACACAATATTGTTTATTTTTAATAAAAAAAAATTTTGACACAAAAAATAAGTATATTGAACTATTACAACCTGACACGTGACCGAATTTTTATATTATTTGTTTAATAATATGAATAAAATTCTAACACATTTTTTTCTACAAGAAATATACAAACAACCTCTAGAATCTTTTCTTTTCTTTAGTTTACAGAAGTATGTCGATTTTTTGCATTTTTATATAATACTTTGACCCATCGCAGCCTACTAATATATTTCCACCAAACATGCGATGGTCCATGTAAATCTATATGAGTACATCAGATGGTCCACACAAACTAAACAGATCTCTGAGTGGCCCACCGAAATGAACCCATTGAAAGGTCGAATCAAATTCACGTGAGCTTGACAATTGAAGTGCCTGAGCCCCAAATGGGGGATGCATTGAATGATGCATTATCAAAATGATGCACTCAAAAGTTAAAATAGTGTTCAAATTTAGATGGATTCAATTAATTTCCACCAAAAATAAAGTGAAACTGATAAATAGCAATTAAAAAAAGTATAGATTCACCAGATAATTAATAGCATGTATAAATGTGATGTGGCCTCTGTGTGGGGCCACTAAGATCTGAGATCACACTCTCTCTTTTTTCACACCTATTATAACCTGTTGGTTGTATTTGTAGGTAATTTAAATCTATTTTGATTTAGATTATATTCTAAGACTAAAAATATATTTAAAATTGGCTTTATTTTGACTGCTGATATTTAGACCATTGAAAATCATGGTGTTTCAAATCTAATTAACTCAATTTTTTATAAAAATATTAGGAAAGTTTATATATCTATATATATATACTCCATTTCAACTTTAGTTATTGCTTCGGATTTTAATAGCCTCTTCCTAAACACCAAATGGAGACTTTGTTCTTGGCTTTGTACCAATAAGGAATTCAGGGATTTTAAAGTTACTGATCTGTTTCAATTGTGGGATGGTTGTATGAAATCTTTTTTGAAAGTCAGGAAAGTCAGGGCCTTGTGGTCCCCCCACTGCATGGGGAATTCAAATTTAATGTTGATGGAGCCTTTGAAGGTAAACCGGGACCAACTGGAATTAGAGGTGTGCTTAGGGATCATTGGAGAACAATAAGGACTGTTTTCTCAGAATCTGTGGGTTTTAAAGAATCTAACGAGGTGGAATTTATGGTTATTTGGAGAGCCTTAAGTTTAGGGATTGTCTTAGGAGGTGCTAAATTAGTTATTGAAAGTTATTCCTCCAATGCTATTAAATGGGCTAGTGAGGAGAAGCAACATCCGTGGAGGCTTACTACTTTGGTGAGGAAAATTAAAGTTTTATCTATGGGCTTGGAGGTTTCATTCTCACACATTAGCCGTTTAGTCAATGGTGTTATAGTTTTTTTCGTAAAAACCAGTGTTGATGGAGTTATTCAGAGCTTATTTCATTTTCTTGATGGATAGCTTTTGATGGTCTTTGTTTTTGTATTGTTTATTCAGACTTGTGGGCTTTTTTAATTGCTTTATTGCTTTTTATCCTTTCTTTGTGGTCTATAGCTCTTAAGCCCTTTATTTGTATTTTTCTCATATATCTTTCTCTTTTAATGAAATCATCTTTAACTGCTCATAAAAAAAACTTTAGTTATTGGTAGACATGGAGTAAAAGAACGAAAAAGATAAACTTTATTAGGTACTCTTGATACTTCTTTAAGTACAACACATTTAAATCAAAGTAGAGGCTGTAGATAAAGCAGAATACTATAGTTTAGCTCAATATGAGACTCACAATCGCCTGATGTAAGGGAGTGAATTGGATGGTTTTTCTGAAAATTTTGAGATGACTTAAAACCATCCAATTTAGGGGCTTTGATTCAATGGCTAAAGGCATTTAATGGGTCGGACTTTTATATTTATTTTATTTTTTTAATTTATATGTGGAATATAGCGGATTATCTTTAATGGGTCGAACTTTTATGTTTGCCCTATCTATAATTGATCTACCTTGATTTATTGGAGTCAATTTGACCCGTAAGCATGCCATGTTCTGATTTTGTGGACCGCCATGGCCAACAGGTGAATATGCTTCATATCAGGGTGATGGGTTGCTGTGAGTATGTGACTGAGTGGGCTACATCGCAAGGATTTTCAATAGAGATTGACGATCAATTGTATTATGGTTGAAACTCAGGTGGATTGGATCAGGTTTTATTAAACTCAACTCAACTTACATTAAAAATTATTGAACCCGACTTGACACGACCCGAATCACTCAATCCAATCCGACCCAAATTACTGACCCGACTCAACTCAAGTGCTAGACCGATTTGCTGGCCTAACTCAACCCAAGTGCTATATTAAAAAATTTTAGTGGGTCGAATCAGGTCAAGTCAAGCTTTTTTAAAATTGACCCGACCTGACCCGACCTGAATTTAATTCGAGTTTTTTTTTCTTCAATCCAACCTGAATATAATTTAAAAATGTAAAACTCAACCCATTTGATTTCTCATGTCAGATCATACGGGTCAGGTTAAAATCGGACCCAAGTTTCACCCCTAAATTGTACAGTGACACTCATAGAAAACCATTTGAATTGGGTTGAGACTCACCTTTGTAAAATGGGGCTAGGACTTGAGTAAAACCCTATCAAACCCCACTTTTATCTCTAGCCTAAATCAATGAGAGAGAGAGACTACCATAATCATAATTGAATCATAAATCTATGGTAACCGTCCAAAATATGGGTGATAAATAAGACAGTGATGAACTTTAAATGATGAGGATTTATTAGTATAGGCTCCATGAGCATAAGTGCAACAACCCACGTTTGGTAGGGATTGGTACTATCTTATAAATGATACTAAACGAGTATGGATCCTAATTTTTTCATCTTTATGTTGTTATTCTAATTTCTCTAATGTTGGTCAATAAATTCAAAGAGAAACCCATATCCAAGTTATTGACCATCAAAAATTATTTTATGAGTAATTAGAATTGTCACAAATTTGAATTTTGATAAGAAAGGGAGGACTTGGTCAATAAATTCAAAGAGAAACCCATATCCAAGTTAGGTGTATTGACCATCAAAAATTATTTTATGAGTAATTGGAATTGTCCAAGTCCTCCCTTTCTTATCAAAATTCAAATTTGTGCCAAATCTTGTTGGAAAACCAAATCACTTATTGGTGGAGTAGGTAGTAATGTCACCTTTTTTTCAATCATCTTTTAGGTAGATGTATCTTTCTCTTTTTTGTTTTTTCTTGTGGACTTCCTGTTTTGTGTTACATCCTGACCTATTTCGATTGATGTCAAAGGGCTAAATTCCAAATCTTAGATTTTAAAATCTAAAAAGCTATGTACTAATCAGCATTAGATTTTTTTTTTTTTTGAAAAATGAGCTACACCATTTTAAATCTTGAGGCCAGAGAGAGACCTTAAGAATCCATTGAAATCTAAAAGAAAACAAATATTTTTTTTAAGAAGATTTTATTTTTAACCAAAAAATAAGTGAGGATTTTGAGTTTGATTTCCACTCCATCCTAAAAAGTCATTTTCTATAGAGTTATCCAATATATATGTATAGAAAGGTTTGCAGAAGTTCTGAAGATTAATCTCATGCTCTAACCGGTTTTGAACATCTCGAACATTAAAAATGTAGATCTTACTTGGTATTCAGGAAGACTTATTCTAATAAACCCATCACAAGTAGTATTCTTTATTAAACTTGGGACAAATGGGCTACAATATAATAATAGAATTTAGATCTCTACACATTGGATAAATCTATGAGGTGTAACTCTTTGGGATAGAGTGAAAACGAAACTCAGACTATCACTTTCTCAGATGGCTTCGTGGCCATGACTCCAACTTAGCTATAATGCATTAAAAAGATAAAAGAACAAATAAAAAAATTTCATATTAAGTTCATCCTACTAACATAAGTATCAATGCATAAATAAGTTTCCCTTTGTATAACAATAAAACCAAAATTGCTCAATGATCCATTAGTGCAGCCAAGTCAGAAGGAGAAACAGTTCATGCAAGATGGGGCCCATGGGCATAACTAGCCAATGGATGATCCCAGCAATTATACATGTAACGGAAAACTATTCAACTGGATAACCTCTTGAGAAAAAGTGAAAAATTTGATCATAATTTTAGCAATATAATAGAAAAGTAAAACAATGGACTTAATATATTCATAAATTTCAAAGAAAAATTACCAACAAAGTAAAAAAGAGTTAAACAAGCAACATTTTCTTAGTTAGACTGTGAAATCCTAAGGAGACTTTCCGTCAAATAAATCGTGACCCTATAAAATATGGTACATTCATAGATATGGTGTATGCAACGTTTCACAATGAAATAATTTTTTAAGTTTTAAAGTTCTGATAATCATTGATTTTTAAAAGTTTAAATTCAAAAAGTAATATGATTGGATGCTCATTAAAAAGGTCTTATTACTCTATTAGTGTTGAACATATTTTGAGCTCGTATATTTATTTGTCAATATACTTTAGAGCTTTAGTTAGTTGACCGTATTTTAAAAATCAAGAAAGAAAGCCGTCCTATAAGTCAAATTGAGTTCTATTGAATTGTTAAAAAAAATATATATAATATCATTTTCCACATATTCAATGGGACTAAGTTTTAAAGTCAAATTCAAATTTCAAAATTTTGAAATATGGATTATGGGTTGAAGGCAATTCATAAGCTTCTAACATAAATATAAGAAAGAATATCATCAACTCAATGGTGCAATCTTCTTTCTCACTGTTGCCATGAGCGGTCAGGATCATCTCATGTAATGTTCTCATTGCAGATCCCACATGCCTTGTTGCCTTGTTTCTTCTTCACATGCATTGAGAGAGAGAGAGAACAGAGAAATAGAGAGAGAAACAGAACCCTAAGAACTAGTTGTCATTTGGGTAATTAATTATGATGGGAGATGAAGAAAATGGCGTGGTTGTGATGAAAAAAGTTTGAAAATTTGAAAAAGATGAAAATGAACGGTCACAGATTGGCCATACCCTTGGGAACTTTTAATAAACAACAATAAATGATCCCTTCCTTGCGTAGAGATGTGCCTCTCCACGAAACCGGTTCTCCTCTCATTATAAATGCACGAAATTTTCACAGAGGGTATCAAACACATTTCAGTGAAATAGAGGGAGAATATTTATGGGCAGTTTTCCTATTAATGCTCTGCACTGTCCTTCTGCTTTGGTAGTAGAGGTTTTAAATGCTCTTGCACTCCTCAACCTTCTTAAATTCAAGCAAGACATTCCCTCTTTTCTCATCTCTCTCTCCATTTCTGGCTTCTGTTCTTCCTTTCTTCTCCTTCTTCTTCATTGATTCACGTCCCACTTTCTTTGTTTTCTTCAGTAATCTTTTCTGGGTCTTGCTCAAATGTAGTCTAGAACTTCTTTTTCCCCACGAACCAGTCCATATCCTTCATGGGTCAACGAGGAATGTTGTGCATGGAGGTTGGAAACAGAGCAAGTATCGATCTTCTTTGAAATGGTTACTGTGATGTTGGCCCGGTTCATTCAGACAACCATTTTTTAAAGAAACAATGTTTAAAATAAAAAGGGTTTCTTCTGATTGAGCCGTGCCAATATCTTGGTACTCTTTCATTCCTTTCTCACATTTACTCTGCTTCGACAAGGTTTGTGACTTCTCATGTCTAAGTTCATTTGTTTACATGAGTATATATGAACTCTCGCATATTATTTTATAATAAGGGACATTGAAATTGTTCTTTTATCTGTTTTAAGTGGTGAAAAGATATACAATGTCGTGCAAATATACACAAATATCCCTTTCATATTTTATAACGTCTTTTCTACCAATATATAAATATTTTGAAGAAGAGGAAAAAGGTTATTGTGATTTGATGATTATAACTATTCTATTTTATTTCATATAATAACTATTTACTCAAACTAAAATTGATATTGGTATGCACTTTAAGCATGAGTGTTCCCTATTCAGTGAGTCAATATGTGTTTAAACTTGATTAGTTCACCCATACAGTAGCTTAGCAGGTATTGGGGCTATTTTTTTGCAAATTACAACCCCATCTCCGGTAATTTTACCCCCTTTTCCGATGGTATTAGTTGTAGGCTTGGTTCTCAATCATTATCTGGTGTCAAACTGTCGACTGAGGGATTACTGTCAACAGATGGGGGCGTTTCATTCCTATCTTTTCCCTTTTTTTATGTTTTTAAACTTTCTGTGCAAAATCTTTCTTTTTCATTGTTTCTAAAAAGAGAGAGATCATTTCTAAAAGGGTGAGGATAGTAAGACTTTCTAGTTGTGATTCTGCAACATGACTTCTTCTTAAATAGATTATATGTATGAAATAATTGTGTATATTTGATGAATCATCATGTAGATAAGTATGCACAGTTTCATCTTAAATTGATAATTCAAATTACATAAGCTTGACCTTTTAAATTATAATAAATCATTAACTTTTAAATATGTACAGAGTCCTAACTAAATAGGTGGAGCTCTTTCCCTATAACTGTGGATTTTTGGTGGTCAAAGTAGATAATATCATGCCTAAGAGTCATTCTACATCATTAAGATAATAAAATAAAAGTATAATTTTAAATGTATTTTTTTAATGACTAAGGTGTCCCGCCCTTTTAGCTCATTTAAACAACCATATTCGTATAAAATTCTAGAGTTTTCTCTGAAATAATTAATAATGTTCAATATTTTTCAATTACTCAAGCATGAAATTCATTTGGTTTGAAAGTTCTTTTTTCCTCTGTTCAGCATTTTTGAACTTTGTGAGAAGGGGACCTTTTGTTCACTGATTCTGTTCCTATATTTGCACCTCCTTGGCTGGTTGCTTTAAGAAAAATGTACAGAATTTTGCTCCTTCCTTTAGTAGTAGTCAAATACACCTCATGATCACATGAAATGATACTCTTCAACAAAAATATCACCCTTGTCAGGATTTGTAGAGCCTAATCATTATATATATTTACCGGTGGATTCAATTTGGTTAGGCTTTGTAGAGCCTAATCATTATATATATTTACCGGTGGATTCAATTGGATGACAGTTTTGTAATTTTTAATTAGAATAGTATATATATATATATTATTTCTACAATAGAGTACATAATATTTGTACCGAGACCTATATGTTCTTCGTTCTTCGTCTTTAAGCATAGTAGATATGTTTGAACTCCGTGGACATTTTGAAAACAAACTACATAATATTTTTGTATCATGGTTTGCTTCTCTTCTATTTTCTTGATATTATTATTTATGTACAGACGAAAAGACATTTCCACAATCCTAACTCCACACTTGTCAATTGTCATATTTGTGGGGCCAGCTATCAAAGAGAAGGTGTTATTTGACCCTGGTAGACACTAAAGATGTGGCCAATGGAATGTAATTTTTAGTCCTAAGGTCTAAATCAATAAAAAATCACTTCAAAGTACTTCAGCTAAAGTAATTTTCTTTTAATCACATAGCTAAGAAGTACCAGTGGAGGCCTTCTTCTTCTATTGTCTCGTTGGCTACTAGGCTCCAGCAATGTCCTCTGCTCTGTTTAGATGAGAAAATTTTAGAAGGATATTCTTTAAATGTGGAATAACTTTTGTTGATTGTTTTTTTTTTTTTAATTTTTTATAAGAAGATGGTGTTGCCAAGTCTCTGACATATATGGAGAACATTATCTTTTTTAGAGGAGTGGATTCTCCAATACTCTCTCTAGCTACCTTTTCAATAGATTCCAGCTCTCGTTTAAAGTTTAGATTCTCCAATCTGCATATCAATATCAGCATAAATTTATCAATTTTGGGTTTTTTTAAATATTCAATAATTTAATAAAATAAAATAAATATAATTATCATTTATCATCAATTGTTAAAAGTCCATATAAAGTCAGCTTTTCTAGCTTGCCATTCTATTTGATAATACTCCCTCCGTTTCTATCTTATCTCATTTTAAATTTTGAATTTTTTAAGAAAGGACTTTTAAAGGCTTATGAACTTCTCTTAAAAATCCTTTAACTCTTCAAATAAATAAGATATAGATAGTCAGAGTAGATAAATAGAGAGAGAATCAAAATATCGTATCAGATAACTATTTTAAGACATTCTCAAAATGCATATCAGACAATTAAATTGAGATAGAGAGAATATCAAAGATGATAAAGTTTATCAAACATTAGTAAACTTTTGAGCGTGGGCATTACCCCGAGGGGTTTATGGGGCCCTTTGCCTCATTATTTCTCTCAATTATAAAAAAAAAAGGAAACTTTTGACCTAAAATCTCAATTTTCAAATAATTATGTTTTGAATGTCTTTAAAATTTCACATTTATCTTATACTCAAAATTCATTGAATTAGATACCAAACTTCATACAAACTTGCTTATAAGTAAGTTATTTTGTCTTTATAACCCCTCTTGCAAAGTCATGCTAATGAGACTACAGTGTTTTTCACCGGTGAGAAAAAAAATTCAGGTGGGGCCCTCCATTGGTGGCAAGGCATGTGGCCCATATACAGGAGAGTACAATTTGGTATAGTCAGTAGGTGCATAGTACGGGTGGTTTCTTGAATGAGAGGAGTAGAGTAAATGAGTCATGGTTGTTCGGCGTGGTAGAGAATGGAAACTGTAGCCATTTATTCACTTCGATGCGGTCTTTATTTCGCAAGTCAGACACAGATTCCTTCATTCATTGACGCTCACCCTTTTCCTCTCTCCCTCTGTTTACTACTCATCCTCTGCTCTTTCCACTCTCTCTCTTTTCAATATTACTGTGTGCATCTCCTAACATTACACTCAAATGACTGTCCACCATTTCTCCTTCATATTATATCTAATTCTAATTAAATTGACAAATAAACTCATAAAAAATTAACGATAATAATCTTTACAATTAACAATCATTGTGTGGTAAAGTTACTCAGTGTGTGGACATGGAGACTTATATTAGGTTTTATGTAATCTGATTATCAGATATCTATTGGTCCGATCGTGGGTCGAGCTGTATCTTCGTTGTTTTCCCTTTGATTATAGTAGATCTAATTTGAACCTACAGACTTATCAAAATGAAATCACGTAAAACTTTTGTATCTTTATGTGTGCTTGATCTGTTATTTGTTTTGTGCGTTCTATTTATAACAGCTTGCATATACACTGAAGATTACTCGAGTACTATAAGAGGTCTGAACACCTTGATCATTAAAAAAACAGTCATTGCCATTGTTTATTTAATTGATTTTGTTTATCTTTGAACATGTAACTTACAAAAAGCAACTTTAATTTATCACATGGTTTGATTATTTTGAAAAGGTGATTTTGATTTTATTCTCAATTAAACACCTTTCAATAAACTCATCACTACGCTATCTCCGATGTACTTCTTTATAGCTTGTGAGTAAAAAAAAATATATCTTGTAAAACTGAATTACATTTTGGCATTTTTTTTTAAATTTACATATGGGAAACCGTGGGATACCCAGTGTAAAACTCCCACGGATGAGCCCACTACCTTTAAGACACACCAAAATTAGATCATGAAAACTCGTATTCACAATATCCCATTTCCTGAGATGAGAGGCAACAATTGGCATTTTACCATTTAACAAAAGTAAATAGGTAGGTTGCATCATCATGACTATTATTGTTGCTGTCGTTGTTGAAATTTTTAATAAAATAAAATTTATGACACTTTTGTTGCTATGTTCTCACAATTGGATGGCCCAATGGCAGTAATTGATGCTTAAAGACTGTCATTGTGGGTGGGTATATTTATACATTCCTTTTCTTCATATAGGTTGATTTTGTGTAAGTAAATTTTGCAAAAGGAAAATTGCCTCCCTCAAGCAATGGGAATGGGCATATCCTTAGTACTTAGAGATATACATGATTATTTGTTTTGGTGTGTATTGTTTATAACATTTCTCTATTGGGCAAATTAGCTTTATATATTCATGTGGCCTAATTGGGCCAATTGCCATTTGGGTTTAGCTCTCTTGCTTGCCAAAGATGGAGAGATTCTGCCTTAAATTGGACCTTTTCAATTATGTTGATGCAGGCAACCACTACTCTCTTCCAATAGCTAACTTCTGCAATGGTGATGATTCGTTCAAAACCATCAGACCAACATTCCATTTTATTTCTCATTTTTCTTCTTTTCAATCTTGTTTATTATAAAAAGATTATTTTATGATAGTAGGTGGAAATAAATTAATAATTATTTTTATAGTTACTGAGGTGATGATTTGAAATCGTTTTAAGAAGTGAGAGTCTTGAGTTCGATTTTCACTCTCTCCTAATGGTCCACTTCCTGTAAAATTATCAAGTAGAAAAATACTATATGAATATTGTTTTTAAAAGTGATATATGATTTTAGATATTTAAAAATAGAAAACTTTAGTACTTTTATGATATCAAATATGGTGCTAATAGTTTTATATTTATTCAATTATAGTTTAAGTTGAATTGACTTAACTAAGTTTATTAGTAACTTGACTTGATTAGTAAATCAAAATTCAGTCCACCCAATTTAAACCGAGTGGGGCCCATAAGGAGAGAACCCTAAGTTTCTCTTCTCTTTCCCTTCTCCTTCCTTCCTTCCTTACCGTCCATAGAAGCCAGGAGTTCATTTGGAGCCACCTTTTGGGTTTTGAGCACCATTTTCATGTATTTTAAGCTCGATTTTCTTTCATTTTTGGTCTATTTTATTAGATCTACATTGTACAAAGTCGACTAATACGTTGGATCTTTCAACTGAAGAAGAATTTTTAGGATTTTTTTGAAGAACTTCATTATCACAGTATTATCTTCTAAACACCTAATTTTTCTTAGTTAATTTTTTTTTATCAACGTATAGGAAATTCAGACATAGTCCTACTAAAACCCCCACAGATGAGCCCACTACCTCTAAGGCACACTAAAGTTAGGACATAGGACTCGAACCCGTAACCTCCCTCTTCTAAGGCGGGAGGAAACCAGTTGAGCTAGCTATATTTTATAAAATTTGAAAGTATATTGAGGGTTGAATAGTTCATGAAATTTGGGTGATTGTTGGAGAATGAAATTCATGGTGGATATGTGATATTTTGAGGTTCATGTGTTTGGAAATAGGAAATGGAGTAATTAAGAAACTAATTTGATGTTTAAATGTTTAATCTCATGCTTTTCTTTTATTTTTTTAAATTTAATCTGAATTTTTGGTCTAAGGTAAATGAAAATTTAGGAGGTTTTACGCTGGTGTAGTTCAACTGGTTATCTCTCGTCTCAGAAAGCGGGAGGTTGTGGGTTCGAGCCCCCATGGCTTAACCTTGGTGTACCCTAGGGGTAGTGGGCTCATCCGTATGGGTTTTACGCTGAGTATCCCGCGGTTTTCCACACGTAAATTCAAAAAAAAATTGGGGGCTTTTTGGAAATAAATTATTGCAATCATTAAATATTAAGTTTAACGGAGGTATCATTATGTGTGTTAAGGTTTTGAAGTTTTTTTTCTAAATTTTTTCATGATTTTTTTGTTGAAATAAAAAACATAGATCATGTTATTTAATTTAAGTTTTTGTGTCTGGATAATGTGGATGGATTATTTAAGACACCAATGTAGTGTTTAAATGTTTGATCTCATACATTTCTTATAATTTTTTTAATGTAATTCGAATTTTTTGTCTAAGGTAAATGAAAAATTGGAGGTTATTAGAAAGAAATTAGAGGGGAGTGACTAATGAAAATGGAAGATAATCTGTTAAATCATCACTCTCACAAAACAAGTAACCAATGAAATTCAGTATTTTTATTAAATAAATGAACTACAAAGAGAGAAATACTTGAGGTAGAAGTCATCAAGGTGATGGCTTCAACATGATGATTTGTTGTTCAAGCAAAATGCGAGCGAACACACATGCATACATCTTAATGAATAGAAATAAAGAGAAATCTATGATGATGATGATCAGATCCTAAATAGAATAAGATCGGTGTCAATTCCTTCAGGCACACGCCTTGGAAGGGAAAACTTGGGGAGAGATCGAGCAACGTAGCGAGCACTCTCAAGGTACATTGCATACTTGTGTTCCATTGTTGAACCATTGCTGTGGGTCTGACTCAACGGTGTCGACGGAGAGTCCGTAGAGTGGCGGCCGAGGGTTCGAAAACGACCTAATTTCAAACTGTTGAAGGCCAATGCCCGCTCCTCTCCGACAACCTTCTGCAAGGCACTCTTTCGGAAAGTCCAGTCACCTGTCTTCCAGTTGAAATGGTAGAGAGGAAGGAACCTTTGGCCATAGAGGGAAATAAACTCAATGGCTGCAAGGAGGAACTCAAACTCGGTGATGGACATGTAGTAAGAGAAACTAATCCTCGTCCATCCAGGCTTAAGGCCGTTGTATCCCTGTAAATAATAGGTGATAAAGAGTTTTTAGAGTCGTGAAATTATATGAATTTATGATTTCATATGCTTATATACATGAAATAATGAAGAAAAATGATTCCTTAGTGTCAGGACATTGGGTATCTATCCCAAAAAACTAGCCTATTAGGTGGAGTGACAAAAAGTCTTTTATAAATCCCTAGATCTCGTTATATACTTCCAATGTGGGACTCGTTCACCGCCCCAACAATTCTCATCTCAAACGAGATCAAACATCCCGTCCACTTAGGGGATCTCCTGAGTCCACATGAGATAGTTTGAGACCTTGCTGATATCAATTCTAAGGACGTTAGATATCCATCTCAAAAGACTAACTTATTAGATGGAGTGATTCAAATCATTTATAAATTTCTTTATCGTAGCCCCAACACTTAGAGACTAAGTATACAGGTGAAAAATACAGCAATAAAAATTGTCTAGTGCTAAAATACCAAAAGATTCAACATGTTATTATTACCTTCTGTATTGCTGAACGGAACGCCAGTGACTGTTGAATATCTACACCAAGAAGAACATGACCATAAGGTCCGGCACAGGCGCAACCACCGCGTGCCTGGATGCCAAAGACGTCATTCAGGAGCTTCGTCACAAAGCGGCCATGGAGAGGCTTGTCCATCTTGGTGGCCCTCTCTTTCCACATGAACACCCCTCTATCTGAATTCTTAGCGGTCTGATCCAACGATGTGGTGTTGATGAGGAAGGACAGGATGGGCTGACGCTTAACCAAAGTGTTCCCCAGAACATGAACATTGGGATTAGGCAAGTCTCTGCAATGCCCTCTCAATCCAAAGGCTCTCTTGCATGTCAATTAGATGGTAGCCCATGTATTCCTTAACCCAAAAGGCCAATGCCGCTCGGATCTTCTGAACGATTGGTGGCGTTCCTGCGTCCTCTCTTTCTTCAATGTCTTCATAGTAGAGTGTATCCTGAAAATAAATAAAAATATTAGTGTTAATGAACTAATTACAGATGCTAATCCAACTAATGTAGAGCTGATTCGAAAAAAATTGTGATCTTTAATTTGTCAAAATATTGTAGAACATAGATACCTTTTCATCAAAACCGTTGACGAATGCGACGGTACCCCCACCGCAGGTAGAAGGAGGTGTAGATCTTAGGTTATAGAGGGTCTTGCTCATTAGCAAGATCCCTGGTGTTCCTGGTCCTCCCACGAATTTGTGGGGACTAAGAAAAACAGCATCATAGCCTTCTAATTCTCCCGAACGCAGATCAATTTGCACATATGGGCCACTGCACAGATGGATAAATCAATTTGATCAATTCAAGTAGCGGAGAAGATGACATGATGTAGTAAATTTTTCTTCTTTTTAAGACCAAGGTGTCTCTTACAACATTTGACTAATCCTTGTGGCATGGGTAAGGCTGAAATCAGGGTGGGTCAGGTCGAGTTTTTTAAAATCCAACGTGACCCGAGTTACTAATATATGGAACCCAACCCGACATGAACTTTTTGACCCGGATTTCTTGACCCGACTCGACTCGAATTATAACCCGACTCAAACTGAAACCCGACCCGACCCGCACTTTAGCCTACTTTTTACCGGGTCGGTTCGGATTTGATCGGATTGGGTCGGGTTAACTTAAAAATCTCTCGACCCTATCTTACCCAAATTTAATGCAGGTTTCTGACTTCTCAACCCGACCCGTTGCATTGACCCGACTTTATAACCCAACCCGCATGCTTTTTGGGTCGGGTCATGAAGGTTTGGGCCAAAACCTTTCCAGAGTTTCACCCCTAGGCATATGCAAACCTCCCTATCCAAAACTGGATAACACTATGGAGAGTAACCCTTTTGAGTTGAGATTGACTTGAAATCAAAACGTCCGATATCTCAAACAGGTTCTCGACCTCCAAATCAACCCTCATGAATTGTAGAAAATTAATTTTGATAGGATTAAATGAAGAATTACGATAGACAAAATTGACTTCATGTTTGAGAGAAGAGTTAATAACTTCAATAATTATAATAATGGTAGACAAAACTCACCTTGCTGCAAAGTCGAAGCAAGCAAATGCACCATGTTCATGCAACAGACGAGCCAAAGCTCTCGTATCAGAGTAGATGCCTGTTACATTGCTGCACGCAGAGAAGGAGCCCAACATGGGGCGATTCGAGTATTTAGGTGACCGCAATTCTCGTCGAAGCATTTCCATGTCGATCAAGCCCTCGTTGTCAACACCAATCTCCACAACCTCAGCCAGACTCTGGCGCCATGATAGAAGGTTTGAGTGGTGTTCATAGGGCCCAACAAAAACCACCCACCTTTCTTCGGGTTTAAGGTTCTTCACCACCCTTGATCTCATGGTGGATGGTATGGCAATACCCATCACCTCTTGCAGCCTCTTGATGGCAGCCGTGGTTCCGGAGCCGCAGAACAGAAGGGCATCCTCCGGCCCGCCACCCATGCACCTCTTAACGTACTTGGCCGCTTCATGGACCATTTTTGTCGTCCTATGTCCAACGAAGCTATCATCTGTATGAGTGTTACCATAGTAGGGAAGAACATTTTCAACAATGTAATTCTCTACGTGGTGCAAACACCTCCCGGAGGCCGTATGATCGGCATACGTCAAATGCCGCTTGCCGAACGGAGTGTCGAATTCGACATCCTCCCCGACGAGTTGGGACCGCAGCCATGCACATTTCTCTTCGATGCTTTCACTTTCGTTCATGAAACCCTCGTCGGGCATCTTGAACGAAATGGCTCTAAAATCAAAATCTTCATCGACTTCACGGCGATCGTCTACTGACATCATATCATCATTTTCCTTCATACCGAGGTGCGTCGAGTACGGAGACGGAGGGGTCCTTGGCCGGCTCTTTGTGCCATTTTTCCTCCTTGGTGATGATGTTATTCTTTTGTAGCACCATGGAAGGCTCCTCTTCTGTGAAAAACATTATAGGAGACATTGTTGCTCACCTTCACTAATTTTCTTCAATAGTTAACCTTACTTCTAACTCCTCTCTCTCTCTCAGTTGATACACTTAGCAGAGAGCAAATGATCGTATTTATAGGCAAAAAGCAAGCACTATGCTGAAAGAAGAATTCTTCATAGTTGAAATTTAGTTCACACGCCATTATTAATTTATTTCTATTTTATTTAGATTCTTGGAGTGGAGCAGAATGTAGTTACTTGGTGGCAATTTTCTGTTTTTAGACCGGCCCATTTCTTCTTCGTTTTGAAAATGTTAGGAAGCTTATTATATGTAATATGTTGTTGGAAACTTGGAATATGCGAAGACTTATTATATTTGATGGATGAATGTGTACGTTGCACTTAGCATAGGCATTGTCGTCTAAGGGCATTGAGTTTCACAGTTGACTGAGTCCCTAGACTTTTTGACCAGTTCGTCACGCGGTTCTTCCGCATTGGAATGGGGGCCTGCGTCCTCGGCTATGTTTTTCAACTAATGGTTTTGTCTTGACTCGATGAACATTAATAATGCGTTTTATCCTGTTTACCAATGATTGATATTTTATATTTGTTATTTATGATTCATCTCTGAAATTTAAAATTTGAAATATTTAATTTTTTCAAATAATAAATCTCTTACACCTGATTATTTTATTTTTATTTTAGAGAAAGTGTGCAAAATATTGGTTTTAATATCCTTTATAATGAGTGATTTCTGAAAAAAAAAATTGCTTTTTGCAAGTTAATATATTCAAAACTCTTAAAGATTTCGATTAATCTTTAGGACATATACAAACTTCTCTATCGACACACCTTTATAATAGAGATTTTTGCAAGTTGAGCCACCATCTCCCTCAAATATTTTTTTTTGTCCATGACAATAAAAAATCATCACCATTATTAATTTCATTATTGAAATGTTTTTAGAAACTTATTTTTTTTTAAAGAGATTCTTAAGAAAATCTCTGTCAAAATTATTAAAGATGCAAATGATCATTTGTGCACCTTCTAATGTGATGGTGCTCATTTGGAACGTGATGAGTTGTCGAAGAAGTATGTCTTGGAAAATGAGGTCCATCAAAAATTACATTAAAAAAGTTAAAGAAACACGTCTTTTAAATTATCATTTTTAACTATATCTTTCTTATCATCATTATTATCATCAATAACAGCCAACACTTCGTTTATTTAAAGTCAGATTTATGAATTATTTTTCTCCAATTAACTCTATCATCACTAATTTTATTGTCTAAGCATGTCATTTTTATCACCTCCATCCATCTTTTCAAAGGTCATCCATCCCCTTCTCCTAGTGCCTTTCATTCGCAGTCTCTCAATTATGCCCATGGGAGCTATATTTCGTCTTCTACTAACATGAGCAAATTATTTCAAACGAATTTATTTAAGATTATCATTTATAAAAACTATCTTTAAATTATCCTTGATCTGTCTGTTTTTAATATCTTTCTTATATGATCTTTAATATTATCGCTTCATTGATCCAAATATCCAATCTAGGTATTAATTCAACATATATTCAAACAGAGACCTAAGCACATAAGGACATGCAAGCCTGTATTAAGGGGCCTAAACAACAAACCTAAAGCCCTAGAGCTAATGGGACACAAAAATCAGACCTTTTAAATCTATCTTATGCTAGGTTAGCCCACACCCCAAGCTAGACCCCACTAGCTACGTTGGGTTCGGCTCGGGAGGGGTCTAAATTGTGCCTGAGGAGAAGCCTGAATTAGAATAAAACCCGCTGAGTGAGTGCTGCCATGTCCAATGTCCATTAGTAAATTGTGTCATTCAATTTGACTTCAAAAACTTGACCCAACTGGTGAGGACATGCTCACACCAGTATATACATAGATTGATGATTGTCAAGAGATATGATTATAATATGAATGCGAAACTTCATAAAAAAAAAACTATTTATATTATATTTTTTATAATACACCCAACAAAATGGACTCTAAATGCCGCCTGAATCAATCTCAAACGGCAAGAGACTGTTGTCTCTCCTTCTTTCTTTTTTTATTCCCTTTAGCTTCTTTTATTATTTATTTATTATTGGGACATATAACATTTCTTGGTATCTTTCGCCCACAAGACAATATGCCATCAAGTAAGGGTTTTCCCCGATCGATGATTACCGTGCTTTTGTCACGATACAAAAGGATAAAACTGATATCGAGATTTAAACTCCTGATCAATATAGTATATAATGTCGATAGTATCGGTTAAGTCATATAAATGATATATATATTATATTATTCATTTTTTAACTTTTTTTTTTTAAATTTACATATGGGAAGCTGTGGGATAAAGGGATTTAAAATTCAGTATCGACCAATATTTTTCTCTCTTAATTTTTTTCTTTTTTTCAAAAAAATATTAATATCGGCCTATATCGGTGATATATATTGCCAATATATATCAGATATTGGTCGATATTGTAAATATCGGCCGATATCTCGACCCCCGGCGGGATACCTAGCGAAAACTCCCATGGATGAGCCCTCTATCTCTGGGATACATCAATTTTATCATCATTAAAAGCTAAATCTCATCTATTTGAGATTAGTTTTTAAGTTTTCTCCACTTAACTTTATTGTAAATAATTAAAGTCAATCGTACAATTATAATTTTATAGATAGAAAAGATGAAAAAAAAATAGATATCTAGAAAAGATTAGTAAAGAGGTGTATATACAAACCAACTTTCTTTTTGACACCCCAACTTAGGAATGTAGTGAACTAGTGATAGCTATTTAGTTCTTAGTTTTATTAATTCGCATTCGAATTCAAAGTTTGCATTATAATTCATTAAACAATCGTATTCAAAGAATTAAGAGGAAATGTTATTTTTCCTTAATTCTTTGGGTATGATTTTTTAAGTCCAAAACTATACACTTTTCACTTAAAATCAGTTTCGGAGTTCATAAAATTTAGAAATGAATTTTGATACCTTATTTGTAAAAATCGATCGAGAAACAACCTTTTTTGAAAATCTCTCCACATCCCATTCGATCAAACGATTCCATTTCGTCCGATCGAACACATAATGAACTGGACATTTGATCGGACTTTCAAAACACAGAAGGGCAAGATGGTAATTTCATACCTAAAAACAAAAAGAGATGTCTCCTCATAGAAAAAAAAAATGTGATGTCTATATGACCAGCCTTTTAAAGTTTATATATGGAAGTCCAATCAAGAAGTATAAAAAATTAAAATATAGTGTAAAAATAATTATCATATTGATATAAATAAAAATAGAATTAAAACAGTGTAAATAAAATTGAACTGAACTGATCTAATTTGCAAATTGAACTGAATCTACACTGAATCATTCGACGAATCAAATCATGAATTGTAATACCCTGACCCAGATTAAGCGTAGATTAGCTTAATAATCTTGCTTAACCGGTTAATCTCGAAGATTACGGCTAGGGGTTTGAGGAGAGCCTAAGTGTGGCCCAATCCGAGCTCGTGAGCTCAGTGATCCAGCTCGTCCAGCTGGAGGGGCATTTTGGTAATTTACCACTTATAGTTATTATTTCATAAATTATGTTGATATGTGATTATTATTGGTTGATAATGTTCTCCTTAATGAAGGATTTGTATTTATGATTTTAAAATAAATTTATTTTCAGAAAATGGTATTTAAAATCCGCGTGTCAAAACCCTTAAAGGGAGAATAATTATTTTAAGTGATTTTGAAAAATGAGATAAATTTCAAAACTAGTATTTTGTGTTAGACCATTTTAAGAATGGTCTAGTTATTCTTTGGCACCCCAAAATAAGGTTTCTAAATTTTTTTGTTTATCATTTGTTTAATTAAGTAAATAGTGTTAAATAGTGGTTTTTATTTAAATCAATGGTTTTCATTGAGATTTATATCCCAAAATTTTTATGGTGATCAAGGTCTTCAAAACCCAACCTATCTGTAAGGTTAGATTAAGTTTTTGAGTTTTAAAAATCATAATTTTAGTTTAAAATATGTTTTTTTTTAAAACCGGGGGCCTTTTTGTAAAACCAGAAATTCCAGAGGACTTATTTGCAACTAGACCGGTGAACAGTAGTTTCACTATTTCGACGTCCCCTTACTGCTGCATGCAGCGGCATGCACTGGCCATCCGGCCCCTTTTCCCGCCAATTTTCTTATAATTTGAACTCCTCTGATCAGCTTTCAACTCCCAGCAATCTATTCTCTCTACTGCTCTCAGCTGAAACTAGCCGACCCTCTGTCTTAGCCTCTGTTTCTTCTCCCAGTTTTCAGTCACCCGTACCTTAAAAGGAAGTTTTTCAAAACCGGATTTCTTAGCCCAGGAACCCAAGTGAAGGTACCCAATGCATTCATTTTCAAATTTCAATCAGTTTAGAATCAAGAAAATCCAGTTTTGGCTCTGTTTTTAGCGAGAAAAACCAGTTTGAAGTTTTAAGAAAAACCCAGTTTTAAGTGTACCAATAAGCTTTCTGTGTTAAAATCAGATGGCCCGGTGAATTTCAAAGCTCCAAACCATTCCCTATGGAAAGAGGACTCCCAGAGGAGTCCATCGGACCGGCTGCATGTGAAAACCGAGTCTGGGAACCCTCTATTTCTGGATTCGTATTTCACTGGTTGTCTACCGTCACTGTCTGTTGTTCCAGACAGTAGAGGAAGACGACTCTCGGACGGTTCGAACATTCGGACGGTCCGAGAGCTAACCCTCGGACGTTCCGAATTTCACCCGAAGCCCAGTTATGCCCGAGGCTAGCTTGACCCTTTCGGACAAATCGAGCAGAGCTCGGAAGGACCGAACCCACTCGGATGTTCCGAACCATACTTCGGACGTTCCGAGACACCCAGAGCCACCGAGACCTGTTTTCGGATTTTTAATCGGTTTGGATGGACTTCAGAAGGTTTGAGACCCGATCTTCGGACGATCCAAAGTCAGACCCATGATCCGAGGTCAGTGACTAATTTGGGTGTGGTTCGGATGATCCGAAGCCACAGTACCTGGTTCCGAGGCATGTTCCGAGGGACCCAGTTTTTGAAGTGCAAAATGCTCTTGTTTGATTATTATTGTTTGCTTATGATGATTAGTACCCCTTTTTGTTAATAAAAATTGTACTAACCCCTCTTCTCTTACTACTATAGTGTAAATACTATTGTATTCACTTCCAGGCCGACCCTATTGGTCGGGCACTGAGTGATTTCACTTCCAGGCCGACGCTATATTGTCGGGCACTGAGTAACCTCGAGGCCTAACTCAAAATGTCAGATCTGGTCCTATCCAGAAAACAACCGAGAAGTGACCCAAGGATCTAGACTTAACTCAATAAGTCAATCTGGTCAATGCCCAGAAGACAATATGAGTTTTGGACTGAGCACTCTTTTTATTATATTATTATCTTGTGGATGATTATAATTTAAAAATGATAGAAATCAAGTATGAGACTCAATTCCATGTACCTTGGATATTTTTGAGAAAAACAAGTATGATTTCGAAATACTACTTGTATGTACGTATTTGATGCTATGTATATTGATTGTGCACTTGTGTGTTGTTTGAACAAAGACCGTGAAACCACACATATACGGTGAGGGAACTTAACTTTGCAGCTTGATGTAAACAAGTTTAAATTGATATGGATATTGAGCAATGAGTGGTTTCAGATTTGATGAACCCACTCATGTGCCTAGACTTGACGCACTATGGTAAAAGTGCCTATAATGTTGATCATATGAAATATATAAGACTGCTTCCACGTACCTTGACTATTGAACCAATATCGGCCATATGGGAGATGGTTTACGTCTACTGGACCACGAGTGTCGACAATTGCTGGCTTAAGGGTGTCAATATCGGCTATGGGAGAGCCGGAGATGTACTTGCAATGATGTATTTTGACCGTGTCGGGACTTAATACAATGGTCTCAGCATAGTTGGCAGGCGTTACGTTGGATGATAGCAGTTTTAGAAAAGAAATGATGAATTATGAGAATGATGAAAATATTATGCTTATTTGTGATCAAGCATGAAATATTTATTACAACTGTTGTTTATTGCTAACCTGTTGTTTACTTAACTGCACTGTTATATTTCCTTCACTGGGCTAGTTAGCTCACTCCACTCACCTTTCAGGAGATGAACTTGAGGAGGAGAACCTTCTTTTTCAAGCTTAGGGTGGATAAGCAGCGGCGGTATTTCGGAATTCCCCCTGAGAGGAATACCCTTATCTTTACTTGTTGGTTCTTGGAACCATTTACTTTTATAAAGTACCAGATGTGGTACTTGATTTGTTTAAATGTCATGTATTAGACTACTGCCTCTGTAGTGACTTTGAGATGATGTTTTGAATGATAAATCAATGTTGGATTTGTGATCATATTATGTGTATGAATGATGTCTATTTGTTGGATAGACTTATAGTGCATGCTTGAGTCCACATGTTGAGATCATGTGTGACCTTTGGGCCCAACTGTTGATCCGGCCCAGTTAGAGTGCTTGTGTTGGTTTAGCCTTTCAAAAAAAAAAAATCAGTCGCGTTCTGGGCCCACCCTTTGGGTCGGGGCGTGACATGAATTGTTTAAATTAATTAATTTGTAGTTCGAGACAACTTGCAATGAATCAGATAACTATGATTTAAATATCTAAACTGTGCTATTAAAGAAATAGATTTAAAGTTCTTTGATACATACACTATTTTATGCAATTACTCGAATATATATAAAGTAGGGGAACAAATGTTGGCTGATAGCATCGTATTGGCCGAGATATTTAAGATTTTTAACTTTTATATATCAGCCGATATTTCAGATTTTAATTAAAGAGAAAATGGTGGGAAAAATTTCTTGGCTGATACTGAGATTTGAACCTTAATATAAAGCCTAAACATGTTGGGTGTTAATGATTTGTTTGTGTAGTTAAATGATTAGATTTATAAAGCCTAAACATCTTGTATTATACAAGCTAATTTTATATAACTACTCTATTATATGCTAGCATGTAAGTAGGTCTAATATCAATTAATATTCGAAGTATGAAGTTGAAATTTGTCAAATTCTATATATTAATATGATATTTCTGGTATATCAACTATATATCAATTACTATAAAATATTATACTGACAATCAAAATATCAATAATATTTATTGTAAACTGTATATACTCACGTGACACTTTTAATAAGTCAAAGACTGAATAAATCAAAAATATCATTTCATATCTAATATATTAACTTAATACACGTCAATATTTATAAAAAAAAAAAAAAAAATCAGTATTTCAATTTCAAATTGCGAGAATGAACCATTTTAGAAAAGGACATATTCAAGTGGCTAATTATGTTTGTAAAAGAATTAAAGTATGGGTATTTTTTTGTCTTCTTGAAAATTTATGAGGGAATATTCCATTCTTCCTAATTAAGAGAACAAGGCCGGCAATGTCTGTCTCTCTCATTCTATGCTTGTTTTACAAGACTAAGTCTAATTCTCTCTCAAATTATAACTCCATATATAATATATTTAATAATTTCAATATTTTATTTTGACATATGAGAAGGCAGCTTCTATCTTCCAAGATGTTGATGAAATAAACAGATACATAATTTTAAAATAGAGAGATCCAATGAGAGAGGAACAAAGACTTAAAGAGTCCGAGCGTTTTATTCGTAATAACAGTCCATAGATTTATCGGACCTTCTGCGACCCGCCCAAATATTATTGGACCATAAGAGTCTGATCCACAAAATACAACCGGACTCTAGGGTCCAGCCCATTTTGTTAATGATCAGGCTAGGTCAGATCTGAATCTCTTTACAGCCTTACATTCAATCATTCTACCAATAAATTGCAGAGACGAGATCAGTTTGATGTTCATTATCATGTCCTTAATAACTAGTGTGTGGGTAAGATACAATCACTTTTGAATGGAGCTCAAGCCCTATGGATTATTAGAATCTTTTTTCTTTGAAAACTATACTTAAAATATTTCTCAAAGCTTACTTTGTCACACTTCCTATCTAAGAGAAAATTAACAAACTAATCTAATCTTACCATCTATTACAAAACTTATACTTCCTCTATTCCATTTTAATTGTCTCATTTTAAGAATTTGAATTTTTTAAGGGAAAACTCTCAAAATGTTAGATTGATAGTAAGAGTAGATAGAGAAGGAGAATCAAAATAACATATCTGACTACTATTTTGAGACAGTCCCAAAATGTATATCAGAGAAATAAACTTGATGTGATCGGAGCATTTTTTTTTTATTTGACATGTGGTATTTTAATGGGTCCCACAAGTTGTATCATTTGACTTATACTTATCAGTTCTATTTAATATAAAATTTTATTTTATTTTCAATATAAAGACATAAAATGAATGGTTCAATTTAAAAAAAAATAATTAAAAGAGCTTTTGAAACTTGTATCAAGACTCAACCATCCCTTTTTCTATTTTTATATAAAAAATAAAAAATATTTTTATATAAATGAATCTAATAAATATAGGTCAAGTTATATGCTTATAAAATTTATATTAAAATACTATATTATAAAAAATTTAAAAGAAATATCCTGACAGCAACGAGTTCAGATCTTCTAGAGCTGAACTTCATAGAGCATGAGGACACGTATACATTCTTCCTATTTAAGCTATCATCTATTCCTTTGAGATTGAGGGTATAAGAGAACTTTCCTTTCGTTATAAAAAATGGAGGTAACTCCTTGCTAAGATTTTTTAACTTTGGGATTACATGTGTTAAAAAGTTAGAACCAAATTACTAAAAAAAATGTGCCTAAATGTGGTAAAAAATAAAAAATCTAATGTATTGATTGTAAAATTATAAAATATTTTAGAACAAATAATTTAGACTAAAATCACAATAAATTGTTCCATCAAAATATTTTGAAATTATTAGCCATCTCACTTTTAACGTTAATATGTATGAAATGAAATGATGAACTTATCTCCAAATAATATTTTCTTTACTTTATGTTGATATAGTAAGTCATTTAATTTGTATTTAAATTAATTCTTGAAAGTTTTAATAATTGTGATTTATGAAGTAAGTGTAAGACTAAGTTAAGTAGGATATTTTCTTCTAAATTTAATGGGGAAAATCTGACCTTTAATTTTAATTTTTAATTAAATTTTTATCATTTTATATTGTATAATAAAATTCACTAACATTACTATAAATCAAATTTTTTTTTGATAATTGTTATAAAAAAAAAGTTATGATACTTTAGAATTAGATAATACTATAGGATAGCAATCATCTCAAGGGTGTTTTATGTAACCAAACACGGGATTTAGAGTATTGTCCATTTTACTCTTCCACTGCGGTATAAATTGACTCGTTGACCAGCTCACTGGATCACTGATTTAACCACTGGCCTTTCCACTGCAATATAAATTGACTAGTCGAAATGGCAAATCCAGCTAGTCGAGATTGCAGATTCAGTTTTACTTAGCAGAAATGGCAGATTCGGTTAGCCAAAATGGCAAATTCGGATGACAGATTTGATTTCGGCTAACTGAAATGACAAATTTGGATAGAAGATTCGGTTTCGATTAAGTTAAAATGGCTTTTTTTTTTTTTCGGTACGACAGTTGAAGAGTAAAATTGAAAATACCTTAAAATTTATATTTAATTACACAAGACAGCCATGAGAGGATCGCTATCCATTACTATATTACATTCTTATTATACTGAAATACTGAATAATGTTGGCCCCAGTGCCCCATGGCCCACAACAAGCCACCTGTTTAAAAAGCAAAAAAATGAAAGAAAAACAAATAAAATAAAAGAGGTATCTTCTTCCAATGAAAGCTAACGGAATCTTACAATTTCCATTTTCAGGTCCATTCGATCTCCAGTCTCCACTACCATTCAACATTTCCAATTTCCGGCAAAAACGGGCCCGTCGACGAAGAAAGGGGAGAGAGATGGAAATGGAAGAGGATGAGAAACGGAGGGCAGCAGATGATCCGCCACCATCATCGTCGTCGTCGTCGTCGTCACAATCACTTGGGGTGGAGCTTCTCCCCTCAGCTATTCTTGCGACGATTTTTTCAAAGCTGGACGTTCTTTCCATCTGCTCTGCTGCTGCTACCTGCAAGACCTTCCACGCTTGCGTCTCCAACCTCCTCTACTTCCTCCCCAATTTCCTTCTCCTCGTATGTCCTCACAAACCCTCCTAACCCTTTCATGCATCCATCCACCCATTCACATGCATCCATACACCCATTCACATGCATCATGGCATCACATTCATTCAGATTCATCGAGTCGCCATCGGTACCATCCAAGGACAGATCGAATTCCATGTGGGCTTCCATACATTCATGAATACGGACGCGTACATCATGTAGCCAGATCGAATCGGAACTACCCAAGAATAGATCTTGGTTTCTCAGGTTGAATTCCATGCATTCATGTTTATAATTCATTACACTGGATTGAATCGAAACATCCCAAGAAGAGATTTTTATTTATTAGGTGGAATCCATCGGCTTCAATTGAGGTTCTCAGTCTTATTTTTTGTCAGGACACTGCTGTCAGTATCGATTTGCTAAGACGTCTGCTGCCTCCGAATCCCTATCTTCGGACCCTGAATGTGGACTGCAGCCGGCTCAATGATTCCTCGATCCCGCTTCTTGTTAGGCCCTCACTGCACGAACTCTGCCTCCGTGAGTGCGATGATTTCAGTGGGCTTCTGCTTGCTGAGATTGGGGAGAAATGCAGGGATCTTAGGTCCGTAGCTCATCTCTCTGATAGAATGTATTTTCTCCCCTTTTATTGTGGAATATATGATGCCTTCAGTGTGTGTACTGCTTGCAAATGAAAAGGAAGTGTAAGGGCAGAATCAGATTTTTGTTTTTTTGTGAAACCAAAGTAAATTTTTAAGGCTACTCAATGGCCAGCCATGGACCTCAGAAAGATTGGATTTATAATAGGTTTCACCCACAAGTTAAGTTCAACTAGCTAAAGTTCTAGGTGCCACTCGGCAGTCTTCTTAGTCATTGAAATAAATTGGAAAATATGTGGCGTAGGATAGTGATGATTAGAAAAACAAATTTCGATCCTTTATTGAATGAACGGCCAAAATGTATTTAACGGTCACCTGAACTGTCTCTTTATATATAGATAAAAGTAATGGATTCAGAAAAAGGGCATTGCCTATTGTAGAGGTGAACACCTTGGGTCAGTGGTGGTCATGTGGATTCAAAAAGAGCGATTGCTTGTGCAAAGTAAAAAGCTTTTGTTACTTGGTATCGCCACTAAACTGCAAAGAGATTATGCAACTGTCAATGAGATTGCATGCATCATTTTAGCATGCACCAAGGCAGTGAATGCAATGGCAGACACATTGGAAGAGTGGTGTGTGAGGGAGTATTTATTTTATAATTTATAGATTGGCATAGTACAGTCAGCTATAATTCTTCGTACTGTGTTTCTGTGGGTTGATGTTGCAGTTCATTACATTAATGAGTATCCTGCCACATACTGTTGCATTTCCTTTATTTATTTATTTACCTCTAGAAAATAAGAATCCAAGTTTGAATCTTCAAAATGTGCTGGCATATAAATTTGAAATCTAAACAAGCCTATTATGATATGGCTCTGAAATCTAAATGAGCCTATGTCTAAGAGGTTTAAGTGCTAGTATTTGGATCTGGACTTGCAAAAAATTAGCGTCGATTAGGATCCCGAGCCAGCATGTTGGACCTAATTCAAGCCCATAGATGGCTGGACTCTTCAGTGGTTGGCTCAATTTCAGGCACTGCCATTGATTAACCTATTAATCTGAATATCACTTGGTGTCGGCCTTTTGAGGAAGCCATCTTCTTCATTCCAAGATAAACCTCTCCAGTTTTGCACACCTGTCAATCTGTTTATTAATATTGAATAAGGATGATTTCTAGTCCATCTGCAATCCAGATCCAGTCCATGGTGGAACCCAATTATATGCCAAAATTGTTGACCATTCAAGTGATCCTATGTATGCTTCATATGCTGGCTCCCACAATAATATGATGCTGTCAACTCTTACTAGATCAATGTTATGTGGGGGATGGTCAGAAAATTCCTACTGCACCATATTATGGTGAGAGCTTGCATGTGGAAGCAAATCTCATCTGGATCAAAATTTTATTCATCAAAGGGTGATGACCAGGATGTCACTCTGATTGGAGTGATTCAACTTTAGCTTCATCTAAGCATGTCTTGTTTCTCCTTGTCAGGTCTCTTTCATTGGAATCACTTGGTGAAAACAAAATGCATGCAATTCCCATCTCAAATCTAGAGAAGTTGCTTACTGGTTGCCCTCAGCTAGAAGTAAGATCATTTTTTATATATTTGCAATAAAAGACAATACTATGATTCCATTTGCAGAATCACACTCTATTTTCTCTTGTTTTGATTTAAAGCTATCTAAACTTGGCTATGACCTTTATATGCTTTATCATAGATGGTTCTTTCTACTGAGTTCACCTAATGTTGAAGTATAACTGCCTACTAACTTGAATCCAACACAGTATGTTCTTTATTACATTTGAAATAAGATGTTGCTTGCGTCAAGTATTCACTTGTCTTGACTCTTGACCAATGTCTTCTTTGTCACTTTACAATCTATCATGTCATCTTTCACTATATCATCCTAGTTCTTCTCAGCCTCCCCCTTCTAGTTCCTTGAACTTGTAAACCTTCAATTATTCATAATGGGTTACATGCCCAAACTGTTTAAATCACTATACCTTGTTAGGCTTTTTAATGGAGAAAACTTTAGGTTTCCTATAATATGCTAATTCCTTTTATTGTTACTATATACATTCATCTTTACATACTCATCTCTGACACATATTTTTATCTTTTCTCTTCTTTCTTCCTTACCCAATATTCAACTCCATATAACAATGTTGTTCTAAATGCCATCTTATAAGATTGCCCCTTATGTTTGACTTTGCATCGATGATGCCAAAACAATAAACTAGCTTGTCTTCACTTTGTCTAACCTACATTGGTCCTACCTGCAATGTCAAAATTAAACACTCTATTGTGTTCTATGCTCTCAACTAGAATATGGATATCTCTTGCAGTGTGATGTTCTCAAAGTGCAAGGCTGAGTTATTTTCAATTCTTATTTACTCATCCCAATTGGATTTTACAATTATACTCCATGTTATCTGTCCTTGTTCTATTTTTTTTTTTAAAGGCCTCAAAAGCTTTTCTCCTAATTTCCCATCATCTTTGTTGCCAAATTAATTCCTCAGTAAACCATCACATGCTCTCTCTCTCTCTCTAGCACACACACCAAAGTGGCTTTCAGAATCCTATGTTTTTGTCTCATATGTAGTTCCACCATTCTTTCCTGAAGTTTCACCTTATGGTTCATAAAAGTTTGATAATTTAACAGTTTTACACAATTCTAGGTATTTTCTCAATTCTTATGAATAGATGGCATTTCTCTTTCCTCATTCTTCAAGCATTCTTGTGCTAACTTTGCTAGAAACTCTGGTTAACCAACCAAACTTAACTGTCCAATCTGTTCCTAGTGTTGTAAGGTGTTCTACTATTTCTCCTTGAAGCATATGTTAGTTTGTGTGAGATCAAGTCATGGAAAGTCAAGGATGGCTTCCCATACAATATTTTTCTCGAAAGACATATCCTCTATGGATGGGTGGGGGGTTGAGGCCCCTCTCTAAGAAGGCCAAGTCTTATGGGAATGTGTACCTTAGGCCATCACTTGGGCTATGTGGAGAATATGGGATAGGGGTGTGTATGTGTGTGGTGGTGTTGTTTTTTCTTTTTTTTTTTTAAGATAAGGTGTCTCCCAGAAAAAAATTATTGGAAAGAGTCAAATTTTGCATCACTCAATGGTCAATGTCAACAATGATTTTGTGGTATTCTTGGAGAAACAATTCAGGGATTATTAGGAAGATTTTCTTAACTTGGATGGTTGTGTAGGGATTTTATTTGTTTTCTGTTTGCTTTGTTTTAGTGTTCTAAGATAATGGCCAAAACTTCATTGGGCCCCCTCTTAAACATGTATGTCCTATTTTGTCTCTTTTTACTTATATTTTATTTTCTTCCTAAAAAAGAAGAAAAAGGGCATGTCCTCCATGTATTCTCCTGTGAGCATTTTTCATCTTCCTTATCCATCAAAGCCTCGTCCAGTTACTATTGTTCCTCCAATAGGCATATCATGTAACTCATCCATCAAGTAATTTTCTTTCTCCTAGTGTTGTTAATCCCACTTGAAGTGCATCTATATCTGATATTTCTTTAAAGCCCCTTTCTTGAAGTACTCTATTCTTCAGCAACAAAGCCTAATCACATATTTAAGATTCTTTGGCTTCAACCTTCTTCGTGTAACATCTTGGCAATAAGTTTTTTTTATCAAATCTCCTTTTTACATCTACTGACTCCAGAACTCTTGCCTATTGAGGCTTCCTCTTTTTAAGAAATCAGGCGTAACTTCTACGCAAACTTGCGTAAGTTTTGACAAGCATTACCTTTGTTCTACCAGATACAGCTTTGTAACTGTAACTTTTGGAGAGGCCTTATAAAAAAATAAGACTACCAAAGAGGTTGTAGAAGTGGTAGGGAGAACACAACTATAGGGCATTATCATTTAGAAGGAATCCTAGAGTATGAATTGACTTTTTGTGTCTCTTATGGTAGCATTGGATGGGATCTATTAGGGCTGAAACTTGGACGGGTCGGGTCGGGTTTTGATAAACCCAACTCTTACCCATGTCAAAAATAGCTGAATCCAACCCGACACGACTTGGTAACCCGAATTGTAGAACCCAACCCGACCCGACCCGACCTCAAACCTGAGAATCAGCCAAATTTTTTTTTTTTAAAAAAAAATAACTTAAAATAAAAAATAATTAAATAACTAGATGAAGTTGCTTGTCCTTCCTTTTGAAGAAGCCATTTGATTCTAGTGAGAATTTTGAAGGAAATGAAAAAAAAAAAGAGTAGAAAGAGATTTTGAATATTACCCATCCTCCAAGAGATGCTCTCTCTCTCTCTCTCTCTCTCTCTCTCTCTCTGAGGAGATGCAACACAGATGGTTTCTGAAAAGAAATAAATCAGAAAATAGTCGGATGGTACGTTGGACGATGCCGGTTCGAAATCAACCCAGACAATCACAGTTTTGGGGAAAAATGGAAGAAAAACTGAGGAAGAAGAGAAGTTTAGAAATCCGGAGAAATTTTCAAAGATTAAACTTGTTTTTAACACTTTAACTCTTTTTAAAACCAAAAATGCTTTCTCAAAACAAGTTTAAAATAAATTTACCATAAATCAAAATGGATTTAAAAATAGAAGGAAACCACCAACCTAGGAAAGAAAGAGGTCCAACCGAGAATCTGAAAGAGAAGAAGAAGTGAACTTTGAGCGAGAGGGAGAGGTCCAGTGGGAGTCTGAGAGTGAGAAACTTGAGTTCAAGAGAGACAGAGAAAACAAGAAATTAGAGAAAGAGAGAGAGAGAGAGAGAGAGAGAGAGAGATTGATGGGGGCGGCGCAAATACTTCTCTCGGTCTTAAGACGGAATTAGGTCATTTTGGGAGAGTTTAGAAATTTAGGGTTTTATATATATACACATATAGATATAAAATGGGTTGGGTCATGCGACCGGGTCGGGTTGGGTCAATTTAAAAAAGGGAAATGATTTGTGCACCCCCCCTCTTTTACCCATTGTGCGCTCTCCCTATGTGAAATTACAATTTTGTCCAAACTCAAAATTCCTCTTTTCTCTCTCCTTCCTTGCTTTTTTTTGGGAAAATTGTAATTTTACATAGGGGGAGTGCACAATGGGTAAAAGATGGGGGTGCACAAATCATTTCCCTTAAAAAATTGTGGCCCAACCCAACCCAAATTTCATATGGGTTTTTGTTTCTTTAACCCGACCTGACTTGAATTTGAAAATTATACAACAAAACCCACAGTTTTTTTTGGTCGGGCCATGTGGGTCGGGTCAAAATCCAACCCAAGTTTCACCCTAGGATCTATTGAAGGAATGATAGAGAAAAGGATTTGGGAAATGGAATCTACGAGGGTCTTTTTTGTAATTCTTTGTTTATCCTGCTTAGATCTAATCCCTTTTGATCTTTTCTTTCAAACATATTTGGAAACCGTCGGCCCCACCAAAAGTCAAGAGCTTTTGTTGGACATTTTTTTGGAATAAGATCTTGACAACTGACAACCTTAGAGCCTAGAATTTTCATACACCTAATGTTTGTTTTCTTTACTGTAAAAAAGAGGTAACCGTGAAGTGTGAACCATATTTTCCTTCACAGTTCCTTTACTCTTCCTATTGGCATCACTTTCTTTGTTCTCTATTACTTTGGTTTTGCCTAAATCTTCTAGTGATCTTACGTCGGGATGCGGTGTGGGTCCCTTCCCAAAGCGAAGCTGGCTTCTACAGAAATTGGTGTCTTTGGCTATAGCTTGGTTTATTTGCCTAGACTGCAACAAAAGAGTTTTTTAGGATGAAGCCTTGCATAGGGATGTAATAGTGCAAGACTAAACCGAGCATTATACAATGGGCTCTTGCAACAGATACTTTCATGGAGAGTCTCTTCTAGTCATCTCAATGGAAACTGGTCAATAGTTTCTTAAAGGGTTGTAATGTAGTTCTTTGTTCCTTCTTATTTGATGTGTTACTGTGGTGTTATCTTTTTCATCAAAATTATGGGATCCTCAACCCAAGATTAGGTTGTGGGTTGCATGATTGTTGCCTTGTTAACTATCCTCCAGGGTTAGGATTGCCTAGTTTGGATTATTTTTGCTATGTTGTCTAACCACAGCAGGTCCATCATACACTGGTCTGGTTGCAAGGTGACAGCCCATGCACAGAACTTACTTGGCAAGCTTGTGTGGGCCCAATGCACAGGAATGATTTTGTTCGGAAGCCATGTATAGAAATAGGACCTATTGAAATAAAAGTGATTAAATTCTTGGTATGATTTCAAGGCTCCAAATATCAATAGTCGAAAGAAACCCAAAATATCACGGTCGTAAATCCAATAATTAGGTGTCACCCATGATGCTTGTGGGGCCTATGTTGGATTCTAAGAAATGGGCCATGTGCCCGTGTTGGATTCATCTCCTCAAATCTTTCGTCGATTCTCATGGATTCTTCTAGAGGTAGCATAGCATTGACTTGCAAGGACATTTACTTTTGAATGATTGCAAGGACTTAAAACATTCTCTGTTGTCGCACCTTTTCTTCATTTGAAATTTAACATATTGAAATGTTCACTATTTTATTTTTTGAGTAAAATTTTTAAATTAATGTTTATATTACTTTAGAATGTTGCTTTATTTAAAGATTATTTAAATAATATGCTGAATCCAAGAATCCTGTTTTTCTGGGTTTTATGAATCAAACACCTTGTACTTGTGCCAGATTCCAACACCCATGCCTATGGAAGTCTAGCTGGGGCCTTTTGTAAATAGTAGCCCCCCGCCCCGACAGAAGGGGGTAAAAAGGAAAAAAATGTCACCAACTCATCATCTGAGCCATTTATCCCACCTACCTAGAATTGGCACTCACAATTGGATTTAGTAAAATTTTCTATCAGACTCCTGTAGGATGAGAAAATGCAACATAGTGGTGGTCACAATAAGCACTAAACAACTGTGCTAACAAGCTCCTCTCTCTTAAAAAAAGGGTTCCCATTTGCTTGGAGCTCACATTATACGTATCAGTTCTGAAATGCAGGGGAAAGTATGTGTGTGTGAGTGTGTGTAGATCTGTCATATTCCTTCAAGATATCACACAATGTAATTGATATGTCAACACTTCTTTTTTTCCAGTCATTAAGCTTGACATTCGACATCTCAAGATTTGATGGGGATGGCTTTCCTCACATATGGGCAATGGTGTCACAAAATCTGAAAGTTCTTAGGTTGGGTTACATTTCCACAGAGACAGTAACTGAACTTCTTACTTTTAAAGTGAAACTGCATAAGCCATCCCATCATATGCAACCTTCCATATTGCCAAATCTCCAGAAGTTGCAGCTTTTTTTGGTAGAGGGCATCGCAGATTATGTGGTTGGTGTGATATCTAAGGTTCTCATATCTTTGACCCATTTGGATCTTGAGGATGCACCTGGTACAGAACTAGATGTAACATGGGATCTCACCAATGCAGGCCTTCAACAGATCAATCGACACAGGAAATTAAAGCACCTTTCCTTAGTCCGTGGTGAAGAATTAATATTCACCTACTTCAGAAGAGTTAATGATCTAGGTTTCCTACTAATGGCCGATGCATGCTCAACTTTGGAAAGTATTTGTTTGGGAGGATTTTGTCATGTTACAGATGCAGGATTTCAAGCTGTCCTACATGCATGCTCTAACCTGCGCAAGTTTACAGTATGCCATGGAAGTAAACTATCAGATTTATCATTCCATGATATCTCTGCAACCTCTCTCTCTCTTACACATGTTGGACTCCGAGAGTGCAATCTCTTAACCAACCTTGCTATGTTGAGACTGTCATGCAACAAGGATCTGACACTACTGGACTTGAGGCATTGCAGGAATCTTGGGGATGAAGCCATGAAGTCTATAGCAGGTCTTCTTAAATTGAAAACCTTACTATTGGATGGCTCCAATATTAGTGATTCAGGAATGTCCTATATGAGACGCAGTGTTGCTTCGTTGACTTCAATATCTGTCAGAATGTGCAAGAGGCTTACAGACAAATGCATTTCTACTATATTTGACAGTTCATTTGGGCGAAGTCTGCAAGTTGTTGACCTCTCTGAACTCCCACTTATCTCAGATAATGGAATCCTTTCAATTGCGAAAAGTGGGGTTCCACTTCTTGAACTCCGATTGCGGAACTGCCCGCTCATAGGGACACGTCAATTATCGCTTTGGCATCGATGCAGGCTGAAGGCGGGTGGTGTGCGAGTACCTTGCGACTGCTGGATCTTTATATGTGTAAGGGTATCACATTACTCGCATACAAATGGTTTAAGAAGCCCTACTTTCCAAGGTTGAGATGGTTGGGGCTCACTTTCTGGAACAAAGATATAGTGGATGCTCTAGCAAAGACACGACCACTGTTGCAAATTTCACGCCAAGGCGAGGAGCTGGGTCAGTTACTGGAGTCAGATAGGTTGTGCATGAGAGATCATGATTGGGATGACGAAGATGACGAGTGGTGGCTGCTTGATGGGGAAAGTGAGAATGATGAAGAAATGGTAGAAGATTTGATTGATTGATGCGAGATAAAATTATGGCAAATTTTTTCCTTTGTTTAGTAGAAAGCATGTAAACTGGTACACCCCCAAGTTACAACAATGTGGGGATGCAATTGTATTCGTGTGACAGATGAATTTTTCATGTTTTTCCCACCTGGGGAAAATTGGTTGTTTGTAATGAACTTGCATGAATGTCTCGAGTGTGCTGGCTCACATGGTAGAAATGTTGGTGTCGATCAGGGGTATAAATATCGGTCTCGGCCGATATATCTCTTATTTTTTTTTTAATCAAAACTACCGATAATATTGGATATCGCTCGATATCGGTAAATATTGGCTGATACGATACATATTGGCCGATATGTATAGGTTTAAAAACCGATATATATCATCAGAGTTTTTTTCCCTGGTGTTGACCAATCTATTTGGGCTACTGATTCTCTCTTTGGTGCATGTGTTGTGTTGGGGCTCAGTGTATTGGACAGAATACAATTTACCTTTACACCTAGAGCTGGTGTTAAAAATGCATTGTGCAGATAATGTATTGGCGCAATGCACTGTATCAGACAAATTGAGCAGATATGGTTTCTCTCTCCGAATTATACCGTGACAGCAGAATTTATATCGTAACGGCCGAATTTATATACGGACACAACATATAGGTGTATTGCAGCCGAGATAGTTTGGCCTTCAGAATTCTACAATGATTCGGTCGATACGCACCATATCCGCTGAATATGTTACCCATGAGCTAGAGAAACCAACACCCCACCCCTGCCCTCCATGACTCTTCCCCCTTTTCTCCTTTTCATATTAAATTAAGAAGAAAAAAAAAAGGAAGCCTGGACATTTTAGTTTAGTATGTCTGAATTCTCTAATAGCAGTTGCCGAAAGTTACAGATCCAGAAGAAGAATACTCTCTTCTCTTTGGAAAAACCTCCATTACCAATGGAATGTCCAAGGCTGAAAATGCATTCTCCACCACGACCATATTGTCCAATACCCAATGGCTATCAATAAAATCCAATTTCAACTGACGGTAAAATAGCCTACCAGAGGATTCCTAGAAACAAAAGTCCAATGGGCCAGCCCAACTTGGATATGTTCGTGTTGGGGCCCAAACTCGATCAACAGCCAACACAAACCCAAGTTTGGATCATATATTTTGGTCTTTGAGGAACGAAAACAGGGTGGTGCCTGCTGCGTCTAGCTCACCAAGCGCTATCACATTACATTAGATCTTTTGGGCCTTTAGGCCCAATTTCCATCCCTACGGGTTCAGCTTCAGTTTGCGTAGGTTTCTTTAGTAATTTTAACATAGTTTAAGAGTAGTTAGGTTCAGAAAAAATACCATAATAATAATAACAACAACAAGAACTACTATTTGGAATAATTGCAATTTAAAACAAAGAAAATGCATTAGGTGCAAGCACCATTAAATTATTAATCATACACGAAACACAATTGAGACCTGTAAATTAGGACCCGTAGACCAAGAGTGAAAGAATAAAGATGATTAAAAAGGGGTGAAAATTAGCCATTAAAAAAGATAGGGTATCATCGATATCATGTTCAAAATTATTTATTCTATCAAATATAGATTTGTCACTCATAGTTGGATTTCTTGGGAGATTTACTATCTAATACCCCGAAGACTTCAACATTAAGCAATGTCTGCCATCCAAAAAGATATAATTCTTGAGTGGGCTTGGAATGTGTTTGGGCTTTTAATGGGTAAAGTGGTTCATCATTTCAAGCCCCAGCCCAATAAACAATTTCTGAGCTCATATTTTTCAATTCTCTCTGTGTGGACTCGGGCTCGGGCTCGGGCTCAGGCTAATACAATTTCTTATGTACTTGTAAAAGTATTTGCAAAAAATTTATCTTGTACTATTTGAATTTCAAAATGAACTCTTTAATTAGTTCAATAATCTAACAAACTCTAACATAGTTGAATGATGTAATAAGTTACGGTGTATGAAAGAAACTCTTCTTGTCAAATAATCCTCTCAAGCAATCTTGGTTTATCTCACCCAATTGTGTCAAATTCTTTTATGATATCATGTTAGTTCTTACCTCACTAAACAGATGATCAATACTTTATTTAATAATATCAAGGTTGTTAGTTCAAATTTCAAAAGGGTTTAATAGATAGTCGGTCTATAAGAAAAGAAGTACAAAAATCACCTTAAATTGATAGGATAGATGATTTCAATAATGGTGATCATATACTTTAACTACTTCATTATCCAATATAATTTCATATAAACAAATATTTGAAAAAAAAAAATCATGAGACCATAATTATTCAATAGCTGGGTGACTGGTTGTTATCTTAATCATTTGTAAGCAAGAATTGAGCCACACTCAAACTTGGACAAAAAAATTATTTAATATTCTAAATGATATATTTATCATGGGGGACGATAGCCATTCATTAGTGGTGAGAAAGAGATTAGAGATTGATAATTTAGTATGAAAGTACGAAAATTTAAAATATCCTACTTAAATTTTTATCCATATAGGTGTAGCTCAACTGGTTGCCTCTCGCCTCAGGAAGCTGGAGGTTGCAGGTTCGAGCCCCCGTGGCCTAAGCTTGGTGTGTCTTAGGAGTAGTGCGTTCATCCATTGGAGTTTTATGCTGGATATCTCGCTAACTTAGCTTATGTATACTACCCAACTTAAACCAATTTACATTTAATATGAGAGGGTTGGCTTAACGGTTAAGATGCTCGTCTCATGAAATGAGATTTTCAGTTCAATTTATTTTCAACCCTTCCGTGCTACTACTCATGGAATCACTCATCATCGACTTAACCAATGTGTGTGGAAATCCCTAAATATGCAACCTGTTATGATAGTGCTCAGCCAGATTGAATATGAGCCGATCACATGTCTACCATGGATTAAATGGCTCAGATTTAGTACGAGGTTATATTAAGGCACGTGTGGATCGATAGTATGGAAGGGAACACTGAAACGATGCCCTAAGTAAATAAATGAGCTGTGGATTTGGATAAGCATCTTTTAAGTTTGATTAATAGTTAAGTAATAATAATTAATTGCGACAAGAGAAGAGGAGATAATATTGTAATTAAGACTTTACCATTTTCAGCGGCGACTATTCTCCACCTGCATCGAAAGCCACAGCCGGCTCTGGATTCTCCCTATTTCTTCCATCCCCACCTCTTCGATATCATCAAAAGCCGCTCTTCCCACGTCAGACTCTTCTTATCCACTTGTCCTTTCCAGCCTGTTCCACGTCATCATTTTTCCATGAATTAGAATAGATCGATGCCACCTCAGAAAGAGTGAGGTGTCCACTGCATTTATATTATAAATTTTCATGTACACAGGACGTAAATGTATAATATAAAATACTATATTTATGACATTAAATTAATCAATTACTCACGAACAAATCTCTACATCAATCCAAAGGGGTTAAAGTGATGGTCAAAAACTCGCCTAAAAAAATAGAAAAAAAATAGAAGTCTTGATTTTGATTTCCACTCAATCCCAAAGGGTTACTATCTGTAGAGTTATACAGTGTATAGATAAGGAGACTTGCACATGTTTCGAAGATTAATTGGAAACTCTGAGAGGTCTCGTCACCTTGGTTGTGTTTCAATGAGGGATAAATTTTACATAGGTTAGTTGGGGTTATCCTTGACGAGGTGTTACTTAGAGTACTATGAATACCCTTTCTTTGAAAAGGATTTTCAAAAATGGAAGGGGAAAAGTAAAGAGTTGTTTTTTTATCTTTTATTTTTTAGTTACCAAACAAAGATAACGAACCAAACAAAGCCCTTGATAAAAAAAAATTATTGCAAAAAAGACCAACCTCTACATCAACATTTCAACTAAAGAAGCTAATCATAATGTTAGCCATAAGCAAAAGATACAGTCTAACCATAAGCAAAAGATACAGTCTAACTCACTAAAGAGACATTATTATTACTACGTTGAGATCCATTGGGAGGTGTCTAAGAAGAGCATGTACCTTAATAGATATGTATGCCGTTGTGCAAAGATGTATAAGAGAGTGAGTCTTGAAGAGTTGTACAGAGCGTGAGAAAATTCTAGAGATGTAGAGCAATGGATGATTGACACGTGTCGCAGTCCTAATCATTCATATGTTGTTTTAAGTATAAATATGAGTTAAGTCTCATTTATAAGCATTTTTTATAAAAGTAAAGTCAAATTGGGATGATGAGGAATTTTTTTTTTTTTCTTTTTTATATTTGTCACGCCCCGATCTGAAGGGTGACTGATTTTTTTTTTTTTTTAAAGATAAACTAAACCAACTCATAAGTATTCTAACTGGGCCGGATCAACAGTTAGACCCAGAGGTCACAGATGATCCCAACATGTGGACTCAAACACATACCATAAGTCTACCCGACAAATAGACAAAAACAACATCATCAACACAACATGATCATATAAAATCCAACCATTGATTTCATTCAAAATATCATCTCAAAGTCACTAGAGATGCATACTAGTCTAATACATCACATTTAAACAAATCAAGTACTACACCCGGTACTTGACAAAAGTAAATGGTTCCAAGAACCAAAAAGAAAAGATAAGGGTATTCTCCTCAGATGGAATCCCGAAACATCGCTTCAGCTTATCCACCCTAAGGTTGAAAAAGAGGGTCCTCCTCCTCGGGTTCATTGCCTGAAAGAGTGAGGTGAGCTAACTATCCCAGTGAAGGAAATATAACAATGCAGTTTAAGTAAAATAACAGGTTGGCAACAGTTCAATAATATCACATGCTTGATAACAAATAAGTATAATGTCATGTAAAGCCTCATCATCATTTCTCATCAATTACTGCTATCATCCAACGTAACGCCTGCAGACTACACTGAGACCTGTATTAAGTACTGACACGGTCAAAATACATCCTTTTAAGTACATCTCCGGCTCTGACTTAGCCGATACTGACATCCTCAAGTTAGCAACTGACGACACTCATGGTCCACCCATGGTACAGTAGACATAAACCATCTCCCATATGGCCGATATTGGTTCAATAGCCCAGGTATGTGGAAGCAGTCTTACATAGTCATACAATCAATATCATAATATTCACAACCATCATCAGCACTCTTACCATAGTACATCATGTCTAGGCACATGAGTGGGTTCATCAAGTCTGAAACCACCCATTGCCCAAACCCATCTTATAATAAAACTTGTTTACATAATCTGCAGAGTTAAGTTCTCTCACCGTGATTGTGTGGTTACACGGTCTTTGTTCCAACAAACAGACAAGTGAATAATCAATATACATAACAAATACGTACACATAAGTAGTACTTTGAAATTTCACATTTTCCAAAAAATATCCAAGGTATATGGAATTAAGTCTCCTATTGGGTTTCTATCCTTTTTAAATTATCATAATCCACAATATAATAATAAATAAAAAGGGGCTCAGTTCAAAACTCATATTGTCTTCTGGGCATTGACCAAATTGACTTATTGAGTTAGGTTTAGATCCTCGGGTTACTTCTCGGTTGCCTTCTGGATAGGACCAGATCTAACATTTTGAGTTAGGCCTCGAGGTCACTCAGTGCCCGACTATATAGCGTCGGCCTGGAAGTAAATTACTCAGTGCCCGACTAATAGGGTCGGCCTAGAAGCGAATAAAATAGTATTTACACTATAAGTAATAAGAGAAGAGGGTTAGTACAATTTTAATTAACAAAATGGAGTACCAACATCACATCACATAATCTAACAAAATTTTAATTTTTTTTTTAATAAAATAATAATATTTATTTATTAAATCATTTATTTATTTATTTATTATTATTTTTTTCAATGGGAACTGACATCATAAATCACAAGCATCAACAATATCAAATAATTTTTTTTTATTTTTTTGAATAAAATAATAATATTTATTTATTAAATCATTTATTTATATATTTATCCTTTTTTTTTTTTCAAAAGGTACTAACATCACAATCACTAGTATCAACATAATCGAATAAAAATATATATATATATATATATATATATATATATATATTTTTTTTTTTTTTTTTCCTTTTTTTTTTCTCTCCTTCTTCCTCCCAACAGACAGTGAACGGCCGGGAATGTATGAAAAATGAATTTGGAAATGGAGGGTTTTCCAGATTCGATTTTCATATCTGACCGGTCCAATGGATTCCTCTGGGAGTCCTCTTTCCATAGGGATAGGTTTAGAGCTTTGAAACTCAATAAGCCATCCGATCTTAGCACTGAAAGGTCACTGATACATAGAAAATTGGGTTTTTCTTAAAACTTCAAACTGATTTTTCTCACTGAAAACAGGGCCAAAACCGGGTTTTCTGAATTCAAAATTGACTGAAATCGAAAGGGGAATGCAATGGTTACCTTCAATTGAGTTCTTGGGCTGAAAATCGGGACTTTGAAAATTTTCCCTTAAAAACTTACGGCTGGAAAAACTGAGAAAACAGAGAGGAAATCGGCTGGTTTTCGTCTGAGAATAGAGGGCTTAAGAGAGAAGAGACGGTGAGTGGGAGTTTGATCTGAAGAGAGGGACTCCTTTTATAGAAAAACCGGGGCGAACCGGCCACTGCATGCGGCTGCATTGGGTACCTGGTGACGCCCCAAACAGTAACAGGTTTGGGGGTTGCAGATCAACCCTTTTAATTTTCTAGTTTTTGCAATTTAGTCCTTTATTTTACAAAATCCGGTTTTAAAACTAAAAGCATGATTTTTAAAATTAATACAACCTTACAGATAGGTTGAGTTTTAAAAACTTTAACTACCATAAATTTTTTGGAATTTATCTCTTATTAAAAACCATTTATTTAAAAAAAAATCATATTTTAACCTTATTTACTCAAATAAACAAATGTTAAAATAAACAATTTACAGACATCATTTTGAGGTGAAATGGAATAAATAGACCATTCTAAAAATGGTCTACCATAAAATACTAATTTTGAATTTTATCTCATTTTCAAAATCACTTAAAATAATTATTTCTCCCTTTCGGGGTTTTGACGGGGCGAATTTTAAATATTATTTTCTGAAAATAAAATTATTTTAAAATCAGAAATACAAATCCTTTATTTAGGAGAACATTATTTACCAATAATATTCACATAACAACAATAAATTATAAAAATAATAGTAATAAGCGGCAAATTACCAAAATGCCCCTCCAGCTGGGCGAGCTGGATCACTGAGCTTTCGAGATCAGATTGGGCCAAACCTGAGCTTTCCTTAAAGCCCTAACCGAAATCTTCGAGATTATCCAGTTAAACAAAATTATTAAGTTAAAACGCGCCTAATCTGGAGCATGGTATTACAGTATTTGATTTTTTTCTCATATTTCTTAGATGTTTTTGTTTGTATTTCTTTTGATTGCGATGTATACATCTCCTATACGTGGTTTATCCCTTTTGTACCTCCTTCTTCATTAATCGAATTCACTTGTTGTAAAAAAAACAAAAAAAAAAAGTCTCATTTATAAGCAATTTTTATAAAAGTTAAATCAAATTGTAGAAGTATTTGAGCAAAATAATCAAACTTGGGTGAAAAAAGAGTTCAAGCTTTAAAGTAAGAACTGACTCACTCAAACTTGAATTAAATGGCAATGTTTACCCCAATTATCTCTTTTTATGATAAATAAATATACTTCCTCCCGTCCATTTTAAAAAAAAAAAATCTTTTTCTAAAGGAAATTGATGGAGAGTAATATAAAATATTTTTCTTGTATTTCGTCTCTCTTTGTGTCTTTCTTTGGATCTATCCCTTTTAGACCTTCTCTTTATTCTTTTATTTTCTTCTCTCTTTTAATGAAATCTCTTTTATGACTGCTCAAGAAAAAAAAAAGGAAGAATTTTTTTGTAGTATCTTATTTTAATTCATTTCTTAACTAACATGCAATATCATCGATGGTTTTATTTTAAAAATGTCTTTCTTTAATTTTTAATGGTCTCTTAAAAGTTTAAGTAACAAGAACATTTAGATAATATTTTTTTAATTATATTTTGTGTTCAAAATAGCTTAAAAATTGCAATAACACAATAATGTTTTAAACTTATGTAATAGCGTTCTCAAATTTTTTATTTTGGCAAATGTTTCAGTAAGAGTCATCATCCTCATATATTATCATCAATTTCTAAATGCATTTATTTTTTATAATCAAATTTTTAATTGTACTTTCTTTTTAAATTTACGTGTGGAAAATTGCGGGAAACTAACAAAAAAACCCCATGGATGATACCCATTATTCTTAGAGCACATCAGATGAGACTAAATTTGCAAGTTTAATTTGTACATAAATTATTAGTATTTATGCTTTTGCTCATCAGCTCATGAATCATATTTACTCAATTGACTCGTTCAGATAATTCCTAAAACGAACCTCTCATACCATTATTAAGTGCACGTTTGTGGATTCTACATTTTTATCAGTAAAAAATATACAAATTTATGGATTTACCAAAATATAAACAATAACTTCATCAAACATTTTTTATATAAAAACTAATATGAGAAAACTCAAAATTTGGCTTCACAAGCTGAAAAACTCGGTTGAAATTATAAAAAAAAAAAAAATTAGAAAATCTGTTGACTCGATTCAAAAGTCTATCGAGTCAAGTAGATTTGAAAGGACTCATTTGAATCATTTTACGTTTTTAAACAATAAGAAAATTTATTGTGAATTATAAACATAAGAACTAGCTCAAACCATCACATATGTTATAAAATTAACCTTTAAAAACTAGAAACTTGAATTCAACATGAAACCTATCATATTGAGAAACTCAGTTAAGAGTTTAGAAAAAAAAAAAGTAACTCATTGATTCACTTTAATTTAAAAAAAAATCGAATTAAATTGACTCATACTGACTCACTCAAATAATTTTGAATTTCTAAACAATGGATAAAATGGATGGTAGACTTTATTTTTGATCAATTGTTTAATTAATAAATTAGGTTTTTTTTCATGTGAGATATGCAGTGGACTTTATGAACATACCATGTGTGGCATATGAAGACCATTCCAAGAATATACTTGGAGCTTTGGAGTAAGCTTACAAGCAATATTGATGACTTGATGACCGACCCAACTCGGTCTGAGGCTAACGTTAATCTGTTCTTTATCTAATTACGATTACGACACGCCTTTGCGTTCGTCAACTAGCTTCGGATTCATCGCCACGTGTCTGTTACTACTTACTAGCCGTTACCTTCTTCTATTTGAAAATTAGCGGGAAAGAGTCCTTCTTTTATCATTGACTCATTGTTTCTCCTGTTTTTTTCCATATTCATCTGCTGCCTCAACTTCTAGTTTTCTCTGGACACTTGTACACGTGGCATATATCTGGGACTATCCATTGGTTGGGTTCACAAGAAAGAATTAAAATTATTTCACCTATTTCATTCTATATTTAGTGAAAAAATGTGGATTTAATTAAATATTTGTATAGAGTATAGACAGTTCAATTAGTTTGACTTTTAAAATTATATTAAGGATTTACTCTTTTCGATATAGTCTCATATACGATGTTTGTAAGTAATTTCGTATATTCGTGAGAATTAACTTCACTTTTATTATAATTGTTGTTGGAAAATTTCTTTTTTTACGATAAATTTCTTTTATGTGCGAATAAAAAAAATAGTCTGAAAGTATATAAGTGAGATCAAATGAACTCATCAAAGACCAAAATAGTTTGCAATTTTTTGTAGTTTTTGATGTGTTATGTGACAAAACACATAACGTATCAAAGAAGGTATCTATCTGATAAGAGTCGACCCTAGACATAGGCAACATAGGCCGCCGCCTAGAGCCCATAGACAGAAAGGTCCCCCAAATGTTTAAACTCTTTAATATACCAATCACGAAGGACCCTTAAAATCTTACTCCGCCTAGGACCCTGAGATTTTTGAGGATCTTAGGGCCGACCCTGTATCTGATGAATAATTAATTCTTTATAACATTGTCATTGTACCAGATAGAACCAGCATTTATCTTAAAATACTTTAAAAACTATTTAATATTGCTTTAATCACCTAACAATATTATCAAGATGATAAATAGAATCCATATCTTAATATGAGCATAGATATAGAATATGCTTTTCAGATCCTGGCCAAAAAAAAAACTAGAGTCAATATATGACAAAAGAACATGTGAGAATTTGGGCTTTCTATTCTTAAACTAATCAATATTTTAGATCTACATGCATTTGGTATTGGGGCTTCCATTGTCATATATTTTTTTTTGTGGATAATCTTTGGAAATAACCCTTTAGTTTTGACTTTCGAGATACAATATATACATATTTTGGCTCATTTACAAAACTATCTTCAGTCAGTTTAACTATTGCAGTTTTAACCATTATCATTTACTAAAGACATGTTTAATTTAAATGTGAGAAACTGTGAAAAACTCAACGTAAAACTCTGAACAAATTACATTGCAATGCACACGTTAGCTATCAAATTTATTTACTCTTCAATATCTTTAATAGCTAAATTTTTAACAAATTAACTTATTATAAATATTTACATTATTAATTTGATGAGTTTAATATATATATATATATATATATATATATATATATATATTATTATTAAAGATTGACAAAATGCATAAATAAAGCTTTTATTCTATTTTTCTAACTAATTCCATTAAATATGTGATAACTCGTCAACATTCTCATAAAAAATCAGAAGTGTAGAAAATTGTGATTTCTACTTTCTCCCTTCCCACTTATTCCCATCAAAGTGTAATCACAAGTTCTTTAATTGTAATTATGCTTCCTTTTTATTTTAATTTTTGCTATTTTATCTTAAAAATATAAAAAAAATAGTATTTTCTAATAATAGAAAGGGCCGAAATGGTTACAGCACATGAGCATGACGTAAACCGGTATCCGTCATGATTCATGCCCCACGTCACCGAGCCGCTGCGAGCCCATCCAATCACAACCCTTTACTTTTTTCTTACGTCATGTATTTTACATGACCACAGCTTTCTTTCTTTCACGCTCTCGGGAAATCTGTGTCAATAATAAGCGACTGTCCATATTTTAATGTAAAAGTGAATTAATTATAAAAAATTAATAATTATTTGTGTTAAAATGACTAATTTACTCTTAAATTAATATATGTAGCAGCTGCTTATTAATAATATGAATAAGTGTCTAGTGTTATAACATTAAGGGATCTAAATTATTGATTAAAACCATTGCTTTAAAAAAAATTATTGTCCATAGTTTATGAGATATGGTATGAAAAAAAATGTAAAGTCTTATTGTACATTCAAAAGAATAGTATCAATATATATTTTCTATGCATTGAGTTAAAAAATAATAGTTTATGAGCTTTCATAGTATAAAAAAAATCAAGTTTAATTGAATATATTATAATTATAAGACTAATATATTATGCATATCTGTCCAATGTGAAAAAGCCTTTGCTGATTTGTATATTCCATAAATTTCAATTTGTTTTGATATTAAATAGATATACAATTTCAACAGATGAATTATTTTGAAATATAATGTTTTGGTCATTTATTTTAAAGAATCTTATGAAGTGGATATGGTCATTGAGTTAAGGTTAGACTTTTTTATATACAATTTTTGTAAAATTAATTTTTATTTAACCACATTTCAAATATATAACGGTACAAAATAACTCCACAAAGTGGATTAAACATTTTGACTATATCAATATTTGATATAAAATTTCTCACTAGTGAAACTAATTTAAAGATAAACAAAATCATCTACAAATCTCGTATATTATATTAATATGCGAAAAGTTGAATTAAGACCTTTAGTATTATTTATATAATTTGTGCAATGAATCAAATTATGGTAGACTAAAATGTGTAGATTAAATTTGTTTCTAATTCAAATTTAGCAAATGAAAATCTAAAAAGGATATATTACATAAATTAACACTTTGTAGGTAGTTAATTTAGAGCCACTTCCTTTCTATTTACAAGCCTACTTAATTAAGAATAATGAAGGTGAAGATAATATAAATAATTTATTATGATGTTTAGTATTTTTTTGAATTTATGTGAAGGAAACTGCGGAAAACCCATTGTAAAACTCCCATGAACGGATGATACCCACATTATTATACCTTTTTTTATAAGTAAATTCTATGTAATCATGCAAGCACAATGTTTTATTTTAATATCACATAGAGTACTTTACACACAAGATAATGTTTTATCACATAAATTACTTCTTTTAAGTGTATTTTATTTTTTAGGCTAAAAGATTTTTAAACATAAAAAATATTTGGAGGACGTTACCGATGAAGACATCCAAGGACGTCTCAATGAGTGTGAGTCAATTTTCTCTCTCTATTGAACTTTTATGATGTGTGTCAATTAAAAAGTTTATACATATTTTGAGAATTAATTGGATAAAATATTTGAATATATTGATTAAAATAAATTATGAAATTTATAATTTCTTTATCTAATTTAAAAAATATATATCCACTTTTGCTCGTACCATTCATACCAACTAGTACTACTACCATTCTTCGCAATTACGCAAACATAATGTTGTTTTTTAATATCACATAGAGTACTTCACTCACAAGATAAATGCTTTATCACATAAATTACTTCTTTAAATGCATTTTATGTTTTAACCAATAAGGTTAAAAAAAAATTAAACATAAAAAATGCTTGGAGGACACTGCCGATGGAGACATTCAAGGTCGACTCAACGAGTGTGAGTTAATTTTCTCTCTGTTGAACTCATCTTTTATATATATATATATGTAGATTGGGTGGTTTATATATTCTTTGAAGATTTTTTTTTTTGAAACATTAACCACTAAATTTTATTAATAAGGGAAAATAGTACATAAGAAGGATTTGATTATAAGAGTAATATACTCAGAATAAAGAAGAGAAACAAATAAATACATATAAGAAGACAATAAAATGAAAAAGAAAAGAAAAGATACATCAAAATATCATCCCGAACTAAAATCAAAAGAGGGTCCGAGCCCCCTAACTCTCGAGGTCGGTGGGTATGAAGAATTCTACCACCGAAGACTGAAGATAAACATCATCTTTCGCGAAGAAATCCGCCACATAATTACCTGAACGAGGAGTATGAATGAAAGAGATGTTACCCATATTGCACAAGCTCCATATATCCCTAACAATACCGACCAACCTCCACAAGAGAGGATTTTCTATTACTAGTTTAGGAGATAGCGTTAGTTGAATTACCTTCGATAATGAGATTTTATCTCCTAAATCTTAATCAGAACTGAAGTGCTCTCATAATTATCCTTAGTTCAGTTTTATTTGATTCCATTGACCATACAAATTCAGAAAATGATATATTCTTTGAAGATTATTAAGATAAAATGTAATCTCGGTCGATAAAATATGTATCAGTTGATATTTACAATATCGACCATATACATCGTTAATATCTCGGTCGTACTGAGATTTTCATCCCTCGTCTAAACATAGTAATTAAAATAAATTATAAATTTTATAAAAAAAATTATATTTTAAAAAAAAAAAAAAGAATCCACTTGGCCTCGTACCATTCACAGGAACTGGTACCACTCATGAAACCAAGTACATTAGTACTGGTAGTACTATCATTTGCATTGGGGTTGTGGAAAAAATTATTATATCAATATTTTAATAGAAAAAGAAAAAAAAGAAGAAAGAAAATAGATGATGCTTATCCATTCCAATACAAGGTCCACGTAAACATGACAAAGAGCTGGAGATGTGGCAGCCTCCACGTGGGGGTAAGGCACGGGAAGCGGATGCTGACATGCGGTAGGCCCCACTTGTTAAACTATTTTTCGCCGCGTAGAGATTTTACAGCTTTTTAACTATTTTAGATAAATATAATAAAGGCTAACGTGAAATTTCTTTTTTGCTGTCTATTTTATAGACTTAAATGTAATATATAAAAGAATTATTGAATAAAAATGATTTTTATAATTAATATATCAAGTATTTTTACTTTAATATGATAAGGTCATGGATGTTAGGAAAAGCTAAGAATGCATGTAGACGGCAGAGTGGGAGAGAAGTGGATCATTTCCATTTGTTTAATGAAAGGGGATGTGTCAATTGGCAGGATCCACATCAACATTGCACATGGTCTAGATCGCACCTGGTCTATATGTTTAACCAAGCACAACCAGAAACATTTTTTTTATATATTAGCCCCTAATCCTTTATGTGAGAATTTGTAAAAATGTCCAACCTGTTTTTACTATTTTAAGTGAGAGATTCAATTACATTTATAGCTTATAATTTTTGGATGATAGTAAATCTACAGACCCATGTTTTACTTATACACACAAGGTAAATCTACAGGCTCTACTCATACACGTCAGTAGAGTAAGTATTTATCCCAATTCAAAAAAGGACTTTCTTGTAATCCAGCATTCATGTATTTATGGATTGGAATTTCTCAAATTTTTAGAGTGTCTTTGGCCTTCTACTTTTGTCTAATTAACCTTATACAAGCTTCTCTCTTCTATAAACACCATATTAAATTGTTCTTAATATGTTTACTTTTAATTTTAATTTTTAGAGTTTGATTTACTTATCGAAGTATGATACCGAGTCAATTTTAATTTTAATCAAATTGTTGTTGCTATTTTTGTTCCATTAAAATTACACTTCATGCATTTTAATTTAATTCTATTGATTTTTAAATCATTTAATTATTGTTTTTTTACTAATTAACATTGTATCATTTATAAAATATTCATATCAAGCTATTTAATTTAGAATTTTTGTTGTCAAGTCGTCTATGATTAATATCAATCGATGTGAGTTTTAATACAAATCTGTAGCGAAGTGTCACTCTAACTAGAAACTCCATCATCTCTCTAAACACTATTTTAATGTCGGTAGTCGCTCTATTATACATATCTTCTTTAATCTTTGCATTTATTAAAATATATTTTCAAATCATTTTTTAAAACTTGATCTTACACCATTTCTATATATATATTTTTTCCTCTCTAAATTTGTCAATATTTTATACGTTTAAGATATCTTATATTACTAGCTACGTCAAATAAGGGTGAAGCCCCTAAGGCCGTAATGGTCTACATTAATTGTTTTTGACTTTATCTCCATTTTTTTTTTTTTTTAAATTATGTTAGAATACTTAAGTCTACAAATTTAATGAAGACAATTAGTTTTGTTTTAAAAATTAATTATAATTAGATGTGTCTTAAGTCTTAACTAAAAATAGACTTGTTGAGATAAAATTTGGTATGACTAAATGTTGACATGCACGATGTGATTTTGTTTTAGAATTTAGAAAAAGCTTCTAAGGTGATGGAAGAGATTAAGGCTGGGGGTTTTTTTGTCAATAATCTCAAAGGATAGTGACTGAAATGTAAAAATGTCAAATATAAAAGAGATGTAGCAGCTGCTGTAGCGCTTCCCTACAAACACACCACCTCTTCTTTTTCTTTTCTCATGCAAGGCAAAAGAGGAAAAAAAAAGAAAAAAGAGGAAAGAGATTGGAGTAAAAAAGATCAAACCGCCCAAAGCTCTTCCATTTCTTCCTTTCTCTCGTCTTCTCGTCAACATCAGCTATGAAAGATCGCCATTTCTTCTACTTCTCATCTCCTTAGAGCGACGTTTGGATCTCCAAACGCAATTGAAAGCGGAATCGCAATTGCTTTGGTTTTCGCACGTTTTATTGCGTTTGGTTGCGCGCGAATGGCGATAGAAGACAATGAGAGTTGCAGCAGCAGAGCCGTGGATTCGTCCCCGATGAACCCTCGTCAGCAGCGCCACAAGCTCGAGGTCTACAACCAGGTGCTTCGTCGCCTCAAAGAATCCGCTAGCGACGAGGCCAATCTCCCCGGATTTGACGACGAGATCTGGGCCCATTTTAATCGCCTTCCTGCCAGGTCTCCTTTGCTTTCTTCTCTACAATTATCATTCAATTTATCTTCTTGTTATCGAACTATATTTTAATCTTGCATATTCTCCATCTCTACACTATCTATCATGCCATGTTCCGTGAAGGCAGGGTCTGGCTGACTGTGGACTGAGGACATGATTCTTATTAGGCTAGAGTACACAAGTAGAACAATGTAAATAGATGCCGCGAATTGCTTTGATGCTGATAATGAAAAATGATGATAATTGCATTCATTACCTTGTAGTGAATTTTGATTTCTGTATCTGTCGTTCCAAATTCTTTTATGTGTTTCGTATTCCATTATGTCTAATCGTAAGATATGATTGATGTGGTAAGGTTGGATTGCGATGGAGAACATGGGTTTTTATAGGATTGAGTAACAAAGTAGAGAGCTTAGAAAGCACTAATGTTGTTACTTCCGGATTGTATGCTTTTACTTTTCTTTTTTAAATGGAGACTCTTATTATCCAATGGAGAAAAATACACCCAGAGGAAATACATTCTGTGTTCCAAAAAGGACAAGAACCCAGATAAGTCAGAACCCTTAAATCTGATACACGATCAAACAAAAGGATTGTATGCTTTTTTTCACGCTTTATGTTTGTCTGATTCAGTTTATATCTCTTTGTGTCTTAGATATGCTTTGGATGTGAATGTGGAGAGGGCGGAAGATGTCCTCAGGCACAAAAGATTGCTGCAGCTGGCACAAGATCCAGCCAATAGGCCAGCATTTGATATTCGTGTCGTTCAGGTGAATTGTTTGTGGATATTGAATATTCATCGTCTTCTTCCATTGAATGAATTTGGATTGTCTTGGATGCTCCATGGATATTTGCCATCCAGTCTTGTTCCTGGCATTCTTTGAGTGGATTGTGTTTTTCTTTTGTTGGTAAATGTGATGGGAGTTTATTTGTATTTCTAGAATTGTGCATTTTTTCCCCAAAATTTCTGCTATTCTTGTAGAGAATTACGTTCACTAGAGAATAGTTCTGATTTCTCTAGCAATCTATAGTGGAACTTGTATGCGTTGTCATGCAGATCTGTTGAATAGACTTTTTCCTTCCACAATCCGTATTTATCCTTCAAAGCTGCTTGTATTCAATTTTCAAGATAATATAGCTTAATGCTATTATCAGTTATGTTGGATGGAAGCTAGATCATTTGGACCAAGACCATGATCATTTGTGAAAAGCTTACTCAATGTCAAGAGATCCACTGATAATTTGGAGAATGCCCGATCTAGAACTGAAGCAGCTAATGAAAAATCTTGCCTCCTTAGCTACAGATGTAGGGCCCAGTCTGACACCTTTGATGCAGTCGCATGATGATATTCAGCCTTTCTGATGTAGACTAGAGAAATCAATTTAGCGATGGCTTTGATTTTCCAAATGTGGTGAATTTGGTACAATCCCTTGTCCATGATAAGACCTTGTCATCCTGATCCAATGCACGGTGGCGGTTGCAAGTGGGATAAATGGGACCTCAGGTTCACAATTTGAGAACCATCCTCACCTAAAATGTCACAACAATTATGATGGAGCTTTTTTACATTCGAATTGTTTTCTTTTAGCTTTTCAATGCATTTTAACTGGACTGAGACAGCATGGTTTTGGCGGTCTCTGAGTCATACATTAGAACTGTCCATCTGATTCCTTGTGGATCAGGGTGGCTATGGTCATATTCTTAATCCTCCCATTACTCAGATGTGCAACTGTAGAATTTTTTGTGGGCTGACCTATGGTGATACTAAATAGAATTTTTTGTGGGCTGACCTATGGTGATACTAAATCCTTCAACCAAGTTCTTCCCATGAATTGCCACGCCCACAAATTTCACTCTGATAAAATTGATATTCACCAGTGGATTAAATAAATTACTTAAATAAACTCAAATTCTCCCGTAAACTTGTCCGCCTGTATATGGATGGAAATGATCCTCCAATTATGGTCATTTCTGTGATGTGACCTTCCCATTCCACTCCTATGAATGGAACTGGCCCCAAGTGAGCCCCATAACAAGGCTCTGAAATTGCAATTTGAAAATATTGTCACCTGAAACATTGAAACAATTATATTGAAACAGTGTTTCTTTCTATTTGTTTTCTACATTTGGTTTAGCTTTTAATACATTTTGATGGATGAGTCAACATGGAAAAAAAGTTTTGGGTTAGTAGAACTGATATATATTTTTTTAAATAATGCCTTCTGTTGCTATCTTGTAAAAATAAATAATAGAAATTTATCTTGCTCAGATCTGTAAGAAACAATGTAGCATCTCAGTCGGATACGTGGAAAAGGATAAATAATCTCTTTGACCAGTACTTGTATCTCAATTTACTTCTATTTGAACTCTATACCTAATTTAGAATTTCTCTGAATTAATACAATTGTACTATAACCCAGAGCTACGAATGTTATATTTTAGCTTTGCTATGTCCTAGTTACTAATCGTAGCCATGTCTTTATCCCAAATACCAAAGACATGGTTTATAGAGAATCCACCATACCCAATTCTTGCTTTACTCAATACCCCTATCTATACACATGTAGCATTGCTGGAAATGATTACCTGCACAGAACATGCAATCTACGAGTTTGCATTTTCCAGATGGCAATCCACCGTGCTCAAGTCAGATTTCACTTCAATGTGATTTTGGTACCTGAAAAAGTGAATAATGATCATGTGCAATGGTTTCAGTTTCTTGATATGCAGAACTCAATTGATTGATTCTGCAAGTTATGTGCTGCTATTAGAAGGCCAGGTTAGAGCTAGATGATACTTGAGATTTATTTTTTGAGCGGTAACAAGAAGATTTCATTAATAAAGAAAACAAGTACAGAAAGGATCAGAACATCAATTGAGAGTGAGAGTGGTCTATAAGAGTTAGACCACGGAACTACAAAAATAAAAATCTCTAAAAAGATATGCTAAATCTCTAAAAAGGTGGTATGCTAAGAGTTAGACCACGGATGATACTTTAGCTTAGAACCTCATATATTCAATATGCCTCAAAACTCTTAAAAACACGAATTGATCTAGACATTCGAATCCTTTAAATGAGTACACAAATACATGCCTTTTCAAATTTAGAGATTAGCATGTGAAATGATCTAGAAATTTTTGACAACTTAGAGACAATATCATTTCTAAATGATGTGGAAGACAGTTTTCACTTTGTCATTCTGTGTGCACCGAGTGGAACTCAGTAAGTGTTACATTCCTCTGTCATTTTCAGGTAATTAGTTGTTTTCCTTTTTATAACGGTTATTTGTTTGTTTTGTACTTGAGTTCTTGACTTTGTAAACATATCTGAGAATAATATTAGTGAAACCCCCCTTTTTTCATGGGCCTTCTTGTGTTGTTGTTATGTCATCTATCTTTGAAATGTTCACGGAGACCAAACACAATTTTATGCCTATTGCTTGGATTTACAGCTATCAAATCCTGATTTTCCCCTCTTTTAGCACAGGTTCCTTTGGGTGATGGAAATGGAATTGATCCTTTTCTGTCCAATTCCCCCCAAAAAGAAGATGCTCCAAGTTCTTCAAGCTACCTTAACAAACAAAGGTAGTTGCTGATTTGTGCATTTTCTACTGTTATGTCATTCCTTTTGTTCAAGTGCTTCTTTCTATTAATAGCTTATGATTTTCCTGTCAATTGTGTTCATATATAAGTAGTACTTCCTCTCTCTAGTTTCTGTTTTTCCTCTTGGATTTGATCCTAAATCTGTTGGTTATGTTGGTACTTTATGTTTTCACTTATTCTGTAGCATTCATCCACCTCCAACATTTGGTTCATCTCCAAATCTTGAAGCTCTTGCTCTTGAAGCCAATAAAACGTATATTCAGGATGGAGAGAGCGCGGTGAATGCGAATCCATTATTTGCTAGGTATTCTCTATCGAGCAGTTACTTCATGTCACACACAAATATGTATCATTTTTCCTGGAATGATTGGAGTTCTTCTTCTAGCTTATTGCTTGTCTTCTTGTAGTGTGATGTGTTCTGCTAGATATCTGGTCAAGAGTTACTGATGTTGGTTTGCCATATGGTGGATTTGATTGATGAGGTTTGGTGTATTTGCTTATCTTTGAGATCTCCTTTTGATTTTCTCCAAGTGAGGCCATATCCTAGCAAGAGCGAGCTCTTTGTTTGGTTCTATAATTCTTGGTATTGGATTTAGGCATTTATCCATTTCTGGCTGTTTAAATACTCAGTTATATTTTCTTTTTGGGTTTGCCAATTTTGGTCTTGCCGTCATCACCATCATAATCATCATTCTCATTGTTATTATTTTTAAATGGTACTTATCTCTTTAACATGCCACTTATTAGCAGCCTGTGGCATCTTGTAAGTGCTCATTTGTGCAACTTGAACAGGTTGTTCATTCAAGTCACACCAGTTAACTTTCAAAAACATACCACGTGTTTTCAATAAAGTGTGTCTTCTTTCTTAGGTTTACCTTCTGGAAAAAGGTTTGTCATCTTTCTGAAATCATTAATTTATCAAATGTTTTTGGCCACATAATCATGCCTTTCATACTGAATCAACCTTCTGTGCATGTGACTTTGTTCAACCTATGCTGGGAGAATGATTTTATATGTCGTAACTGGGTACAATTTCTGTGATGTTTTCATTTATGAGATTGAGTTTTACCTGTATCAGCATATGTTCTCTTTATTTTTTTTATTTCTTATTTTTGGTTGAGAATGGTATCAAAATTTATTCGAAGAAGAGAATGTATACAAAGAGAAGCACAACCTGGAACAACTAACTAGTCCCATCATATGTACTAGCCCGACTTTTTTCTTTAGGAATGGGATAAGTCATTTTTTGGAGGTGACAGTCCTATAAATTCCTTTAGTGTGTCCTTTATGTGAGGTTGAGGAGGAAACAGTTGACACTTGTTATGCAGATGTCGTTTCACTTGGGCGGTTTGATACTCGTTCTTGAGGCGGTTTGGGTGTTTGTGGGTCCTAAGTAGTAGAGTGGAGGAGTTAATTTGAGTCTTGGATGGGGGGTCCCTTTAGAGGGAGACATAAAGTGGCTTGGAGAATGGTTTCGTTCGCTGTCTCGTGGACTCTTTGGAAAGATCGCAATGGGAGGATCTTTGAGGGAAAGAGGGGTGACCCCAGAGATGTGTTTGAGAGGGCAAAATAGCAAGTGATTGGTTAGTTGTCTGTTTGTAAGGAATTTCGGGGTCTAACACCTGAGGATTTTTATTTGTCTTGGGATGGGTGTAAGAAAGGTGTTGGTAGAGCTAAAAAGAGGTTGGTCAAGTGGGTTGCACCACCTCTAGGGTCATGTAAGTTCAATGTTGATGGGGCAGCAAGGGGTAAATTTGGGCTTGCAGGAATAAGAGGTGTGTTACATGAAGCTAGGGTAGTATGTTGGCTACTTTTTCCGAATCAGTTGGTCTGATGGAATCTAATGAGGTTGAACTGAGAGCAATTAAGAGAGCACTTCAGATTTGGTCTGGGTTTAGGAGTGGTAACCTCATTATCGAAGGTGACTCAACCAATGCCATCTCTTGGGCTAGTAATAGAAAATCCCCCCCGTGGAGGTTGATCAGTATTGCTAGGGACATTTGGCGGTTGTGCAGGCGAGGTGGCGTCTCTTTCACTCATTCACCTCGATCCACAAATTGTGTGGCAGACTTCTTAGCGAAAGCTGATGTTCACCTACAAAGACCATCTTTGGAAATTTTCTCATCTCACTTGCCTTGAATCTTGGGGATTGGGGGTTCATTTGGATATTGTTTTGGGTGGACCATTTGTTGTATCTTTTTATTTCTTTTTTCCTGTATCTGTTTATATTCTTTTTTCCTTTTATTTGGCTCTGAGTATATATTTCCTATACTTGGATCCCTGCTTTTGTAATTTCTTTTATTTTAATGATATTTTGTCGTGCATTAATGTTTCAAAAAAAAAAATTGCAATTAAGATAAGGGGGCATTTGCAATTTGTAGCCACTTCTCAAAGTAGACTGCTGGTTACCAAATCAGAATATTATTCACCATTGAATTTATTTTATAGATGTTTGGGTCAACCTTTTGGACTTCAAAGATGGAGGGGTATTAGTTGGTCCAAAAGTCTTACTAGACAAGAAGTTGACCCACAATGCTAAATCTAATAAGCATACTGGCCTTGCTTGTGAGTATCTCAAGTTCTGACTTGCTACCTTTATATGCTCTTTGTTAAGGAATAATAGGAGTTATCATCTACCTTGTCCATAAATTATGAAGATGAGGTAGGATTTTGGTTGCCTTTTTCCTAGAAACTTGTTTAGGCATTGTATATGTCTTTAATTTTTAATCATATTTTCACTATGTTGTAACCTTTGTTTAAATATTTAAAAGATTCCATTGATGAAGAAAGAGGACTTGAATGAACCATTAGACCTCCATTTGGTTTATGTCTTCCCCCAAAACCAGATGTCTAAATGCTTCTCCCTTATTTTACTAAAGGAAACCTAAGAAAAAAGCTTGAAGTTTTTTTCTTGAATAGTTAAATTATGCAATTACAATCTACCTATATCTAGTCACTGTGGTTTTGCTCCTGGATGTTCATTTTGACCATGGCCATATTGTGCAATGAATATAGTTAGCTTTGATTTCGAAGGGATTTGGCTGATTGTTGTTTCCATTCTGTGATTAATTCTCACATTTAAAGGTTTTGTTTTCTTGTTTATGATGAAGTAAAGCTTTTGTAAACCCTTTTTTTTTTAAGTATAGCTTTGTAATTAAAGCTATTGTTTAGTCTTCTGCATCAGCTAATAGTTGTTTCAATATTATATTACTGCTGTCACATTTTAAGGTTTGATACATGCTTCTGTATGATGTAGGGCCATGCATGAAATCACCTTTTCAACATATGACAAGCCAAAGCTTCTTAGTCATGTAATTGATCTGTTCTCTTTTCTAGTGTACTGTTTGCTTTTCACATGAAGTTTTGAACTAAAATAAGTTTTAATTTGCCATATATTTTGATTGTTTTTCTTCATCTGAATTATTTAGTAACAGTTTGTGATTTTTGTATTTCTAGTTGACTTCCATCCTTGGTGATATTGGTCTCAACATCCAAGAGGCACATGCTTTCTCTACAGTTGATGGCTACTCATTAGATGTCTTTGTTGTTGATGGTTGGCCTTATGAGGTACTTCATCAACATTACCTATTATCTCTGGTCAATTAGGCCTCTTAATCTTGCAGAACTATTACTGCTCAAAGAAAATCTTGAAGAACTACAGTTGCATTGACCTACACAACCAACCTAGTTTGGTGACATTCCTTAAAAAAGGATTAACTGTCATGGAGAACCTTTTTCATCTCATTGTTGGTATGTGTAAATGAATGACATCTATTAATAGGTTGTGATATGTTGAAATTTGGGATATTTTGATGCCATTTGATGTTATGGTGGTTTAAAACAGAATTTGTCATTCTTGTAGGGTGTAGAACTCTATCATTGCTGCTTTTGCTTACATTTTATGCATCTGTTTTTCTCCTATCACTTGCCATTGTCTGTTGCTGTTGAGCAGCTCCTATTTTTGTCCAATTTCTAAATGTAAATTCACTCTGTAATCTTTACAGCATTTGAAATGGAATTAGTTGGATGGTGAGTGTGGGAAGTACAAAACATGTTTAGAAGTCGTGTTATGCATTTTTAAGCTGTATGCAATATGTCATGCTTCATCTTTTCCCTGTTTAGCAAGAGTCAGCATTTTCAGCTCTATGCCTCACTTTTAGGGAGGTGACGCAAACCTTGCCAATTCGATTGTATTGGGCTGCATCCTTTTGTTGATATACAAACTTCAAAGCCATACGATTATATTTTCTATACACTTCCTCTACTATGACGATTTAGCTTCTTTTAGACCAAAATATGTAACTTGGTCATGGACATGGACATGACATCTTGGAATGGAAAGTTCAAGATTTCTAGAATGCGTATCACATCATACTATGGTTGTTAAGAAGGAAATGATTAAAGAGCTTGTGTTGCATTGGAAACTACAAAAAGGCATGCTCAGCGTGTATCATCATATCAGCTTAGGTGAGCCACACACTACATCTTTTGATTTGTGTATTGAAGCATTGCTCTATAGCTGTATAGCATCCCTTGGACTAAGACATGTCATCCAGTAGTGGCCCACTTCTGATTAATTAAACCATACGAGTTCTAGATCAATTTGACCCTTCATGGATTCTGCTTTCTTTTACTAGGTTTTGATGTTTCTTGCTTGATCAACTCATTAAGGCTCAAGTATGTGATCATGCGGCAGTTTTGCAAAAATTTTGGTGTCAATAATGTTATTGCTTATTAGTTATTAGTTTACTTTCAAAAAAGAAATAGTGTTATTACTGATTAGTTATATCATGTTATTTATTTATTTATATTATCACCTATTACTTGGTCTTTACAAAGTCAAACTAGTTCTGAAATTCTCTTAAAACAGGACTTAAACCAACTAGCTAAATAGCTAGTCGTTTGGGTGTTCTAGGATGAGATTATTCTTAATTTTATTCAAGGCTATATTGTTAAATGATGTAAACCTACATATTTATAGTTATTGTGGCCTTCCACTATTTTTAAAATATTTTCCATGTTTAAAAATCCATATTTTTTGCACATATTTTCTGGAATGGAACACCAAATGATGGAAATGGTGAAATGTTCCACTTTAGAGGTGAACTAGAATGGCAGCTAAAGCAAATCTAGCTATTAATGAAAGCTAGTGATTTGTGCACCATATTTTTTGGTAAAGGGAGCAACACCCTTTGTCTTCAGTACAATTTTTATAACCTCAATGATGAAAAGGTGAGGGTGGTGCCGCCTTCTTTATTATTATTATTATTATTTAAAAAAATGTCTGACTCATTATCATCATCATCTAAGTCATTTATCTCATTAAGCTGGGATTGGCTTTTATATTTGGATTAGACAAATTATTTCTATGGACCGACTGCCCTGTCTAACGCCCATGAGACTTGAACCCACAACCTTTAGGCTGTAACAATGAGCCTTAACCACTTGTGTTCCAGTTTCTTATTTCCAACTCACTATCATATTTCAAATTTTTGTCTAATTAATCATAAAAAATTTCATCCATTTCCATGGAACCAATTGGAACTTTGGACCATATGCAAATATTAGCCATTTTCAATATTAGAAGAGTTCCCAAGTTTCAGTGGTTGTAGTTTTCATAATCACTTCAGTGGTCATTATTTGTTTTAAACAATAAAAAAATCAACCCAGTTGTAAGGTTGTTTAGGTTCTCTTCAATGTTGATACCACTGAAGAATTTAGTTCATTTTTATTTAGTGCTAATCTTTTTATTTCCTTTGTTTGAATTCTCAATCTTACATTTATCACAAACTACTCAATAAAACTTTTTTTTTTTTCAATTTTAGGAAACTGAGCAGCTTCGTCACGTGCTGGAAAAGGAGATTTCGAAGATTGAGGTAATTTCTCTTTCCTTTATCTTGGAGACTTAACTGAAAGAACTATGTTGAAATTAACAATTAAAGATTTAGCAAAGATCAGTGAATTTTGGTGCTTCATATGGAGTGCCATGTGCGATAATTTATGGTCCACATGGGTGGGCCCAAATACATGATGATGGTTTTTTTTTGAAAGGTATTTTTCATGGATATGTATACATAAAAAATCATGTCCATTGGATTTTAGAAGCCATGTTTTCTAAAGGTCCAATGATCAATGGTGCAATTGGGGTGGATTTTTGGATGAGTTTCAATCTAATGGTGAGATAAATTCGAAATGTTTACAAATTGGGTTGGATCCAATTCATGGTGATAAATGAGTGTGAGGAGGGATAGGATTGTTACCGGGCCTAGGTGGGCCACATTTGGGTAAAAGAATTTTTTTCCTTCATGAGGGACATTCCTTAGGAGAATACAAGCCACACAATAACAAGAGGAAATTTTATTGCTTCACCAAAAAGTACAAAAGAGTCCATTATAAACATGGTAGAAAAGAAAATACAAAACCATGAGTATAAGAGGACTTTGTCAAATGGAAACAACAACTAACTATAGATGCCAAAGTAAACACATAACACATCACCATGAAACTAGTACATATAGTTAGTAGCATAGCCCTGCAAATACAATAAACTCTCACACCAAGGACATAAGTCATAAAAGTCTTATTGAAAAATGGGACATAGTTATAAAAACCCCACAAGAGCATGTTAGCTATTATCCCAATTTTAGCGAAGTTTGCAACTCATTTGCAAAGTGTCTAACATGTCTAAAGTAGATATCCCTCCCAGAATACAAACTCCCATACCTTCTTAACAACAGGAATCAACCTCCAAGGGGCATGTTCCTATCACTAGCTCATCTAATGACATCCACCAAGTTTCCTTCCAAAATTAGCCTACCTAGACCATGCCTAGCTTAGAGATCTGATGTCCTTTTAATTCCTAGGAGTTCAGTTTCATTGGAATCTCTTACTCCTATTGGGTCCGAAAAAAAGAATATGATCTCTCCTCACTCATCATGCACAACAGTCCCTATATTAGCTAGCCCCGGTTTACTCTTGGCTGCTCCATCCACATTAAATTTATAAACACCTTCTAGGGAGTTACCCATCTTTACTTGATCCTTGTTTAGTTCTTCTACCCGCGTGGCTACCCTCCCACAAAAAGAATTAAGTATAGAACTTTTTGCATTGATTATATAAGATACGTTAAATAAGATTAAGCATAAAAATAATAGCTCCACATTAGGAGACTAGTTCATCACACCTACAATCTTTTTTAGGAAAACGAACAAAAGAAGATGTGAATAAAGATCATCATAGCAGAATTAGAAAAGTCAGTGGTCGTGCTAATCTAACTAGGAAATAGTATTGAAAAAGTAGCAGTCATCTATTGTGCTAATCTAACCTGGAGATAGTATTGACTAAATAGCAGTTATCTGTCTATGACTATCTGATGATGTGCATGCGTTGAGATCATGCTATGGAGTATGTAGTGTCCACTTTATTTGTTATGACTCGTAGTGTAGTAATTCATTGATGCATCCTAACCATTCAATGCTAATTTGGCGGGGTTCACTTGTAATCTATCCATCCGATTGCCTGATCATGTTGTTTTCCTGGTTAACAGCCATGACCTTTTTGTTTTTCAGGTTCAGGCCAACATCTAATTGTTGGATGGTCTGATCATGGTAAGCAACAGATTGTGATAGCCAAAGTAGACATAGAGATTGAAATTTGAATATGTAGTTTTTCTTTAGGCTTTTGGGTTAGCGGTTTGGATTAACTGGCAAATGGTCCAGGTTGTTTGATATTCTCTCTGCTTGTCTCAATTAAAATAGATGGATTCCCACTTCCATTAGGTGTGGAATTGTGTGTGGATGGAGGGATTACCATATTCTATAGAGAGTGTTCTTTCCATTAGTCTTCCGTAGAATGCAGTCTTCATTATGGGTTATGTGGATGTCCGGTCAACTAAAAGAAAAGTTTCATTGTTTCCCCTGGTTCATCACCATCATCATTCTCGGTCTTGTCACAGTGTACTGTAGTAGAAATTTTCTCCTGATCCAAATGGATTCATGTTGGGAATTCAAGGTTCCTTGTGTTGAACAACTCAATTCTATTCTTGTTTCTAAAACTTGGTTGGTGTCCATGACTAAGTTCTATTTGTTTATAAAATACTTGTGAGAGTCTACTGTCAGTTTTATGAATTATCAAGCACCCACATGCTGCTGGTTCTGCTGTTATTGTTATTATTATTATTTACTTAATTGCCTGAAAAAGACAAGTTTTAGTCATTTTTTGAAGTGCACTGCAGAAGCACATTTGGTCGAAGCCTCATTCATTGTCTTCCATCCCCAAGAATGTCCAAACCAGAATGGCATCTGTTGCTGATCATGTTGAAATTCCTACTGATGGGATTGATGTCTGGGAAATAGATCCCAAGCTTTTGAAGCTCGAAACAAAAGTAGCATCTGGGTCATATGGTGATCTGTAAGTTTTGCCATCTTTGATTGGACTAACATTTTTCTGAAAATTTGGATGATGACTTGTTATCTCTTCACTGGTTCAGCTACAAGGGAATCTACTGCAGTCAGGACGTAGCCATTAAAGTCCTCAAGCCTGAGCGTATAAATATGGACATGCATAGAGAATTTGCTCAGGAAGTTTATATTATGAGGTTTTGTACTATTAAACTTTCAAAAAAATTCTCAAATGATACAATGTTCCTTCTGTTTCCTTTTCTCTTGAACTTTTGGAAGAGTGTATATCAAACAAACTACAGTTTCTACCTTATTTGTGTACCATTATTATATCCAACAATCCTAGAGATCGATGTTGTCAAGCACAACCACTTGGTGGCAGAGGCAGTTATTTCAGAAAGCATGATATTATGACATACTACAATATGTGTGTGTGTATAAAATGTTGATATTATCATATTTGTGTATTAGATATATTAGTTCATTCAAGCATGATGTAAAAAATTATATGAATATAGCTTGAGTTTTGTTTCTATAATAAGTACCAAAATCAACTAAAAAGGGCAAAGTACTTTTCCTGCCGTTTGCGTGTTGATGTCTGCTGATGCAGCAAATAGTCTTCTTATCATATCAATTTTTTTGCTAATGACATGATCACATTATCCTCATCAAACAAATAATTCTTGGGATTGTGAGCCTTAAATGATAAATTTCCAAAAATTGTTGCTGTTTTCTTAGAATGTAAAATGCTGGTAATAGAGAAATGTTATATCAGGGAATGTACGCCCAAGATCTCCATGAGGGTCCTCATGGTGAGAACCCCTCGCATTGGGATTTTCTACGCCCAATTACATCCTTTTCCCATCCAAACTCATTACCCACACGGGAATTGGATGTCGACCCAATTGGTTCCCATACCAGAATTACATCCACCAGTGGCTGAAACTCAATATTATTGTGCACTATCTATTATTGATTTTGGGGCCCTTAAAAAGCCTTACCCAGTCATTGAATCAAGTTTTTTTTGGTTTGCACTATATCCAAGCATAGACCTTTCTAACCAACTCAGTCTACTAATCATAGCTGGCCCTTCGTTTCTCATTGATCTATAGTTGGTGCAGAACGTTACCCCTATACACACATACAGGGATGAACATCTAATTATCCTAGAGGAGTCATCTTCACTTCTGGGGCTAACCTGGATGCACCCAATCATGAGTTATCAGGGTATCGCTTGTATACCCCCTTGGATTTGGGCTGAAAGTTACATTGGACCTCTCTAGTCTTTCTTTTGATGGACCCAACTTATTTTGGTTCTTTAGTGTTGTAATATTTTATTTTATCAATAAAAAAAATCTAAAGATGAACGCATGTATGATAAGTGGACATCTGCCACTAGTGGAGACTAAATTTGTGTCATTCCTAGCCCGCTACTAGAACTTCTATAATATGGTACATAGCAGCATGTCTAGTGCATTTATTTGGATATGGGATATCGATGAGAAAATGTGTAAGTTAACAGTGAGTGAGAACAGGGATTGAATATATATATCTCAAAAAACATCTTGCTAACACACTTGCAAGTGGATCATCAGCACTGGAGATAGCTTTACCAATTGCTGGAAGGTTTCTTATTTAGCCTATTTTAATTTTCTTTTGTTGTTGCAGGAAAGTTCGGCACAAGAATGTTGTACAATTCATTGGTGCCTGCACTAGGCCCCCGAGCTTGTGCATTGTGACTGGTATAACAATTGAATGACATTTAGAAACTCCCCACTTAAAATGTCCTCTGCTCTAATTGATGATATTTATGCTGTAATTAATTTTGTTGAAGTTTTCCCTTTGTAGAATATATGTCTGGTGGTAGTGTGTATGACTTCCTGCACAAACAAAGGGGTGTCTTTAAACTTCCTTCATTGCTCAAAGTAGCAATTGATGTTTCTAAAGGAATGAGCTACTTGCACCAGAATGATATAATCCATAGGGATCTCAAGGCTGCCAATCTTCTAATGGATGAAAACGAGGTATAGAATTCACTGACATGCTGTTTTGATGCCTCATCTTTGTTACGAGAAGGTTTTAACCGTGATTTTTTTTTTTTTTGTTATTTTGTAGTATATGGTTTCATATTGTTATCATAAAATCAGTTACCTATGGAACTTTAGTTGGTCTAGATTAAAAACCATAATTACATTATCTTTCAAAAAAAAAACCATAATTACATCATTTAAATTTTTTATTGATAATAATCTTAGTATTTTATAAATCTGAGCAATGTTGTGAAAATAGAATTGCATCGTAAAATCGTTATACATCTTAAATCACAAATGGTTTATCGTAAATCGTAGAATCGTAAGATTCATAAGTGTTTTCTCTAAAAAATATTTAATATATGAAATAACGTAAAATATATCTAAAATATAATAATATAAGCAATGCTTTAACTTTCTTTTAATATTAAGTGAATATTATATAATTAGTTCATTGGAGCTTAAATTTCAATGCTCTAACCACCAAAAGTATAAGACTAGTACATAATCCAACTATACTGTGACAAGTCAATAATGAACTAAAAATCCCTCAAAAAATCGAAAGGTCTTAAATACCCATTAACTCAAGCTTAAAAAACCATTAAAACAAAATATTCCATGCTTTTTCACTCCTAATAACCCCATAATTTCATTGTTTATATGAATCGTAAGATTTTTTAAGAGATACAAATCATTCTTCTTATCATACCGTATGAATCATAAGATACAAATTGTGTATCGTAAGATTTTAACAACAATGAATCTGAGCATGTTCTCTGCAAAAAGTGATTATTATTACCTTAAAATTTTATTTTTTAAACCAGTCCACAATATTAGCTTGAAAGAAGTTGATACAGGTAAAAAAAGCATTGTCTATGGTTGCGAGGGGCCTTTGTCATGAATCCATATATATATATATGTTAGTGGGAAGATTTAATGACTAAATGGTTGTGTGAACAGCTATACATGTCTCATTTACAATATCATGGATCGAGCTTGCCACTTGATTTGGATCCTTAAATACTCCTTTTTGTTTCATTATTGCTTTTAGCTAATTTGTGATATCAATTTTTGTTTTCTTGATTGGTGTAATATTCATTGATGCTGATAACCCCCAACAAGTTATGAGGAGATCAGTTATTGTGGTTAATTTGCTTAAAATCATTGTTGTTTCATTCACTTAGCTTTATGCTGCAGGTTGTTAAGGTTGCTGATTTTGGAGTTGCCAGGGTGCAAGCCCAATCTGGGGTTATGACTGCAGAGACTGGAACTTATCGTTGGATGGCCCCTGAGGTGACATTTCTCTGCACATTGTATCTTGGTTTCTCAATGGTCATTAGGGCGTAAATGAGTCATTTTTACCCTATTTTATAGGTCCAAACAGGAAGACTATTTACTTCCGTAGACCTTGATCTCAACCCATTTACATCATTATGGCATGCATTATCGACCATTCTGGGCGTGAATAAAACCTGCCCCATTTACATCCTTTAATGTCATTGGTCATTGGTGCATTTTTTGGTTGCCATCTTTATGGTTTCTTTATTATTTGATTGTGAAAGAATAAAAATTTGTTTCAATATGTCCAATGGCAATCTAAATATGTTTCTTTAGTAGTTCACATCTGTTGAAGTTTGTCGGGCCCCCCTTCCTCTTTCTTTTTGATGTTGACATATTATTCTGGCTGATGCTAATGCCCCAATATCCTTGCTTCATTCTACTATGCACGTTTGTTAGGATTGCCATCTTCTTGCTAAAGGTCTAGTTCTGGCAAGGGAATGGGAGTAATTTATGCTTCATATCAAACTTTCACTCTTCGACCATGCACAGACTAGGGAGGGATCTGGAGCAACTATTTGGTGGTTGAGAAATGGACTTGATACTATGGCCAGAGTGCTAGATGAAACATTAGGAGATGATTTGGGATGTACTTAACAAGATCTCTTCTCAAATTATGCTTACAGGATAAGGATAACAAAAAAACTGGATTGCGAGATTTCAAGTGTGTAGGATTCATATTGCATTAAAGTGCTGTAGATTGGGAAGGTGGTTCACAAGGGAGTCAAAGGGACTTGCATCAATATCATCATAGCCATTTCACTATCTATTCAGAGTTGGCCTTTAGATTTCTCCATTTCCACTATGGAAGATGCTATATGTATATGGAATTGTACCCATTTTATACCTTGGTGTTTTGGCAAGCCACAATTGATTGGGTTTTGAAGAGCTAGAAAAGACATCCAATCAATGGAGTTTTCACATCGTTAGGTACTAGTAAGGCTAAAATTCCAAGGTATTTTTAGCATTTTCCTTCCACTATACCTTGTCAAAAAAATGTTCTCCATCACTCCACCATCTATCATACCCTTCCCACCAATCATTCCAATTTTTAAAAGGCTACTTCCTAATACCTTCCTATTGTAACACTTCAAAATTCTTTGTATTGGCATTGTTTTTGGTGTTCTATGTACAATGCCCAAACCTTTAATTCTCAAATGCAGTGATCACCATTTTCTTTTTCTTTTCAACGTTACTGCACACATGGTTTTAACAGACATCTCTATTTCCAATACTTCATATTTGTTGTTCTTCATTTCTCAACTTTTTGCTTCATATAGCATCACAGGTGTAGACATAGATTTTCACATTTGCATCACAAATTTTTTGTTTAAATATTAGGATCATAAAGTAGGCACAAAGTTCTAAACAACAGATCTGTACTCTTCCTAGATATATGTCCATCATCCCTTTACAACTGAAAGTTTTGAACATGTAATATAATAATGTAATGAATATAGATCTGACATGCCATGAGTGGGGTCTTCAAAGACTTGATCCACGTATATTATAGGTGAGGGCCATAAGACTTGTTCTCACCTTTTGTGGAGAGCTTCAATCACCATGAGTGTGACAAACAATGGTTTAAAGCCCTGAATCCTCTAACCAAAGTTGGATGAAGTATAATGGATTAAAAGAATGAAGTATAATGGTTTAAAAGAATCTAAGCACTACTAAACAATGTGCAAATGCGACAGGAAGTCCAACAACATAATATATTCATGCTCAATGTGTGTGTGTGAGAGAGAGAGACAGAGGACGGTGGGTGGGTGGGTGTTGGTAACTCGATTTCCTCAGATAGGGTAATTGAGTTAATGTCCACACCAGAGGAGGAGAAAGAGATCCAGGAGTGGTTGACCAATGTCGTGGTAATCGAGGGAGGGAGGGAGGGAGGGTGGGTGTTGGTAACATTAAGTTAATGTCCACCCCAGAGGAGGAGAAAGAGATCCAGGGGTGGTGGACCAATGCCATGGTAATCGCACCAATGGAACCAATCTCCCAATCACAATTTGCACCCTTACCGGTAAAGAAGGGTGTCAGTTGCTAAGATTAGCCGGATCGGAAATGGCCACTTTCTAGCGGCCCCGAAAGTTGAAACAGACGTGGAGAAACTTCTAAAATCTACTGCAGAACTGGGACAATGTCGGATTCTTGGGCGATGGAGGCCAGACATTTTTCACTACACTTGGAGAACCTGGGTGAGATGTCTAGGTTTTGCTTTAGAGGGCTGGTCGGAAAATATCATACTTGCTTTCGGGTAGAAGCTCGGCAGAATTGTCGAAGTCTATGATAGGCACAAAAGCAGAGACGACTATTCGTCTCTCAATCTTTTGGTGGAAATCAGTGTCCAGGAGATTATTCCACCAACAGCGAAGTTGAATCTCAATGGAAAATCCTTCCTAGTTGCACTGAAAGAGATCGACAACCCGAAAAAGAGAGGCCGGAATCACGGTCGGAAAGTTTCGAATCCGAGACGGAAGCTGATTACACCCGACCGTTGGAGAATCCTCCTAGGGGAGCGCCTCGTGTCCATCATGCAAAAAGTGTATCTTCCGAAGGTCGAATTAATCCAGCAATTGAAGGGGAGGAAAATCGAAGCAGGGAAGAAAATCAAACCAATGACCTTCGTGTGTTGTTTTAGAGGCAAGAGGGGGCGGAGGTCAAATGGCTTCAGATATAAATAGGAGCCTCTAGATCCTCTCATGCGTGAGGAACTCTTCACGTTTGATGACGCAGGTGGCAGGCCTTCCGGCTCGGTATGGGCTGAGACCTTACTTGGCCCATAAACCAGCAGATATGGGCTACATCCCACCCGGACCCTATTGGACCCTTTTCACTGGATCGAGACCTTTCGGCCCAGGTTACCATGCCCCTGCCCCTTTTGTTTCCGTTCTTGCTAATCCTAAAACAGAAGTCCCAGCAACTCCATCCAGACTTGTAGCCATCATCAACAGGGATGAGACTGGAAGGAAAAAGAGGGCTTCGGGACATGCGAAGAAGAGGTGACAATGGCTGTAACGTTTCAGAGTAAGAGAAGCTCTCGGGACAATGATTCCAACGAAGAAGAAGGCATTAAACTTCTACCAGTTTTGCCTAATTTCGTCTCAGGTGTGGGCGAGGCAGCCTCAGTAGTTTCGTTTCGATTGCAGGGGAGGGAAAGAGAAAGGATTAGCCAGAGAAAGTCAAGAATGGTGTTCAGCGATATGGGGATCGTTCTAAAGCGTCTTTTCTAAGACAATGCATCCTCAAGTAGCAGGAAAATCAGAAATTCACCGACTGTTGAAGGTGGTGAGAAGGAGAATAGGAAAAAAAATAAACAATTAAAGGTTTCAGGCAGCAGAAAAGAAAAAGAATTACAGATTGATGAAGGTGGTGAGGTGGAAAATTTGAGAAAAAGGGCTATTCTGAGAAAGATGGCAAGAAATTTAAAAATTGGTAGAACACTGGGAATCAATTTCAATCGAGAATTGTATGAAGGAGAAGCTCTTAGATGGGCAAAAACAGGGATCACTCTTCCTCATCATCATTTAGATCATCAAGGAACATGATTCCTGATTTTTTGAAAGGGAAAAAGTCACTTATCAGAGTTTATTACAAGAAAAGAAGTTGCAGGAAAGGAGTAGCAGGGGCTGACATTTCTCGCAATGAAGATACCACATGGAACATTAGGGGTCTTGGACTTCGGGAGAAAAGGGGAATGATTCGTCGTTTCATCAAGAAAAATAAAATTGACATTTTACTAATGCAGGAAACCAAAAAGGAAGAGATAACAACATCCTTTGTGAGGGAGATTTGGGGGCTAAGGGACTGTGACAGTTTATACAAACCTGCTGAAGCACTATCGGGTGGCTTGCTTATTTTATAGAATCCATCTCTTTTACGAGTATCAAACATGAGGATGGATGTCAGATCAATAACCATATAGGGTCTCTCGGTAAATGAGGGAGTTGAAATTTGTATCACAAATGTTTATGGTCCAAATGCAGAAGGGGACAAGACAATTTCCGGTTAGAATTAGACGACATCAAAAGTTGGAGTTCAAGCCATTGGTGTTTGGGAGGTGATTTCAATATAATCAGATTCCCGTCAAAAAGAAAAGGCAGAAGAGGGTATTCAAGGGGAATGGAAGCTTTCTCAGAGTTTATGGAAAGAAATGAATTAATAGACTTACCTCTCATTCGCGGATGTTTCACTTGGTCTAACAGGCAGTCTAGAGCCGCGATGAGTAGGCTCGATAGATTCCTTACATCAGCAGGATGGGATGTAATTTTCTCCGGTGCCAATCAGATCAAGCTCTTTTACCCAATTTCAGACCATTTCCCCCTGTTGTATGATACGGATGAGAACTATTGTGATGAGCACAAGCCCAAAAGACTAACTACTCTCGATCACGTGCAAAGATCTCTCAAAATACACAAAACAGAACTATCACGAAACCTCTCACTTTCAAAGGAGGCCCAAGGAAGAACCCCATTTTTTGTCAACTACAATGCCTTTGCCTCCCTATATAGAACTTTGGACCTCCAAAATTAGAGAGAGAAGATATTTTCTATAATCCCTTAAAATAATATTGATTTTATCAAGATAGAAAAAGGAATCTCGAGCCACATTGCAATTGAGAGCTAAAATCTTTTTTTTAAAGGTAACTTCATTGATTTCAACAGGAATATACAAGCACAGAGGAAGCTAAAAGGTAGCAGCAAAAAAGCCCAAAACCTGGAAAAACACCCTTGCGAACCACACCAACACCCAACCCCCCACACACACACACAAACATTACAAAAATCTTCACAGGAGATTCTAGCCATGCTAGCCCACAACCACAGGTGTGGGTGCTGTTGCTGGCTTGGTTTCTTTTCTCATCCTTGCCATTCATGCCAACCGCGTTGGAAGCGTAAATTGCAACAGGAAACCCTATCTTGGTGCAATAATTCTTGAAATCAGTTTTGCCCATGAATAACAGTAGTCTTTTCACCAATGGCTTTGCAACGAGGATTTGCAATCATTCGCTCCAGCAGCAAGAGTTCAAAGATTGTTTTCCACAAGCCAAAATCTGAATAAATCTTGTTATGAAAACAACTGATTCAAATCGTACCACCGCAAAAATGGCATCAATCCTACAATTCCAATATGAAATCACAAACTATTTCAAGATCCAAAGGCAAGAACACGATACACGATCTTTTTGAGAACAAGGGGTTGGTTTCTACTTGTGAAGATGTGTCTATATATATATATATATAGATAGATAGAGAGAGAGAAAGAGAGAGAGACCTCATAAGTGCATTGTTGCAACCAAAAGATTGCAGCTTCGAGTCCTTTAGGCATCGTAGGCAATAGGCCTTGAGGAAAAAAAATTGCTGAATCCAATTAGAATGCCAATCCCAAATAGATGGGATAAATGTTCTTATGATGATGATGGGTTTGGTGATATTTGGGTTGGAGATGATCAATCTACTTCCCTTGCGTGCAGCAGACTGGGTGGGTCCTAGTGCTGAGATAACCTTCCAATCTGTCAAATCTTGCTTCTATCCTGTGCTCCTTTCTGTGAGGTGCAGGTTTGGTAAAAGAAATCTGGGTTTTGTTAAACTTGCTAGCATAAAAAAATAGCTGTCTTAGAACAAACCTAATTCAAGAATGAATCTAATTCTGTGATAGACAAGCCCTTTGGATTCTCAAATTCACTTTTTTATTATGTTGTTATGCTTCTTACTTATTGTCACTGATGGTTTGATTCGGATGCTTCTTATATATCCAACAGTTAACATGAATTTCTATATTCTTTTTTCACAACTGAATGTTACTCATTCCTGAGACTTTGTTGTGTTCTGAAGGTCATAGAACACAAGACATATGATCACAAGGCCGATGTTTTTAGTTTTGGGATTGTGTTATGGGAGCTGCTTACTGGAAAGGTGAGAACTTATAAAGTATATTGCAACTTGAGATGATTAATCTACTATGCTGCTTTGGCATTTTAATTTCATTGTTGCAAGATTTGTGGTGGAAAAAATTCTATAGGTGACAATAACATGCTTTATGTTTTGTTTGATGTCTTACTTCCTCAGGTTCCGTATGAGTACTTAACACCACTACAAGCAGCTGTAGGTGTTGTTCAAAAGGTATACTTCTCTTTCATAATCTCTAACTAGATTACTAGCATTGGATCCTTTGCCCTCTAAAAGGATGGGTATGCCTTGTTTTCTTCCACCAATTGGCATGTAAATATCCTATGACTAGGTGGCACTGCTTCTTTGTAAAGTGGATGATAAATAAGGCATCTTGCTTAACTACAATCATTAAATGGCTTAAAAAAAAATCAGCAAATGATTCCAAGAGATGACCATGTGAAGTGCAGCCTTCTTAATCTCTCCCAAGGATTCTTGCACAATGAAATACCATTTCCCAGATTAATCGACAAATGCCAGCAGGTGCTTCAGCTCTGAATTACCCTTGCTTCTATCTTATGTGTCTTCTGTGTGGAATTTCTATTTTTTTCCTTGAGGTGAAACGCACCAAATGATGGTTCTTGGTTTTTTGTAGACCTGATAAGATTTTGGCAAAAAGATTGCATTGTTTGATGCATCAAGTTCTGTTTGGAAATGACTTCATTACTTAGCTCATAAAACTGTCGAAACTTCTTGTGCCACATTAGGCATATGCTATTTGTATGATAGTAATGCTTTGTTCGACTCTCATCTAAGTTAAATCAAGAGCTGTTGATGTGGAAGGGTAAATTGCTATTATTATGTCATATTGGTTGTCTTTAGAATACATCAAAAAGGTACACCCAGCTCGTTGCTGTTGTCTTCAGAAATCATGAGATTTATTTTGAAATAGAAATCATGAGAAAGTTCTCTGAGAGTGGCTGGGATTGAAATGCAGCTTATGGTTGCTTTTCCATTTCTATGAATGCATTCTGAATTTGTAGATTTTATTTCGTAGGCTGGCTTATAGATGGGTGCAAACTGCAAACTATTACACAAATTTCAAATCATGATCCATTTACATGGTTTCAGGGTTTGCGGCCTACAATGCCAAAGCATACTCATCCAAAGCTTGCAGAACTCCTTGAGAGATGCTGGGAGCAGGATCCTTCTCTAAGACCGGAATTCTCTGAAATCATTGAGATCCTACAGCTCATTGCCAAGGAGGTGAGGATCTAAAATTGAGTATGTTGCGCCATTAATTTATTTAAGGTCCAGATTTGATTTGTAATAGATACTTAAATAGGTAGGTGATGAGGCAGAGGAGAAACGGAAAGACAAGTCTTCCAGCAAATTCCTTTCAGCCCTCAGGCGACACCACTAAGTGGAACTGTCTTGTACTCATGTTATACTATCGTCGGCCATTTCCATTAACATACTTCTATCTGCACCGTACACAGTCCTGCTTGATGATCAAATCATATTTTTTCCAGGTCTTGTTGTTGTCTAAGGTGCCTTTTTTTTTTCTTCTTTTAAATTGTCCATGAAGTGGCTCTTTGATGCATTTCAGTGGGCATTTGATGTAACATAGTACAGAACTAATGCACATTCCAGACAGTGCAAAAACAAAAATTGCTCATCAATTTTTTGATAAATTAATTATTTTGGTCATGGCATAATATGGGTTGCCAAGCTTCTTTTACAGATGGATGCACATTCTTTTACTTAAATTTTGTAGCCCCGTGGTCCAGGGTAGAAAAAACCAATGTAATCAAAACCGGATCAGGTCGCGGTTGTTTGGTGAGAAAACCTTCCAAGTGTAAAAACTGTCAAAACCAGGTTGAAACACATGAATTCAGTTACTAAAAATATGAGAAATGATAAAGCACTAGTTTTTGTTAACAAGGGACAATGAATTTGTCTTTTTTATTCACTTGTCATCACACGAGAGATTAAAAGGTATATCAATCTTCCTTGTTATAAAAAATGCAAATGTCCCTATCATTTTTCTAAAAATTTAAACCAATATTTAATTTCAACACACATTTACATGTCTTGTTTTAGACTTTTTAGAACACAAATCAAATGAAAACTACTTAATTAAATTATAAAATATATCACACTCCTCTAATTTGATCCATCCCATAGTTGGGTTTAATAATTTTAAAAATAAGAAACATATATAAATATATACTATTTAAAAATGATAAATGATTTATACTTTTAATAAGCTGATCTCACATAATTTATTGTAAAATTAATTCACAATAATTTAATGTGAACTTTAAATTTAATAATCAAAGTCTTTCCACGAGAATATTAGTCTGAAAGCAAAAATAAAAATTTATATAAATTGAAAATTTTATTTTACTTTTATGAATAAGTGGACAAAGAGACTAACAAAGGTTGGAATGTTGGATGTGACTCTAACTCTGGAAGAAATAAATTGGCCAAAAGTATTAAGTGATAATCTGATGTGACACCTTGATCTTCAAAAATAGACTCATCTGATGTGTACTTTTTATAATTATTATAACACACCCAAATTTTCGTTGAATTTCTATTCATTGACTACCTTCTCAGAATTTCAATCAAAATTCTGGTCCATTTCAAAAAAATCAGTCTATTTTTAAAAATATTTAATATAAAAAATAACATAACCAAAACTTTAACAAAAAAAGTTGAATAGGGAACTCCTAACTCATTTCACTTTATTCAAACACAACACAATACTTAAACCCGCTACCTAAGAATTTTGAACAAATCAGTAATTGCTTTTGAATGTGATGACTGATGAATGATAATGATAATGTTTCTCTCAGCGTGTTAAACATTATAGGTATGAATGATGACGACTCAGTAGCCTGGCCCATTCATTTAAATAATAATGGCCCACCGGCTTGATCTACGGCCAAACTTTTAGCCAAAACTTATTATTATTATTATTATTGTTCAAACTCAAATTTACTTTTTTCTCTCTCCTTTCTTATTTTTTTGAGACAAAATCAAAATTTCAGAGTGTACAGTCGATAAAAGTGGGGTACAAAAATCACTTCCATATATATATGAGCACTGTTATGCAGGTTTATGAAAATTGGTCGAAAGTGACAAATCACAAATCTAAAATTTCGCCCACCTATAGTTTTGAATCTTTCAACGGTAAGGATTTTTATTCTTTTGAAAATTTTAAAATTAAGAGTTAAAATGGGTCAAACTAGCTGTACTATTAATAAAATTATTTTAACTTGCAAAATCTAAAATTTCAATATTTGGATGAAATTTGAATATTTGAAGAGCAATTCTATGGATTGACATAAATGGATTTGAGTGGCTTGATATTAGAGGCAGCAAATTTGATCCAATTATTCTATCTGAACCAACCCGTGTAATAGGTGAATCAACTAGATACAAATCTGTTTATAATAGGTCCAATTTGAACCCATTTATTAATAGATAAATTCAATTGGCTCAACTATTGTCATATCTACATGTAACATATCTAACTATATAAGGTTTACATCTATTTAAAGAGTAGTTTGAGTATATATTTTATAAGAAAAAATCCTCCGTGGCCAAGTAAATAGGTAAACATGACTTGAACTTGATCTGTCTTAAATTTAAAATAAATTTGAACTAACTTAAGCTACTTAATAAGATCTCTGAACTCAAAATAGATCTGAAGTGAATAAGATTCGACTTGATTCGATCCATCTCAAAGTCTACTTGATTCATGTCAATCTATCATGATCACTAGGTCAAGGTGCCGAATTCTATTAGTTGTAAAGTGGTAACTTGTAAGTGAAATATTTCTCATTCACACTTTCGAACTGAATTTCAACAACTAGGATGTAAAACGTGATGCATTGCAGACTTGCGGAGTTTACTGTGTCCACACCTGAGAAATTAATATCGACTGAATTCTAAAATAAAGTTCAAACTTGATATGTCATAAAATATCGACAAATGCTAGAAATATCAATGCATTGAGTTGGGTTAAAATTTTGATAATTATTTTTTAAATTAAAAAAACTAAAATTATCAATATGTGTGAGAAATGGAGTTTATTATTTTTTTTGTCAATTGAAATCTCTTATGGAGTAATTCTTATCACTCATGCTTATTATCTATATTTAATTTATTGAAATAACTAGTCAAGTGATTTTCAATATTGAATTTAAAAAGGTAACTATCCTCACACGACACTTTTGTATAATTAGATATGGGAATTAGTAGATTTTTTCACTAACCCTTCACCCATGTCGTACGGATAATTTAAAAAAATGAATTACTTGCGAGCCGATCACTCTAAAATGGTGAGCCGTTCTCGTTCGTTCATCAACTGTGGGGTTTTCCCGCGTTTGACTCAAGTTTTCAAAGGAAGTCGTTTCTCGACCTATTTCTATAAGGTATCAAAATTCATCTACTTTGAATTTTATGAACTCTGGACCTGATTTTAAGTGAAAATGGTATAGTTTTAGGCTTACACATCATACCCAATGAATTTAAGAAAAATGGTATTCCCTCTTAATTCTTTCGGTACGATTTTTTAAGTTCAAAACTATACTCTTTTTACTTAAAATAAGTCTCGAAGTTCATAAAATTCAGAGTAGATGAATTTTAATACCTTGTTTGTAGAATTCGGTGGAGGAATGGCCTCGTTTAAAAACCCGAGCTAAACGTGAAAAAAAATCCATAGTTGATGAAAGAACTAGAATGGCTTGCCGTTTTGGAATGATCGGCTCTCCGGTAAGTGTGCTGATTTTTTACATTTTTTAAAGTTATCTATACAGCAGGGTGAAAAATAAAGTGGGAAATCCATTCATATCTATGTCTGGTTACACAAAAATTCCGTGTGAGAATTGTTATCCTAAAAAAATACTTAATGTAAGTTACCCAACGCATGTTTGTAGAGAGGCTTGCAAGACTAGTATATTATATTTGACATATTAAAATACAAAATACATCATTTGATATGAACCGTTAAATTTTTTAAAAACATTTACAAGAAAGTTCGATTTTGCAACGTCTTACAATTCATATAAAAAATAATTAATATAATCTAGCTTATAAATATTAATACTGGTAAAAACCCTCCGATCTATATTTTCATTTTTATATTTTTTGAAGAAACAAAAATTAATTTATAAAATCAGTTGGCTTTGAAGGGAGACATGCAAGACACTGCTCATCCATTAATGATGCCTTATCATTAAAGGAATCAGTGCATTAGTCATCAAATCAAGGGCCCACTCGTAGTTCTACACATAATACTCATTGCTATGGGACCCACCTTTAATGCCATGCGATTCAACTTAAATGTCGCATATGTTATCGACAAATGATGATATTAAAATATTTGAAATTTGAAATTTTATCATGATATATTTTAAAAATTAATAAAAATAAAATGAATAAATATATAGATGAAAATAACACTTACAATTGAAATAATTATTTATAATTTTGAAAAGTGAGAGATTTGAATCACGTGAGATGGTTATAAAAATTGAGAAGAATATTTGTATTTTTCGTAATAAGAGATATCGAATCTGTCTTCTTGTAATCATTTATCATCATTTTTGCTTTTACTATAATAATTTTGTGATAATAACGTGACATATTAGAATATTATCATTTTTTTTGACATTTATATAAACTCATAAATGATAAATTATTGAGAATTAATAGGAAAATTAGTTAAATAGAAGAAAATCATTAAAACCTTTTAACCTAAGAGGAGATTTTTCATTCAAAAAACCTAAGATAATATCATAAAGGTGCTTAGTTCTCTTGTCCATAAATGTCTATTAACCCGTGATGGTACAACAGTATGTAGGGGTCCAAATATCGGCTGATACGAATTGTATCAGTCGATATGTCAATATCTCGGCCGTATCATATTGGCCAATATCATAATATTGCCTGATATCGATTGTTTTTGTAAAAAAAAAAATATCGACCGATATGTCGATGATACCGAATTATAAATACCTGACAGCATGTAATATAATTAGTAAAGCTCACTATTACAACTATTAAATGAAAAACTCTATTCAAAGACATTATTAATCTTCTCAGTTTAGTTGATAATGATCAAAATAATGACAGTTAAATGCTTTGCAATCATCTTACAAATTGAACATCTATGATCCCCACTATGAGATCTTTCAATTTTTGTACAATAATTTGAATAAAAGTAATAAGAATATCTCATCCATATTCATCATTTGTTAAAAAATTGATATTTTAAATTTTCAAATTTTATCAGTAAATTGTGAACATGTACAATATATCCTTATTATACTCTTCTCACTATATCATTTTTCATCCTGATTAATCTTTTGAAAATGTTTATAGATAAATATAAAACTCACCAAAAATACTTTAAGTAGATTGATAAGTCATTTTTTAAAGTCAACATACTTTTCAAAATATATTACATTTTCAAATTATTATACCCTTTAATAACATGAAGTAATTTATTTAGTCGAGGATTTTTATTTATTTATTTTTGTTGCAAAACTTCATGTTCAAATATAAATATTTTCAATAAAATAAAGTTCATTACCATTATTATGTCCCAATGCCTAATCAAATGTTTGACAATGTTCTTTCTTAAAAGTTTGAGTATTTCTAGTTAGAGTGTAGGTCTCATTGTGTGATAAAAAAAAATTATTATAGGAGTTATCAAATTGTCTAAATGAGACTTTTAAAATTATCTTACTTAAGATAAAAAAATATTAAATAAATATTTATACCTATCTCAATCATTCAACTTCAAAAATATATCAAATAGATATAAAAAATAGTTAAATATACCTTTAACAAAAAAAAAATAGTGGCTTCTATGAAGTAGACCTGATCAGGGGTGATAATACCGGCTGATATTTACAATATCGCTCGATATCTGATATATATCGTTGATATCAGTCGATATTGATGATTTTTTTTTTAAATAAAAAATATAAGAGAGAGAAATTTATCAGTCAATAATAGTGATTTTCTTTTTTAAATAAAAATATAGAAGTGAGAAATTTATCAACAGAAACCAAGATTTATACCTTGGACCTGATCATAAATCCGACATTTTGCAGTATCTTCATCCATGTATGCAGCACAAATTATATCAGGGACTTAAAAGTTGTCCAATTAAAAAAATCCTAATAAAAATAAGTTTTTTTTAGAAAAAGAGTAGAATCTCAGTGTAAGTAGGGTCAGTTTTCGTAGGTTGTATCGTACCTGTGAAGATAGGAAGGTTTACAGAGAATTCTGGAATTCTTAGAATCGGCAGTAAAGTGAAATCTCGATTGCAACTCAGTGAGGTGAGTCAAGACTCATGAAATAGTGGAATTCGTATGTTGGCACTAGAACATGGTAATTGACTAAGCGATGCTGGCGATTCGAGGTAGTGGCAAGAGAGGGACAGGAGGCGGGAGAGGCGGGTCAGATGCATACGTCTTCTTGTGCTGTCGAAGATCATCCCAACCTCTTATCTTCTGCCACCTTGCTCCTCTTTCGCGTTTTTAATTTGTTGGCTATCTTCTTCAAAATTCTTTTTAACGGACAGATGTCCGTTCTCAAGGCTCGTTTTCAAAGTAACAGCTAAAAGAGTCGAAGGATCCCAGTTGTGTGGTTTTTTTATTGCATGTTTCTCTCATTCATTCCCACTATCAAGTCTCAATCAAACCAAAAACCAAAGACTTTCTTCAGTGTTAGTTAGTATATTAGTTACTCGATCACTTCCTCTGCCCATGTCGTCTTCTTGTCATGGTTCATATTATTTGTTGGGAGGAAATGTTCATTTCATTTTGTTGGTATTATAGGTACAGTTGTCTTTTAGAGGTTGAATCACATATAAAACCTAACAAACACATGTTAGATTCCAACGCTGTCAATCCCCACCACTGGTACTATTCATCATCTTCTTCTTTCCCTCCTACCCTTTTTTTTTCAAAAAAACGTTTTAATTAAAAAGCTGTTCTAATGGCTGAGTGTGGGTATTTGCATGTGGAATGCAGAAAAAACAGCCTAAAGATAAGGAAAAGGAAAAGAAATAAAGAAAATCAGGAATCCAGATCAGAAACCCAGATTGGTATTTCCTTATTCTTGAGTTCTACACATCTAGAAGGTTTTGGTTGTTGATTCTTTTATCTCACATTTCTATTTCCTCATTTATTTGAGCTGTTCTAATGGTGGTTTTTTAAAACAGCTAAGAAACCAGAAATCCACAGCAAGGCTACAATTGGTTTCTCCTGCTTCATTTTAATCCATTTCTGATGCACTTAATAAGCGCTCTTTTTTGGGTATGTATTTTCTGTTTCCTGTTTCTGCATGCGTGGGTGTTTTCCTCCGTTTCTTCTTTCAGCTCTTTTGATGGAGGAATGTGGACAGGTTTCTATATAAAATACAGAAGAGGAGCTAAAAAAGGGAATCCGCAGCAAAATAGCAGCTGGGTATTTATTTTTCCCCTTCCTGTCAACATTGATTCATGAACAAGGGTTTTGTGAATGGATTCTCTGAGAAAAACTTTCAAATCTAACATTTCTTACAAGCACATGGGTAGGAAACCAGCTGACGGCCTGAAGAGAAGTCCATCCTCTTAGGTCACCAAGAAGATGCAGAGAAATCCATGGATAAAAGAGACACTGTGGTTAATATCAATGATAGCAATGGGAATCTCAAAGATGGCGAGCCTGCTGTTGATAATAAGAACAATGTATGGAGGGGTTCAAGCTACGATTTTTGTCAAGAGGATGGTAAAGATGGTGGTGATTTGCAGTACCAAGGAAATGTGAACAAAGTCGGCGATGATGAATTCAATTTTCAGCATGGACCGTCAAATGATGATCCACCATCAAAGCTCATTGGGCAGTTCTTGCACAAGCAGAAGGCATCAGGCGACATGTCATTAGACATGGACTTGGAGATGGATGAGCTGTGGCATGACCGTCGTCTTTCGCCTGCAACTGAAAATTCAACTCCAAGGCAGTCAATCTCCCCCAAGGAGCTGAAGGTCTCATTCAAGGATTCCTCCGAACAACAGTTTGAGATATCCTCTGAACCCGTCAGGCAACGCCGCAAGGGGCCTTCTGATGATGAAGCTAGTGACGCTGGTGGCGAAAAGCAAAATGCAGAAACATTGAATTCGGGAGGGGTCTTGAGATGCACTTCAAGTTCTTCACTTAGGCAAAATTCGAGCTTGTTGCGAACCAAGACGAAATCAAGGCTGTTGGACCCACCTGAAGATGAGGTGAAAAAATCTGGGAGGACAAAATCTGGGCAATTGAAATCGGGAATGCAGGGAAGAATGGATGAAGAAGATGATGACCCTTTCCTAGATGAGGACCTCCCTGATAAATTCAAGCAAGGGAAGTTGGATGTTTTCATTGTTCTTCAATGGGTCAGCCTCTTTGTCATCTTGGGTGCTTTCGTTTGCAGCCTCACAATTCCCTACTTAGCAAGAAAGATGGTATGGGATCTGCATCTTTGGAAATGGGCAGTAATGGTTCTAGTTCTGATATGTGGACGGTTGGTCTCTGGTTGGGGAATTCGGATTGTCGTCTACCTCTTCGAGAGAAACTTTCTCTTACGTAAGCGGGTCTTGTATTTTGTCTATGGTGTGCGGAAGGCAGTTCAAAACTGCCTGTGGCTGGGTCTAGTTTTGGTTGCATGGCATTACATTTTTGACAAGAAAGTTGAAAGGGAGACAGAAAGCAGGACCTTACCTTATGTAACTAAAATTTTAGTCTGTCTCTTGGTGGGCACATTGATTTGGCTTCTAAAAACGCTTCTTGTTAAGGTCTTGGCCTCCTCTTTCCACGTGAGTGCATACTTTGATCGGATCCAAGAATCATTGTTTAACCAGTACGTAATCCAGACTCTCTCTGGTCCACCTTTGATTGAAAACAACACATTAAGGAAGAAGAAGAGAAAGTCATGGCTGAGGTTCAGAATCTTCAGAATGCTGGTGCTAAGATGCCTGCTGATCTCAGAGCTGCAGCATTGCCAGGTGGAAGGGTAATTGGAAGTGGAAGGCTCCAAAAGAGCCCTAAGACTGCAAAGAACTCAAAGTTTTCTGGAGCAGTTTCCGAGCCCAAGGAACAGGGGATAACAATTGATCATCTTCACAAACTCAACCAGCGGAATATTTCTGCTTGGAACATGAAGCGATTGATAAATATAGTCAGGCATGGGGTTCTGTCTACACTGGATGAAGGAATACAGGAAGAGAATCAGGATGATGAGTCAGCAATGCAGATTCGAAGTGAACGCGAAGCTAAAGCTGCTGCAAAGAAGATATTCCACAATGTAGCACAGCCTGGCTGCAAGTAAGTTGAAGTTATTGCTTTCTGTGTGCTTTGTAATTCTATGTGACATTGAATGCTTTGGTTTGCATCTAAACGTGGATTTCCTCCATTATTTAACTTATTGAGTATCATAGTAGATCCTTTTGGATTAGAGTTGCGAAAAGCTTCAACCAATCTTCATCTTTCAGTTGGCAATATGCCTTGAAAGACTTAATTCAACATATGGAAAATGCTCTAATTGAAATGACAATAATTCCTTAGTTATTTTGCATTGCCACTAAAGTTCTTGAAGAAAATGCATTTACATTCAATTGGAAACATAAAGGGTGTGTCCAATTGTACCCGAAATCGATGTTTAGGTAAAGTCAATTTTCAGATTTTTTTTTTTTTTTGAATTTTAAGCAGTTTATTCATTCATAGAATAGGGAAACCTCCCTAAATTACAGTACAGGTCCCAAAAGGGGAAGATACAAAACTATGGCTGATACAAAAGGCAAAACAAACTCTTTACAGACTCTAAATCAGCTCAGAAAACTGAAAAGGGCATCAGATGATACAAAAGCCAAAACAATTATTTACAGGCTCCAATACTAGACAGGAAGCAGAACAAGCTGCTACATCTAAAGACAGTTTTACTTCCCAGACTTGATCAGGTATGCTGTTATTATAGACCTCCAAGCTGTTTCAGATACCAGCTATAAGCTGAAGACAGATTTTTTTGGGCTTCATCCAATCATTGAGCTTCCAGAAGAACAGCAATTCCTTTATTTCCTGCATGGTACATCTTCCTTGAGAATTTCCATCCAAGTTTCATGTCTTCTTCCATCAAGAATCCAAAGGACAGAGACATGGAAAAAAGGAAGAAGAAACACGTCTTGCATATTTACACATAAAAACAATGGGCTAGCCCACATGGGTGTAGCTCAACTGGTAACCTCCCTCCTCAGGAAGTGGGAGGTGTCAGGTTCGAGTCTCCATGGCCCTGGTGTGCCTTAAGAGCAGTGGGTATCACCCGTAGGGATTTTTCGCTGGGTTTCCGCGTTTTCCCACACGTAAATTCAAAAAAAAAAAAAGGGCTATCCCCCCTTTGTTTTTCAATCCAAGAACAGAGCATACAGAAGCATAAAAACTGACACTTATTCACTTTGTCATGCTGACTGCTGAATTCATCCAAGAGCTGAGATACATTCCATCCTAATTTCGATTTTCCATTCATTCATTAGCTCTCTTCTGAATAGAGATGGCCATGGGTTCAAGGATTGCCAACTGTTCTGCAACTGCAGATCATTTGCTGCTATGGATTCTTACCAGATACTGCACTGTCATTCTTTAGGCTCTGAAAAAAAAAAACCATAATACAGAATCTTCAAATTTCAAATTCAATTGAAATGAATGTAGGATCCCAGATTCTGTTGTTCTGTATTAGCAGCAGATTTTGCTTTTAAGATTTTTCATCCAGGATTCAAATCTTCTTGGAGTTGAGATATACCATGTGTTAAACATGGAAAGGCAGACAAGGATTTCTCTTATGTGGATTTTCCATCTCCAGTCAGCATCTTCAGGGTTGGATGTCCTTTCTGATTTGTTGATCTTCTATGACAATCAAGATGGAGCTTGATTTGTATGTGTTGATGATCCATAATAGGTTCTTTTGAATGACAAAGCCCCATAAAAGGGTCAATGTTCTATTTGTGGCAAAGTAGAGGTTCAATTTGGGTCAGGTGGAGCTCAAGCAATTGATAGCAAGAAGTTTCAACCCAGATTTTGACTGAGAAATGAGAGGGCAATCAAGAGGGAGGTCGAGAGAGAAGTGGAGAAGAAAATGGGCAAGAACATATGGTCTGTGTTTTGGATGAGGAGAACTTAAAGTAGGATGTTCTCCGAGGGTAGAACTTTGCCCATCTTCTCTTTTTCTTGGAGAAGATGGTGTTCTCTTGCTAGAGGTGGAGAACACCATCTTCTCCTAGGGAGGGGAAGTTCCACTGTTTATGGCCCCAATTCTACGGAGAACTGATCCAAATAGGAGAAGTCTTCCCACTCCACCCATCCAAACACAGCTCATGGTATTGTATTCCATCTCTTCTTTGATCGTAAAACTCATAATATATTTTCTTATAATCATAGAAACCTCAGTCTTGTTCTTCTATTGCCTAAAAGGAGGACAATCCATTTCCTTAAAACATCTAGAATAATGTGAGCACAAAAGTGTCAGAACTATCTCTCCCTACATAAAAAAAAATAAGCCCCTCTGTCCGTTTTCTTAAAGATTGGAAAAAACTCCTCATTTTCTAATTCCTGTTCTATTCCTTCTCTAGAGAGAGAGAGAGAGAGAGAGAGAGAGAGAGAGAGGTGTCAGATTATAAAAGTAAATGATATGTGTTAAAAACATAGTTCAGTTGGGTCAAATTAATAATAGAAGTAAATGATATATATTAAAAACATGGTTCAGTTGGGTCAAAATGATTCGTAATTCAGCTCAGGATTCCAACCCAACCCAGTTAGGTTCAACCTGAAACAGACCCTAGAACAGAGTGAATTCTATGTTACACTTGATATGTCTCTCAAATTAACCCAATCAAACAGCAATCTGCTGGGAATGATTTGTGTTTGAACTGGTAATGTCAGGAAATCCCATCTAATGCACATTTTTTAGTTTGATGTTGCCCTATACTCCTAGTGTAATGAGAACCGTCCGTTGTGCAAAAACATTCAAACCACTTTCTACCAAGGGTACATGATGCGGAGCATTTATTGCAGATTCCATAATTAGTAGTTGCTTTCCATAATTTAGTAGTTGTTGTATTTAATTTTCTTTGAGGTTGGTTTTAGTTAGTTTCTATTTTGTTTATTGCTATATTTAGTTAATGTTTTATTTTAAGGAGAGTTCTATATAAGTTGTAGCCTCCTTGAGGCAAAGACAGATTAATGAATAAGATTTTGATTTCCGAGCATACCTCTATGCCGTGCATGTGTTGGTGAGAATCCAAGGGCGTGAAGCCATCATCCTTTTTTCCAGGTACTTCTATCTTTCTTCTATCTTCTTCTTTCACTCTTTTCTTCTCCTTCCTCTATCCTATACAACTAGCCGAAATTTCCATTGTTGCTGCCATACAAATCCCTGTCCTAGACCTCGCACCATCCCTTGACTCAAATCCTATTTCCGCCCCTGCTCTACCCCTATACAGGTTGCTGCCCCTTTCTTTAGGCTTGATCTGCCCTATCAGCCCTCCAGATGCATCCTAACTTCCGCCAGTCCCACTATTGTTAGATCTGCCATCGCCAACTTTCTACAGCCTCTCATCTCTTTGCTGCAACCTGTCCTGAACCCAGATCTGCTGCCACCTACGAATCCTACCTTCTTTCTCTCCTTTTCTTCCATCCCCTTTCCGTAGCCAATTCCTGAATACCCCCATCCTGCCCGTCATGCCCGTCATGCCCTTCCAAGCCAGCCATTCGTATCCCCTTTTTTTAAAGCCTAAATTATATCATGCAGTCATTCTCCAGTCCTATTCTTTTCATTAGCCCATCTATAACTCCTATTTTATTATTTAAAATCATGTGACATCTCATTTAATATATATATGCATATTTCGTTCAAAATCAGGGCCTCTGTTTGTTTACATCATATTCTAGGATTTGCATAATTATTTGTGATAAATTTATATTCTTGAATTGTTAGTATTAATTGGTTGTTTAATTTTAGCCCATTTAGATTTAGGGTGCATTATTTTCATCCCTTTAATCCACATTTAGGCATTTAGAGTTACCTTATACTTTGTCTGCATCAGTACAACTAAGTCCGTCCTAGTCTATTATTACTTTATTAGAGCTCGCCACATCATGGTGGTCTTGGATGTCAACCATGTGACTTGGAAAAATCTTAACCTGTGTGTGGTCTGGTAATACATCCCAGTACTAGTATTGGAGCTGGCCACATTATGGTCCTGGATGTTGAATGTGACTCGAGAAAATGTACCCTGTGTATGATACTTTGCTTAAATATTTCCAGTGCACCTTCTAACTTTGATATGTAACATGAGAATCGATGGGCACTGGCAGGATTTTATTGGTAAACCTCTTCTTGCTCCATGTTGGCTGTTTTGGATATTATTTTCTTCTGTCACAGATCAATCAGATGGTTAAGATAGCTGGCCAGTGAGTATTTTCTACTATAGCTTGTTTGCAATGAACCATAATGTGCTTGGTCGTCTGGTGTCTCTAGACCATTCAATATCATACCATGTTTCTTACTTAGACTTTGGTTATTGAATAGGAGCACCAAATTGAGGTTAGGTTCCATATTTTGTAACATAACGTTTAGTTGCTATTCAAGTTAATATGATTACATTCTTATTTCATTGGCTCTTTTCTTGCCTGATGTCACTTGTTTGCATCTTGTTATTTTATTTATTTTTTATTCTTTTCGTTTATTTATTGTGTCTTATTCATTTAAATATGAGCTACAATATGTGTTTTCATGAAACTTGCAGGTATATCTACCTGGCTGATCTGATGCGCTTCATGAGAGAAGATGAAGCTACAAAAACTATGGGTCTCTTTGAAGGAGCAAGTGAAAATAAGAAAGTCAGCAAAACTGCACTCAAGAACTGGGTGGTAGGATGCTTTTAGTTTTGACTGATTTTGAACTCTTGGTCTAGTGAAATATGTAAAAGGAGTTTGCTAAGCACCTAATTAGCGAAGTGTACTCGATCTATTCAATGAATGGTTCTTTTGAGTCCATAATTCACGTGTGCCACATGCAATCTGTGCAACAAATGAACCCTTGCTATGGACGGCCTCGCAGAATATGGGTGGCACATTATGTCCATTGAATGAGGATTATTTAGTGTTTCTTCAACCACTTATTTTCTTTACAAACCGTTGGCCATCTGAAGCCATTTTGCATGTTTTATTGACATGTGTAGCTGAATGTAGATTAGCTGGTTATGCATATGTTCATATGGTAGTGTAAATCTAGTAATCTTATATTCTTATTCATCGTCATTCATAGGTCAATGCATTCAGAGAAAGGAAAGCCCTCTCATTGACGCTGAATGATACAAAGACAGCAGTAAATAAGCTCCACCAAATGGTGAATGTCGCTGTAGCCATCATTGTGGTGGTTATCTGGCTTCTTATTCTTGGAATTACAACCACCCATGTTATAGTTCTTATTTCTTCTCAGCTTCTGCTTGTGGTTTTCATCTTTGGAAATACTTGTAAGACAGTGTTTGAAGCAATTATCTTTTTATTTGCGATGCATCCCTTTGATGTGGGCGACAGATGTGAAATTGATGGGGTACAGGTATAAACCTAATTATACTTTCAAACATTAGAAGGTTTTACTATTGCACAATAGGGACTGGTGGAGATTCTTTTTTATTTGTTATATTATTTAATTTTGTATGTGTGTCAACAAGCAACGTTGTAGGCAAGGCCCACCTTTTGGTGATCTGTGCCATTTATATCTGATGAGCCTTTAAATTAAAGGGCTAGACAAACCTGAGCCTGGTCCAAATTGTATTTGTAGGATTCAAACTCAATTTTAGCCCGAAATATATGTGATCTTATTCGTACTCGAGCTTCTTTGAGTGTAGAATTGATTTCCTTTTGTATTATTCTATAAAGTAAAATTAAATGTTGCATAATTTTTTTTATATATATACTACAATTGAAGAAAATTAGATTTTATACAATGTGGTTCAAAATTCAATCTTAGGTTTTCATAAACTAAGTCCTGAACCGACCCAAATTCCAGTTTAGGCCTGATATTTTTTGTGCCTGAAAGTGAACCTGACCTGAGTTTGGGTCAATCCAAACCCAATTTTTTTTGAGTTTCTTCATACGGGCTGGGCTCGCGTTATGACCAGCCCAACCTAGCCCCAATGCTAGCATCTCTACTATTGCATTATCCTATTGTCAAGGGATAACTACCACCTATAATCCATATCTAGAAGGGGTAAATTGATTTTTTATGTTCATGAATTATCCAATGAATGGTTGGGTATTTATTATATAGTACACCCCTTATATCCATGATTTATTATAGTCAAGCGGTTGCTCCTATGTAAAGTTTCTTGGTAAAAAAATATGAGCTTTTTGGTATACAAGTTCAATAAAAATAAATAATGATTCAGTTATCCTCTTTTCCCATAACTTACAATGACCTTATGTTTCTGCTTGTGCAAATTTCAGATGGTAGTCGAGGAGATGAACATCCTTACAACGGTCTTTTTGAGGTATGACAACCAAAAGATCACATATCCAAACACTGTACTCGCTACAAAGCCAATCAGCAATTACTATCGAAGTCCAGATATGGGAGATGCAATTGAGTTTTGTGTCCACGTCTCGACTCCACTGGAAAAAATAGCTCTCATGAAAGAAAGAATTAAGGGGTATGTAATGCAACATATCTTTTCTGTTGTTCCTGATTTTCAGTGCATAAAGCTGCCATGTCAATACCTTTTCAATGTGATCACATTGTATGACTGAAAAGCTTCCCAGGGGCTACTACCTGATTTCTAGATAATTTTTTTTTTTTTTTTTTGACTTGTGATATCTAGATAATGTTGTTAGTTTATTTGAAAGATCTAGATAATGTTAGTTATAGATCCATTTTATCTAAGGGCAGCTCTAAGGAGACTGGGGTACCCATTTGACATGGGGAGATTGCTCATTTATCAAGGAATGGGGTTGGGAATGAATAGACTTTATGGATGACATAATTCAAGGGAAACTCCTTAATCTGATCATCATAACTTCATAAGATGGGCCATGAGAATCAATGGTTTTATAGAAATCAAAATTTTTAAAGTCTAAAATCACAAGGCCACTATGGCTAGATGGATTTGAAATTTTTCATGATCAATATTCTTATCATTATCTACATATTTCACCAGAAATTATGGGGCTCACCTCAATATTTATAGAGCAGCTCTCCTTAATGAGAAGTCTCCTAGAGTTTTCGTTTACCTAAATTTACATGCATGGAACCCATCTTTCAAGTGCATGTTGGCACTTGGTCTATGTTGGTCGAAAATCATCCTGTGGACAGCAAATCGTGCGTGGCTTCATCACAGGACAAATCTTCATTTTGCTTTCATGGGTATAACAACTTAGTGGGAAAGGATTCAAAGATGATGACTGTAATTTTTTTTTTTGGTGGGGTTGGGTGCAAGGATTGTTGGATAGTACACTTCCTTAGGGAATATGAGACTCGTATTCTTATATATATGGAAAATGTACTAATCGGAAACTGTCTCATATTCCTTCTTTTTTTAACCACTCAAAAATGAATATGAGACAATTTCTGTTGAACACATTTTCTTGTCATTGACAGATGGAACACAAAACAGTTGCTGATGAGCACATCATTCTATCTGAGGAGAAATTTTTTGGGATGTTTATGATGTGAACAGCATGGAAATGATGCATCAATGACTGGTAATTGGAGTAGGTCAACTGGAGGCAATGGATAAATTATTAAAAGCACAGTTGCAGATCTTGTTTCTTGCAACTGTCACTGGAAATGCTCAAACTTTTCAGATGTTTCACTATTTATTTATTATGATTATTTTTGGGATATGGATTCTCACTCATAAATCATTTAAATATACATTTAAGAGTTTCTTCAGAAAACTATATTAAAAAACTAGTGAGTTTTATATCCCGTAGAACAATAAAATTATTAGTGAATTTTCTTAGAACATCTCCCTCACAATTATGGGTTGAAGTTCCAAGCAGTGGTCTGAGCCTCTCAATATTGGGGTTTCCAAACTGTGTTTTAATCTATGGCGAGGAGATGGCATACACTGTAATAGGGATGAATTGCCACTGAGATTAAAGAACTAGGTTCCTGATCCTATTTCATGCAATTGGTCCAACTCCGATGCTGTAATATGGAGAGAGGTAGAAACCGGCATGGGTGTAGCTCAGTTAGCTTGAGCTTCTAAGAATAGACTAGAGATCTCGGATTTGACTCTCCCTGGAGTTACCCGATACATATGGCTTGCAAGTGGTTTTATGTATCCATGGAATTAGTCTCACTTCAATGTGGGGTGAGGATGCATGATCTTAAAAAAAGGTCATAGGTAGAAATATAAGGGAATAGTAGAATTCAAGGCGGTAGATAACTTTACTGGGTTGTGATAGCAGTTTTTACTTCTCACATTATTGATGTTGCAAAATGGAACAAATACATTGAGGTAACCTCTCAAAAAAAGGTAAAAAAAGAAGAGAAGAAAGATGGTTTTTTGGTCAATTAGTTATGGGTAAATTATCAATGGAATCTGAAAATGTTTAAATGTACTTATATTTTTTTTTTCATGGTAAAATAATAGAATTAAGAAATTGATTTAGTTTTGTATAAAAAGAATGAAGTGAATGGCTTGGCCTTATCATGTGCACAGTGTGTGTTTTAACTGAGAATATGGAGAGAACATGAAATACTACTCAAAGCTAAAATTTGTATACACGTCATCTCCTATTATTTGGGGTTGTATTCCGAGTTCTTTTCAAACCTGTCCAGAGCCATGTTCTTTGCTAGTCTACAATCCATTCTATTTATTCTTACCATTTGTTCCAAGGCTTTCTTGGTCTCCCTTTCTTCTAGTTCATGACACTTACAAGTTACAATGAGGTTCTAGTATATATAGTTTTTTTTTTTTTCAATTATAACCTTCCTATATCATCTTCTCACTAAGCTTCCTGGTGTTACATTTCAGATTGTTATTGTTTTTATTTCATTTACTTCTTATCTTGACACTAGATTTCAACCACAACTCAATGAAGAGACACAGTTTGCTAAAACTGCATGATTGCCTTTTTTTTTTTTGTCTTTGTTAATTTCATGAAGGCATTGTATGATTCTTGAATGGTAGAAGACAGCTCTGTTTGTTCAGGAAGTAGAAGGTACAGGGTGGACGAGGGACCCACCTTTGGTAAAGAAATCCATTCATTTGGTCAACCCCTCATTGGATAGGCCACGCCCTAATATTGTACCTGTCTGATCCATTTGATTGGTGCCTGCTGTACCAATACCTGATGGACAGTTACACCCATTATCTTCTTTTTCCAAGTGTGCAATTGATGCATTTGTTGGGAAAAAAATTGGTTTATTTTGCATTTATTAGATCGATTTTATGAACTGATCACTGGAAGGTAGTCGTACTTGTCAAATTAAAGAAAATGCATGTTAACCAATGTGTGTTCCATTTTTTTAGTTATTTATTCCATTTTGGTATCATTACCAACTACATAATGCTATTATGTTGGAAAGAGGTCATCACTCTGATGACTACCCAGTTCTTTGGCAGGAGAATAGGTTATGCCTTGTAAGCCTTGTCTTGGAATCTTGGATGGGCTACAGGGTATCCTTGTCCCTGAAAATGATATCAGCCATAAAGTTGATATAATGTGATGGTTTTTATTTTGTTAAAAATCTACACTGGTTCATTATTGGGGCCTTGTTAAGAGCATACTGAAGACTGGTAAATGATCTATTGTAAACTGGTTCACAAAAATTGATGCCAATGTCAAGCACTGACTATTGCATTGAAGTTTTGGATGCATTTAAGAAAGAAACCTGACAACTTTTTCTCATCCAAAGGTTGTAATTGAAAATTCACACCAATTCATTGTGAATCGGTTCACAAAGATTATTTCTCCTGAAGACAAGATCCCCATCTTGGGAGATAAAAAGGGGAAAAAATGTCTTGTTGAATTCACAGCTGCTGGATCAAAAGGAAAAGAATACTAAAGAACTGTTGGATGTGGATGTGGAATATGATTGGGATGTTTCTACTTATCCTGTCACAGGTATATTGAGAACAAGAAGGAACACTGGTACCCTGACCCAATGATTGTGGTCAAGGATGTCGAGAACATGAACAAGCTGACAATAGCGGTGTGGCTTCAGCACCGCATGAATCATCAGGACATGGGTGAGAGGTGGATGAGGAGAGCCAGCTTGGTTGAGGAGATGGTCAAAGTTTTCAGGGAGCTTGACATTGAGTATCGCTTGCTGCCTCTCGATGTTAACGTCCGTGACATGCCCTCCTTGTCATCATCCAGGCTACCATCAACTTGGGCTACTTTTGCATGATTGTACAAACTGAACAGTTCTAGTTTATATTAAGATAGAATACATGTTGCGCCCCAGAGTATAGGATTAGGATCTTCTGTATATGTATAACTTCTGTCATCTTATTCAATAGAAACTGGTAGATTCTTTAGGATCTTATAGTTTTAAGGGTAATAGTATCTGAGCCAAGAATGTTATTCTCACATGTAGTAGTCTGCTCTTCGAAGTTGGTTTTTGTCATTTTGTAACTACTGCATCTATGACTGTCATGTGGTCTTTGTTATTCAGGCAAAGGTCATCCAACATGCCGGCAATGGTCCTCATTCAGATGGACTTTGTGGTGGTGAAACCATTAGGGTAATTCAATGGATGTGAATGCCCTGGACTGGTTGGAAAACCTTGGCCTGTTTCGTGGTTCGATTCATTGGTGGAATAAGAATCCTTTTTCATTCTTGTGCTTGCAGAATATTAGAAGTGTAAAAACAGGAACCAGTCAGTCATGAATGGCCATGTCAGAAACACTGATTTTTGAGAAGCATTCCCGTTGTGTAACAATTCTGTGATTCTGGATGCTGAACAGGTCTCCTGGTTACTCTTAGCCATTTTAGGGGCTTTTAGTTTATGCGGACTCTGCAGGTTGGGGAGCATTTTTAGCTGCAAACTGATAGTTTTCTGGAGGGAGACTCGCCCGATGACGGCATTCTCGCTCGGGAGTGGAAAGCTGGTGAGCTGGAGTAGCCTTCAGCTGCTTGTCATGGAAGCACGGCAAATCCTTCCTTGATTCAGCCCGTGCGACACTCGAACAATACGTAGTCAAGCGAGTCAGTCTTACCACCAATATGGATTACTCCTTGGACCAATGTGATTAAACCAAACCATACACAAGCTTAAACACAAGAATGAGATGGAAATATCAAAACTTAGCAAAACACAAACTCAACTTGTATTGATGCCTTAAGAGAAGTACAAGGCAAACACTCTCAAGTCTTGAACTTAAAATGAATACAAGGCCTGGAAATTTCTTAAGCTCTCACTCTCACACTAAGCTAGAACTCTTGGTTAGCTTGGGAGCAAATGAGCTCTCCACCCTTATTTATATTTGAGGCCATGGACCAAATGTGGGTAGCATTGTGCCAACTGCCAAGTGGTAAAAATCTAATGGTTCCTCGAAAATATCTTAGATATTGTTTACAACTCTACACTACTTTAGAATCTTCCACACAATTCTACGAGACTCCCACTCTACAAGACTCCAAACATTTCTACAAATTTTTACATGAACCTAGAGTGTCCTAAACTCTCCGAGACAGCATACATGTACTCTACATGTATATCTACATTTATAGAAGTATTTCAACTATTTGTTTTTATTTTTCTTCTTTAACTTTCTCTTAGCTGATTGTCGGGTCACGGATAATCGAGCTGCTCCAATTCTAACCCTCTTCTCTTAGTTGACTCTTTAACACAGCCGAGTATATTTGAGGTTTCTCCAATTGAAAGTTTGATAAATTATTCAAACAAAGAAAAAGAGAATTCAATAAATAGATCCAAAACACTAACTACTGTAAATAACTTAAGAAATTTTTGAGTTCTAAGTGTTGATTTTTTGAAATGAGTTCTAAACTTTGATTAAAAACTTGAAATGACTTTGGTTCCGAGTTGAAAAGGTAATTAATATTTTATTTTATAGATGCAATTTCATATTATTTGAACATCTTATTACAAATAAATATAGTCATCAACTCTTTATACCTGAATAATTTGAAAACTAATATGTATACATCATTGAGCTGCAAGGTCTAGTCAGACGTGAATTAACGTGGACATGGCTAGGCCAAGGAATGACAATTTCTGATATGAAAATTTTGGATTTTGGTCATACATCTTCAAAAAAAATTAAATTGAGCTAACTCAATTTGATTTGGAATAAATCTAAGCTTCCAATCATCTCGTAATCGGAAAGAAATGGGGTCTTAAAGTTCTAAAAAGTATCCAAGTTGGGTTGAGGGGTTCTAGACCCAAACTTGACCCAACTTGACTAGAATTGAAAACACCATTTAAAAGCTACTTTTTGCCCATTGGTTCTAGTTCATGTACTCCATCCAAGATCCAAGTTCAAAAATCTTAGCCATGTGGTTTCCATTTTCTATGGCTCAATGAGCTCAAGGGAAGTTTTAGTATCTTTCATTTTCTATTAAGATAATTTTTTATCTAGTTAAATAAAATAAATTTGAAATTTTGAATAAGATTAAACCAGACAATATATACATATATATATATTATTACTTATAACCAATCCAACCTAATTTCACCCACTGCCACCCTAGCTAACCAAATGATGGTCCACAATCTTTAGCGGCTATTTTGGCTTTTTATTTTATCTTTTGTCACTTTTCGCCAGTCATATGAGCTGATTAGCCCAATTTTATTGACCAGTTTGGAGTATGCCTGATATATCATTGATGAATCTTGATTAGTTAACCGAATCACCAACAGGCACAAAGTTAAGTCTGTTAAAATATATTATTTACATTCTGATGATATAATTTATCTTAAAAAAATTCAACATTGAAGTAAAAATAAAAACGAACAAATTTAAATACAAGGAAATAAAAAGGAATTGAACCGTTACTATAATGATTAAATTCTTCCAACAGTATTAATGAGTACATGATCATTTAGATCATGCTTTTTTATTAACAAGGGTGGTACTTATGATGGTCAAATTCCATTTATAGACGTTAAATTTTGTTTTTAACTCTGCATTCAAATTTACTTGGATTATTTTATCACACACTATGGTGGGATCCACATCATGGAAGGTCCAAAGTTTCATCCATGAAGAATACCCACCCTAAACCCTAAACCTCAGAAACATAGCTAGCAAAGCAAGTATGACAATGATAAAGCTAAAAAGTAAATGGAGCAATTTTTTTTTTCATGATGGCTCTGATACTTTCTGATGTATATTCTTCCAGTTTCATACAGAATTTCTAATATATCATTTCTCTCTGACCTACTGTTTATCATCATTAAGTCTGGCTTTAACATACACTCTACTCTGTAGGAAGTTCATTCTGCATCCATGAAGAATACCCACCCGCTATGTCTGTGATGCCAGTAAAACCCTAAAAGGAGACATAAAACAGTTATTCTACAATCAGAGTTCATCAATTAAGTTTCACAAGTATCAAGTTATCAAGAAAGTTACTTGGACCTGGAAGAAAAAAAACAATCAAGTTTGAAATGCAATATATCAATAAAACAGTATAAAGATTATATAAGGGTATTTAACCCAAAGAGGTTGGAGTGATGGCCATGAACCCACCTCAGGAAGTCTTGAATTAGATTCTCACTCCACCTCAAAGGGCCACTCTCCGTAGAGTTACTCAATGTGTTTGGGTAGGCTTGCACATGTCCCAAGAATTAATCGGGTGCTCTAAGAAGCTTCGAGACATTGGTATTAAAAAAAAAGATTATAAAATGGTATTTATAGTTTTATACTTTCTCGTGTGAATTGTTGGTTATTAACTAAAGTAGGGCATTTTTAAAAAAGCAGAAAAAAGGTTAGGCTACTTCAATATTTTCTGAATGTCTAAATAGTAAGACGAGATTAAACTAATTAATCATTTAGAATTGTAAAGAAAGCTTTAGACGCAAATAGTCGGAAAAATAGTTGAAGGTGCATCTTCATGGATATTAGAGTAAATAGCATAAGACAATTAAAATAGAAAATGATAATCCAAAAGGGTTGGAGTGATGGCCAAGAACCTACTTGAAGAAGTGGGAGTTTTGAGTACGCTTCCCATTCCATCCCAAAGGGTCATTCCAGTGTGTGTAAGTAGAGAGGTTTACACATGCCTTGAGGATTAGTCGAGTGCTCTAAGAGGTCTGCAATACATGTTGATTCTAATGATCTCCCCCTAAAAAAAGGGGGGGAGGGAGGATTGCAGCCTTCAGAATTTCTCCTTGTTGCTGCCTTCCATTTCCAAGAAGGTAATAAGATTCAGGTCATGTTGTGAAGGAATGAACTTGCAACCAAGGATCATAAGAATTGGATTGATCACTAGCACTGTTTTCCTTGACTGTGATGGGAGTGGGATGAAATTGTGAAACTGGTGAAGTAAAAAATTCATACATATTAGATGATCTCACAATTTCAATTTACTTCACATGGTCATCATTACCATCATTAAGCTTATCTCATCTCTCAACCACATGTAATATGATTCCATCTCCCCACTAAACAATCCTCAGTTTTGCGACCCTTGTCTAGAATAAACAAGAACTGGTGGTTTTACAAGATCTAGTAAGATGCTTGTTTGCAGAAAATAGGTTAATATCCAATTAACAGGTTGAAAGATTGAAACACAATAACCGATACTTACAGCAGATGAGAGTTCAGTTGCTGCCATGAGTGACCTTTTCCCACTCTGGCATCCCTGTAATGGTAAGGCGTTAATCTATAATAAGAAAAGCCATGAAAACCAGTTGTCCAATACTCAAAATAAGGATCAAAGAAGAGCAAAGGCGTGTGGGCATACAACTATTATCTCATCGTCTTTTCCAAAATGTGACAATACCTCCTCAAAAAAGTTTGGGTTCTTCGTCATCCCTGTATTTTTACAATCAATAAATCACAAGAAAACATGTAAATCATAAAACATCGTTTGGAATTCCAAAAAGAATTTAGATACAATTCATGATTGACCTATGAAGTTTATCAACAGTTACAAGTTGATGTCTATACACAATATATTCAGCAAAGGATTACTGACATTTCAATTAATAGATGGAGAACTGTAGTACTGATAGCAACCCAACCTTAACAAACTCTATTTAAGTAACCAGAAAACAAGTTAAATTCACCGAGCAAAAGACTTCCCTCTTTCTCCTTACTGGACGGCAGCCAATGAAAAATTTCTCAGACCAAAGGTGGTCCTTGATGAATTGATGGTTTCATTAGACTAGTGTCAAACACCAATGACAAGAAACCAAGGCTCAGCTAAAAGAATCAAAGTGTCCAACAGTCTTTCAATTATAAGCTTCCTCAGTAACATTATTTGATATTCCAAATGTCCAACCAGACTTGATTCGCAAAGCCAGTAAAAAGGAAATCACCCTTTTACGCAAGTATAACATCAATATGCAAACACAGCGTTGGTGGTGATATCAAAATTTTTAGATGAGCAACATTATGGCATGCTTGTGTTTCCACACATAATCAAGTGAGACAAAAAACCAACTTTCCTATCCCGAAGGTAAGTGGTTTCATTGAAAATGACCTTTTAGCGAGGAAAATCTACCTTCTGCAGATGTAGAATGCACATTTCATTGAAGATCATATCTTCTAACAAACATGGGACAATCAAAATTGGTTAGAAAACAACTTATCATTTAGTAAAAATGATCTTGAGTTTTGTGCAAAAGTTCATTTTCATTGAAAATCCTGCTTTCAATAAAAAATACAAACAGACCCTTAAACTATAGAATCCCGTAGAAAAATATGGGATACATATCCTAAAACAGTTCAATTTTTATGCTTATGCCTACCCCATTCACCACTTCAATCATTCATTGACTGAGGAACAAATACTAAGAGCATGAAGGATCTGTAAAAACCTTTTCCTCTTCGATCACACAATGGCAAAGAAACAGAACAAACATAACCCAATTTGGCAGCTCAACTTGTTAAACAATTCAACATGCAAGAAAAATTACTCAGAGATCAAGCTTCAATATCAGTCAACAGATAAAAAATTCTAATCAAGGTGCATGAAAAACAACAGTAAAAAATGTGTATACATAAACTAATGGTTATTCCTATTGCCCTAAGAACTTAAAATGGAACAGTAATTACTTGCCAATTACAATTTCAACATTGTTCAACAGGGGAAAAGGCTAACCAATGTACAAGAAAAACGTAAGTTAAACATGAGTTATTACCAGATCCAACTCTGAGCATGTAGGGAACATTAATAGCCCCCACAGCATGTCCGGCACTAAACTCTTCCTCTGTCCTACAAAAATCAAATCCAACACAGAATTCCAAAAGCAAACAACATTAGAATATTTCCTTTCAAAAATTCTGTAGATACAAGCAACGTCAAAATATTAAAGGAAAATCTTCCCCTGATTGACTTACCATAATTGTATATTCTATTAGTGTTAGCTTCGTAATCACGGGATTGTAAATTGATTATTAATTAATTTTTTCCTCGCAATAAGCCATTTTACTCAATTCTATATGGTATCATAGCCAGAAGGTCCGACCATGAGTAAAGCCTCTCTTTCTTTCCTCCCACCCCACTCAGATTATTCCAATAGAACTTCCATTCCAATCAAGATCAACTAAAAATAGATTATTCATTTATTCGACTATTTTAATGTACCTGACATCAAGATATCGGTGACCGGCCTGAAGGAGCTCATGTGCTACCCGAACAGGGACTGATTTTGGGACACTTACCGCATCTGGGTTTGCCCCAGCTGCGGTCGCCAGACTGTCGTATACACCAAATGATCAACACAAACACAAGAAAGTAGAATCCCAATTCTGAAATCAAGCTCTGCTTACTTTTGAGTCTGAATTGAAATCTTTAGTACCTGACATCTCGACGTAGGCCGGCTGTGACTGCTGACTGAAAATGCAGCCTCGCTGAAACTAGTGTGGGCGAAGGAGGTAAACATCTGCAAATTACTGGGATTAATTTAGATGGATATATGTTTATGTGTATAATAATATTTATATATCACACACCCAGAAACAGAGAGAGAGAGAGAGAGAGAGAGAGAGAGAGAGAGAGAGAGAGAGAGAGACCCGTTGCCGTGAGGAGAGGGAAGAGATACAGAAATAGGAATAAGAGGAGGGGAAGGAAAGAAGGAAGCAGCCATTTTTAGGGATATTACTGAAAGAAGAGGTATGGGTGATATCAAGTATGTTGTGGTGTTTTGAGTGTGGAACTTGATTCCTGTTTATGAAATGAGAGGTTGGTCCCTGTCCGTTGCAGCAGTGTACTAAATTTTTAAGTGACAAGTTTGAATGTTTACGAAAGTTGCAGACAACGTTGCGTTCGAGGTAAGAGGTTATCTTCTGCCGGGCTCAACGATGTTCTTATCCCTTCCTGGCCACGTCTGATAACGGATCTGACCTCGAGAGGGGTGGAATATCAATATAGTTATCTAATTAGAATAAAAATATTTTAAAAGAAAATAAACTATTGAGTTTTTTTCTTACCTTTATCAGTGCAACTATGATAATATATCAATTAAAATAACAAATAATTAGATCTAATTTTTAAAGTTATAATAATTTAAAAGTTTAGCTTCGTCAAAAACTTTCTATTATTTATAGACAACATTATATAATTGTATTTTTTATGGAAGTGAACTTTTATAAAACACTTAAAATCACCTTGGTAAAGACCAGATGCAATGAAAAGCTTACGTAGTTATATCTGACCCCTTGAGGTGTCGCTAATGATCTTGGATGCTCTTATTCTCTATAGGTATTATTCTATAATTTTTTTGATTAATTTATTGATAATTTAGATACAATCTTACTAAAATTCATACAGATAAGCCCACTACTCTTAAGGCACACCAAGATTAGATTGTAGAGGATTGAATCTGCAATTTCCTCTTCTTGAAGCAAAAGACAACCAATTAAATTACACTCATATAAATACATTATTCTATAATTGTACTTCTTTTATTATCTATCGGAAAATCTAATGTTTGGACTAATTATAAGATAAGGGGTTTTGACAGTACAATATCATTATTATTTAGAAGGGATATTTCTTTTTTTAAGATTACAAATTAATAAGATAAAAATATAATAAAAACGAAAATTTTCCTTCAAAATCAGTTTTTCTGTCAAAACCCGTAAGAATCTACTCAAGTTTTCAACTCCTATGAAAGAATTTTAGACAAGTGATCAGAGTGAAGAGCCATATGAAGTGAAGAAAGAGGAGGTGACACAAGTATGGAAAAAATAACTAACCACAAAAGAGAGTATAGAATAATTTGAAATAGAAAAGAAATTCAAAAAGACAACTTAAGTAGATAATGATAATTTTAAACTATGAACCAACGAAAGATTATGATCTATTTTAGCTGAGAAAAGAATTAGATTAGTGTCACTAAAGTTAATTTTGGATAAATTTTTGAAAAATTGAAAATAGATCAATATTGCAGAAGAACGACCACGAGTACTATAACTATTACAGAGACTATATTGAGAAAGAAGTAGATTGAAGTCATAATTTGCAATATAAAAAAAAAATTAATATGGAGTTGAGTGAAAATATAGAGTTAAAAAATTAATTTAAAATCAACAAGACAAAAAGATTCAATAACTATGATAACGATCATAATCAAGGCACTGGTTTTTTTCTTTTAAAAAATACCCACTTACTTTTATACTATTTTGGATAAATTGATAACAAAAGAAGGGTGAGAGATGAAATGTCGCTTCCTGTCTTCAAAAGATTGATTTGTGTAAAATTATTCGGTGTGTGTGAGTAGCAAGGTTTACACATGTCTTAAATATTAACTGAATATTTTAAGAGGTCTGAACAATTGATCATCTGAAAAAGATCACTATCCATCCTTTGCTCCATTGGTACTTTGGTGGCACTAGTGTAAATTACATATAGAGAGATTCATTAAACTAATACAAATCCGTATTCGTATAATTTATAACAAAGGTCGTTGTGCTCCAACTCATAGTGATGACACAATGGTTCAAATTCGGTCGGGTTTGAATCGAAATGATTCAAGATCAATTTGATTTGAATTTTTTTAATTCAAACCAATTTCATGAACTGACTCAAATTCATGAAAAAATAAAAATTAGAAAAATGAAAGGAATTAATTTTTAATAGAAAATAAAAATAAGAGGCTTCTCTTTTTGTGTGTGAATCCATTGGATTTTAGAAAATTGGGACAACAGACTAATTTTTTTTAATTTATTTTATGCATATGAACTAAAATAAATAAATAAAAATAAATAAATTTGTTAAATATTAATTTAATTTAATTCAGATCAGACACTGATGTGGTTCAGATCTGGAACTCATCTACACAATCCTACCCAAAATTTCGGATCGGATTAGATTGGATCATTTTTTTTTTTTTTAATAATGTCTCCAATCCTTCTTTTTCAGGTGACGTCTGATTTGAAGATAAGATAAAAAAAATTGCCACAATGTAGAGAGAGAGACCTTGCAGTTGCAGTGTCGAATCTTATTCCACGAGTAGCAGCGCCGTTGAAGACGACGACGGAGACAGGAGAGAATTGATAGGGAAGAAGATGAGGAGAAGTTGGTTCAGCAGTAATAATCTTTTGACGAAAGGCTTTCTTAACCATCTGCCCCCCATTACCCTTTTAACCATGCCTCCCTTCCTATATCAAACTGATGTCCAACAACACTGAGCTCTAGTGAGAGAAGGCCCTACAGAGTTCACTCTTCTAATTTAAGCCAGGTGTTAGAGATACATCGGCGGAAAAAATTTCTCTCTTCTATTTTCTTTTTTAAAAAATCAATACATTAGTGATATATATCGAATATCAGTCAAGATTTGTTTCCTGATCGAAACCTTCCTCTACCAATACACATTAAAAAATTATCAGGGCTCATATTCACCCACACAACTCATCTTAATCAACACATTGAAATTTCCAAAGGTGAATGAATCGTGCCTAATTAGGAGATAATGCCTATGATCTCACCGATTCAACGGCCTTCTTAAATCCTTCTTTTAAAATTCTAACCTTGAAGTTTTAATTTGAAGTACACTCAAATGTTAAAATTATGGCAGAAATGGGTGAAAATTTTCTATCCATTTCAGCCAAACTTGTCATCTTTCAATTATTTTTTAATTTTATAGTAATAGAAAAAAAAAATGATTACAGTACCAGTGAATATTTTATGATTTTAAAGGATCAAACAACGAATGACTGAAATAAAATTCTAATCAATTCAAAGTTACTAAACACAACTATTGGGCCATTGAAATGAATTAGATATAACCAAATATGATGGTCACCCACCCAGTTCTTATTCCTAAGATTTGAGCGGCTGATTTTGAATAAATTATAATTGGTTGTCTAAATTAGCATTTTAAAAATACTTTCTGCAAACTTAATTGGCTAATAATTTGAAATTAGAGTTGCAGAGCTTTACCCTGGGTTAGAGGGAGCTCTTCCAGAAATTCTCTAAGGCACAGGGCTGAACCCTGGCCCAAGAGGGGGTTTGGAAATAGTTTTCAACCAGCAATTGACGCGCCTCGGTTATAACCTCACTAGCTGCGTCATTGCCCCAAGCGCAAAGATGCTTTGGACTCTGTCCTTTCCTCTCATTTTATAGCTACATCCTTCCCTTTCCTCCTTCCCCACTTTCGATGTGGGACTGACAACACACTCTTTCCCACTGCTTCTGCCATTGAAATGGCCATTCACCTACTTCTTATTCATATCATCCCAACCACTCACTTTTAATGATAACTATTATATTTGATTGATGAGAGACCCAGATTGATTCATCAAGAATTTAAAATAATTTGAATGCTAAATGTCATAAAATTTTAATTTAAATTGTATACTTTAGACCTCTATAGTCTATAGTTTCATGATTCATAAAAAAAGGCGACTTTATTCTTTTTCATTTCCACAAAAATGTATTAATGTTCAAAATATTTTTCATAACTTTTATATAAACAACTATTATTACTGTTAGCAATAGTCTTCATAATAATTTGTGCATAGTGCAAATACTTTTTTTTTACTATTTAATTAAATGGTTGAAATTGATGCTTAAAATTTATAAAAAACTCTTATCAGAAAAACTCAATGCTTAATTACAATCACTTGTTTTTATAATCTTTAGCCTTTAGTTTTCTAAGACCATATATTTTCGATTCTTGTGTAGTTGAATCCCATTTATCAAAATTTAATTTTACATAATTATTTGTTTACTATTATAAAATACTCTCACTCTATATTAAAAGTATGAATAATTTTTATAAATACACATAACTACTCACAAGTATATTTATATAAATTCAATTTTAATTGTATGTAATTTTAAAAAAATAACAAGCCTTTGTGGTTTTATTTCTTTATTATTCTCATTGTGTTGTTAAACCCTACATGTAACATGCTACAACTGGTTTACTGCAGCAGACTCAGGGAAGAGGTTTTAGCAAATTTTTAGCGTTCTTCTCTTCTCTTCTCTGGTCCTCATGGTTCTTCTGCTTCAATGATGATTTCGCGCTTCATTTCCCGATCTTCTTCTCATTTCCGTATCCTAACCAGAGTTTACTTCTCTTCAACCCCATCTCTATCTCCTCTCCCTCCATCTTCGAAGTTTCGATTCTATGACCGTAATCCCAAATTGCTCATCGACTTGTCCAGAAGCTTTTCGAGCATCGGAAACAATGAAAACGGAGACGGAAAAGACCCGTTGATCTCTCAGTCATGGAAATTCACTCCAGAAAATGAAGGTGATGATGACCCGGATTCAGTTTTCAAGGCGGAGGAAGGGGATCTCTCTGGAATCGCAGACGAGGAGGCCGTGAGAAAGGGGGTAATCTCCTCTATTGGGTCTGATGATGATTCATGGGATTCAAAGGAGAAAGATAAGGACATTTTTGAAGACATTGATAAAGAATTTGGATTGAAGAAGGATGGTGGTGGGGAAGAGGAATGGGAGACGGCAGAGGGGTATAAACCGTGGACTTTTGAAGAGGAAGGGAAGGAGGAGGTGGAGGACGTGTTTGGCATTGATGGAGAGGCGGAAGAGATCTCGAGCATTGGAGGAGATGAGGGCTTGGATCCAGAGGCCAGCGAGGCAAATGAGCTGCTTCGAAAGGAAGAAGTGGAGCTTTCAGCTACGATAAAAGGTATTGAAGATTATACTTATCTTTTCATTAATGTTGAAAATTGCAAATAATGAGTGCACCACAGAAGAAAATTTGGTTTGTGTTTGTGTTCGTGTTCGACCCCAGTCAAAGACTGACACTAATGCTGAGGCCTTGTTTTTATTTTGATTCCTATACTATAGTGATTTTGTTGTTTCAGATAATAAAACTGTATTTTCTTAATATGTCATGAATACTGAATACAGAATTTTCGTACGTGTTATAGAACATCTAAAAAAAATATGAGGCTTGTGCCTCGGAAGGTACCTTGCACCTTTAGGCTCTAAGACCCTTTTGAAGCTTGAGCGTGTCTTATTCTTTTTATACTATGAATTTTGGTAAGGTATTTTTCTCTTTCATGAAAATCATTACATGTGGAGCTTTTTGTTTTAGAGTTCATTCAATACATTATTTGTCTTTTTATTTTGGGTGCTTTTATCATTTTTTTTTCAGTATGTTTGTTTAAGAGGATGTTCTTGTTTCTTCATTTATGACTGCATTGAGTAGATATGATTTCTATATGACTTTAAAGTAGTTGTTGTTATCGCTCAAAGAGAGAGACTTTAAAACAGTAATGTGAGAAGATGCATAAATTGTTCAATCACATAAGAGTTGATGCAATGTTATTTATAGTGGAAGAGGAATATGTTATCACTTGTGATCCATGATCTATTGAAGACGGAGGGGCTGATTTTTTCAAAGGGGGAAACAATCAGTTCCCTCATAGATCTGAAGTCATTTTGTATTTGTGGGGATGCATCACAAGCAGGGCTGGCTGAAGGGTAAGGCGAGCGAGGCCACCGCGTTAGGCCCCCAGTCCCCTCTCGTTCTTTCCTTCTTGTTTTAGGCCCCTTCTTGTTTTTACCCTCTCTCTCTTTAGGCCCCTTCAAACAATCCCTCTCTCACCCGTTGCCTTGGACGTTATCCCAAGCTATCCTTGTCGCCCCTTCCATAGGAACTGTTTCCGCCCCTGCATCTCGAAGCTTCCTTCGCTGCGACTCAGATCTCCTTCATTTCGCCTTGCCTTCATCTTCAAGTACAGGTACAAGCCACCTTTTTTCCACCCTTCTTCCTTCCATCTCTCGCCTGCAAAGCCCCCTTCTCACTTTCTCCTCTCCTCCCTGCTTCTGACGCCACCTCTCTGTTTTCTCTTCTTCTTCTTTTCTCTCTTCCTTTCTTTCCCATTCGTATTTCTCTTTTGCCTTTTTCTATTAAACCCTAACTTAAGCCACACGTGTGGTACACCCTTTAAGTTCTAAACCCCCCGCATGTGACCCGATATTTGTCGAGCTTGACTAATTCTCTATTTCCCGCACCGCATCAAGTGGTATCAATTCCCATTAGATCAACAATGTCATAAGAAAAATTAAGTCAATTAACCATATTATCAATTGAAAATGATATTTAACAAAATGTGAATATAAAAATTTAATTAGTAGTTTTGCATCTCAAAAAGGAAGAATAATAGATTTTAGATAAATTATTTTTATTATATATAATTAAAATTTTAATTAAATATTATTTATAATAATATGTTAAATACCAGAAGGCTCCATTTACAATTTTTGCCTTAGGCCTCAATTTGTGTCAAGACGGCCTTGATCACAAGGTCTTAAATCCTTCAATGTAAGAAAGATGGATCACTATGAATTGATGATTTAGGACTATAAACAGGAAAGGTATACCCTGCCCATTTGATTGGTGATTACCCTCAATTGAAGGTAACACCTCTCTCATCTATAGATTTGTTTCTTTCAACTCAATGAAGTAGGGACCTTCCCCTTCTGAACTGCCTATATCTTCCACAAATTGGCAGTCCAGTTGAAAGATCAGTTGTCTCCTGAGTCCGTACATTCTTGCCATGTTGTTCTCATTTTCTTCATAAATTATCCAATAATGTACAAAGAACTAGCAATATACACTCATTTTAGTATATTATACTGCATGATTCTAGGAGTTCCAAATAAGTTATAGGGAACTCATGTTATATCCTAAACTAGGCCAACAGATTTCCTTCAACATCTATCAATGTTTGGAACAGCTATTTCTTCAAAACCCTTAAGATTTTCAGCCCATGAAACAAATCTCTGTCTTGCAAGATACACTACTTGACCCTCTGACTTACTAATATTATGGAAAAATCTATTGTTTCTTTTTCCCCAATGTGACCACAAAACTGGAGGAACAAGCTGCTACATCTTGAAAGATTTCTTATTGTGCCTTCTGTGGAACCATAGAAATAGTAGCTCAGTTATAGAACATGACATAGGTTATCAAATTCCAAAGAGCTTGAGAGATGCAGACCTGATTAAAAAATGAAAATGGATGAATAAATGACTCTTTTTTCCTTCACTAAGAAATAATGGGTAGATGTTGGCTACAATATGCCTCCTACTACTTAATCAAATTGTAAGAATTTAATCTAGCAATAAAATCCACCAAAAAGCAACTACACTCAGAAGAGTATAAATCTCCACAAAGATAGATGTATTGGGTTGTCCTAAACATGAGTGATCATTCTTTTGTAAGCAGAGTTTAAATGAACCAGTGGGAGAAGGCTTCCAAATTTGATAATCATTTGTTGTGTGATAAAAGCAACTCCTTGAAGATATGGAAGTGATTTTACCAAGTCTTCAGTCCCAGCATCACTTGAATTCTTCTAAATATTGCAGTCTAGATTTGATTGCCACCCACCTCACCAACAAAATGAATTGCTCTGCATGTTAACCTTATTTTAGTTAGCCCCTGTATCTGCCCATTGTGGCCCAAACTTCTATGGGAATGCTAGTCCAACACTGTATATTTCTTCATCTTAGTTAAAGCCCACATTATTTTTATTGCAGATATTTTGTTAACCATGTTTTATTTGCTTATGTTTACACACACTTCACTCTCATTTTCATCGTTATGAAATGTCAAAATCCCATCTATTTGGGGTCGACTTTTTGAGTTCAACTTCTCTATTTGACCATATCGCAAACCATGAAGTCGGTGACTCCACTATCCAACATGTCTTTCTTTTACCACTTTCCTCCACATTTTCAGTGGTCTACATCTCCTCCTTGTGCTTGCGATTTGTAACATTTTAACTTTATGTATTGGGCCATCTCTGGTCTTTACTTACATGACCAACCACCTTAGATGTGTTCCTGTCATTTTGGCATCTATTGGGCCAACTCCCATTTTGTCTCTCATTTCTCGTATTTAAAATATCCCTAGAATATATTCCCACCTATCTGATTCATTTTTAATACAACTTACATTATCAATTTAAAATATCCTTAGAAAAAGATGATAGGATTTTTATACGTACTCCACTCTCATTTTCATAATGTGCTATTTACATTATCAATGCTTGGAAATAGCTGGATTGGATGTTCTTCTTCCTCCTCCTCCTCCTCCTCTTATTCATACTCAGTGTATTGAATGACTAAGCAATTTTTTTTGCATGATCACAGAATTTTTCCTTTTCTCATCTTCTACAATTGGCTGATGAACTACGGAATACAAATAGCCTCAAAAAGGAAGATGTCAAGGTGTTTTGAAGTTCACAATATTGGGCATCCTTCTATTCTTGATGGAATATCATCTTTTTCTCCAAAAATTAAAAAAAATTATGATCTATAAAAAATCCTAAATAATTGATATTATGTCATTTCATTTTAGAGTTATGAATCTTCTAGCCTTTAATCATTCATTTTCCTTACAAACCTTCTTGCCATTCCACATTTTCAATTGCAGGTCCAAATCGTGCTTTTGGAGACTTAATTGCAGCATCAGGAATTACAGAAGCAATGCTTGACAGTTTAATCGCCCTAAAGGACCTAGAAGGCATTGAGGGATTGCCCCCTTTAAGAGAAATAGAAGACCTGCGCTTGGAGAAGAATGAGAGGAAATCAACTAGAGCTGAGATGGAGCGCAAGAAACAGGAGGAAATTGCCAATGCACGGGTGAGGCAAGTTGATGAAAAGGGAAGGGCCTATGGAACAGGAAGAAGGAAATGTAGTGTAGCTCGTGTCTGGATTGAACCTGGTGATGGAAAGTTTATTGTCAATGACAAGGAGTTTGATGTCTATTTTCCAATCATTGATCACCGTGCTGATCTTCTTCGTCCATTTGTTGAGACAAAGACACTAGGTCTTTGGGATGTCAAATGCACTGTAAAAGGAGGTGGTGTCTCAGGTATGGGCCTTTGCAATACTTTCTTAGAATACTTCTATGTTATGTGAGCATTCCTCATTCCATATTATATTTGACATTTTGAATTTTTGATTCGTTTAATTTCACCTGTGGAAATTAAAAAAGAAGAAGATGAATCCATGGTATTTCACTATTTCAGGTCAAGCTGGAGCAATTCGTTTAGGAATAAGCAGGGCATTGCAAAATTGGGAACCTGGGCTACGTCCACCACTCAGATCAGGTAAAAATAAAGAAAGCATGCTCATTTTGTTCTGTGACTACCTTAGTTGTCAATTTGTTTTGTTTCGGCCAGAATGGACAAAATGTTCTGGATCAGACCAAAAAATGGAATGGAACGTGTTTAGTTCTGGGAACGGGCTTCGTTTCGGTTGGAACGTGCTGGATTGGCCTGTTTTGGGCCTACGCATTCTGTTGTACGAATTTCATATATTTTTATAATTTTTTAGTTATAAATATAAAATACAACCATTCAATTAAAAAATAGAGTTTATCAACTACAATTGGATAAAATTTGAGCAAAAAAAATAATTTTTAGCCACTTGATCTTAGTGGTTAAAGTCATCAAGCGTTACGTAATTCAAGGAGACCTGGTGAATTTGACCAATAAGATGAAGTGGGTAGATATTGAATTTGGTTTGAATTTTGGTCCAATTGTAGTTCATGAAGTATTTTCAATTCATGTGATTTATTTTTAATGTATGTGACGAAAGTTGGAGAAAAAAATAAAATGGACCCAGTGTGCCTATGTTTTTTGAGTTTTTGACCTTTGAATTTGTATAAAATGAGAATTCAATTTTATTTCTTTGATATTTCTTATATATTTTTTTTATCTAATTCAATTTGTATTTGATTCTTGTTAGAGTAAAATTCAATCATTCATGATTAGTATTTGATAATTACACTATTATAGAAATTACAAACATGAGTAGTTATTTAATGATAATTTATGTAGATTATTGTAAAATAATGAAAACACTTAATTTCAATATATTTAGAAGTTAATACTATTGTCTTCATAATTTTATTATATTGCCATCTTTTCTGAAACGGAACACTGAAACAGCCAGAACACTGGAACGTTTCACTATGGAGACAAAACTAGATCGAGTTCCAAAACGGATCTGACAACCATGTTGACTATTGATCTCAATAAAGGTGCTATGATTCATAGCCCATAGTGCGAGGATATGCAGGCTTTGTTCAATCTGTTGCTGGAAAATTCGAGGCCAACATTTGCATGTTCGTGTTGAAATTTTTTCCTAGTGTTTTCCTAGCCACTAGCTTCCTTTTTTTCCTGGTCTTGAATTGGAACAGTCACATTGCAGATCTTGGAACAACCTCCTTTTTTGTTTGTTTTTTGAATGGTGATCTTTGGGACAACCTTGTGGTGAAGTTAGGGTGTGTGAACTCCTTGGAACATGTTTCTGTTTTCAGCTAATCTGCGTGTCTACTGGAAACAGCTCATCACATCAGCTGGTAGAGCCCACAAATCCAGTGAGGATGACTGAATTTTCAGCCATTTGTCAATCAACCCCATTTCACATCTGTGTGCAGAAAATTACAGCCCTTTTTTGATGAACGATTTCCTACACCTCCTCATTGGGAATTGATTCCGTGGAAAATGCAGTGGCCCTCATTTTCTTGGGTGGATGGATTCCATTACCTTGGAAAAAGGGCAACAACCTCCTGCTATAGGGAAAGTCTACGTTTCCTTTGTATCTGTGGAGGTTGAAGGTGTTTTGAGTTGGAGTCTATAAGCCTATAGCGAAGGCTTGCTAGTGACTGGGAAGTTTCTGTGAGTTTGTCAATATGCAGACTCTAGTTTTATACCGTCCTTTCAACTAAGCACCATGAGAAATATTAATCATCTTTTAACTAAGCCACCACTATTGATAACATCCTTTTTGTGATGTTTTAGAAAGAATAGAACCAGGGCTACACAATCATAACTAATCATCAATCATAACTAAGCTACCACTCTAGTTACTGATTACATCCTCTCAAAGATGTTTTATAAAAATACAACCGTGGCCAAATTAGATAAAATCACTAATAATCATTTATTGTAATTAATCACAAATTTATAAGATGTTTTGTAGGAAACCTAAAGCAATAAACCTCCATATATCCATGCCCATGCGTATCTTTACATGCAAGATGGCATATGATGACCCATAACTATCACATGTACCTAGCTTGGGCATTATTACATGAAGATCCTTATTATGTTTGTGGAAAATATTTGCAACCTCATTGTATGTAGAATTGGCTTGGTAGTGCAAAGAAGAAGAGAGGAGGAGTGGGGGGATGCCTGAATAAATCTTTATTTTAACAGTAATCTGACTCAATCCCACAATCTCTAAAGTTGCACAGTAAGTACCTGAATTTTGGTCATGTTGAAAAGCAGACAATCCAGCCTTTCTGGTTCTGATTAAAGAAGATGCTGGGAATGGTGATACACTGGCAACTGGATTTCTTTTCAGTAACGAATACCTGGAAGTTAACGTGAGTCTGTCAGAAACGACAGATGCAAAAGAAAACTCTGGCAATGGTGGCCAACTTTAGAGAGTTGGTTGCTTTTGACTTGTCACAGGAGGAATCTAGAAGATCTTTTGTTGATGGTGAGATAGCATTGCCAGATGTACAACTACAAATATAAATGGAATGGCGAAGTTGGGAGATGTAGGTGCTCAATAACTTCTTCTTGTATGATTATGAAAGAGGATTGGTGATGTGGTATTTAGTGGAGCATTTGAGGACACTGTTGGAGCCAAACTCCAATGGGGCAAGATATAGATACATGTACCATCCACCTCCGAGTTTATCATTTGGTAGAGAAAATAGGTATCTTTTATACACCCTTTTTCTAAGAGATGAAAGAATATGTGCAAATTTGGAGACGGATAGTTTGGATTGTTGGTAAGTGCTCATTGTCACCACCAAAAGGTTGTTGGTTCGAGTCATGCCACCATCTCAAAATAGAAAAATATTGGGGAAATCCTTCCACAATTGGTGAAATCTTCAATAATGTTTGTCTTAGGCCTCAGTGGCCTATGTTGTTCATCCAGTTTAGATGTTTGAAATTTTGTTCTGGCAAGGGAGGCAAATTAGAGATGCAAAAATAATTCCTATTCCAAAATGGATTAAATGATGGGCATGGCAGAACAGAATCCTGAGGTGTTAAGTGAAATTTGAAAAGAAGATCCATATGGTAGGGCTTGTAATGCATTTTGAAGCTCTCCTAGCTGACCAGATCATCTGAATGAATGGGAGCTGGATGAACAGTAGTTGAAGCAGAGAATTTTATCTTCTTTTCTAAAGTTGGAGTAGTTTCACATCAGAATCCTGTTCACATGTTTCTTCAGATACACAAGAAAGGGATGAGTTGGTTGAGTTAAACCACAAGTAAGGTTTCATGCACTGATACTCTTGGGTCAGCAGGTTGGAGTATCTTTATCAGCGACAAAACAGGAACGAGGAGGCTGTTTGAACATTTGGAATCATGAGATGATGCCAAGTTTCGAGCCAAACAGATCCTTACAGAAAGCACTTGACCAAGCAATTGGGTTCTTCTATGCATTTGCTACAAGGATGTTATCTGGTCTTTAGATGGCAAGGTGGAAATTCTAGAATGCTTTTCAACAACCACCTTCTATGTCCTTGTTAACCGGCTCTCAGAAATTCCTTTTTGCCCTCTCAAGTTGCAGAGTATAAGATCAGTATCTCTTGTCACCCTTGCATCTTGGGGGCTTTAGCTCATTTTCTCTGAAAGTGCACTAGCTAGCATTTAGTTGCAAGATAACATATTGTTTTCTTTGTTTTATATATCATCTGTGAAGAGGCAAGTATTTCTATGAACCATCAAGACTCCCAATTGGTGATAACCCATGCTAACTGTTCTAACTGGAATCTAATCACTGACAGATTTAATCATTAGTAATCAGATAACACTTGTGAAGATGACTTTGTGGACTTGCTCTCCCCTGTGTGTGCGTGAACAAATCTTTTAATTAGAGACCTCTATGCGTGGCCCTGCAGTGATCAATGCAAACTGTTAACACTGTTACCCCACGTAAGTTGGTATATAATTGGCACCTATTCACCTTTTATACACAGTTGAATCTTCAAGCTGAAAGTTGCTTTTATCTAAGCCCTTTAGAACCGTTAAATTTGGAATCCGATATATACGTAGACATGTATGTTGTGTGTATATATTTATGTTTCTCACGATGCTCTCCATTCTTATTTTCCTAATGACCCTCCCATTTATCCGCTCTCTTTTGATTAACATACACCTAGTTAGAGGAAAACAAAGGTGAGGACTCTATTTCACAAAGTAGAGACCAATTTCTTTTTATGCCTAAAATAATAATATGATAGATAAAACAGGCATGATGTGCTGTCCAGATTTAGTCTATGCTATCCATTGCTGATATCTTGTATGTGGTGTTCTAGCTGGCTTCTTGACAAGGGACCCACGTGTTGTCGAAAGGAAAAAACCTGGAAAGGCGAAAGCAAGGAAGAGCTTCCAATGGGTCAAGCGATAAGTGCTGGGTGCCAAGTGGTCCTGAACCCAATCAGCAGACTTTTGATACACATCCAGTTTTGCATGGAACATTCGAATGCTAAAGCATTGAATAACTTATTTGTCTTTTCTGTTCAATTCATTTGGTCGGTTAATGAGCCCCTGTTGTAAACTGTAGCCTCTAAAAGTTTTTAGCCATGGTGGGCTTGGTGATAGTTTGACATCATTTAGCATTTCTTTGTTTCCAAGCTTGGGTCTGATTATTTGCACCAAGTTTCCCAGGAAAATACAAATTTCAATGCTTGTTCGCAATTCTTTCCGATGAAAATTCCATTTGCATCCATGCATTTTCAGAGATTGCACAGTGTGGACAAGCCAGTCTTTGATTCATGTTCTGTAACAATTGTAAAGTTGTCTAGTGGTATTTGATGTGAGACAAAGATGAAGCCTCCACTTTGCACTAGACTGAAATTGAAATGCACTATTTAATGGCCATCTGAGGCGAGGGCCCCTTATTGCTCTATGGATTGTGTAAATGAGCTTTTAGTTTTTGATCCCAAGACCCTTGCATTTCATACTCTAAATCTCATTGGGATATTGTTCTGGATTACATTTTCATAATCTTAGAAAAGCTGAATATTTTCTTTCCCATGGGATTGTTGATAGACCTGCACTTGGCTTGATTAGTCAACTTAAGTATAGGTGTAAGCCCAGAAGGCAGGGCTTATTTCTCTCTATTATTTTCTACGTAAAATAACTTGCCAAACAACTTTTCCTCTCTGATTATTGATTTTATGTCGGCAAAGTTTAAAAACATAGATCCTTTTACTTCACCAAGAACGGTGTGGAGGGAATTGTGGTTGGCGTCTTTCACATTTGATGATGGGAAATCATTTGCTTGCACAGATTCGGCCTATTGTTTCATTTGGAGCTTTCCTTGTAGCTTTTCTTTTGTTCGTTGTTTTTATTTTTAGCTTGTTTTTTACTTTCGTGGTTGAGTCTATATCTTTTAGACCTCCCGTTTTCTTCCTTGTACAAAAAGTCTTCTAGTTATTAATATTATCTTCTTTGTTACCGCTCTAAAAAAAAAAGTTTAAAAAGATATAACATTTTGAAAAAAGTCTATTTTCTTCTCTCTATTGAGACCATCTTTGTTTGACCGTATAAAAATGCAATGTAAAAAATACCTCTTATTTTTACCACAGTGGAATCACAATGACAAGGCCCATTTCTTAGCCTAAAATGAAACTCTCCTTAATGGAGCAGATTTTGGCAAACATGAACAATCAACAGTATCACAGTGGATGTGCTAATTACTAAGAAAGGCACATCAAAAACTTCCAATTCTTTTTTTTAAGAAAATAGAGTTTGGTAGTAGGGCGTGTAGCCATCATTTATTAGAAATCAAGGAAAAGCCTCGATGATGGATTGAATGGCGGTGGTCGGAGTTATCGTATATCGGCTGAATCCTGCGGCAGTAAGGAGACTCTTCCATTCTGCTTCAGTCCTTTCCTTGCCATCATTTGTGTGTGCCATCATCATCATGTCTAGCATCAATCCAACATCTTCGACGCCACGGCTACTGTCTTCTTCGACGATAACAGACTCTACAATAATCACCTTCCCTCCATCTTCAGGAATGGCCTCTCTGCAATTTTTCAAGATCCTAATGCAATCGTCATCTCCCCAGTCATGCAGTACCCACTGCAAAGTGCACCACATGTATAATCAATAATCACTAAAAGGATTGGCAACGGTTTTTAATGAGTACTGATCAAGTCTATCCATTTATTTTTAGTGTAGGGATCGTCAATTCTACTTCGCTGATTGCGACTCATGAAAATGCTAATTGTCCTGATTCATCAGGACAGTTAAAAGTTTAAAACATTAAATAAGAAATAAACATTTAGAGGCAATAGGTTTCAAGAACCTGTCTTAGAGAGTGGGAGTGGGAGTCATGAGTTGGATTTCCACTCTATTTCAAAGGGCTCCTACTCGTAGACTTTACTTGATGTTTGTGGGTAGGAATACTTGCACATACTCTGAGGATTAATCGGGTGCTCTCATTTTTAAAAAAATAAAAATCACCTTAATAAAAACGGCATCTGCCTTGGGTACCATCTCGAACATGTCTCCACCAGCATGCTCAACACCTTTGCACTCGGGTGCTGCATCCACAACATGGGGGAGGTCAAAATTGATGCCCTTCATCCAAGGGCAGGCCTCTAGCAACAAGCTCAGAGCAGTTCCATACCCTCCTCCTACATCCACTATTGTCCCCACGCCATCAAACACCCCGATATGCCTATTGATGATCGCCTGCATTATGATCCGGGCATAACAAGCCATTGCATTGTTGATGAGCTCGCTGTGCTCAAGGTGATCGGTGGCGTAGCCCCATATATTGTTGCCATGTGAAGCCACGAAAGCGGGCGGCGCACCCCCTCGGACGTAGGCACTCAAGGCATGCCATGAATTGAGCATAACTGGGCTACTCTCTAGCATCACAAGTGCAGCCATGGTTTGTGCCCCATGTCTCACCAAGAGGCGAGAGAGCGGCGTGAGGGTGTAGCTCCTCGACTCCCCTCCCTCGTCATCAGAATGCGTTTCTCCGAAAACACGCCGACTGACTAGGAACCGCATTATCCGGTAGAGGGGAACCAGTGCACACCCAAGTGCCGTCGACAGCTCATTAAGTGTCATGGGTCGACCGGTTGAGTCGATGATATCGGCAATGCCGAGCTCAATGGCACATTTCACTACTAATGTGTCAATGAACCCAAGTGCGTAGTTCCATATCTCAATTACAGCTTTCCCTTCCTCACTCATCTCTCCCCCCTACTTCTGTTGAATTGCAGTGGATGATGGTTATAAAATCACTCACAGACATACACATATATATACAAACATATGACGTAATATTTATGGCTAATTTGACACTCAAAATTAAAAGATACCGAGGTCATGAATCATGCTTTGGTAATGTAAAGGGTCCTGTCGTCCTGCAGCCTCATTCGAGAAACCTGATAATGGTATGATGGTATCATCATCGTCTTTAAATGCAGAAATCCTATCTTATTTAGAGTATATTAAGAAAAAAGAAGACAGAATTCTGAAAAAAAATCGGCAAATTGGTATGGATATAAAGATGGTATGTTGATAGAATGAGTTTTATATGATGAAAATATTTCTATATAAAGATGTAAATTAACCAAAGTGTAAGTGGTCAAGACTCAAATAGGGATTTATGAAGAATGATTTGCTAGACTCTTAACTAGGTCTGAAACTCAGGTTGGTTCATGTCAAAAATTATTAAACTCAATTCGACTAGACCCAAATTACTGACCCGAGTTATTCAAACTGAATTTCTGACTCGACTCAACTCGAGTGTTGTTTTATAACTTGGTGTATTCGACTCCGGTCGAATTGCTTTTAAATTTCTCAATCTGACTAGAGTTGAATTTCACACGGGATTATTTTTTTCCAACCCAACTCGACACTAGATATACAAAAACATAATTCAAACCCATTGATTTTTCAAATCAGATTAAAACCCGACCCAAATTTCACCCCTACTATTCACAAAGACACAAACCAAACTGATGAATCCCATCTTGTGACTGCTTTTGAGTCTTAATTTGTTTCTTTCCATTTGTAAGGGCTTAATCATCAAAGATGATGGATCAACGATGGATATTCAAACATAGGTACCTCTTGGATCTTGACCGTACCACTTCGATGTGGTCAAAGAGTTTGTTTAAAATGTTGACAGACGCCTGTCTTCTAATAAATTTTACAAATTATATTATTTGAATCATTTTCATCAAATTTAATTAAGTGTAAAATAATTTTTTTTAATATTTTTTATATTTATATAAAGTCATAAAAATAAATAGATAAGTATAGAAACATAATTTTCTAATTTAAAAGTGACTTTAAAATGTGTCCAAACTTAGGCTCAGCAATAAAATTGTATAGCTTTTTATTAAAAATAAAATAAAATTTAAATTTGATAAAATATTCATTTATTATAAGAGAACAGATGAAAAAAATAGGAAAAAATAATCCTCTATTGAGGATCACGTGGAAGATAATCTGGCAGTCGTATCTCCAAGAAAGGAAAGAAAGATCCTACGTTCATAAGATAAGGTGGAAATGAATCATGCACCGACAAGCTTAGTTTATTTATCTATTTTACGCCGGGTCTTACGGACTCCGACTTCACTCACTTGTTCGAGAGGGGAGGCTATCTTATAATAAAAAAAATTGGACACCGATCCTTGCATAGGTATTTTGTGTAATATGACACGAGTTTTACTGTATTGTCCGACTTTCGAATCACTTACAGTAAAGATTTCGATGAGCCAATTCGAAAAGTAAAATGGACAATACAGTACATTAATTATGTTACACCATGACACTCGCGACTAAATCCTTTTTTTTTTCTTTTTCTTCCCCTCACTTCTAATTTCTTCATATTGACATTTTATTTCTAATTTTTTTGAATATTTTTAAATTACCTAAATCACTTCTTTTGCATTGAAATTTCAGCTCTTAAAAATCTAATACTCTATGAAAAAATATATTTTATTAACCAAAATATATTAACACTAAATTTTCTATTTTTCCTATATTTTATTATTTAATCTGAAAAAAAAGAGAGAATGCATCAGCCATTTACGCCAATACAATTTTTTAAACCACTGGGCACACCCCATTTAATGAATGGGGCTGCCTTGAAATGACTTGGCTGTGAAGGAAACTCTGTTGCCTGGGCAAAAAATTGCAATCATTTAAGGGAATGAAATATGGAATTATCAGACTCCAATAGAAAAAATGAAGATGGAATTTAACAAAATCGAAAGTAAGCAGCTGATCAGATTCATCATCAAAGCAGAGTCCAGTCCAGTCCACTACTCCACCAAGTCTTGTCAAAGTAATCATCTGAAACTTACACAGTTTCTTACTAGCATCTTCAAGAATTGATAGGAACACCGATATTTTTCATAATAAGAGACACAGCCCATATCCTTTGCTCCCTCATAAAAAATGTGATAGAAAAGTATATCAGTGTCGCTTATTATTAAGAACGCCAGTGGCCCTATCACTTTTATTTAGCTTCAGATATGCTGTAAAACCAACCACTTTCAGGAAGGAGCCTATTATAACCTTATCAAGTGGCCTTATGCTCACTAGTCACTACCCAAGCTTCCCTCAATCAGCACCTATGTTTTTTAAATTTGAGCCATAGGTCAAACCATTTATGAGAATGGGTGGGCCGAGAAAAATTCAACCATGGTTGATCATGAACAAAATGGCTCAAAACTGTAATATCAGCATCACATCATGGATATCAATGGTAATAATTAATACATACAAGTATAAATAAAAACCATTAAAAACATAAAACAAAATGAAGGCTGTGTTTGAATTGAGAAAAAGGTTTTAAGAAAAAAATGAAGGGGATTGTACCATCAGTAGAGTAGTAAAAAGGTTTCAGCAGTAGAAGTTGTTTCCACCAAGATAGTAGAAGAGAATGGAAGATAGAGATGGGGGAGGGTACCTCAATCATGAGATGCAAACAACTAAAAATTATTCCGGATGAAGACGTGAGAATGAGGGGGTAAAAATTTGAGAAGAAGAAGATCTACCACAGGTGAATTTATGAATATGGTATCGGTGGATGAGTTTCAAAAGGGGAGATAAAGAAAGCAAGATGGAAGGAAAGGAAGTAAGAAGACGTGAAAATGGTTGTGTTGTCTTGTTAAAAAAAGGAGAATGAAAGAGGAGGCATTGCTAAAATGAAAAAAAAAAAAGAGTTGTTGCTTCTTAGCGCCGCTGCCTTGTTCATTGTCCAGTCACCGTTGTTCATGCTGGTAAAATCATTGGATTACAATAAAAGAATGAGAGAGGGATACCGCAAGTGGAGACAGGGTAACCCTCAGGAAGTATATGAATACGGCTTTTCCCATCATAATACTCGTACAAATATATGAACAGAGAATCTAAGCTTTCCAAATATTGGAAGAAACCGCTGTGCTCAACACAATTAAAATAAACTCTAGATCAAAATTCAACCTGCAAAAAATGACACAATAATCATTATTTTACTTTTAAACCATCTACCATTCAACTCCAATCATTCTAATCTAATGAACAAGACATGACCATGCAGATCGTCATACACTAAAATCGATTGAATCCATGTCCATGTTTATGTCTATGGCAGATGTATACAGACATCTTCATTAACATACCTAACAGCTAAAGTAGTGAATATAAAGAATAAATGCAGTAAATCCTAGAAACTATATAAGATGTGGGACACCATTAGACAACATGTATCGCATTTTGTATTTCAGAATTATACATGTAATTGGGAATCCAAGATTATTGTAATACGCCTACAACTATGGAAGGATAGACAAGATTTTTTTTTTCTAAATATTTCTGATTGTGGCTAAAGCAAAGAAGTTGAAAAGTAAGGAACTATGTAAATTGCAGCAATTTAGCAACCAAATACAGGATACTAACTTCATAAACTACAAAATTTTCATTACCAATCAAGGAAAAAAATGTAGAATAAAGATCCATTACATTCTCACAAAAAGTGTATATATAAAGATCCATTATCAAAGTATAAACTTCCAATAAATGTGATATTGAATTTCAAGTTGTTAAAGGAGACAATAGAATCCAAACATACATCCCATGAAGGTAGTCGGCCATTTCCTATAAACTATTAAGGCACGGGCAATGAAAATCGCCATGAAATGTTGTATTGCAATCGCTTGGAATCAATTCATTGACAAGAGTTAATCTCCCAAGTTACTTTCTTGAGTGCATTCCATATCAGAGCGTGTTTGACTGGCCTTAACAAATTGGAAATCAGGATAATTACGATGGTTTAGAGAGTGCAGCCAAAGGGCCACAACTCCTTCCTTGTGTTCCATGTTTGCAATGTGAGAGTGTATGTGCTTCATCTTGAAGTCCTCAGCCTGCTCCGCATATGCTTCCATAGATAACTGTTCATGTGAATCTTTCCATTTCTGGTTATACGAAGTGAAGAGGCATTCATCCAAGTACAACCCAACCTCCGGCGCTGTTGGAACATTTATATTTACATCCTGAAAATTTCAAGTTAGCAACAAAACATGTTGCAAAGAAACCAAAGCACCACACATTGTACAACACAGCAGAAATGACTTACTTTTTCAATCCAATTTCTATCAACGACTCAGGTGCACAGTTCCTCATGACAGCAACTGCAACCCCAATCATCTTCGAATCTGATGAAGCATGAAACTCTGCCCAACAACCTCACACCGGATAAACTCCATTCCATCAACAGTGACCACATCATTTGCAGTGAATGACACAATGTATCGACGTGCAGAGGGATCTTCAGCCTTGATCCTAGTTGTGAAATTATGGAAATTGTGGGTCCCCACATAGTGTTTGAGAATCCTGTTGAACCACTCCCTCCTTGTCTCCATAATGAAAATTCATGCTCTTAGAAGGCAGTGTCTCATCTCTATTATCACAAAGAGGCTCCATCCTTTCAGCTGCCTCTTCCTCGATGGAATCTACTGCAATACCAGCAGTCTTTTCTGTAGCTTCTTCAGCCTTTCCCACTTCTGCTTCATCAGCTAAAGAGGAAGACTCTTTGACAGGACCGCCATTACCTTCAGTTTCTTCAGTTTTTCCTTCCTCAGATGGAACCATCGACTCCGGGGTAGAGCCATCATCATTTTGTGTGGGTGCCATGATTGATTCAGTTTTCCCAACCTCGGAATGAACCTGAGACTCTAGGTCTAGACCAAGATTGTTTTCTGTCATTTCTTCAGTTCTCATAACAGAACCACTGTTGTCAACTAAAGTATTTTCAGTTACAGAAGAAGGTATAGCAGCAGAACCATTTTCGCCAACTGTGGCATTTTCAATTTTCTCAGTTCCAGATACAGGTATGGTAACAGGACCATCACTGCAAGGTACAGCATTTTCAGTTTTTTCAATTCCAGAAGGAAGTAGAGTAGAGTCCAAAGAAGCGTCACTACCACCATTAATTTCTTCATTCATGAGCTTAGAATCCTCAGTGTGGTCGCGGCGACGGCCCATGAGACCAACGACCTTGCGGCCGCGCTCCGAGCACTCAAAGCACTTGGTGAGCTCATTGCCAGAGCCAACACTCGCAAGGACACTCTCACGATCGGGGTGAGAATTGGGGTCAAGAGCAAAAACAGGAAGCAGATAAACATACCTGCGGCGGTCACAGAACTTCTTGGCATTGAAGGATCCAGTGACACGTTTGTAACCAAAGATCCTGATCTGAGGCGAGAGATGGGAATTGAGGCGGTCAACGAGGCCTGGTGGGTCGATGTAGAATCGGCCAGAGACCACCTGGCCAACGGCAGATACGCCCTTATCAGTGCGAGCAGAACGGGCCCAATCAAAACGCTTGGGGTTGCCGCGGTCAGGCTCAGGGACGGCGCCAGAGAGGAAGAGCGCTTCTTCGAGGTCGGATTCGATGGTTTTAGCACCGGGGTTTTTCTGCATTCCCTGGTAGCCGACGCCACAGTAGGCGAGGAAAATGGCAATCTTTCGGCGCTTGAATCGCTGCTTCTTTGGTTGGGAATTGGGGGAATTGGGAGCTGGGTTATCGTCTTCGGAAGTGGTTGTGGACATCTTGAGTTTTTTGGGAGGTGGGGGAGAAGAAGAGGGAGAGAGAGAAGAGTCCATGTGTTTTCCTTAGAATAAGAAGAAGGTCATGGGTTTTGCTTCTTTCTAGGGTTTTAGGGGTGAAAGTCTGAAAGAGTGAGAAGAGGTTAATTCAATCATTCACAATTTTATCTATATTTAATATTGTTATCCCTTAGCATTTTCAAATATATGGTAAAAATGGAAATATCATAAGGTTTTATGATATTATTAAATGGTTTAAATATAGTTATTGACATATTTTTATTTTAAAAATTGTTTTGATGTCGTGACATTCTTCCAATAATATCTTAATAAAGGCTAATAATTAGTCTTATATTATTTCATTATGATAATTTAGGGACAACAATATTTTGCAACTATAATGACAAATAAGATGATCACATGGATATGTATCTAAATTTACTTTTTTAAAACTATTCGATTTTAATTTTTATTAAATACATATCTTAAAGAATCACTGGTGTTGCAAAAGGATGTTTAAATTGAGTGTATCATATCTTCAACATGGTAAAAAAAAGTTCTTTAAGAGGTTAACAATGGATATAAATAAATAGGTGAGGCAATTAGTTGTAGGTAATAAATAATTTTTCTTATTTGACTTAGCCCATGCTAAATATTTCAATGTCACTTATTCTTTTATAAAAGGTTAAAAAATTAAAATGACATAACAATCATTTTAGTTGAAATAAAAGAAAAGAGACTTTTCCTTTTCTATAGAAACATTAGGTGATGAGACATGGAGGTAATGTTTAGAATTTTTAGACTTAGATAGTTTTTACGGGCTAGAACCATTGAACCAAGGAAATATGAGAACTCGATGGGTGGTTTTTAATTAAGTCGAATCCAATTTAGATCTACAACTCCTAAATTAAAATCAATGTTGATATGTTGTGATAAATCAAAATATATTGGAATTTTTCAACATATGCATGATCGCAATGTAGATCTTTTATTGAGTAAATTAGATCATTACGTAAAATAAAAAACTGCCACCCCTTCTTGACAAGTGACCACATTGATGAGCAAGATAAAAAGTTGTCACAAAAATAAACATAACTCTAAATTTCACCTCTATTTTATAACTTGCCTTACTAAAGGGATAATAAACAATCAACAATTTGTAATGCATAATAAGAACTATAAAGCTATTTAATCAATCAAATCAATTAATTTGACTGAGTTAAACTAGTTGCACAAAAGAATAAAGGGATTTATAAGTGGTTAACTGACTTATATAAATATAAAGTCCAATGTGAATTGCTAAGTGATTAACCCTAAAATAATTTGCACAAAAGAACCATGTGACCAGTGGCCAAAAAAGACATACTGTTGGAACTTGGAACCTTCTTGTTGATTCTTAATCTTGTAAAGGAAAATACTAACAATCAAGTGTGCTTTAAAATGGATACTTCAAATTAGTAATATGGGAAGATTTTAGATACTTAATATATGTAATGACCTACCCCAACTTTCTACTATAATATTGTCCGCTTTAGTTTCGCACTCGGCCCGCACGGTTTTTGCATCTGAGGACTCACGCCAGGGTACCCCTCAAAAGGCCTTGTGCTAGGTGAAGAGGAGACAACATCTTATATACCAGAAGAATCCAAGTTCCTCTGACTATGTGGGACTTGCAAACACGCCCATTGGTGCAATCCCACCACTTTGGCAATTTTCTCTCCATTTGGCGCCCTCTGTCTTTCAGGTTGGCCCTCCTCTGGAGCGGGGTACTACAATGTATGCCTTTTTTCGACTCAAGAAATATAAGGAACAAGAGATATAATAGTAATGTTATCAAGTCGTGCATTTCTACTGACATTTTGAACAATTGGGCAATTATTGTCATTCATAAAATTTAAGTCAATGAAATCTGCATTTTTACCCTTGAACTCTATAAGAATCTATTTTCATAAACTTTTCTTATTCGTGTTGCTAAATTCAAAAGTTGTCTTGTTAGATACTTGCATTTTATATCAAGAGAGAAGATTAATTGCTAATTTCATCTAAGCAAATGCTCATTTATGCAATTAAATAAATCGCTCATTCAAGTTCGAATCTCGTAGACACTGCATTGTTGATTGAATCTTTGCTCAAGACAGAATACCAAACTTATAATAATGCAGAGACCATTTAGAAAATTTATATGTACATAGATATGCTTGTGAAAAAATTGAATTTATTGGATTTGCATCTTCCTTGGTGACCATCTCCAAAATGAAACAAACATAAAAATCTCTCTTGTAAGTTGTATCTACTTTCCTCTTCCTTTTTTTTTTTTAAATTCCTCAACATAATTGTGGCAATTTGTAGCAGCTTAACAAGCTGGAAGATCACTTGGAGGTGGTCGAAGTGACTCGTTAGGGCCTTTACCATTGTCCACAACAAAGGCCATCTTAAGCCCCCATGTGGTGTGAGCTTCCAAATGACAGTGCAAGAACCAAACACCTGAAAAATAAGAGAGAAAACCCCCAAGAGGCTTCATTAGGATCATACATTTGAAAAGTAAATATCTTTTTCATCTTATTATTTGGTATTTGTTTGCTTGTACAGAACAAAAATCACAAAAAAAAAAAAAAAATGATGAAGGGAAGAAGGTTTACCTGGATTATCAGCTCTAAATCTAATGGCTGTCCATCCTCCTGAAGGAACTCCAATTGTATTTCTCTCAACAGGGTCAACAAGGTTGAAATTGGCCGGATCAGTCTTGTTATTGAAATTCCCCAATCCCCTTCCAACTGCAAAAAAATTGAAGCCATGGAGATGGACGGGGTGGTTTTCTGGGGCTATAAAACCAGTGTCTTGCAATACAACCTGCACTGTGGAGTTGTATGCAAGCCTATAAAGCCTTGTTCCATTCGTGGTTTGCAAGTTTGTCGGAAGTTTGCCTGTGTAATTGAAGGTGATTAGAGGGTTTCCAGGGAAGTCGGCAGTGAAAACACCGGTTAAATTGAAATAATGTGCTTGGAGGAGCGCGGTAGTCGGCATAACAAAGGTTACATTGTTGACATCTGCCACCACTCTGCTCCCATTCAAGCAAGTTGAGCATGGATTAATACCAAGGCCTATGGTGAAAAGGAGTGAGTGATCGACCCTTAATGGGACCTTGGCGGGAAACTTTTTTGAATTCAGACTGCGCAAAGCTGTAATGAAATTTGTGGCTACTGGGGGCATTTTGGGGAGGTGGGGTGGTGAGAATGGTCGCTGATGCGGCTAGTGTGCCCTTATAGTGCACGGTGGCTGTGGCAGTCAAGTTGTCAACTGCAATAGGAGAGTCCATGAAAGGAGATGCTGTGACTAGGTATTGGCCTAACTTTCGATTTGCAGTAAGAAGAACATTGGTTGTCTGTCCAGGGGCGATAAGTACAGTGTTAGTCTTAAAGGGTTTGGTATAAGTGGCATCAACCTCGACGACAGTGAGCACATGACCGGCAACCTTGAAGAAGAGCTCTTCATTGAGTGCAGCATTAACAAGACGTAGCATGTATGTTTTTCCCCTCTTCACTTTAAGTGTGAATGCCCCTGCTCATGATAGAACCAGAGTTTCAATTATGAGTTGGATCAAGGCTTTAAATAAATAATCCAACAACCATTACAAAATAAATATGTGACTGATTAAATATGCTTCTATATTTCTTTTGTAACTGAAAAAGATCATTTCTTTATATGTTGTAACACATCAATATATAGAGAAACTTTCAATTTGACTCGAACAAAAGCCAACAAGCTCCTCTCCTATGTAATAAGTAAAAACTACATTGACTTAGGGATGACCCAATTTTTTGAAAAATGGAGTTCATTGTGCAAGTTAATGACGGGGTCAAGTTTAGTAGCAATCCACAGGTTTCTGCACATTCCTTGCAATTAGCTCACTCTTACTGGTATTACCTTCAGAAGAACAACTTGGGACAGGCCCAGGATGGCCATTGATTGTGTGTGCATCTGATACATTTGGTGCCCGTCCAGACTTCATCGCCGCATTGATCACACCTTCAACATCTGACTTCCACCATTCGCCTGTAATTTAAGAGCCGAAGAGAGCAGAGTAAGCCATTGTTTAAAAGAACTGATTAACTTGGATGACTCTATAATCATCTTTCTGATTGAGTAACTTGGACCAAGTCTACTCCAATCAAAGCAAGTTGTGGAACAATAGGTCATAGTTTACAAGTGACAATTGAATTTGATGTCCTTACTCCTTAAGTATAATAGTAACATAAACTTGATTTGTGCTTGTAAACTTTCTTTCAAACTAAAGCTGAATATTTGAATAATGGCAAACAAGGGTTTGAAACTTTTGAATGTCACAAATGAGATAGACAATGGATGAGCCTTAAAAACTCATTGTAGTGTGATCTCTGTCACAATCGCAATGCGATGGAACATCAATTAACATACAAGAATCTATCCAACCTACCCAATATCACGACGACTTCCTTATTAGGAGTGGGGAATGGATAAGGAACATATGGAACGCGAAGCTTAGGCAGGATGACAATGGCACCATGCACTGTGGCCCTTAGCCATAGGATGTGAGCATGCCACAAGAGTGTGCCTCTTTGGCCTGTAATGGTGAACTTGTAGATGTAATGTTGCCCAGGTTGGATTGGGCACTGTGTGATGTATGCTGGCCCATCAGCCCAACCTGTACGAAGTTGTCGAATCCCATGCCTGCGCAAACCAGAACACCCAAATTTCATCATTGACATTATATTTCTGGATCAGACTTACACTATCCTAATTTAGAAGGGTACAAGTTGACCTAAGCTCTGGCTGAAATGAGTAAATTTTCAAGTCTGGAATTCTCATTTTATCCTGAATATGTGACAAGTTCGAGCTGTCCATTAACCTGTATGAACTTGACCAAATCCATCAAAGTTGTTTCATTCTAACTCAGTACAACTTGACTGACCTAATTTGCATTCAAGTTGAGTTGGGTCGAATTGAAATGTAGTTCATGTTAGTGATTTAGAAGTCACAACTGAAACCTATATCAACTTGCCTGAGGCATACCTTGCTTAAATCAGTTTAGCCTGAAAATATTGAAATGCTCAAAAAAATGAGTTGCTTTAACTTTGTTTGAATTCATTTTTCAGAGCTCAAAAGTAAATTGTCAGGAACCCACTTCAAGAAGAGAGAGTCTTGTGTTGGGATTGGCTGCGAACGAGTTTTACATTGGAAGTATAACGGGAGATTTAGAGATTTATAAAGGATTTGAGCCACTCCATCTAACATTCTAGTCTTTTGAACTGGATAAGTATGTCCTAATAAGTGGTATTAGAGTCGGGTCTCAGTCTACCTCACTTGACCTCAAGAGAATCCTTAGGTGAATGAATTGTTTGCCTCGTTTAAGGAGTGATTGAATTTTCATACTTTTAAACTCTGATTAAAAATTTAGAACCACTAGGATATAGACTATGGAGCAGTATATACTGACCAGTGAATGGTAACGTTGTACTGGACGTGGTTCACTACCTTCACCTGCACGTTATCACCCTCCCTTGCATAGAGAGTGGGCCCCGGGTATAGCCCATTGACGGTCACGATAGACTTCGTTCGACACAGTCTAGTGGTGTTCTTCATCACCACCTGCACAAGTCAGTCAAAATCATTTTCAACTTCTTTGACAATTAAATAAATGAAATAAACCTAAGCCTAATCATAGATGAAAATATGGTACCTTGTTTATGTTTCATATTATCATATCATGATTGCAAAGGATAAATTAAAAAAAAAAAGTTGAGAAAAATCTTTTCTATTATTGTAAAAACAAAGGCAGAGAAATGGAATTCCACATATTTCCAATTCTTCAAATTTTCCTTCCTAATTATTTGGAAATCTGATTGTAATGTGCAGACTATTATATAAAAAATAATACATAAATTTTAACAAAGACAAATAAGTAATAAACATTTACTATTTTAATTAGATCTTAAAACAAAAAAATAATAATAATTTTGCCACCATGTAAGCAATGTTAATTGATGCTGCAAGAATTCATAAAGAATCGGTGAAGAATCAAACTTAGAGAGACATGTAATACAAGTACATTGTCTGAAATCCATATAATAAATAACATACATTGAAAATTAACTTTGACACAGCATTTTGCATGTTGAGGACTCTGTTATATTTAGCTAATAATAATATCGTGTATATTTTAAATTTTGACTTTTTACTCTAATATTATTAGAAAGTCTAAATAAATGTACAAATGAAAATGACTTTTGAAATTGAAATAATCATTAATAAATTTGAGAAATGAGGGATTTGAGTCCTATGAAAGGGTTTATAAGTCTAGATAGGTAGGAAAAAAAAAGAACTTTGATAATATTATAATATATCACATTATTTTTCTTGATATGATTCTGATAAAAAGAAAACTGCTGACAGAAATGGTAAAAATACTTATAAATAAATGGAATTACCAGTAAATAATGTTTTCACAATAAAATACAAGAAAAATATAAATACTAGAGGTATTTGTTATAATGGACCCAACCCATTTAGGAACAAGCATGAGTGATCTGGACCCTCCATTTGGTATTTGCTTACATTGAACTTGTAGTGGCGGATCCTGCATTCAACAAGAGCAGGAAGAAACAGGCAAGCCATCAGCAACAGAGTTCTAACCCAAGACTCCATCTCTCTCTCTCTCCTCTGTCAGTCCTTTCACTCTCTTTTCTCTGTTTCTCCTTTTCTTTCAATCTCTCTCTCTCTATCTCTATCTCTATCTCTGTGGTCGATAAGTCGATATCCATACATACAAGGAAAAGGGTTCTTATAAATTGATCTTGGGTTTTGCTGCTGTGTCGTTTTAACAAGTTGGTCGAAGGGCATTGTTCAGAGAGAAGGTTTGGTTCGAAGAACCATGGATTTAACATGGCTTTCTTGCATATTACATAAAGCTGATGACCATCTACTGCTAAAAAAAATAAAAAAAACTAAGTTCTGGATTATCTAAATTGGGGTCTAAATGCCATTATCAACCGATTCAAGCTCTAACGGAAATTGGGTGGAGCTGTAATTGCTGTCAAATGTCTCTCTCACGTAAAATCCTGGCAAAGAGATGTTTACTGAAGCAGATGTGTTTGTGTTAGTTGTTATGCATTTCTTTTTCAGATCTTTCAGATTTCAAATCTTATTGTCCATATGCGGTGGGGCATATTGTGGGTGAAATACCAACACAAAGTCACAATGATTGTAAAAATCTTTCATTCATAACCATCAATTTCTTCATTTTTATAGATCTTCAAATGGACGGGTTGGCTTGACATTCAAGAAACTCACTTTATAAATGGAGTGTTGAGTTCGATTCACATCCAATCTTAATGGACCATTCTTTGTAGACTTTATCGGTGTGTGTGGATTGTGGGAGGTTTACACGTGCCCATCATATTAGTCTCACCTCCAAGGTGGGATGGACATATCCATATTATTTATAAAAAAAAAGAATAACGATGTATATTCGGTCAGCAATTTAGTGTCCATCCATGATACTGATAGCTTAGATGAACGGTTTGGATTTCATGGATCTGCAAAATATCTAAAGTGGCCACAGGGTTGAAAATCGAAAAAGTTGGATCTCAACATCTCTTTCCAGACATAAGAGTAGGGCTGCAAATCGGATCGGGATGACCCGACCCGACCCGACCTGAGAAATCATGTTGGTCGGGTCGAGAATTTTGGGTCAACGGGTGAGGTCGGATTGAGAAGATAAAAACTCACATGAACTTCGGATCAGATCGGGTTGAGGATTTTAAAAGTTAACCATACCAGACCCAACTCAACCCAACCCAGCTAAAATTATGTTAAAATGGGTTCAGAATGCGGGTCAAGTTAGAATTCAGGTCGGGTCGAGTTCTATATATTTCAACTCGAGTCGGGTTGGATTTTAAGGAACCCGACCCATTCGACCCAAGTTGCAACCCTACTTATAAGAGTTACCAACTATAATATCAATTTACTTTGGAATTAGATTTGTGGGACACAAGTTGGTGAGAGAGAAATTGAACTTTGAAGTTTTTAATTAAAGCAAAAGCTTTATAATTAAGTTGCTTGTCTCATGAAATGAAATGTTGAGTTTGATTCACGTTCAATTTCTTTAGACCATTTCTCATGAAATTACTCTTCTATCAACTTATCCAGTATGTGTTTTGAAAGGTTTACACGTGCTTATGGAATTAATCTCACTTTCAATATAGAGTAGAGATACTTTTTAAGATTCCTTTTTCTAAGTAGGTTATAGGTCAATAAATGGTCCATTAGAAGACCCCATAAGGTGGATATATGTCCATTGGAGAGGCTGCTACATACAAAATAAAAAAGAGTCGCGAGAACAATGCGTTTGTATTTTACCTAGCTACTTAATCTTTCTTTACCAGTGTAGCAAGCACGAATGGGTTAACATCCACAAAGGCGCCTATTTAGATTTTTTTCATATTTATCTTAGAATAATAATTGTTAATTTTTTTTTAGTTAGATTTGATGTTCAAATGTTATTAAAATTGTATAAAATAGATTCTTTGAAAAACTTATTCAAAGATCTTCTTAAAGAGTTCAAATTTGTATATTTCTAACATACATAAAGATAGTTATGACCAATTTTACACTAAAGTGTTTGAGTTATTAAAAACAAGTAAGATTAATTTTGCTTATTTTGTGTCGTTCTACCCTATAAAAACAAGAGCTTGTGTAATAAAAGGCATTGTATTATTTGGTTTTGAAATTCTTGATTCTTCAATTGATAATGATGAAAATGAAATTTGTTTATGATGGTAATGTTTTTTATTTTATTTTATTTGAGAAGTGAGTTCTTATTCTTCATTTATACTAATTAGATCAAAAAATTCTGCGATCAAATTTATTAATGTTATATGGATAAAATGAAAATAGAAAAAACTTCGGTAACAAAGATGGAAACAAGCTAGGAGAAGCTATGATTCACCCAAGAGTTCTATATAATAAGGTGGAATTAGGTAGATGTCAGTACAGTGCAACTGATATATGAGGGGCAGTAGCTATATTGTGCAACCATGTGCCCTTCCAAATCTAATCATGTAAAATATGTAAAAAATGCTTAAATGAAGTAAGAGCTTGAGGATTCGAGTTCCATCAGTGTTATCAAAACCGGACCGAACCGCGGCTGAACCGCCGGTTCAGCCGTGACCACCGGATCTACGGTTCAGTTCACTCAGAAAACCGGTTGGCGGTAAAAGCCGCATAAACGGTCAAAACCTTAGTTTTATGCGGTTTTGACACTAAAACCGTGAACCGCGGTTCATATATAAATTTTTATATTTTTTTTAATTTTCCCCTTAAAAAAATGTGTATATTTGAAATATAAAAATTTATTACTATTTTTATCCCATATATTTCACCGTTTTGATATATTACTCAGAGTTTGAATGTTATTTTTAATATTTATATTAATATTATTGATAAAATATGACTTATTTAATATTATATATAATATTTATATTATTTTAATACTTGACCGCCTTTTACCGACTTTGACCGTGGTCGAACCCGGTTAAACCCTGACCTCCTCAAAGACGGCTCGTTACATGGTCTGGTTCCCATGGATTAATTTTTTTGGTGTACTTTAGTGGTAGTGGGCTCATCTGTGGGGATTTTACACTGGGTATCCTATACTTAAATTAAAAAATATATATATATAAAAGTATAAAAAATGATAGTGGCCTAAATATTTTTTATAATAAGAGGATTGATGTGATTTTTCAAATATCATGTTTATGGATGAAAATATCTACTCAAAGAACCCATATTAGAGGATGTCAAAATTTGATAAATAGAAAATAATTTGTAGTCATGAAAATATGAATAATTTAAAATGTTGGATTCTATAATTAGATCGAAACCGCTTTGTTTAGATCTCATACGTAATTGATGATTTTTGTAATGAATTCATCGCACTGTTTTCATTTAATAAATTAATGATAAATGTCCATTTAATCTATCCAATCAGGTGAAATGAGTTGCATGGGTTGCACTTGGTCCATTTTTTTTTTTTCTTTTAATTTTTGTTGAGTCCATAAAAAATCAATTTTGTAAATTAAAAGGACACTTGATAAACTATAATTATACCAAATTTCAATTTTAAATCAATTTTTAACTATTTGTTCTTCATGGTCGAAATCACTGATCATTTTTGTATTTTTAAAGATACCTGGTGGCTTCTGTAACGCCCGTCCCTTTTCACCATAATCAGAGTCTATATTTTTTTTTTTTTAAAGTGACAAAGGAAGCGGGCATCACGACGCGAGTTAAGTCCGAGCTTCTAAAACCCGGCCCTTAACTGGCCAACCCTACGGGTCCGTGGAACGGAGTCCACAGAGAATAGTTTACCCGTAGAAGAAAGCTCACAAAAGTTACACTAAATGCAGAAAGACATTAGAGACTATCCTACCAAATTTTCTTTTCTAGATAGCAGGGAAGATTTCATAATTTAATTACCAAAATGCCATAATTTCATATGTTTACCACTAAATCCAAAACATAGCAATAAGTCTAAAATATTACATTTCCGACAAGCTAAACTATTTCAAATTACATTATCCAAAATAAACATTAGTAACTATCTAGCACTCCTTTCCAAGCTCCTTAGCTTGGCTCCCGTCTTGTCCTTCCGCTTCGCCACCTCCTGCGTCATCAGCTAGGGTAGAAGTAGGGCGTTAGACAACGCGCCCAGTAGGACTCCGAGTAGGGCTAACACATGGATTAGTGATAACAAAGCATATAAAAATATTATATCAAAATCATGCCATTTGGTACAATGTAATGCAAAGGGTGTTTTATGTCATGAATCCCACCCATCAATCTCATCATCATTGTACAATACCCCTTTTTCATCCATACATAATGTTCAAAATATAATCCATACCATCATCGTGTCGTGACCCCCTTGATGGAAAAACCTCATCAAGATATGATCCAATCGTAAAATATCCCCCTTGATGGCAAAGCCTCGTCAAGGTGTCCCCATGCTTATTCTCGGTCGCCCCGACGGAGCATGGACTCCGGTTTCATTTCATCTTTCCCCTGCCATATCCCTCCCATGCCATGCAAGAGATGTAGGTGCCATATGCCATGTAATGAATATAATAACAACTATGACATTTAAAAATCTCATCAATCAAACATATGACTTGATTATCAAAAGTAGATCAAGTAAAGCCTCAATAAACACATCGTAGCTTTAAAAACCCGTTTTAAACCAATTATATGCTTACCAGAATAAATCAAGTAAAAACCCCTACATAATACATAATTTAAAACCAATATTAAAACAACCCATATAATTTCCAAGATAATTCAAAACAACCATCACTCAATCCACGGCTTACAAAAATGTTAGAATCCTACCGAATACCGACTAGCGTCTTCATTTCGTTTTCGTCCGATAGTCCGGCTACCATCACGCGTACTGCCTGCGATATCCAATACCTTATTAAATTTCCAAATCAGTTCAAGTTTTAACCATTTCTAAGCCCATATGAAAAACCGGTCACTATTTAGGTTTTGTAGGTCCCATGTCATCTATTAAACCTTTTAATCCGATAAGTCTTAAAATTCGGCCACCCTAGGCTTTATTAATCACTTTTAAGGTTATTACATTAGATCCCCTAAGTCCATGATCAATTTCCATGGAATTCTTGAATTTGGCCACTAATTACGGTTTTGTCACTACCTCATTTTCCATGATTAGACACTCGTTTATCCATGCATGATTTAATCCATAATTGATCATAGACTTAGATCCCTAACTTATGTCCATTAGTGATCCATTGAACCATGTCGTAACATCATTAAAATTAGCTTTTTTATTAATTTCACCATTATTTATTTAAACCCATTCATAACCCCATACTTAACCCTTTAAATGGTTCACCAATGGCCATGGGTTCAAAATACCTAATTCATCAACTCTTCCCATGGGATTTACCTCATGTATTTAACTTCAATGAGTCCATTACTCATTCATTTCCTTTGGAGGCCACACACACACCATTCATCATCCAATTTAACCCACCAAAATGGATCACAATTGGGCCATGGGTTCAGCCATACACCATGGCCGAACCAATGGTGTCCTTTCCCCATTTTTTTTTCTTGGATCTATTTACACCATTTAGATCCAAAATAAATCAGTCCTTGAGGTGGTTTAAATCACACTTTTAAACCACCACTCTTAACCCCATTTGGATCACTACATTTGTTCATTTGAAACCCTAACTCATTAACACATTAATCTATCTTTTCCATCCTTTAAACTCATCATTTGATCACCATTACATCACCATAGGGTTCGGCCATTTACCATGGTCGAACCCATGGTTCATGATCCACCATTCATTGCTCCAAAATACCTACATTCGCCAAAATATTAATTTCATCAATCTTCCCATTTTTTTTCCCATGGCTTCATACCCTAAAACCCTAATTAACTTCACACACACACAACAACTTAGGGTTCGGCCATACACCATGGTCGAACCCATGGTTCATAATTCATTCTCTTTTATACCTTCCAATGCCATAAAATCCATTTGCATTTTCATCATAAAATCATTTTAAAAACTTACCTACATGCATTCATTTACAACCCTAAACTCCATTAGCTAAAAACCCTCATTGTCTTCCATTCTTTAAAACTCTAATTATTTACATCAACTAGCTAATCACCCACCATGGGGTTCGGTCATGCTACATGGCCGAACCCTATGGCCCATGATTTCCTTCCAATAACCTAATTCCATTCTTAATTTCATAAATTACCCAATGCACATAATCCATTTATTTATTTTCTTACCCTAACCCTAATTTACCCATTTAGGGTTTCCTCCATCTTCCACCCTCTCATTTGATGGGTTTAACATCCATGGCATAAATTTATGTAACCACCATTAAATTCTACAAAAAAAAATCCCAAATCTTAAATCCTAAAAAATCCAAAATTTCTTGTTTAAGAAATACTCACAATCCGTCGTCTCCTCCGACTTCCACCGCTCCCGTCGGTTTCCTTAGCCTCCTCTCTCCTTCCTCTTGATCTTTAACAGGTCAAGAGGCTTGATCAATGGTGGCAACCCCCAACCTTAGGATCGGCCAAGTTAGGGTTTAAATTGAGAGAGGGAGAGGGAGAGGTGATGAGAGAGGAGATGGTAACCTTGACCTTAGAGTAATTTCCCTCCAAATTCCACTTCTTTCTTCTCTTCTTCTCTTATCTTCTCCTTAGCTCTCTTCCTCTCCTTCACTTAGAGCATGGGACGGCAATGGAGAATGAAAAATAGAGAGAGCACAATGAAGAGAGGATAAGAAATGGGAAAGAAAATGAGGCTTAACTTAACTACACTTTACCATTAATTACCCCAACAACCCTAAGATATTTTGAAGATATTTAAATTGCTTTATGGTGGTGGTTATCTATACCACCACCAAGCCCAACGTGTTTCATACTTGAGGTGGGGTAGCTTGGTCTCCCATTTGACCAATTTAACCCCATTTGCCACCAATTTAATAATTTAATTATTTAATTAATTTGCTAATTACCTTAGGTTAATTCATTTGTACTTAACCTAATTCCCATTGTTCCACCCATGGTTGACCAAATCAACCATGGTGGCCGGCCCCACCAATCATTGGCCCACACGCCACCTCACTTGATAAGGTGGAGGTGGGTCCCACTTGGCCACGTCACTTTGGTTTAATTCCAAATAACTTAGATAATTTAAATTCCATTCCATTCATTCTAAATGGATCACCATTGGGCCCATGGCCCAATTACATTTCCATCTTACCCATTTACCTTAGAGCTTAACCATCTTTACCCATTGGGTCCCAAATGGGTATTTGACCCAAATTTGACCATTCTTAACCCATTTAACCCTCATTGACCATTTAAATGAATTCAAATCCAAACCATAGTCTATTGGGCCATACTTGGGCCTTTGTCCAAATTTTGGCCCATTTACCATTTATTCCACCAATTTTCCAATTTCCATCACTAAAATAAATAATATCCACATTTATATTAATTTAAAAATTCCGGGCCATTGCAGCTTCGACCATTAAAACGAAATGACTAAAAATTGAAATTTAATATATTATATTTGTGGCTTATTAAGTTTACTTTTAATCTATATGGTTAGTTTTTATATAGGATCAACAAAAATAAGAAAAAAAGAAAGACTCGGTGCGACCTATAAACACTTAAAAATACGTTATATGAAGAGTGCAGGAGAAGTTTCGTCTTCAACATACTCTCTCTTAATAGTTTTGTTAGAAGATCAGTCTCACATTTTTCTCAATCTCAACATTCTATATACCTTAATATCTTTTAAATAGTTGAGATGACACTTTTACACATCTATTTAAATAATTTCCCTGTTAGATTTGATATATTATTCTAATTTAGTTATCTGATATGTATTTTAAAATTGTTTCAAAATAATTGTATCATATACCATTTTAATTTTCTCTCTTTACCTATCTACTCTTCGACAGAAGTTCATAAACCTTTTAAAAGACCTTCCTTAAAAAATTCAAATTTTTAAAAATGAAACAACTAAAATAGAATGGAGAGAGTGTCACGGCCCGACCCGAAGGGTGGGCCCGGAACGCGACTGATTTTTTTTTTTTTTTTAAAGATAAGTAAACTAAATCACAAGCATTCTTACTGGGCCGGATCAACAGTTAGGCCCAACGGTTACACATTAGCCCATCATGTGGACTCAAACATGTACCATATGCCTGCCCCATAAACATAACAATAACAACATCATAATATCATCAAACAAAATCATCCATTGATTCATCATTCAAAGTCACAACAAACAGACTACAGTAACGTCGTAGTCTCGATACATAAAGTTTTTCAAGGAACTAAGCACCACATCCAGTACTTTACAAAAGCCAAGGTTCCAAGAACCCGAAAGCACAAATAAGGGTATTTCCCCCTTCAGGGGAATCCCAAACCACCATCGCAGCTTGATCGCCCTAAGCCTGAAAGAGAGGGTCCTCCTCCTCGGGTTCATCTCCTGAAAGGTGAGTGGTGTGAGCTAACTAGCCCAGTGAAGGAAATATAACAATGCACATTAAGTAAATAATAAAACAGGTTAGCAACAGTTCAATATCACATGCTTGATAACAATAAGCGTAATCTCAACTATATCAACATCATTAAATCACTGTTATTATCCACCGTAACACCTGCCGACTACACTGAGACCAGTATTAAGTCCCGACACGGTCAAAATACATCCTTGCAAGTACATCTCCGGCTCTAACTTAGCCGATACTGACACCCTCAAGTCAGCAACTGACGACAGCATGGTCCACCCATGGTCCAGTAGACATAAACCATCTCTCATATGGCCGATATTGGTTTAATAGCCCAGGTACGTGGAAGCAGTCTTTCATACTCATACGATTAATATCGTAATATCACAATCAACATCAGCACTCTTACCATAGTGCATCGTGTATAGACACATGAGTGGGTTCATCAAAACTGAAACCACTCATTGCTCAATAAAACCCTGTTTACAAAATCTGCAGAGTTAAGTTCCCTCACCGTTATGTGTGGTTTACGCAGTCTCTGTTCAAACAACACACAAGTGCACAATCAATATATAGATCAAATACATACACACGAGTAGTATTTTGAGATCTCACGTTTTCCCACAAAATATCCGAGGTATATGGAATTGAATCTCCTACTTGGTTTCTATCCTTTTTAAATCATCCACAAGATAATAATATAGTAAAAAGGGGCTCAGTCCAAACTCATATTGTCTTCTGGGTATGGACCAGATTGACTTATTGAGTTAGGTCTAGATCCTCGGGTCACTTCTCGGTTGTCTTCTGGATAGGACCAGAGCTGACATTTTGAGTAGGCCTCGAGGTCACCCAGTGTCCGACTATAGTGCCGGCCTGAAACTGAATCACTCAGTTCCCGACCAATAGGGTCGGACTGGAAGCAGATAAAATAGTATTTACACTATAAGTAATAAGAGAAGAGGGTTAGTACAATTTTAATTAACAAAAAGGGTACTAATCATCACATCACATAATCTAACAAAATAACAATTATTTTTTTTGAATAAAATAATAATATTTATTTATTTAATTATTTATTCATTTTTTTTCCAATGGAAACCAACATTTAAAAGCACAAGCAACAATAATATAAAATAATTTTTTTTTGAATAAAATATTAATATTTAATTATTTATTCATTTATTTTATTTTATTTTATTTTTCAATGGGAACCAACCTTTAAAGCACAGCAACAATAATATCAAATTTGTTTTTTTTTTTTTTTTCTTCTTCTTCCCAGACAGTGAACGACCGGTGAACAGTAAAACCGAAAATGGGAAATGGGGTATTTTCTGGACTCGATTTTTACATCTGACCGGTCCGATGGATTCCTCCGGGAGTCTTCTTTCCATAGAGAGAGGTTTGGAGCTTTGAAACTCAGTGAGCCATCCGATTTTAACACCGGAAGCTCACTGATACGAGGAACCCTAGAATTTTCCTTAAATTTTGAAATTGTTTTTCTCACTGAAAACAGAGCCAAATTTAATTTTTTTTTATTCAAAACCGATCGAAATTGAAAGGGGAATGCAGTAGTTACCTTGGATTTCCTGGGCTGAAATCCGAATTTTTTTTGAAATCTCCCTCTAAGTTACTGTTCACTGAAGAAAAAAAATGGAATTCTCGACTGCAAGAGAGAGAAGAGAGAAGGGAGAAGAGAAGCTGGGAGTTAAAACCGAAGATTGAGCCGGTTTTTATAGGCTTTTGGCCGGAAAATCCGGCGCACGCGCAATGGGATGGGACGACGGCGAATCGCCGGAAAATCGGGCAGCAGGTCACACCGCACGCCGCACGCAGCTGATGGTGCTACAGTTTACTGCAGATTTTTCTACTGTTTGCAAATCAGCCCTCCAATATTTCCATTTTTACAAAAAGCCCCTAGTTTTAATAAAAACCTGATTTTTAACTAAAACATGTTTTTAAAAGCTCAAAAATTTTGATCCAACTTTACAGATAGGTTGGGTTTTAAAAATCTTAATCACCATAAAAAATTTGGAATTTAAATCTTATTAAAAACCATTTATTTAAACAAAAACCATAAATTTATACTATTTACTTAAATAAAGAATTGTTAAAATAAACAATTTAGAAACATCATTTTGAGATGAAAAGAAATAACTAGACCATTCTTAAAATGGTCTATCATAAAATACTAATTTTAAATTTTATTTCATTTTCAAAATCCTTTAAAATAATTAATACTCCCTTTCGGGGTTTTGACGGGCGGGATTTAAATACCATTTTCTGAAAATAAATTCATTTTAAAATTAGAAATACAAATCCTTTATTTAGGAGAATATTATTTACCAATAATATACACATATCAACAATATTTATAAAAATATACACAACAAGTGGTAAATTACCAAAATACCCCTCAAGCTCGACGAGCTGAATCACTGACTTTTCGGGCTCAGATTGGTCCAAACTTGGGCTTTTCTCAAAGCCCTGACCGAAATCTTCAAGATTAACCGGTTAAACAGACTTAACAAGTTAAAACACGCTTAATCTGGGGCAGGGTATTATAGAGAGTATTATTTATTTACCAGTTAAAAAGTTTGAATCTAAATATCAAAGTTAAAATGAGTTATACTTCTCCAAACTTGAGACTTCTGTTTTATAAAATTCTATGTCAATGTATTGAGTTGGTACATTAATTGTTAGTTGAGTTGACTTTAAAATACATCCACCAGTCAGTAGAACAATCCAAACTCTCTTTTTTATCTATGATTTTACTAATTCAACATAAAAAATCAGTATTTTCTATCATGTGCTATATGACAGGTGAAATAAAAAAATGAGTGATGGAAATAAGTTAACATCATAATTTATGCTTCATAAAATTTATGAGTAACGATCTTCCCATAGCTATTTTATATAACCCAACACGAATTTTACTATATTTTTCATTTTACCCTTTGAATTGACTCGCCTAAACCCTTCATATATTTTACAGCAAAGAATTTGACGAGCCGATTCAAAGGTCAAAAGGACAATATAGTAAAATCCGTATCGGGTTACACAGATCGCTGGCCAAATCTTATTATGGAGCTTTTAGTGACTAAGTGAACTAAAAAGAAATTAATATTAAAGAATATTTCCGAGTTTTTATCTTTATAATTAGAATATCTTTGAATGACATTATTTGAACGGTAGGGTGTTCTTTTAAAAATTTAAGTCTGACACACAACATGAGTTGAAAGGTTATGTTGGAGAGTTCGTCTAAGTTGATGATTATAAAAGTTATATAGATAAATAGATTCTCACGAGTATTTTAATACTTTAAAAAATTAAGCTCATTGCTTCATTTTTGGCCCTTATATTTTAAGACTAGAAATGAATTATTTGATAAATATTTTAGACTATCATGTTTAATCCAATGGTGATAATAAATTAAATGAAAATTTTAATGGATCCTAATATGGGCAAAAACAATAAGTGTAGTATCACACATGTATAAATATTTGAAGAGAGAGGATCAACGGTGACCGGTTATAATATTGCAACTGACATTGTTTTATTTCTTTTATTTATAACTATAAAAATTTAATTATACATGTTGAAAGTTTATTTAAAAAATAAATTAAAATTTCAATTTAAAACTTAATTTACATTGAATCTTAATATTGGGCATGAATCTAATATTGGTATTAATTATTGAGCTAAACAATTATATTAAAATCTAAATTCATCCACTTAAAATGTCACCCATCAACGATCCAACAGAGTCGTCCGTACTGACTGTCAACGCGTATAAAGCAGAGATTCGTTTGAACTTTGAAGAAGAGGAAGAACAGCAAAGGCGGAAAAAAGGCGGAAAATCCCATATCGTGGATTCCTCAATTCCATTCCACGGCCTTCTCTTCGTCAGTGTTGCCTTCTAAAGAAAAGAAAATTCGAATATCATCGAATTCATTCCGAAGCAGGGCAAAATAGGAGGAGGAATCGAAATTCCAAGTAAAAGGACCGATCTCCTTTTCCACTTCTTTTATTTTTCCCATATTATTCGCGTTTCACGGTTCTAATCGCGTCTTTCCTGGGAAAAAGCCAGAAAAGGGCGAATCCTCTTGTCTCCGGCTTCCGACCCTTCTTTTTCTCATGGATGGAGGAGTGTGATTCTCTTAGGTGGGCGCGCTCAAATTTCCAGCTTTTCTCCAGTTTTATAGGCCGAAGGGGAAGGCGGAAGTGGGACTCCCAGCGTTCACCACCTTCTTCTGAAGCTGAGATTGCTCGGTTCGGGTTCTTCTCTTTCTTTCTTTCGACCCAATTCATTGTGTCCGAGTCTATCTTTTGATGCATGGAAAGGAAATGCTTCCTAGATTTTCATGTTTATTTATTTTGAATCGCATCATTGTACTTCTGCACCTAAAATGAATGGAAATCATGCTCTCTCCTAAATGTAAATGAAGACATGATTGTTACTACGAAAATGATTTGAATACTTTAGCTACTTTGTTTGTGGTTTTTGTTATATATCCTTTCTTCTTTTCTATTAAGTAATTTTCTTTTCAGTCAAACATAATGAGTGGAAGCTGACATCGCCACTTAATTATGGATACAGGAAATTTCTTTGTGCTCCCCATTGTGTTCCATCTCCAGTGACTTTTTTGTACAATCATCTCATTGGATATGGGTTACTTCAACAGCGTATGATCTGTGCTCTCTTATAATTTCTGCTTCTGTTTGGATTTTCCGCCCTCATGCTATTATTCTTTTGTAGATTTTTACTGCTCATCTGCTTAGGTTTGGACTCATGCATGGTAGAAATGTGTTAATGGTTCCCTTGATTGCCTAGAGCTGTAGAGGTTGCTATCATATTTCTTTTCTATATTCTTACTTTAGTGCTTGAATGCAGGATGAAATGGTTCAAGGGAAGGAGTCTTTTGATGGTATGCTTTTTTCCTCTGTTTTTTTTTCCCCATTTTCCTAATGCCATTCAATTCATCTGTATCATGTTATAGGATAATGAATTTGATTGCAAATTGTTTCCTATGGTCTTCTCTCTCTCTCTCTCTCTCTCTCTGGATTGTTGTTTATGCCATAAACTTGATCAATGAGCTCTAGTATAACTAAGCAATCAACATCACCCTAAGTTAAAACACACTTTCACTATCAAGTAAACTCATTTTCCTATAAGTAAGAAACTGATAACTCGGTGCTGTCTCAGAATCATCTCCTCCATGCATTAGAGAAGTTACAGCAGGAGGGAAGTGTTTGGAGCTTATTGAGCTTAACTCATGCAATTTATCCATGCAGCACTACTGCAGGAATCCACTGTTCCCTATCTCTATCATGTTGTTAGTGATAGTGAATTGCATACAGTCTATTTGTTATGATCATGGTAGAGCATTGGTCATGTACATTTTGGTCCGATGGAGGTGTCTTTGATGTAAGATGATTGAGGTATTGGAGACATGTGGCCTGGACTGTAACTATAAGATGATATACATTCCACCCCCTGTTGCATGCAGCGAAGGTAAGTGTCTTTGGTGTAAGATAATTGTGGGAATGGAGACAAGTGGCTTGGTGTGATTAACATTCCACCCACTGTTGCATGCAGAAAGATATTTTTGTATGGTCATTTGCTTGTATATTTGAGACATGTATGCCATGATTCAAGCCACCTATAACATCACATAGGATATACCCTTAATTTCTTACTTAAAAATTACTTTCATAATAGAAGAGCTTACTTTTCGTAGCCAGTTTACTCACAGGTACATAGCTCTACTGGAGTACTAAAATTGTCGCTACAAAATCCTTATGAAATAATGTATTTGTGGCTTTCTCTCATTTTTTTAGAGGACTGGTTGGTGAAAAAATTATTTTGGGGAGAGAGAGAGCTTGAAGTAGGGAAGAGGAGAGACAAAGGATCTGACAAATACCATTACCTCAATTGATTCTGAAGGAAAATGTGGAAAAAACTGTGGTGTTATTTGGAAATGAAGACCTATGTTTTTAGATTTTTCCATCAAGGACCTTAGATGCAAAGCAAACACTAATAACCTCTATGGATACAAGATACCTCACCAAATGTGAAGTTTCCTTTAAATGGGTAGTCATCCAAACAACCTGCCGAACTACTTATAAAATGGAGCATTATATCATCTCATCTTATCTATGACCCTGCATGGGTAAGCTCAACCGCTAGACACTTTGGCTCAGGAACCAGAGTTCCCAGGTTCGAGTCCCGTAGTAATCCGATGCTTGTGGCTTGTGGGGAGCTTCGTGCATCCGAAGTTTCACCCAACGCCCTTGTACTCGGGGAAAGGTGGGGGTCTTGGGTTCTTTGTCGGAAAAAAAATGTCATTTTATGTATGATGGTTGACCTGTATGACAGACATATCCGATACTTCTGCACTAATCGACATAACCCATTGTCCACTCAGTCCTAATGGAGAACATAGTAACAGGGACTGTTAAATCTCTTCTAATTTACCTTGTTGTTAGTTAATACAGTCCCAATCTAGGGTTTCACTTAAGCTATTCTTTCGAAACCATCTTATATGCCTTTTCATTTCTCAATGTAATGTAGAACAGCCTGCAACTAGGCAGGAAAACAAAAATAAAGGAAAAATAGGAAAAGGCTATGCCTTAGATAATCTCATTGAATATTCATTGTGTGTTTATCTCCCATATGGATACATGTATTTATAAGAAAAAATAAGAAATCAAAATAGAAAAGGACTCCTAAATCAAAGAGGAAAAGGATTCCTAAATCAAATAGGAAAAGAACTCCTAAATCAAAATAGAAAAAAACTCCTAAATCAAATATGAAACTAACTAAAGTTGGACTGCTAAGATCCCAAACGAAAATAACAAATCCTACTTGCTAATTAAGAAAATAAATAAATAAAAATAAATAAAGTGAAATCTGTGTGTTGCATCTTCCGTGTCCTACATCAGTCCCCCGGTCTTGAAAAGAACTCGTCCTTGAGTGGAAATCAGCAAAAGCACACGGCACCAAATAAAGATGAAGACCAAATCCGAAGATGCGAATGATGAAGCTTTGAACTGCACAATCTTCAAGGCACAGACGACGAGAACATTCTTTCTGTGGGGCGAAAAATTGAAGGACCGCAACTGGGCGCAAGCATAGACGAACCAAGCTGATGGCGAAGGAGTCGTCATATGGCACTGGAGTGATCACACGATCCTGATGGTCTGTCGGATGGAGGACAGGAGGCTGACATGATAAGGGAAGAATAATCATAGATGAAGTCCTGGTATCCGTAATGGGATCAGGTTTGGGTAATGTAGATGGGTGAGAAATTTGAGGTGGTGGAGGTGTAGGTAGAGTGGTGGCGGTTGATCGACACTCGTCGGTTGTATCGACGGTGGTGCCGACAACACAACTCGCTCTGTCTCCAACACGGGCATTGGTTGTGGGGTCACGACTGCATGAGGAGGATGCATGAATTCTGAGTCTGATTCCGGGGCAGCATGCACGAACGCTGATGATGTATTTGGAGTGGTCGGCACACATCTCGAGGAAGTGGGCACGTATTTCGAAGTTTTGTTCACCTTCATCGGGGCTCTGTATTTTCAGCCGAGAAAAAGTTCTCTAAATTCTTGGAAAAAGTCATGAAAGTCAGAGCGCAACTCAGAGCGCATTTCAGAGATAAACTCGGATTTAAAGTCATTGAACTCAGATTGGAGGAGAAATTGAGCACCATGTTTGTTGGATGCTAACAGGGCTACATGATGCTGGGAATGAGATCGGGGTGTCACATAATCCAAGACATGACGGTTGGAGTGGGGAAAAGGTTTAATAGATGGGTGAGGTGGACACATAGCTTGTCAAATAGTCAAACTTGGTCAACTGGTCATTTGGTGTTTTTTTTTTTTTTTGTGTTTTTGTTGTCTGTGGGAAAAGGGGTGGAGGATGGGGATTGGGATGGTAGATTCGTACCTGGGATAATGTCCAGATTTGGCGAAGATGGCGGGGATCGAGACCACTATCATCCCTGATAACGCAGGAACCTGTCTCGGAACAGGAACGTCTCTGTATAACAGATATATAGAGAAAACTCGGCTCTAAACCAATTAATGTAGAACAGCCTGCAACTAGGCAGGAAAACAAAAATAAAAGAAAAATAGGAAAAGGCTATGCCTTAGATAATCTCATTGAATATTCATTGTGTGTTTATCTCCCATATGGATACATGTATTTATAAGAAAAAATAAGAAATCAAAGAGGAAAAGGATTCCTAAATCAAAGAGGAAAAGGATTCCTAAATCAAATAGGAAAAGAACTCCTAAATCAAAATAGAAAAAAGACTCCTAAATCAAATAGGAAACTAACTAAAGTTGGACTGCTAAGATCCCAAACGAAAATAACAAATCCTACTTACTAATTAAGAAATAAATAAATAAATAAATAAAAATAAATAAAGTGAAATCTGTGTGCTGCATCTTTCGTGTCCTACATCACAATGTGTACTCAATATAATTCTTTATGTGAAAATGTCATCCATCGTGCTTCCAGGAAATTACTGAAATTTCTCATTAAATGTCAATTTTGAAGCCGTCTTTGATAGTGAAATCACGGTAATAGTGAGGACACTTCATAATGGGTATGATCAATGTATCATTTGTTATCATTTGATGGCTTTATTTTAACTATCAAATAACAATCACCATTTTATTTTGCATTGTCATGATTTATTTTCCTATCATTTTGTTCATAATGGGAATTATCTTACCAAAGAAGTTTAATAAACATCAATAGTTATTGGATATGTGACAGTTGAAATATATCAGTAGATAATATTGATTTAGGAAATTTATTTCTTCTCAGACATCTAAGGATACTCGTGTTCAAAAGTTGAATAAAGATAAATTTTACTCTTTACAACTAGTTCTCTGTGCTGAGAAACATTCATTTTGGTTCAAACTCCTGTTTGATGGTTCTAGTTATTTCTCCATTTAAATTGCTATTGATGAGGAGATTCTCTGGTTGTAAAAGAAACATATTATGTATAAGTTCAGACTGATAGATAAGGTCTGATGGGTATCGAGTTGGAACTCGTTTCATATATTTTTCAGTTTGGCCAACCTAATGGATTCCACATTCACTCACTACAGTGGATTTTTCATATCCCTGAACTGGCAAATTTGATGTCTATTTGACCATCTATTTCAATATTATTTCTTAGATCACTTAGTATAAGTATGCTTTTACTTGCAAATGGCTGATTCTACTATGCATTTCAAATTATTATAGGTGCAGCAATTCAGAATGGAAGAGAGATCCTTTTCCAGGTGAATTTTTAAATATTTTCCAACTTGTAGTAGGAACTGAAGTATCTTGATACATATTGTGTCTTAATGATTTCTTGTTTAATCAATCATTGTTTTTGCTTTACCAACACATTTCTAAGTAAAAAATGATTTGGGATTTTCAGGAAAAGCTAAATCTAATGGATTTTCTGTCATATCTTGATTGAAGAAAGCACAAAGACGTTAATAATTTAGAAAACTTACTTCATGTCTTGTTTAATTTTTATTATTTTTGGTGTTTACTAAGCCCATAGTTTTAAATCTAAATATTTGGATTTTTCACAAAAGCTAAATCTAATGGATTTTCCATAATTGAAAAAAAACACAAAGAAATCAAATTTTAGAATTTCCTTTTTGATGCAATATCTAAGAAGCACCGATACGGGAATATGGCAAATTTGAAAAACTAGGATACGGGTGCAGTGGGATACCCGAATTAAAAAAATTATATATATATATATATATATATATCAACAAAATAAATTCAGACATTTATGCCTGGGCAAACATAGATGGGCCTGCCAAGGCTGTATGGGCTTCGTAGAGAAGAAATTAGGCCTGGGCAGATGGCAATATGGCTGGACAGCAAGGGGAAAAGGGATTTAAGTGAATCTGCTGCCAAGAGGAAGGGTTTATAGGGGCTAGAAACACAGGACAGATGTAAGGTAAGGTTAAGAAAGGCTAAGGAAAACAGGGACAACAGTATTTAGGACTGCATGGGTTGTCGGTGGAGAGGAGAGGGTTCTAGAGAAGCGTACGGCAGATGTAGAGGGCTAAAGATGAGGGAACGAAGGCTGTAGAAGATATTAGAAGGTTTAGGAGAGATCACAACAGCGGTAGGAAGGATATATGGAAGTGGCACAAGGGAAAGGGAGGCTACAGGTAGGGGCGACAGTCAAATCTGGGCCTAGATAGGTTGCGGCAGCAAGATGTGGGACTGATGGGTAGTGGCGACACTTAGGAAGGGGTTTTAACGCTGGACGAAAGCTAGGAAGGCAACTAGAAGGGGCGGAAGGTCGAAGGAAGGGTTTTGGGTTGTAGTTGCAGCAAGGGAAAAATAAAGAAAGAAAGGGAAGAAGAAGAGAAGGAAAGGAGAGAGAAGAGAGAGAGTACTAGAAGGAGAAGGAAGGGAAGGGCTTCACATCAAGTTGGATTCGCTCCAAGGATCACCTGCGCATATGCTAGAGGATTTTCGTAATTTGCAATCGTATTCTATTCCATCATGTAAGGCTTGAAAGCCTTATATAATGCTTACAATGAATTATTCCCAGTTTGCCCTTACATAAAAATAAGTGACTAAGATAAAACACCTACGCGTGTCGCATGTCCGGGCGTGTCCCGCCGTGTCGCATGCCGTATCCTCGCATACCTACGCGTATCGGTGGCATATTTGTATTTAAAAAATATTTTAATTAATTGTGTGCGTATCCGAGCCGTATCCGTGTCGGATACGCACCAGACACAGATACTCGAAGTATTTCGAAGTATCCGTGCTTCATAGTGCAATATTGACAATAAAAAATTGGTAGGGATCTTTACACTGCCTAGATACCAAAACTACTTACTCTTTTGGGTGAGAGAAAATTGAAAGCAATAAGGTTGATCCAAGGGTGTTAGGTAGGACAAGGAGCCTGTGTTATCAATTTTCTTTTGGACTTCTCCATTAAAACCCTATTGACTACAATGATTGTTACTCTATTTCTAGAATTATTCTCCTATATAGAAAAGCTTGAAACCATATCTTAAAATTCTACACTGTTACCTTCCATAGAAATTCGTAATTGATTGACCCTAAAAAATTTCTAGGCCCTATTGTCAATGCTGTCACTTTTGATTGCTCAAAAAAAAAAAAAAGATCATAGACCATGTACAATAAGTTTAGGGATTTGTTTCTAATTGGGATTTTTTCCATGAAATCAATTAGAAACCCCAAATTTGGCATTGTTTGGAGGTCTCTAAATGGTCCAGTTAATCTAGGGCCATCTCGAATATGTGATCTTTATCTATTGTGCCATCCCCATTATTCTCCTTCGCTGGAGAGAACTCTCCCTCATTTTATACTTACTCAAATAGTGTCAATGTGCAAATACCTTCCCAAAATTCATTTTATACAGCATCTTGATAAAAAATGTTTTGAAGTGCCCTTCTTTACTGAATATCACCTGTATTTGTGAATGATCGACCATTTCTAATGGTTGATCTTTAAATTGGATCTCTACCACAGATAACTTTTAATGATCATCAAGGTCCAGGTTAGTGTTTTTACTTGTCTTTTTTTTGGATTAACATGTGGGAAACTCAGACACAGTCCTACTAAAATCCCCACGGATGAGCCCACTACCTTTAGGCACACCAAGGTTAGGCCACTGGGGCTCAAACCCACAACCTCCTACTTCCTGAGGTGGGAGGCAACCAGTTGAGCTACACCCATGTGGGTACCATACAAGCTTTTGGCTCGATCTCATCTGCAATCATCTATCTGAGAAACAAAACAAAGAGGACACCTTGGTGCAAAATGTTCTGCTCTAATACCAATTTATGCAGACTAGGTATCAGGTTTTGACACATAATCAGGTGCAGACTACCTTTTCTTCATTGAATGTCAACTAGAAGTGCTAAACCACATACCAGGACACAACCAAGGTACTAAGGGGAAGTAGTAGAAACACCAATGGGAAGTGTCCCAACAAGGGATTGAATCAGTTCCCCATTGAAGGAAATGGATTTCCACACCTGAACCTCTCTCTAGCTTTTGCTTTCATAAAAAGTCAAAACAATAATGAGGTTCATTTAGAAGTAAATAAGACATGTTACTGAAATAAACCATAATCCACATGTAACTAAGATTTAGATACACTTAAATTTCATATTTCTTTTTTAAGCTATTGGTTAAAATGGCTGTAACTTCCTAATTTCGTCTCAAGGCTGCAGAGGATTGAGTTGACTAGAAAGTTAAAACAACCCATGGATGTGCCAATTTTATTTCAAAGAGACACCATTTAACATGTAAATTGGTCTTAATTAATAAACAAGGGACAACTCTTAAATATTTATTACAAAGTGGGACCCATGGACTTTCATGGATCTAATGGTAGGGCTGTCTCCTAGATGCATCATTGTTTCCATCGGCATTTCCATCTTACCTTTGCACTTCTGTGTTTTCATTCTGATCTCTGTTTGATCAATCTTTCCTACATAGATCTTGTCAATGACACCGACACAATGTGCCTTGACAACGTGAATATTATTGGTCTTCTGAAAATGTTTGGTTTACATCAGTGCTCTACCATATTATATTTTTATTGTTATCCTCTGCAGATCTCCTAACTAACATCCTTGTTAACAGGGTTTTAATTGGGAATCTCATAAATATGACTGGTGGAGAAATTTGGAAAGAAAGGTTCCTGATATTGCGAAGTCTGGATTTACTTCAGTGTGGTTGCCACCTGCAACTCATTCCTTCTCCCCCGAAGGTTGGTAAACAGAAATTACTCATGTTAGTTTTATTATTTAATAACCCTTTTTGTAATTTTTTTGGTTCTCTTTTCCTCTTATTTACAGGATACCTTCCTCAGAACCTCTATTCTCTTGATTCTTCATATGGCGCTGAGTACCTTTTAAAAGCTTTACTTCAAACGATGCAGCGGTACAAAGTTAGAGCAATGGCTGACATAGTTATTAACCATCGCATTGGTACCACTCAAGGGCATGGGGGAAGATATAATCGCTATGACGGAATTCCATTATCGTGGGATGAACATGCTGTCACGTCTTGTTCTGGTGGATTGGTAAGAATTATCTAATGCACTTCATAATTTAGTGGCAACTATCCAAGTAGAGATGTGGCAATTTCTCTTCTCCTTTCAGTGAATCTTGCCTGATTGTTTTATATGCATTTGATGTGTGTCAAAAATGAAATTTGCATTCTGTCAATGTCATAAACAGTAAAGCCTCTATAATGTATTACTCTACATTATCAATGTCATGGTTGTAGTAATGAGAGGATCACGGTAACTTCATTGCGTAGAGCCCCAAATGTCATGGTTGTAAAGAGCTTAACATGACACTGGAGACAATGAATATGCAAGTGAAACACTCCAAAAATGATGGAAGTACTTCATATATTAGAGTGAATAAAATGGAATGGTTCAAGTCAAAGAGTCACTTCTATTTGCAGGCTAAGCCGTGGTTTCAACAACTTACATCCATACAATCATTAACATCATCTGCAGTGGCATTACCTGAAACATTGAATGAAATTGAAAGTTTGAAAGGAGAAGACAACTGTATGTTCCAATCTAGAATGCTGAAGATAAAATGTGGATACTTAGAGAAACGGAAGCAGCAACTGCAGAAGCAACAGGAACAAGGATTCCAGAAATACAATCCGTTTCATTGATTTGTGCCCTGCCCTGATATGCAGATCCCTGACCAGAAGAGGAAAAGAAAATAATGTAACCATCATTATAAGCTGATGAGAGATGTTATGGGAAGTTTGGGAAAACAGAACGTTACGGAAAAACAGTAACATAGACAGGAGATAAAGTTAATTGAACTTAATAGTATTGCATGAAGATGCACAGTGAAGTAAATGATGCCCACTCTGTTCTGATCTTGTCTACTTTTTATCAAGATGTTATCTTTTATTACTATTGCTGTCTTCTTATTTGAAGATAGTTACTTCTATTAGATGAGAAAACAATAGAGCCAAAACTAAGCAGGAAAGGTGGTGATAAGATACAAGAACATCAATCACCCCAAGCAATGGTTACCAAAATAACAATAGCATCCTAGGTATTCATATCAATGGTTTCCTGCCATGCACGAATGATCTCCAAAGGTGTAATTCCAGCAAACTCTTTTTGAGAGCAGACCTATGATGTACCATCTTTTATTCCGATTGTTGAATTTGTTTAGGACGAATGATTTGCACATTTCAATAGAATGAACTGTGACTACATATTACACTTTTGGTGATTAACTATACCGTCATAATTGCTATGTTCTCTGTTGGGGTTGGTAGTTCACGTAACAGATTCTGTATTTGAGGTAATATTGCCTACAATGACACTTGATTTTTTGCTCCCATCCCAAAACGTTTAATGTTGCTTCAGGGGAACCTAAGCACTGGGGATAATTTCCATGGAGTCCCTAACATAGACCATACCCAACCTTTTGTCCGGAAAGACATTGTTAAATGGTTAAGGTGGCTTCGCACGAGTGTTGGTCTCCAGGATTTCCGTTTTGATTTTGCTAAAGGGTAAGTGAACAGTGTGTCATTGTTTCCACTACACTTCTTACTGTTAGGTTATATTTGTCATATCATTGATATTGGTTTTGGTTAATAATGTTTTATGTTATAACACTCAATGCTTAGTTATGCGCCAAAATATGTAAAAGAGTACATTGAGGAGTCAAAGCCAATATTTTCTGTTGGGGAGTATTGGGACACTTGCAACTATACTACACCTAGCTACTGCTTGGATTACAATCAAGGTATTAGATGTTATTTACTATAATTGTTACCAACTTATGCATTTTTAAATGTCTTGTGTTTTGAAAAATTGAATTATTGTAATTTTTTGAATTTTGCAATGTTGGTAAGCATTCGGATGGTTGGGTAAAAACACTGTATTATGATGGTCTCCATGATACAAAATTTAGCTGAAGCTGAAATAGATGTGTTTTCTATGAGGTCCACCTGGATGCATGCTAGTTATAGGGAGACTAGGGGACCTTCTAAATCTGTAATAAGGATCATCTGGTAGATTTGCACCATAAGAATACTGGTTGGACCAAATTGCTGCTACATTATTAAGGGTACTTATGTAATTTTAATGTAGATTAAAAAAATTAAAATTAAATGAATGCCCTTAAATCTGCCCTTTAAGCAGCATTGCATTAGTCCCATCAGGATTTCATTTGATTTCTTAGTGTATTAATTGCAGAATTCATTGGGAGCAAAAACCTATTAAATAAGACTAAGAGGCTGCCTTCTATTTTGGGTTGATAACATAAGGACCTTTGTAAGTGGAATATAGTTTTTGAAGTTCATCATTTTGGACTAATGAAAAATCTCATGGAGGCCATTTGATTTTTTTTTCCTCAAACATATAGAAAAACTTGTGTAAGCCTTTTTCCCCATTTAGTTAGATTCTCTCTTATGTTGATTACGCAAACATATACCCATTCTTTGCCTTCTGTTTCTTTCTATTCTTACCCCATAATGATATCCCCACATCTATAAATATATGAGGCATGAAGTTTATGCTATATGAAAACAAAAGATTCTCTGTCAAAGGCTTTATTATGTGAAGGTTTTGTTTCATGAAAAACTAAAGCTGGGAAGCACTTCTTTTGATTCATGTTTTACCCACACGGGTAGCTCAGTTTGTCAAAGCTTCTAGGATTAAACTAGAGGTCTTGGGTTCAACTCCTCCCGGGCTTACCTTATACACGAGGCTTGTAGGTGGTTTCGTGTATCTAGGGGATTAGTCTCACCTCCAATTTTGGGTGGGGATACCCATGTTATCTAAAAAGAACTTGAGAATACAAGAAAAAACACTGAAATTGTGTTTATAATGTACCATTTTGTTACAGTTAATGTTGTGGCTTGATATTCCCCTATCCAGGTAGTATTATTATTTATTATTTATTACTGAGAGATTGTTGTGTGTGTATTTTTAAGACACTGTAATCTACAAAGAAAATCAGAGAGAGAGAGAGAGTTCATTAATTTCCTGTCCAACAGCTGGGTGGTGGAATTCTTGCTTCCACCTTTTTCTCTTGATCTAGGGGATAAGACTTATCACTCAAGAGGGGACAAGGTCACGAGGCTTCACTTAATTGTAATAGAAAAATGGTGGCAATGGTTCCTGTGTGAAAACATTGTAAAACTATTAAAAATACATCCCTGTTTATGTTGACTTGGGAATATCAAATAGTATTAGTATCTATCCGAACTTAATCTAGTGTCCAATTAAAAGTGTCATTACTTTGGAATCCAGACTAACAATTATGACAGAAATGGCATCACTTCATTCTAGTTACCCATTCCCCTTCCATTGCTTTACGTGCATGTTTTTGTTGCTACTCCTACATTTGGTCTGTAACTATGAAGTACCCTAAATTTGGTTTGTGGCTATAACCTATTTGATTCATACAGAAGTTGCTTACAACCAATCACATCCTGCAAAGAAATATTCCTTCTCTCCTTTTTTTTGTTCGATTGTTCTGTTGTCCTTGCATTTCATGTTGCATCTTTGCATGAGTATTTTGGTTTCAGCGTACGTTCCCTAGATATTGTTCTCTTAATCTGCCTACTAATTTGAATACCACTTGCAGATAGTCACAGGCAACGGATTATTAATTGGATAGATAAAACGGGGGGACTTAGTGCTTCATTTGATTTTACCACAAAGGGTATTCTTCAGGTATCTAGCTGCAGCTGTTCTATATAAAAAAAATTTAGGTTGTTGGTTAAAAATAATAGGGGCCAGATTTTGGTTAACTAAAGTTTTAATAGCTTCTTAAATATTGAATTCTTGTGTATGTAATATTCCCTCTCCTCAGGAAGCTGTTAAGGGAGAATTGTGGCGATTGCGTGATCCTCAAGGAAAGCCGCCTGGTGTAATGGGATGGTGGCCTTCAAGGTCTGTAACATTCATTGATAATCATGACACAGGGTCAACACAGGTACTTACAGTTATTGCCTTACCTGCCAATTTGATGTTTTCCTTCTGTTAACTTGTCTCCTTTTTTACCTGGGCAATTTTTTTAAAAATGCAGGGATGTTTGTTAATAAATCATCAGCCATCAATTTGGTTATTTCCTTGTTCTAGTGCTTGTACTATTTCATCATACTAATTTAAGTTCATTCTTTCAGGCTCATTGGCCTTTCCCCTCTAGTCACATTATGGAGGTATGTGTGCTAATCATTCTAGAATTCTGTCTATTAACATATTTGTTTACATGAGAGTTGACCAATTGGTTTTCATGATCCATTTATGTGTGGCAAGGGTAACTGCTTTATGATTTGAAGTTCATTCTGATTGTACTTTTGCTTGGAAGAGTATTTTCAAATGTTCCCAAGTAGTGCTAAATAAGTAAATATGTACTGAATCTTTTTAAGTGCCAAATTCTTCTGACATCTATGATTTCACTGGTGACCAGATCTCTAGACTGCCATCACTGCCATTTCATTCCTCTAATGGTATTGAATGGAGGATCTGTATTTTCACTACTTGAACCTTCATGGTTTTAACTTATAGTTAGTCAAAGCTTTGATCTTGTAATCCCAGGCTCTTTTATTGCCGAATATTTGCTTTGTCTCTGTCTTCATTAATAATCTCAGTACCACTCAAAGGTACTTGAGTGGAGAACTGATTGTGTATATGGACATCTGGATACACTAAATCCTTTCCAAAGTTATTTTGTTACTGTGGGCTCCACATTTTATAGTGGTAAATTGGAGGATCTCAACTTCTTCCCTCAGCAGATGACAAACCGGGATATCCGCTCATCTGATGATACTAATTATAGCTTTAATTGCAATACCATATTGTACTTAACACTGATGACCTATACAATATGGATGTCAAATTGGAAAGTGGTATCTTAGCATTAAAAATGACACCGCCAAATGTGCTATTTTTTTTGAAAGGTTAAAATTTCATTAAAAGAACAAGAATATAAAAGATAACAAGAGAGGAGTACAAAGGGGGCCTAAGAGGTATAGACTAATAAAAACTACCAAATTACAAACACCCAAAGAAACCAAAGCAAAATAAAATCACAAAGACTATCCATCCGATATGTGAAAAGTTCCCCTTATAGTTCCATCTACACCATTCTTCGCAAAGAAGTCCGCCACCCAATTAGCTGAGCGGCTAACGAGCGAGAACGAAACCTCCATTGATGCCACCAACGCCTTTATCTCCCGTATCAAAGTAGTAAGCCTCCATGGAGGACGCTTCTCCCCTTTAGCCCATTTAATGACATTGGTGGAATCGCTCTCAACTACTAATTTCACCCCCTCTAAAACAGACCCTAAGGATAAGGCTCTCCGTATATCAAGAAGTTCTGCCTCATTAGATTCTTTAGACCCTACAGATTCCGAAAAGACAACAATAATGGAACCCAAATGGTCCCGAAGAACGCCCCCAATGTGCTATGGAATTGACAAATGTGAAAAATACCAAGTCAAACCAGTTGGGATTTGGTATTCTGGGCACAGATACAAATTCATGCTTAGTAATCCATTTCGTTTGTAAATGAATGAGATTGAGAACTTTGTGATAGTTTTTGTATTCCTTTAGTTGCCTCTAATTTCTGACCCCTGTTTGTTTTACAGGGATATGCATACATACTGACACACCCTGGGATACCCACTGTGTTCTATGATCACTTCTACGATTGGGGTGATACCTTCCATGACCAAATCGTGAAACTGGTATGTGCAGACAATCTTTCTTTCGTAGAGTAGCCTTTGGAAGTTGTATTACTTAATAAACTTGAGTTCCTATGCAGATGAACATTCGGAGAAGTCAAGATATCAACAGCCGTTCTTCAATCTGTATTTTGGAGGCACGTTCAAATCTTTACTCTGCAATCATTGGGGAGAGGTTGTGTATGAAAATTGGAGATGGGTCCTGGTGTCCAAATGGCCAGGAATGGAAACTGGCAACCAGTGGTCATAGATATGCAGTCTGGTACAAATAGTTTGCACGTCGACTAAAATTTTTCATGCATGAATAAGTACGATTAATTAGGGACATGCCAACTTGAAGGCTGAAAAATAAGATTTGACATGAGCTACCCCACATCCTTACTAGAAGCATATTTTGTATCAATAAGGGAACCCAAATATGTGTTTGTCATTGTTGTATTTTCTGCAGCTGGTTACTGCATTAAGAGGTGCCGATTTGTAGCTTGTATTTTCCCTATCTTCCAGCAACGGAAAAGCAATTTCTGAAAAGGACTGCCATATGGTTCTATACTTTTCTTTTGAATGATATGGTTCTATACTTCTTTCTTTGATAAATCTTGTGATTGGTTTGGTAGTTTATCCCTCTTCTAGATGCGACTCTGCCCATCCCTAAATTTGAGCAGTTGAAATTGTCTCTTAAGGTAGCACATGAGCTATTTGCTTCAAGTGGGAACAGTTCTTTCAGTTTGAACCCATGGGCTGAACGTGAGCCTATTTTTTTTATGATAATTCGATGTGGGTCTGAACCTATGTGTGCCAAAAGGCTCGGCCCAAATTAAGGAGTGCACTATGATTATGACATTTAGTTGATCTAGGGGCCATGTGAGCCCTTAAAAGTCCAGCTAAAATTTGAATCCGAATCTAATTCACATTTGGATATTCTAATTCAAGTCCCATCTGAATGCATAACATTATTCATTGCAGAATGTGCCACTTTCAGATTTGGGTTTTGATCTGAGTATTCGGAATCTGATTAAGTTCACCTAGGATCCAACCCTACCGAACCAGGAAAATTCCTACCCAGAAAGCAACCAGTTTAAGACCATTTGTAGGTCCATGTAACCAAGATGGTGAACCCTGAATTCAACGAGAGCGAGGGAGGGGCAGCGGGAGGTGGTTTGGTTTCATTGGCAGGAAATAAGTGCATAAAAGTTTCCCCCTGAGAAATCACACAACCCGGTGTGTGTGGATAGTGTGGCTTGCACATGTTCGGATACTCTAAGAGATCTGGACATCACTTGTTGGGCATTGAATGGGGAAGAAATGGATGTCTCTAAGGGAAAAATATACTAAACCGTTTGGCTTTTCTGATAATTCTAAAATGTGTTTTTAAAAAATATTAAAACGCTTCTGAGTTTTCATGAAAATTTCAAAATTTTTACTTTGACAAGTAGTTCAAAATCATTTCAATTCGCTACATGCACTTATGATGGAATTTAAAAAAAAAAAAAAAAACATTGTGTATATTTAACCAAAACAATTGTGGGTGAAGCACACCTGATTACTGTTGATTAAACAATCTTAACCATCTAAATATGCCATTTTATTTCCCACCCATCAAATTGATGTTCAATTTTTCTTAACCAAGCTGTCCAGGCGTCTAATCCTACTAATCTTTGAGACATATGTAAACCTTCCAATCCACACATACTCAATAACTTCAATGGGAAGTGGCTCTTTGGAGTTGAGCATGTATCAAAAAGAAGACCCCACTTTCTAAGACGAATTTTTGGCCATCAAGCTAAACCTGTCCGATGTACAATTGTTCACAGCCACTCAGATGAAACTGTAAACTAATATTCAAAATATTAACTGATATTTATCAGATATTTAACTACTGATATGATATCAGATATCACAAGCTGGTGTATTATATTTTTTAGTATTTAGTATATATTATGAAACGAACACTACGTATGGTAAAATAATTGACATTAACCAAAATATCTAGCCTTCCATTTTCATTTTTCAGACAGCCCAAAGATTACAGTGGATGTTTCTAATTAAGCCCACATGTCTCCATAGTCCACACAGCAGGAATATCACAGAATATAGATATCGGAACGCCATGAAGTTATTCAGTGAGGCTGGATTAGATCAGAATCAGAGAGAAGTGAATAGAGGCATCCAAAACGGCTCAAACTTGAAAGATGTCAGATATGTTTCTGGGCTCTAATTCATTACTTGACAAATGACAATAATTCAATGTTAATGGCGACAAGAGATTGAGTTGAGATGATATTCTTCATTTCTTCCCAGTTCCCACATGTCCTATGCTACTTTTGGACATATATGTATTTCACCAACACTTTGCACTAAGTTCTCAGTGCTTTCTTCTTGAATTTGTTCCTTGGATAGACAACATGCCACACTTTTCTTCTTATATATAATCCTAATCTTATCCATCGACCAACAATCGAAATCTCTCTCTTCTCTCTCTCTGGGGTTGAGTGGGGAAGTAATTGGGGTCACATGCAGCTTGCAAATACCCACATCATCATCACCAATATCATCAAAGTCATCCCTCATCATTCATGTCTTGAAACTGAAATGTCATCTCAAAGTTCCCATCTCCTTTAAAATTTAAATTAAAACCACACCACCCCACAATCCCTCCCCACTCCATTCATCATCTCTCATGTGACCACCTGCTGCACCCATCATTTCTCACAGGCTTTCTTCTTCCATTTCTCCACAGGCTTACCCTCAAAAACTTAACTTCCTTACCAGTAGCTCTCATCTCATTATTATAAAAAGGGTGTTCATCTAGACACTTCACTTTTCTTTTATTGTGTACTTGATTTCAAAATTTTGTGTGAAATTATGATTATGTCCCTCAGTTAAAAAAAAAAAAATGAAGATTTCTTTGTACAAAACTGAAGGGCAAAATGATAATTTTACACAAAAATTTAAAATCAGGTCTCCTAAAAGAATAACCGGGTGTCTAAATGACTACCCTTATAAACATTATATATATAAATCATCTTAGCCGCTATTAAAATGTTAAAGTAAGATTTATTGATTCTTTTTAACCCTTGTGTAGACTCATTTTGGCCGATTTTGTTAGGTTTGTTAGAAAGTTTTATGTTTAAATATAAAGTCTACAACGAATCACTATTATAAAATTAGTCAAGTAAACATTTATTAAAGGCCACGAAAGTCTAAATTAAAAATAATGTTGAGGGAGAAGTCTCTCAGGCCGAATTAGATGGTGGATCCTATCTGATGTCATGAGTAATGTTAGATGGTGGGTCCAATCTGATGTTCGTAAAAGTTAAATAGATAAATAGATTATCATGAGGGTTACTATACTGTCAAAAATGAGATCCTGTTGGATAAACATTTTGGATTAATCTAACAGTGAAAATGCATCAAAAGACAATTATAAAAAAAATGATCTAAATTTTGAAAGGAGAAGAATAATTTTAGTGGATCATATCTAACATAAAATGGGTCTCATTAGGGGCGCTTATGCTTGGGCGTCAAAAACGACTGGGATTCTTACAGATTCACCCAATTTTGAGTAGTCAAACTTTAAAAACTTCAAAAGGTGGCATGACTTTTCACATCAAAATGTTTTTGATATGTCACTGTTCAAATCTAAGATCTTTCATCGACTCACCCCTGCCTTCAGTGATCATCACTTTTCAATTCATATCGGTGATAATGAGTAGGAGAGAAGGAATATAAACTCTATCACAAGAAATATTCACAACAAATCATTTCCAAATGGGACATTTTTCCTACCATACATGATGGGCAAAACTCTATAAAACCACAAGGGAGTTGGGTTTTTTTTGTATGATTTGGTAGAATGAATCAGCTCTCTCCTGCAATTATTTATATTGAAAGTGAGAATAAGTTGATGAACAGTAATTTTAAAGAGAATGGACGAGAGGGATTTGAGCATGAATTGAACTCAAGACCCCTTTTTATAAGGAGAATTTTTTGACCGTCAAGCAAACCTCCTCTAATTCCAACGTTAATAAAGATACCCTTCGTCAAAATTTGCATCTGAAGTTAAAAAACTCACCTTTTAGATTGCATTTTGACGAGTAGAAAAGGTTTTGATAGATAAAAGAGTAAAAAAGTTAGTCAATGAAGAGAACTGTTTCTTATTCATATAGTAAAAGGGTATCTCATACTCATTACTCCTGCCTCCTGGTGACTTTTGTTATTATTTTTTTCCTCAGGTGAAAATGTGAAAGGTTGCAAGAATTGGGTGTTCATAATTCAAAAAAGTTCTTTACACAAGAAGGTATACCAGCCAAAGATGTCCAAAATTGATTGAATACAATCAATGGCTTGCAAATAATGTAAGAGAAAGCTGTCCAATACTAGACAGAAGGAAGTAAGGAATTGATGGGTCATGTCATTCATGATGTACTCATTTATCAAAACACAGAGGCCCATTTGCATGGACTGCAGCACCCAATGCCCCCCTTTGGTGCAAATCAGGTTAAGTAAAAATTGGATATGAATGACCTGAGAATAGTAAGAACGGGTCAAAATAACATAAAGATATTTCACAAATCCTAGTGGTCTCTCTTTACAATTATATAAAGATATATTATTTACTTCATTTTGAATCTCTTTATTTTTATTTTCATATCTATTAAAAATGTCAAGTCTGATTCCTGAGCCTCGGGTATTTTCTCTATTTGGATCGATTATCAAAATGTGGGTATTTCAAATATTTCGAAATGAGTCAAGTCCATATTTTAAAATCTTGATTACGAGTTAGCATTGTTAGAAAACCATGACATGATAATGTTCTTGAAGTAAAATTTACTCTCAATTGCTGGTTGTTGAGAGGAGGGTCCCTTAAGTATTATATAGTCATTGATTTCTTAAATTATTGGACCATAAAAAACTCGAGATAAACCCAACTCAAGACAACTTTTCCTCACAAGTCCCAAGTGTAGGAGGACTGATTTCTCTGGCTGATATATCACATGATGAGTCTGAACCAGCTGGTGATTCTCTTGTTTTCACCCATTCATTCTATGGATGAGGTGACGTAGAGTCTCCTTCAAAAGCATGCACAATCACATTTGAGCCAGTGGTGCATCTGCTGATGGGAGAATCACCTCCTCACCCTTAGCCAGGCTTTTTTCTTAGTTTGAGTGTTCAAGACTGATCCAAATAAGTCTACAATATTCAGAAAGTGAATGGTCTTCAAGTTTCAACCTCTGAAAAGCTGGTTCACAACATCTATCATTTTCATGAGAATGGAGAGTAGATGGGTTATGCCGATTATTACAAGTTTCTGTCAAATTTTCCACTGTATGTTTGGATCACAAAATATAAGTCGCACGCGTAACATTTTTCTGGGCTTAGGTTTTTCCGATTTAAGTGATTGACCATGGGACGATGAGGCTACGACAGGGGTATAAATCTCCGCCATAAAATCTCGAAATATCTGAGCGGATACGCATAAGATTAGTCAAAGAAAAAAAAAATTGCTCATTATGACCAAATATCGGTTGATTTCTTCTTTTTTATTTTAAAAAAAAAGAATATCAGTCGTGGGTCCGGCCGATATTTGCCCATATCAGACAAATATCGGCCGATTTTTTTATTTTGTTTTTAAATAGCCATTTTTATTTTTATTTTAAATGAATTTAAAAAAAAAAAGTCACCTAGATTTTAAAAAAAAAAAATAGGAGAAAGAAAAAATCTCAACTCCATATCTGCGAGATCTCCGTCTCAACAATATTTGGAACCCTGGACTACATAGGCTTCTTTGCATTCACACATGTGAAAGTGTACAAATATATAAAGTTGCATCAATAGGTTGAACAAGACTTGGATAGCGATAATTAATTAATTATAATAAAAGTAATGCCTTTTTATATAAATGTAATAAGAATTGAGAAAAAATCCGCTCTAAATTAGAGCATATTAGAGTTTGTGGATCGAACATGCAACCTTCAGATCTTTAGGCTGACGCTCTCCCAACTGAGCTATCCCCACTGATACAATTATGTGATTAAAATCTTAAATTGGTAGAGTTTTTAATATTTATTTCATTTAAAAAGAGTTTATTTAGAGAGAGGGAGGATGCGGGTTCCAGCTCCCATGGCCTAACCTTGGTATGTCCTAGGGATAGTGGACTCACCTGTAGGGGTTTTACGTTGGGTATCCCGTAATTCCCTACACGTTAATTAAAAAAAAAAAGAGTTTATTTTGTTTAATATAATTAATATGCTCGGAAAACATGCCATATAAAATGGCAAAGAATAATCCCTGCTACACCAGGTGATCTTCACTCTAATGACAATGCTTATTTATTAGTTTAAGATATTTAATTGGATTCTTTTAATCTTAGGAATTTAAATAAAAAAAAAATGGGTATTCACATCTCAAGTTGAATGTGAGACTAATTTTAAAAGCTTAATATTAATACTTTTTTATGATGAAAAAAATCAAAACCCCCACCTCTCTTCGAGTACAAAGACATTGGATAAAACTCCAGATGCACGCACCCTCATACAAGCTACAACAACTATTAATAGTTTATTACAAGAGTTTTTATTATATTCAGATTTGAATTTTTTTTTTCATTAAGTCCATTGTCCATCTAATATTTCATGATTTATTCCATATCTTTGGCTTTAAACTTTTGAATTAGAGACACAATTTTGATTGGATTGATCTAATTTAGTTTTGACCTGAATTAGTTGACATAATTAAATTAGATTGTGTTTTAGGGTTTAGGGCTGAAATTCGATCTAATCAATCAGAAATTCATATTAACACAATAATAACCCTTTTATTCCCCTACCTCTTCCTCTTCCGCTTCCGCTTCCTCTCTCCTCAACATCTCTCAAACACCACAACTAATCTCTACCTTTCCTTTTTCTCTTTTTTTGAACAGTGAAAATTTCATTAATAGAAGAAAGGTACAAATGAAAGAAAACAAAGATAAGGCCTAAGAGATATAGGCTTCAAAATAGCCAAAAAAACTTACACCCCATAAACTCAACAATAAAACACAGTCCCAAATAAATTATCCCCCAGAAAGGTGAAAAGTGCCTCTGGTAGTTCCATCTACACTATTTTTTGCAAAAAAATCCGCCACCCCATTAGCAGAGCGGCTGACAAGGGAGAATGAGACCTCCATTCTTACTACCAACCCCTTAATTTCCCTCATCAAAGTAGTCAGCCTCCATAGCGGACACTTTTCCCCTTTGGCCCATTTAATAGCGTTGGAGGAGTCACTCTCAATCACTAATTTAACCCCCCTAATTCAGACCCTAAGATTAAGGCTCTCCGTATACCGAGAAGTTCCTCCTCATTAGATTCCTTTGACCCCACAGATTCCGAAAAGAAAATGTTTATGACACCCAAATGATCCCTAAGAACACCACCGATCCCAGCCGGACCCGGTTTACCTCTCGACGCACCATCAACATTAAACTTGAAGACACCACAAACCGGAGGAGACCACAAGACTCGCACCCTCTTGCTTCTCGGACAATTCATCAAACAACCCTCCCATGCTTGGAACAAGTCATTGATTTTACAATCCCTGAATTCCTTATTAGCACAAATTCAACAACACAATCCACTTAGCGTTATAAAAAATTCCATTAAAATCCGACTTAATCCCTTCAAAGACTCTTAGATTCCTCTCCTTCCAAATTGACCACAGAACTACGGAGGGAATCAAATTCCAAACAATCTTTTTCCTACTTCTCAATCCAGATAGTAACCAATATTCCAAAACCCCCTCCCACGAACTAGGACAAACCCACGATACACCCAAAAGCTCCAAGAAGCAACTCCAGAGTCTCCAAGTCACTGGACAAGTAACCATAAGGTGATCGATAGATTCATCCTCCAACTCACAAAGTGGGCACTTAACATCACCCTCTACCAATAAGAGACCTCTTCTCCTAAGCTCCACCCTAGTCGGGACCTTCTTCTTCATGCAACACCAGACAAACATTTGAACTCTTGAAGGCGCCAGGGATTTCCATAAAATAGCCTTAGGAACTGTCAAACCGGCCAAGCCTCGGGAAATTGCCTCAATTAAGGCTTTAACTGAGAAGAGACCAGAAGAGTCTCCCGTCCAAATAAGCTCATCATCACAATCTAAATCCATCGGAAATTCCTTAAGCAACATTTTAAGCTCATTCAGGCTATCAATCGCAAAACCTCTAAGATTTCTCCTAAAATCAAAATGTCACGACCCCCCTTGATCAAACAAATCTCTCACTAGAACGTGCCTATTCCTAGAGGCCCTAAATAATCTCGGAAAACTCTCCTTCAAGGGCATATCCCCTAACCACACATCTTCCCAAAAAAATGTCCGATTGCCTTTGTCAACCAAGAGACGCAAATATTTTCTTAATAGATCCCCCACTTCTGAGGTACCCTGACATATCCTCTACCACGCTTTAAGAGTTTGTGACCCTGACTACCTTTCCTTCTTCTCAATTAAATTAGAGGACCAATCACCAAATATCCCCTTAATCAAAAGAGCCCTTTAATTTTTTTTTTCCTATACATCATTGATTTTTAATGATGATGATACAGTAATTGGTCGGTGAAGATAAATGATTTTAAATTTGGTCATACTACCTTGTCTGTTCCAACAAAGTCTCCTTAGTGGATGCCGCTAGTTATTAGTTAACCATTTTTACTCTTTTTAGTGATGCAGGCAGGTAGTCTAGCTCTGCATCTGTTTCTTAATCTTTTGAGTTTTGACAATTGATAAAATGTTCTGAAATTTTTTATTCGATTGGCTTTCTATAATTGTGTCAATTGCCGGCTCCCTGTATTAAACTATTTTTCCCAAATTTTACAATTTCCTTGCATAAGACTTAGATATTTTGGTAGTTTCTAACATCTTTCTTCACTTAAGTTCAACTGTCATATTACAAACACACGTTACTTCTTTTTGTACTCAATACACGACTCCCATTGACTTGAGTTATACTTTACGGTGAAGAGTTCTGTTGCACCGTATACGTAGACTTAGTGGAGTCGAACCACATAAAAATATTGTATTATACTTTGTGTTTATTTTCCGTTGGATTTCTTGTTTATTCTGTTAATAATGCTAAAATATGTTTTATATTAACAGTAGTGTTTGTGATGTAGAACGAGAGTCTGCAATGGAAGTTCAACCCACCTGCAAATCATTACTTTAATACTTTACTAAAACAGAAAAAGAAAAAGGAAGAAGAAGAAGGCATGCACTCCAATTGGTGATACTCGATTGGATGCATGTAAAATCAACAAAGAAGATAGACTACCAAATAAGAATTTGAGAAGTGTTTGTCCAAAGAGAAATTAGAATAACTTTTACCCCTCTAGGTTCTCCTTGGAGTTTGATGATTTTAATGAAGATCAAGTTTAGGTTGGTACTATATAAAATAATACTGAGTTATCATTTTCAATGAAGAAAGATCAATTGACTTTTATTTATAAAAAAAGTGGATACAAATATGACACATAAATAAATAAAAGAGAAAACTCTTAAAATTGATAAATACATCTTTAGTAATCTTTTAGTCCCGTCCTACTTCAATAGTATAGTACACACTTACAAACTCACATAGGTGCAGTTCAACTAGTTGTATCTCGCTTTAGAAAGTGAGACATTGGAGGTTCGAACTCCCGTGGCTTAACTTTGGTGTGTCCTAGGGGTAGTGAACTCATCAATAGGAGTTTTAAGCATGGTATTACACGATTTCCCACACGTAAATTCAAAAAAAAAAAAAAAGTACACAGTTACACTTGTGTCATGACACTTAAAATAGGGTAGCAATCCTCACACGGGATTTTTGTATAACCAGACACGGGAATGGGTGAATTTCCCACTTTACCCTTCACCTCTGTCGTACGGATAACTTAAAAAAAGTAAAAAATCTGCGCCGGTGAGCCGATTACTCTAAAACAGCGAGCTGTGGGTTTTTGCTGCATTTGGCTCGAGTTTTCAAACGAGGCCGTTTCTCAATTGATTTCTACCAAAAAAAAAGGTATCAAAATTCATCTACTTTGAATTTTATGAACTCCGGTATTGATTTTAAGTGAAAAGGGTATAGTTTTGGGCTTCAAAAATCGTACCTAAAGAATTAAGAGAGAACGTCATTTTTCTTAAATTCTTTGGGTACGATTTTTAAGTCCAAAACTATACTATTTTCACTTAAAATCAGTCCCAAAGTTTATAAAATTCAGGGTAAATGAATTTTAATATTTATTTATAGAAATCGGTCGAGAAATAACCTCATTTGAAAATCCGAACAAAAAACTCACATGTGATAAATGAACCCAGCTCGCTCCCTTAATTCTTTGAATATAATTTTTAAGCCCAAAACTATACCCTTTTCACGTAGTTTATAAAATTCAAAATAGATAAATTTTAATATCTTATTCATAAAAATTGATCGAAAAACAACCTCATTTGAAATTTCAGAAAAATCTCACAATTCTCCTTTTTAAAGTGATCTATTTGCGTGCGCAGATTTTTACTTTTTTTTAAATAATTTGTACAATAAAAGGTAAAATGAAAAATCCATGTCACAAAAATCCCTTGTGACGATCGTTATCCCTAAAATATCTTATCGTTTCATAGTATCACCGTTAAAATAAAAAAGTGATTGAATTGAATTGAATTGAATTGAATTGATCTTGAGTATAGAGTAACCTACCTCCCTCGTAGATATTACCTTTTTCTTACGTAATACGGTGACCTCCTGCTCTCTCCAGTCCAAATAACAAAGAATATCAAATCTTATTTGGAGGCATTTATGGGTGAGGAGAGGTGGGTAAATTACAAAGTTGTTTACTTTTCTGAGAATGGATTCCCCTTCCAATTCTAAACCCAAGACCAGCAATCATGAATCCATGCATCGAGCAGTGCAACAAATAGCTGTCCAGTCCATCATCCTTTTTATATTTTTACTTTTCTCCTTTATGTCATGCAATCAATTCTCTCTTCTCTCTTCTCTCTCTTTTCTTACGACTACCATGTACATTTTACATTCAATCTTCTCTTCCGCCATTGGAGTAGATCGCTCCCTCAGAAAAGGTTTAAGCAGGCAAGCTGCAAAAGCGAAGAGACTTTTAGGAGCCCACGTTGGAAAGTTGGAGAAGATTGCCAAATGCCAAACCTCCTTTGGGAAAGGACTGATGCTATCTGGTCTCTATTCATTTAGATTAATCAAAGTGTAAAAAATGGGCTAGTCTGCAATGGAAGTTCAACCCACCTGCAAATCATGACTTTAATACTCTCACTAAACTCGTGCTTATCACAAAAACCCAAAAAAAAAAAAAAAAAATAGAAGAAGAAGAAGGCATGCACTCCAATTCGTGATACTCGATTAGATGCATGTAAAATCAACAAAGAAGATGGACTGCCAAATAAGAATTTGAAAAGTCTTTGTCCAGAGAGAATTAGAACAACTTCTACCCCTCTAGGTTCGATGATTTTAATGATTTAGGATAGAGAACTAAGTAAAGCAAGTGTGTTAAGATTTTTTATTGTGTAGAATAATTATGAATCTATAAAAAAATATCTAGTGGGATTCAAATATATCTCAATGTGGGCATTATTGATCAAATTTTAGTTAAGAAAATTTTGATTCTTAACCACTTGATGTTAGCATTAAAATTACTATAAGTATTTTAAAACTGTTGAACCTTATATTCAAATTGAAAAGACTAGTTTAATAGATAGAGTTATCCAACTCTTCGTGACTTTCTATTTTCTTTTTTCTTACAACCGAGGTGAGAATCGTTTACAACTCAACAAAAATAATGAAGAACGTATAATAGTATTTGACAACTAAGATCAATCAACTAAGAATGTTGAGCTTAAATAAATCTAAATGAACATTCAACTTGATCTTCTCCTCTTTTAGGAGAAGTTTGGTCTCTTAAAAAATTCATTTTTTCCTACAAAGAAGATCTAAGCAGGAGAAGCCACTTCTCTCCATCGAAAGACAACCATAGACTATACTTGCTCACTGATGTTTGACATATCCACCAATTAACATGGACTTTAGTGATTTTCACACATGTGACCAATACAATGTACTCTTTAGAGAAGTGATTATCATAAGTGAATATAATATCATATTATAACATATCCAAAAATTTATGACCTTAATACAAAAATGTTAACTATAACCCTTTTTTCTTTAACAGGCATTGTTAGAGGGAAAAATCATTACTTAGAGATACTGTTAAAGGTGATGTATATAATATTAATTTATTATTTTTTCTATAAAATTTGATGCTTATTTGTTTATTTTAACATTTGATCCTAATATTTAAAGTTTTAAATGTGATAAAAATATATTAAACTCAATAATGAAAGTTATTTAAATATTTTTACTATAAATTGATATAAAAGTAAAGAGTTTGTATTCCATCTTACGGACACCGATGTCTCTATCCACAATAATAAAGTAAAGCGAGGGAAAGTGATGGTGTGATGGTGGTGTTGTTGTATTGACTGATTGATTAGACATAAGATATGGACAATAATGATAGGAGGATATGCCCAAAATCCTCTCAGATTTCCCTTTCGACACACAATCCTTTGATACCGTCCGGGCCCTAAAACCCTAAACCCTACTGCATTAATATATCAAATATGTCTCTCAACCTCTAACTGCTAGTGATTTTCTTAAAACTTGTATCAGTTTTCTTTTTAATTTGTGTGTGAGAAATTATTGAAAATCTAATAAAAAATTTTTACAAATGATATCTACTGTCTTTAGGACACATCAGATGAAGTCATGAGGACTTGTACTGGATATCTCCTACTTTTTTTGACAGAAGATTACTACTTGAGTTATATCCATATGGACAATATCGATATCGTGATACTTTTGACTAAAATTTTATCAAATTTTGATTATATTTCAAAATATTCAGTCAATTCTAATTAAATTTTAATTTTTTTAATAAGTTTACCTATTTATAAATTTAAACTAATTGATATGCCCATATTATCTACTGAAATATCAAGATAAACCATTGGCAAATGGCCAAATGAAATACCTCATTCAAGAATAAATTTTAAGTTCATCATTGACATCGTCATTCTATATTGAGAAAAAAAAAAATTCATATTGACATCGTGCCAATAACATAGATTATTTCACTTTACTATGTGGCATACAAGAAGAAACAATCTCATATATATATATTATATATATTTATATATATATATATATATATATATATATATTGACATCGTGCCAATAACATAGATTATTTCAACAATATATATATATATTAAATTCAATAGATATTACTATATATAAAAAATTAGAAAATAAGAAAGTATCTAAAGCATTTTTTATAATAAATTGTCGTTAGTTGAAACAATAGGTATTAAAAAAAAAAATCTTTCAATTTCTTCTAAACTCTTTAAATGATAGAAATTCTCCATAATAAACTAGTTCATATTGATTAGTTGTGAACTTTTAAAATTGGTCTTTAAATTAAATCATTGTATAATTTTAAAAAGTGAAAAGTGGCAGATTTATATTTATTCAAGGCATTAGGCATTGATTGAAAGTTGACATCAACTCATGTTTTGTTGGAGTGAAGACAGCCAAATCCAAGAACATATAAAATGCACAAAAAGACTAGAGCTTGAGCTAACCTTAACTCAAGCAAGACTCGTTTCTCGGCTTAAAAATAAAGCCCAAGCCATGTTAGCATTTGGAAAAGCCCGAACCATGTTTGATTAAAGTATTAAACAAAAGTTTGTTGCAATGTCACACTCCCGGGCTTGGGTCGGATGTTTAACTTGGGCCTAAAATTCGGTCAGCCCTCTAAATCAGGGGGTTCAAAAATTGCTAATATCAAGATATCGGCATCTCGGCCAATATCTTAGTATCTTGGATCTCGGTCGAGATCTCTCTCTCCACTTTTTTTTTTTTAAATATTGGTTATTTAAATGTATATCGGCCGATATTTCACAGAACAACTGATACGCACAATATCGATCGAGATTTACAACCCTGCCTCTAAATACAAAGTAGCCCATCTTCAAGCAATAAAAAAAAAAAAAAAAACCAAGTAAGAAGCCGGGATCTTATTCAATACATCTCGTTCATACCAGAAAATCATTATTTTGTAAGGTTACTTTATATTAACCAGACATGGATGTATCTTTATACTTCTTAGATATTTACATATTCAAAAAAGACATTTTTTGTCTTTTATAAGCAAAATTTCAAAGTGCATTTATCATTATTGTCTAAATTGACTATGTTTTGAATCACTTTGACTCAGTATTTCTAAGGTATAAAACTCACACTGATTATTATTTAATAATAGTATTTATTCAATCCATATGCACAGGGCCGGCCCTGAGATTTCAGGAGCCCTAGGCGAACTCTGGAAAATGGGCCTTTTATACACTCATAAAAAATAAAATTATATATTTTTTTTACAGAGTATGAAACATTTAAATAAATATCATAATCAAATTTATAACAAACTATTATTTAAAAATTATTCGATCTTGAGATGCAAAATTATTAATTAAATTACTATATTTAAGTTTTTTTAATATTTTTTTTCGATAGATAATATAGTTAATCTATTCAATCTTTCTTATGACATTGTAGACCGAAGATAAGATTTTATCAGTTTTAACTTTGAAAAACTTCTTTCTGCAGAGGTAATTGTAACGGGTGTATTCAACATTATTCTATAAACAATCCATGCATTTAGAAAACAACAATTCATTCTTTTTATATAATTTAGCACTTCAATTATTCATTTTAATTTTTTCGTACTGCATCTTTTATTATATTCGAGTCCAACACTAATGCCAATTCTCATTCAAAACGAAGATATTATTATTTTAATTTTTCAATTTTTCTAAATTTTTTAAAAAATTAAAAAATTTCTTAATTATAATGATTTATACTTGTATATTACGTCTAATAAAATCTACATTGATCAGATGAATAATGCTATATTTTTTCATCTCTTCAAATTTTAAAAGCTTTAAATTATTTTTAATTCAAAATTACCAACTCAATATAGGTTTCTCTTTCGCTCTATTTAGATGATACATATATTTTAAAATATTTGTTATTAATTAAAATTATTGTTATTAAACTCAATAAAATGAGAATTATAATAATTATTATTATGATTGTTACTATCATTATTTTAATTTTTTAAGTTTAAATTGAGTAGAAAATTTATATAAATTTCCAATTTTGAGTATTTTAAATTCGAAATAGTTAAAAATAGTCAAATGATTTCAAGTGGTAGTAATTTAAAAGTCATAAATGGAATTAGTTGGAATTTGAGGGCCACTCTATTTAGATGATACGTTTATTTTAAAAGATTCTTTATTAATTAAAATTATTGTTATTTTCATTATTATCATTAAACTCAATAAAAATGAGAATTATAATAATTATTATTATGATTGTTACTATCATTAAAAGATGATATATATATTTTAAAAGATTCTTTATTAATTAAAATTATTGATATTTTCATTATTATTATTAAACTCAACAAAAATTATTAATGTAAACAGCGAGATTTAATACCAGGCCACTCATATGAAAGAGAAGCACCCTAAACAATGTAGACAACAATGGATTTACACTTTTATATTAATTATTTAATATATAACAACGGAGTTTATGGACTTTGGGGGTCCTTTTTATTTGGGGGCCCTAGGCGACCGCCTACTTTGCCTATAGGCAGGGCCGGCCCTGCATATGCAGGCAAGGCCAACCAATCAGTTTTTTCTGTCTAAATTTTTTTTAATGATCGAAGACGTCTAGTTGTTTCACTTCGACTAATCTTTCCAAATATATGAAAACCTCTCAACTCGAATACAAAACCCCTTTGAGATTGAGGAGAATTGAACACAAGACCCTACTTTCTTAGATGGGTTTTTGAACATTAAGTCTGTGATATCCTGACCCATGAGCCAGAGACTAGGTCCTAGATAGGCTGATTCAAGTGAAACTGGGCCCTGTTGGAAGGGCCAGCAGAGTGGGCCGGTCGGATCCGACAGCCCAAATGTGGGTGGGAGTTGTGGAAAGTCTCACATCGGAAGTTGAGGAGTTTGAGAAGGGGTTTATAAGTAGCCTTGCTCCCTCGAACCAGCAAGACGCGTTTTGGACCCGGACTTGGGCCGAGTCTGATCCAAAAACCGTGCGGGCTCATGCGTGTGCACGTGTGTGCACGTGTGGGCCCAAAGTGCACAGTATTTTGCTGGGCCGAGCCCCAAGCTCTTTTTTATGGGCCGAACTGTTACAAATGGTATCAGAGCTCCGGGTTCTACACTCGAACAGTGTGGGCTTACTGTCTTCCACTGGGTTCATTGGGTCTAGCCGAGGGCGGCTCTGGGCTTTAGGGGGGTGGATTGTGATATCCTGACCCATGAGCCAAAGGCTAGGCCCTAGATAGGCTGATCCAAGTGATACTGGACCCTGTTGGACGGGCCAACAGAGTGGGCTGGTCGGATCCGACAGCCCAGCTGTGGGTGGAAGTTGTGGAGTTTGAGAGAACGTTTATAAGTAGCCTTGCTCCTTCAAACCAGTAAGACGCGTTTTGGACCCGGACTTAGGCCGGGTCCGATCCAAATACCACGTGGGCTCGTGCATGTGCATGTGTGTGCCCAAAGCAGATAATATCTTTCAGGACCGAGCTCCAAACCATTTTTTATAGGCCGAGCGGTTACAAGGTCAACCTCTCGAAGTTGTTCTTTCATTGAGAATTAACCCAATGATTTTGTAAAGCCTATGAATTTCTTAAAATTTATTTTTTTTCATTATCAGAATCAAACAATTAATGACTGGTTTGTGTAGGTTGGTTGATAACTTCAATCTCTGCCCTTCTTCCCCCTAACACGCTTTGACTTTTTGACTTTTTTTATCACTTCAACTTCAGACGAAAAATCATGACTGACAATTCATTGCCACCTTCATTAATTCAAGGTTTGCTTGTGAGGGTTCTCTGCTCACTATTGCCCTTCTCTTCAGGCGATGGTCTGAAGATTTGGAGGAAATTTGGTATTGACTATCAAAGTCAAAGATCCATGTTACCCTGCCTCCTTTTTCAATGGCTTCTTAATTAGAGACATGTGACAATTGGTTTGATGGTAAGAAAGGTTGAAATTAAGTTATAAATTTAAATAATTTAATTATATTTTTTACTAATCACTGTATTAGTCGAATCTGTTTTAAAATACTCTCTTTAATATTTGATTAAAACTCTTATCATCACTCTAAATTTTATATTGTGCCATTTAAGTCATGATTTTAAAGGCTTCCTCTTCGAATAATGAATGAAAAACTAATGGTTTATGGGGTTATCGAGTAACTGGGTAAAACTCGGGATTTGGCTGAATTTTCAACTGAATTTTTTCTCTCTCCTCAATTTTTTTTTAAATCTCAGTATTTTTTTTTTGAAAAAAATCATTAAAAAAATAAAAAAACTGTTTTAAAAAAAAATAGAAAATATAAATATCGGCCGAGATATCGACTAGACCCACGCTGATATTTGTTTTTTTTTAAATAAAAAATAAAAATTGGCTGAGATCTCGACCTTATCTGTTGAATTTTTCTCTCTCTGACCGATACGGCACATATTGGATGCAACTCATTCAACTCTTGTTGAATTCTAAGAAGCCTCCGTGGTTCATGTAAGACAAAATCAGGTAATTGAAGTTATGTTAAAATTTTATATGCATTGAATAAGGTGAATTATTTTAAGCAAAATATATTAGGAGACATGGATAGAATGAAATTCTCATTTTACTTTTACTGGTGTACTGCTCATCAAATAACAGTGTACCAATAATATACCGCTCTGTAGCATGCAGGTATATGTTCTGCATTACTTCATGAGCAGTACACCGGTAGCAATAAAATGAGAATTTCACTCTATCCCATGTCTTCTAACAAATTTTGCCCATGTTAAGATTTACATCCATTGAATTAGATTTGAAAATATAAATGAAGCTTAAATTACATATCATTACGAGTTGTCACATTTTAATTTGCATTTTATTTTGCAATTAAATATATTAGGTGAAAACAATAAAGTACTTTAAAATCTTTTCACATTGTATTGCTATTAAGTTTGAATCAGTCATTAATGAGTAATCTTTTGTTGATTCTTTTATTGACTTGCCGCTATTGGGAGATTCTTTTATTGTATTTTGTTGGTAGTTACTACTTACTAGTTGCTTTCTTCTTGTTCTTTGTCAATATTTTAAATATATAGACTAGATATTTATCTTTATAAAATGTCATAAAGAATTGTGATTATATACAGGCCATACTAAAATATTTTGATCATGGGTAGATTTTTTTTTTTTTTCACAAATCACAAGATAGACATATGGAGTTTGACTTAGTAAGTGGCATTTTATATTTTTCTTACGTTGAAAAGAGGAATTCATACCATATTGTAGAGTCTAGGCTGTCTGAATCATGGGATGTTAGGAACATTTTGGATGGCTTAGGCTCAAAAGAGAAAGTGAAGGTGGACATTAATGTAACGACTTGCTGAGTGTATATATATACTTTAAAGGATCTGTATTGTTCAAACGTAAAAAATGTTTGAAAGCGAAAAATTCATATTTAATTCTAAATAATTTAATAAAAATTTCAATAAAATTAAAAAATTTGTAGTTAAAAATTGGTTTATTAAGGAGTTAGACTGACGGTCATGAAGTACGTTTCATGAAGTAGAATTTTGAGTTTAATTTACGTTCAATTCGAATAGACTATTTTTCATATACTTAATCAATGTGTGTAAAGATTATTGAAATTTTTATTTAAAAAGACGAAAGGAAACCGATGACATGTGATTCGGATTTCTTAAAAAAGTAAAATAATCTAGTCTTAAAACTTGTCTTAAAGTTGAAAGAAATATTTTATATCCTCTATTTCTTTGGCCCAACTTGTTTTTTCCTTTTTCTTTTGTATCTTCACCTAAATAGTGAAATAGTATATCCCTCCTTATAATAACACCAGTAATTCTTTAAATTAAGATATAAATTTGTCAAAAACCCAGCATTATATTATCTGTTTGGAAAAGTAAACTCCCTGCTCTCTAAAAAAAATTATTTCAAATTATTAAATGTGAATATTGTGAGAGAGTAAAAAAAAGCGATAGTGTGTGCAAGTATCCAAGAGAAGCAGGAGAAAGGAAAGTGAGATGGGAATGCTGGAAATGGCAATACATGATGGGTTTTTTTTCTTCTCTTCTGCCGTTAAAAGAGGAGAGGAGAGTTGAAGAGGAAAGGTTGGTGAATGATTGAAGAGGGAGGAATCAGTAACTGAGCGGAGCACTGCCATTTGCCGCTCTCTTTCTTCCTGTTTTATGAATTTTGATTTCATTGAATTGAATGGGAAGAAGTGTTGTTGGTGGGTAGATTTGGAATAGTAAATGCAAGCGTTTAAAATCCTGGCAAAAACAGGTGGCGCTGTTGAGGATTTATTAAATACGACGCAGTTGTGAGGACCATCAATGTGACATATCAGACGACAAAGAGGAGGAATTGGGACGCTGACTCTTCTTCTCCTCTTTTTACCTTTTTTCTTCTCCCACTCTCCTTTTCTACCCTTCTACCCTACCAACTCTTTCTTTTCATTACATTTCATTTATTCTCTTTCTCTCTCTCCTCTCTCTTCGCTTCTCTCTTGGGGAAGGAGTCTAAGCTCTACAGTAATTTATTTGAATCACTGGTTACAATAATAATCCACTCTCACTCTCTTACCCTTTGATGTTTTACTGAAAAAATTTATGGAAAGAAGTAATTAATTATCCTTTCAAGTAGGTGAACCAGGCAACCTTCTCCTGCAGTAATTTTGTTACTTTCATTTTTTTTTTCCTTTGAATTTATATATGAAAGATTATAGGATATCCAACGTAAAATCTTCATGAGTAAGCCTATTACTTCTACGGCACACCAAAATTAGATCATAAAAGCTCGAACCCACAACTTCCTGCTTTTATTTATTTTTTAACAATTGTTTTATTCCAACATCCTTTAAACAGATAGAAGATCGTTTCGTGGAGTAGATGTTTTCTTTTTTTATGACTAAGGTATTCAAATTTTTTAGAATATCCAATTAATCTCTAAATATATGCAAGCTTCTTTATCCAATCTCACTAACTAGTTATACAAGAAGTGACCCTGGAGTAGAAATTGAAATTAAAACTCATGCTTTTTGAGGTGGATTTCTCGCCATCACTCCAATTCCTTTGAGTTAGATAGAGTAGATGTATGAGAGGTTATTTGTTTTATAACTTTAAATTATTTAAAATATTTACTTCTTTTATTTAGATTTAAATTCAATTTAAGTTGATGTGAAAAAGTTTTGTTGTTAAATCAACCATTAAATTAAGAGTCAGAATAAATAAATGGATTTTATTTTGGTCAACTTAATAGGCTACATGACGCTCCATCTAGCTATCTAATTTTTTATTTATCATGAATGAATTTTACCCTCTAAACTTTTGTTAGTTGCAAATATTTAAAGATCAACCAAATAGGAGTAGATCCTAGTTTCCTATCTAGTTTTTATACTATTAGAACAAAGCCATTCTATTTAAACTTGATTGTATGAAAATATGAAAATTTGTCTTTTTCTTTATTGAAAAATAAAAAATTTGAATAAAACTATTTTAATCCCATCTTGTGTGAGGTGCATAATTTCTCCATTAAAATGAATTTATAAAAAGCTATAAACATTGGAGGAATGATTGATTAACAGCTTTACATTGGTGAACTTTGCGTTTTTATAGTTGACAGTTGGACACCCATATGCAACATGATCAATGAACTGTTATTTGTACAATATTTTATGATTATTCATCAATGTAAGCTTCTTAAACATTGTTTTCTAGAATAAGTATATATATTTTCCTTAAATCTATGAAAAAACATGATTTGAAGTTTGAATTTTGAACTTACAATCCACACTAAGTTCCTACGTTTGATAATTGAGAATATTCCCTATCTTGGTATTAGCACAGAGTCACATTTCTCCAATAAATCTACCCTTTAATGATGGCTAAAAATACATATAATTTCTTGAAAAGAGTCGAGTCTTAAAGGACACTTAAAATCAATAATTAGTGCACCTGCACAACATTGTAATGATCGAATGTTGTTGATAAGAAGGGCCCATTTACAGGTTAGAAGTGCCAGAAGGTGGTCCGATCCATTCACCACCAACGTCTAATCACGATCAAGCAGTGGGCCATCAACATATACACCTAATATTGAGTGTATGTTAAAATGTGGGTGATTAAGTAGAAACCCTTATAATCCAACATTCTAACCCACTATTTTTGTCGAATTTTGAGCTCCAATAGGCAAAAGGAAGCTTCCTCAATTCGCCCTTTTCATTTTTCCCTTCCATAATCCATTCTTATGCTTTGGATTTCGACGGTGGAGGAGAAAAGACTAGAGAGAGAGAGAGTTAGGAGTTTGCATTGGGAACGAGGGAGAGAAAGGATTTGTGGGTGTGGAAGGCAAGAAAGATTGATTTCTCATCAGAACCGAGGATGTGAGGGTGATTCTCGTCCCTATTCAATGCCAGGGAGAACAATCCAATCCTCCCTCTCATTACTCCGTCCCTTCCCTCTGACTCTTTTACTTATAATAGTCTCTCTCTCTCTTTCTCTCTGTATTCATATTGTATCTCTTCCTTCTTCCTCTCTTCTATTTCTCCATGCGTATAGCCCACTCAAGAATCTCCATCATCTTGGGTGGGTGGCGTTTGGATGAGAGGTAAATTTTGCAGGATGGGTAATCGGAAGTAGGTTTTCAAACGTGAGAGTGAAAGATAAACAACGGGTAAAATTGAGATTTTTTATCTTTTATCCACCTCGTTTCCCTTACATTCCTTCATCCAAACGGAGACTCTCTCTCTCTCTTTCTCATTTATATGTCCTTAAGTATAGGTTGTCTAGAGGTGGAGAAGGGTGATGGTTGATATAGTATCATGTGGGTTTATCAAAGGGTCTCTTACAGAGTTTATTGGCATTCTGTCCACCTCCAAATGAAGAGAAAATCCAAGTATTGTTTATGTGAAATGGAGGTGGGCATCCTGCCAACCGAGCTCTGTTGGCTTCTCTTTGTAAAACCCATGTGATGATCGTTCTATGTACCTACCTCTGCTATTGTCCGTCATCTCATCTCATTCCTTCCACTGTTGCCTTCTCTTCAGGTAAATCTGCAAAAGGTAAAACTTTTTTCTTTTTTATCTTTATATTTTTATCTTGTAATATTATGATGCAAGCTTAACTCATTTGGCAACATGGATGGTTGTTCTTTCTTTTCCTTCCTAACCACCCCTCATGTTGATGATGATGATGATGATGACAATTTGAATTTTTATGGAATGTGACAAAAATGATGAAAAAGAAGAATCCCAGTTATAAGAGGGACCTCATGGAATGATATCATTGCATTAGATTTTATCCCTTGAGAATCCAAGGGCTTGGTTCATGGTTTCTAATCTTTCCTCCACTCACATCAGCTTGACCAAATTATGTTATTTTCATTTTTGAATTCCTTTTTTTATACATGTGTACATGAAATCCATCCTTTGGACGATTTCACAAGATTTGAGCACATAAATCTACAAGACTACACCTGCAAAAATGTATCAAGTGCACCTCACTCTTCTATGGGTCCAGAATGACACTGATAAATTTTCAAATTTATCAGGCCTCTCTGATTTGGTCTTTGCTTTGTTCTCGACACATGAAACTTTTCATGGTGGAGCCCACTTTTCCACAATAAATACATTCATGCTACTTCACATCTGATTGTTTTAAGCATTACTTCAAATCATATTTAATGCAGTAATGAAGATTTCTTCTGGGTTCTAATTTTCCGTCCACTTAGATTTATGGTGTTTTGGGTTTGATAATAGATTGTATGGTGTGTGCATAATATCATCATTGAGTTAGTTGGCAGAAGATGATATCACCAAGTATAGATGGAAGAGACGAATTTTGATTGGGTTTGGTTTTTTATGAGACAGTGAAATCTTTTTTAGGCAAACGTTAGGAACTTTGGTGCAATGGATGAGAATTCCTTTCAAGAGTATAAACCCTTACAGACTATAAGGAGGGAGCAGCCATTTTATTCTAACTTTATTCTAACTTTTTTCTTTTTTTTTTTAATACACAGATATCTCGTGCATTGGAGGTGAGACTGATTCTACTATTTCCACTGAATGCACGAAATCATCTGTGAGCCCAGTTTTTCAAGTTAGCCCAATAGGAGACAAACCCCTATTTCGTGTTTGAAAGGAAAGCAATGCAAGAAAGAAAGGAGATAGCAGTGGTGAACAATAGGGAAGTAGTAAGGAAAATGAAGTTCTTGAAGATAATGTAGCTGTCGAACAGGTTGGTTTTTGGCTCAAAAGTCCTTTATTGGATCTGGGCTTCGTAAGGCCCAGACCCAGTTCTTGTAAGCCCATCTCTTTCTCTGTTTTAGGGTTTACTGTAGCAGCTGCAGGTTTCTCACGGGTGAGAGAGGATAGTAGAAATTAGAGAAGGAGACTCTGAAGAGAGGAGGGAAATTCTTGTAACTTGTCCGGTATTCTCTTCATAGTGGAATAGTGTGATGCATGCTATGTGGATGTAGGCAGTTTTGCAGAACCACGTATATCTCTGTGTTCTTGTGCGTGTTTGATTTGTGTGGTTTGTCCAACAACAAAGCATGCGTGGGCAGTGGTAGTATCTTGAGACATGAAACTAAGGATAGATGTGAAGAAGAAAATATCTTTGCCTTGAGCAGTGTTTGGATGGGGAGAATGGGAGAATCGGGGCGGCTGTCCATCTTTAGAATTTTTTGCTTAAAGTTCTCATCCAAACACAGCCTAGTCTGTCCAATGAATCTAAGGATTTGTGGTGATAATTGCATCTCTTCATTAAAAATAAAAAATGTTAAGAGATTTTTTAAAGGGATGGTGAAGATGTAGACTTGTCTTATTGAAGTCTCCATCGAGTGATACATTTCTCATGAGAATTAAATTTGTTCTAGTTGATTTTGTTCTTGCTTCACTAAAATTGTGATGAATGTAAGTAATAAATAAAATCATTCTGTTTTTACTGGCACAAAATTATTTGTGGTCGTTGCTTGTGAGAGATTACATCATTTGCTTGGTGGGAAGGTGCACTGTAGTAAAAGGTCTCTTTTTTTTTCCAAAGGCTTTTTAGAGTATCTGAAATTCTGAATATTGTTTGGGGCATGGGGCATATGCAAGCCTCCTCACCCACACACAATTGGTAAGGGAGCTGCCTTTTTAGTGGATAATTCTACAGTGAGTGGCCCTTTTTGGTGGAGTGAGAATGGAATTCCATACTTCTTGTTTCCCGAGGCAAGTTCCTATCTCTCTCCAACCCCTTAGAGAATTCACAGTGTAACTAATCACTGAAGACTGCGTATGGGGGATATTTTTTTATAACAATAGTTTGGATTTATTAATCACCTATCTGTTGGTCTCTTGTGTAGTTGAAGAGGGGCAGATAAAATGTATTTTTCTTGGTTTTCAGGTCCTGTAACTTCTCATGCTTGGGCTTTGATGGGCCTATTTTGGTCCCATTAACTCCATCTAAGGCATTTGTTCACTCTCAGTGGCCATTGGTGGCCACCAATAATCACGGCAGGTGGGGAGAGGGAGTGGCAGTGGTGTCGGTGGCAACGGTGGCAGCGGCGGCGGCGGATCAGCTACTAAGCAACTGATCACCTCAGTTCATACTGTTGTGGAGAGGTTGAAGACATTACTGTGATTATTGGCTTTATCCGAATTGAGATTTCATATTGGATGTGTCTCTATTTCTGCTTATGAATCTCCACGTACCCACAATTGTCATTTTAGTGCTCTAATTAAATTCATTCTTTTTAAGAGCTTCAATGTCATATGACATTGACAACAAAAACCCTAGACTCCAAACAGCTTGATTACCGTAGAAATTTGAGTAGACATGTTTATGTTGGAGAAATGATTTGACGAAGATCGTTTTATGTGTAAGGTTGAGTTTGATTTTTCTGAGACCTCGACTTATCTTACTTTCATGTTGAAAAAACTTCTGATCTTGATGGCGTTCTTTGATTTGGTGAGGATAAAGATGAAGAAAATGCATAAAACATAAACAATTAGGGGCACGAAACCTAGCTATATTAAGGCCAGACTCTACATCCTCATTTTTCATTGGTAAAAATTAAAATATAGATTTTTTTTTAAATAGACATCAAAGATTTATGTCTTATCTCATTGTGATAAGATCTCTTTACCTATTCATTTCTCCATACTCTGTCAAGAATATGTCTATGGAAGTGGGGATCGATCTCAAGTTCAATTCATAGCTCACTCCAATGGTCCACTCTCCTAACTTTTATCTATATGTGTAGATTGGAAAATTTATACATGTTCCACTTTCTAAACACCTTTTCTCGTAAAAAAGTTCTCTAAATTGAATACGGAATATGTCCTCTAATCAGTAATGTTGTGACCTTGACCGGAAACCACACCTCCCCATTAAACAAAAATTCCTTTGTGTTCTAGAGATTTTATTTCAAAAACACCCTTAAGATATAAGAGAAGTTTGCATGTTGCACCCTTTCAAAATTGCAATTTGTACGTTGACCCTCTCACGTGAATTTCTAGTTCCACTCTAGTTGTGACTTGGTCAGTTGGTGGGCTGGTCAAATCATTGCCTCAATGGTTATTTGCCTTCAATTTGTGGGGTGGGGGAGTGTTCCATATGGGATTCAACTCATCAAGCTTACCTAAATCTTAAAAAAAAAAAATTGCATCCAGACCTATTTCTTTTGTAACAGGTGGTACAAGTTATTGGATCATCAGAGGTTCAATTACAGTCCTATGTTCAGAGATGGGACCCTGATGGCTTGTGCATTTGAAAAATGGTTCTGTTTGGTATAAATGGTTTTGAGAAAGTGTGTGTTTGGTAGAAAATGTTATTTGAGAATGATTTTGATTCTAATATTTTATGTCTTTCTTAACATCTTTGAAAAGAAGATATTATTTTTATTGTGAATGAAAATCACTCTCATTCTATTTTGAATGATCAAACAAATAGATATTATATTTCTTAATTTGAAGACCTTTATAGTGGACCCAAACATATCGTACATTTTCAAAAGTGTGTGCCCTATATATATATATATATATATATATATACATTTGTTTTGATAAATTAAGGTTTGGCTTAATGGATGTAAAACTTAAAAGTGGTATTTAAATCCCAAAACTAAAATGAAATTGAAAATTTATATCCAAACTCCAAAGTAACCTTTTCTTTTTCAACTTTATAGGATTAGAAAAGGTTGGTTTACATATAAGATGATTGGTACGATTTGATAATTTCTCATGTGGGGTTAAATAAAATAGTAGGTCCTACATGTATGAATTTGAAAACAAAGTGGATAGAGACATCTAATTTTTTTTATTTTTTTTTTACTTGTTATTATTTAAATAGTAAAAAAGTATTTTAATATCTTTTGCTATAAAAAAAATCATCCTTTTCAATTCCTTAAAAGTAAAGGAAGCATGAGGTCGACCTTATCTCATGGTATCTCCTTTAGTCACACATTTTCTTTGTCATTATCCCAAATTTTCCATTGAGTACCTTAGTTGGCGATGACTCAAGTTTCACTTTAATGGAAATGATGTTTACTTTCGGACTAAATCAATCACTGTAGATAATGCGATTTATCTTATATGTGGGTAACAAGATTCAAGTCAGGCTTGTGAAGTCAAAACCCAATAAATATATCACACCGAAGATGTAGATGTTGGGTTAGTTCAAGTGCTTCAACTTGCAGATCTGCTGGACAGAACGACTAACTAATCCATATTGGGTTGACCAGCTCCCTAATTGACGACTTCCGAATCATGTAGGGCCTATTTCCACTTAGATGGGAAATGGGTATGTTGGAAATCAGCCATTTGTAGTTTCTGTGGACAACATCGGTGTTAGGTTCTGTAGAGATTGATTATCAGAGGTGTAATGTTGATTCGTGAATTGTCAAAAGTTTAAGTGGCTAATTTTGTAATTTCACATAACTTTTTATATAAACCCTAATTATAGTATATATAGTCATACTCATTTTGTGAGAGAGATGTACAATTGTATTGAGAGTCATCTCTTCATTGTTTTTTGTCTTTGAACATAGTGGATCGGTGTGAACCCGTGAACATATCGAAATGAAACTATGTAAATCTGTGTTGTAATTTGCTTCTCTTCCTTATTTCTCTATTTGTTTTTTCCGATATTACTGTGTGGTCGAGAAGGCGATTTCTCCCATAGAGTGCATCTATAGAGCACCCATTTATGAAAATCCAGGCACTTTTCTGGACTGCGAAAGCCTCTATGTTAATGACATAGCTGAGTTTGGCAGAATAGGGCACTTCCCCTAACAACATGACACACTGAGAGGTGGTTCAACAGAGAGTTCTGATAACAAAAATTCAGGTTAAAACCTGTGCATGTGCAGTTTGAACTCTTCTTTAGCATTAATGAACTTCCCATACTTGCACAACTACTTCTCTCAGTCACGAGTTTTCCAATTAACATTGGAAATGGGTAGACTAAAAAAACTTATCCTTTCCATTGACTGTTCCATCATGAAACTATTTTTAGATTGAGTCAGAACATTAGGAAATTTTTTTCTGTACAGCAGAGCATCTTCAGTACTCTACGCTTTTTATTTGCTCATGGTCATACAGATAAAAAAACAGAACCAGGTACCTTTTGTGGTAACCAGGGCATTTTTGGAGACAACGAAAATCTCTGGCTGGTAACCTGGCAGCTGAGTGTGGCAGAACAACTCACTAGCAAATTTGCTTGAATGCCTGAGAGAAATGGCTCATGAAATCCAAAGGGGTTTGAGTGATAGCTAGAAACTCATCTCAGAAAGTAGAAATCTTGAATTCAATTTCACTCCACTCCAAAGAGCCACTCTCTGTAGACTTACACGGTGTGTGATAAAGAGATTTGCCCATGCCTCAAAAATTAGTTAGATACTCTAAGAGACCTGAACGCCTTGGTCATAAAAAAAAAAAAAAAAGGGCTGATGAAGGAGACCAGTGGCATACCTATAGTCTTTGTACAGGTTCAACGGGGCCCACATGGTTTCAGTGTCAGAATCGGCTCCTTAACAGAGTCAAATTCTGATATGTAGGCCATTGAGTAACACAAAATCACATGTACATCAGCCAATGTGTAAAACCATGCTTTCTTTAGGTCAAGTAAAGAGACTTAGGTTGTTCATGGTTGGGTGGTAGTTTATCCTGCCACGTCCACGATGGAGCCTTCCCCTTCAACATGAACCACTGAGAAGTGATCGAACGGAAAGTATTGGTAAAGTGATAACCAAAATTCAGGAAAAACACTGTATGTAAACTCTTCATTTTTAAATAGCACAAATAAACACAGCAGAGTACCACTCATGCATGTGATGCAACTGTTAAAGAGCGGCCGATTCTGTAACTCAGTGTAGGGCAGTTCCAGAATAAAATGTTGCAAACTGGTTGCGAATTTTATGCCCCAAATCAAACATGATTGTTCAGCTGCATACCTACACATGTTTGGTCATTGATTTTAGTGAGAGTAACTCAGCAGCTTATCGTACATACAAACAAATTCCTGGTGGCAGAACTACAACTATTCAAGAAAATGAAAAAATTTAACACTAAAAGGAAAAAGGAAAAAAGGAAATTATCCCTGATTTCTCATCTAGAAATGTACAACGTCAATTGTAGATTTTGTGTGTGTCCGATGAACTGAAATGTTCTTTTATGAATCCTATGAACTGAATACTTGTACTAGCAATCCAATCAGTTTGCAGGATGTAAAACTGTAATAGCTTCTCTGGGGCTGCTTGGGGTTTAACAACATGCATGGACTGCAAACTGGATGTCTCATGGAAAAGTAACCTGCAGCAAACAGGTTAGAGCAAAGCCAAGTGCAACCCCTAAACAGCACGCAGGCTGATTGAGACAAGAATTTGGGTGGAACAGATGGTAAGAATTAGATCATTTCTTAAGAAGCATGAATGTGGTTACCAGTGAGCTATTATTGTGCAAGATGTTAGTTAATACAATGATTTGATTGATATAGAGCATTAAAGATGATATTTCCAAAAGAGGATAAAGAATTCAATATCAGGAATAATAGGCGAAAAAATAGAGCTAAAGTCACTACTACTTTGAGACAGAGAGTAAAGCATGTCTAACCTTGCAGATGAAGTTAAGCCAAGAATCCGAATTCTGTTTCTCCATTTCTATACAAGTGAATAGTCACCTAAAAACTAACATCTACTACATGTTTTCCAAGATTCATGTTTGTTTTGTATGAAGATGAACACTTGTAAATCCAGCACTCAATATTGCATTGAATGCTTCACTGATATTTTTCATTCAGTCCCGCTCAGGAGCATCTCCTGAATCTTTTCTAGCACTAAGGCTGCCAGTGTACGACCACTCTCTCTCTGTATCAGCAGAAACAGGCTTTTCCAACTTGTCATCTTGCTTCTCTCCAAAGACTGCTGTTGCTGAGGGGAGGTTGCTCCCTTGCAGGCTTCCATTAACTGGAGTCGAAGAACAAAAGGTCGGAGTTGCAAAGGTGAAGCATAAGGGGAGTTTTGGATAGAAAAGGGGCTGGGTGAAATTTTCTTCTGTACGGGAAGACCCCCAAATCCTCCCCTACCAAACAGGGAAACCGATTCTGCTGCTGCACAACGCTTGGTCATATCATCCACATAAATCAGATCATCAATTCTCGCCATTATGTTGAATGCCAAGCTCTCCAAAACCCTGGAGTAGCTCTCGAGGATTGACTGGCCCACATCCTGTCAGGGAAGAAAGGACATTACTCATCTTTCTTTTTTTCCTGTCATAGAGAACTTGCTCGAGTATAAACAAAAAAAAAAAAAAGAGAGAGAGGGTCTTCTATATCAACAAAGGTATAGCTTGTTGATGCACCCCATTGTATATGGGGCCAATGTTGCATTGATCCAATGAGACGATATGATGGGCCTTAATGCGGATGGAGTGATATCACAAAAACATGATTGAAAGATCTTGCAATCCATTAAACTGTCATTTTTTCTCAATTGCAATCATTTCAATAGCCATACTGGTCGACCAAGAATAGGAATGAATTCTATGAATCTAGGATTTTCTAATCTTTCATTCAACGTGGGATTCAAGTCAATAGTAGATTATGAGCCCCATGTAAGATACATTTGCAAGGGCTCAAGAACCTATAATTTTTTTGGAAACAAAAGATACTATAAGATGCTATAACGCATCAAAACATGATAGCATGCTCATGTACCAGTGAATAAGTGGGGGCTGTTGTTTGGTGAATCATACCCTAATGATCTGCACTTGGAACATTCTACCAATCATATTGCTCATGCATATAAAATTTGAAGATGAAATGAAGCAATATAGTTATAAGCTACAAGTGTTTTACTGGGTCATGTCAGATATTGGACCTTATCTTATGATCATAAAAATTATATGAATGGATAGATTATCATTGAGAACTATTATACTGTCAAAAATAGGACCCATTGAATAATATTAGTCCTTGATCTTTTAAGAATAAAATGAACAATTGGATAAATATTCTGGCCTATAATTTTTTATCCAATGGTGAGAATGCATCAAATGAAAATTATAAGCAGTTGGATTTAAGTTTCAAAAAGAAAAAGAAAAAAACATAATTTTAATGGATTAGATTCAATATTAAATGGGTCTCGCATGAAAACCTGGTGCTTGGGCATCAAAAACGCCCAGGCATCTTGTAGTTTTGCCCTATATATGGATATGTAAGAAACACTGAAAAGGTATGAGTCTTCCAATCTCCAAGTCTTGAAATAAGCAACCACTCACAGTTTCATATCAGATCAATGAACTAATTTAGAGAACCACAAGCCCAGCAAAACATGTAGTGAATTGCATATGCCAATGTTAAAATTTTGATTCACACAGTGAATCAGCAGCATGAAATCTGGGAATTTTAAGAAGATTGGGTGAAATTTCTGAAGTTCAGAGTGTACTGCATATTAGGAAAGATAAAGAAAAGCATTCCAACAAAGGTCAAAAAAGTACAGCACCTAGAAAATTCATCTGTTATCCAATATCTTCCACTAAATATTTTCGAAAGATTCCACTAACTCTATAGGAAGTTCCTGCTGTTAATGTCAGAAGATTCATTTTGTGGACCTACAATGGATGGACCACGGCCCAAACTAAAGCTCATTGGATAATCTTAACCTTGCAAGAAATGTCTTTTCTTCAACAGAAAATGATCCCAAAAGATAGCATTAGTTCTCATTTTTGGGCTAAAGATAGGATAAAAGGAGGGAGGAAAAAAAATCATGAGAAAGCTCACCTAGACCAGAACAAATCTACTCTAGTTGTCTGGCTGGAATAAATTGCAATTCACAATAATGCAGGCTTGCACAGCCTAGGTTGACTTTCTTTCAATAATCATCAATCAACTACACTAAATTAAGTCCCTCAAAAGAATGGTTAGAATTAGGATTTCCCAACCAGTGACTTCATTGCCTCTTACATATCTAAGGTTTTTCTTAGAATTACTGAACAGTTTATGAAAATTTATATGCAATTCATGTCTCCAAAATAGTTTTGACTTACTTGATAAGGAACAAACATTTTCAGCTTCATCATAAACTTGTGGATAGTTCAAGATATTTTCAAACAAATATTAACTTAGAAAGTTAATCAGAAAAATGATTTGAGCGAAACCTTGTTGTATTGTATCTTGTTCATGTCCAAAACAGTTTGTGGGAGACCAGGGAACCGAAGCTTCAAGCACTGTAAGAGGCTCTCAGCCCGTTGTAAAAGATGTTTTTTTTCTGCGTCACCAACAAGACCCTTGACCTTACCACCCCACGGTCGCCTCTGTCAGGGGGAATGTTTTTTTTGGTCCTTCAAGTTCCAAAAATGTATAGCTGCCTCAATCTTGTTTGCTATTTCAAGAGTATGGTGTTCTGATGAAAGGTCCAAGCAATCCAGGAGGCATTCTGGTGAAAATTGATCAGCTGTTACGTATCGGTGATGACATCACCCAAACAAGATTTTCCACTCTGCAATAGCACAAAAACCATGTGTTCTTAGAAATAAGACCAATATTGGCTAACGTCAGTTTAAGTTCACTATGAATGAAAAGGCTTGATTAATTGTTTTCCAACACATTCTGCACAAGAACAATTGCTTGCCTCGTACATTCATTAGATAAAAATGTGAATGAACACGAAAAATTAATTAGAAGGGAAAAGAATTATCAATTCTTCACTTACAATGAGATATGAAAGTTGAATAACCACAAAGTAATTTGTGACCTCAATGGTGTAGTGTGGATACATGGTCCAAATCCAACATGTGAATATGTACCCTGTCACAACATACAAATCTACGGCAAGAATATTTAAGCTGCCCAGGGGGAGGGACCATATATCAGCCCTTGGTACAAGGCTCAATTCCTTAAAGAATCTTTTACGATTTTGCATGAAATAAAAAATTTCCAACAGATATTGTAAGATTGATAGTAGCCTACTCAGGAACTGCCACTAAACCATGTTTGTGCTTTACGCAAAATAGGTAATTGTAATGTTTTCAACAAAGAATTTTAGATATGAACAACGAAAACAGCTTATGCACATTAATTGAGGGAGGATATATGACGGCAGACTGGTATCAGGTATGTGAATTTATCGCCCATTTAAGAAGAAACGACAATAAATGCAAACTACAATTTGAACTGAACCAAGCTGGACTATATTCTGGAACTTGAATAGTACCATCATGGAGTCAATGACAAAACCTGCAAGCAATTTTTAGATAGACAGACAATGAGATGCCCACCATTTTACCAAGCACCTGAGGAGACTGAATTTCACATGCATTTTCCACAAATCCAATAAAAATTTCAAAGTAAACACTAAAACAAATTGAGATGATTTACTTATCAAGAAAAAAATATTTTGTAACTGCTGTGACTTTTCTGTGTCCTATGATATCTGCATGGCTGCATATGACATGTATGCCACAACCAAAATACATGAATAAGAATGTTACTTAGACTATGGGAAAGAAAATTCAAAGTACATGGGCAACGAAGATAACATGAAACCACAAAATACAGAAAGCTGGAGTGAATAAGAAAACAAATGCACAGAGGGTCAGATAGAAAGGAGAGAACTTTAGGCAGGAATGCAGGATTTGGAAGGAAAAGAGGCCAAAATAAATTCACCCCCCACAAATGCAATTTTAACTTCTGATTCTTTCAGAAATTCTTTGCATCACCACCATTCCTTTCAAAGTAATAAATTAGTCACCTGATTATGATATCCCAAAGATGGATACCGACATGGAGAAGGACAAAGCCCAGGATGTGTACAGCAAGGATCAAATGGAAAGAAAAAGTAAAAAATTTCCTATAAATGATTATAGTATTCTATATTCAATTAAATTCAATTCCATCTGAGAAAAGCAACTATCAATATGAATAATTATGGAAAGAAATGGGTGGCATTTGCTCCACTTATCCATTTGGGATTCCATTGATACCCATACTGCTGTTTTAACCAAGGCCGCATGTGTTAAATAAGAGGTCAAAATGCGCTAGTGTGGGGAATTCCTAGTTTTTGCAGTGATTCAGAGTTCTTGAAAGCGCTTCATATGACAGTATTCTTGGGGGAATCTGCAGTTGGCAGGAAGGTGATTCATAATATAGTGTGGAAGTTTGGCCAACTGACATACCAGATTTTACTGATTTGCAGCAAATGGATTTGAAGAAACTAGATCTTATCAACACCCAATGGCATTGGATCTGAGAATAAATATATCAGTAAGATCAAGCTAAATTTGGATGAAGCAATAAAGGAAAGCACCAAATCCAGATATGTAGGCATGGCAATGATATGTCATTGAGCTATCATCTTCTTCATCATTACCAAATACGTCATCCCACCTATCTAGGGTTGCTTTTGTATTTCTACTTTTCTACTTGACCCTATTGACAATCAATGGTCTGCCACTCTGCATTCTATCTTACTACCTCAATAATGTCTTTAACAGCCTCCATTCTTAGTATCTTCTACTTATAGTCGTTCAACTACTTATTGGGATGCCCCTAGTCTTCTATAGACATGTCCAAACTACCTTAGCTGACATTTTCTCATCATTTCTTTCATCGTAGCACTCTTTAATGCAACCATTTGTTGATTTGTTATTCAATGATGGCAGTTTATATGATTTCACCATCATCATTTGCCATTTCCCATCTATCTAGGTTGGTTCTTTGAGTGCTAGTCTACCATTCTACCAATCAAAAACTATATCCACAATTTACGTATCTTTATTTATCCTATCACTTGAGGTTTTTAAACTCCTCTTTGTACCTTCTACTTATAACCTTCCAAATTTGTCCGTATAGGGGTTGTTTCCAATCTTGTACATATGTCTAAAACCACCGTAAGATTTTCCCTCATTTCCTCATTTATCAAGGCTACTTTTGACATCTTCTTGATGTGGCCATTTCTAGTTCCATCTTTTAATGTTACTCACACATCCATCTCAGCATATGTATATCAATTACCATTACATTGTCTACTTGTCTATTCCTCATCGTCTAGCACGCTATCTTGTCACATAGCAATTTTATGAAATTCCCATTTGATTTTGGAGAACTTAATGTCAGAAATCTGATATTAAATTTCTTGGTGAATGTTGTTTGCATATGATGTAGTTCTAGTTAGTGCGACTACAATAAACTAAACCATTTATTATTAAATAGAGTGCACAATAGTAGAAAGTAGTAAATCTACAACAAGTTTGAGTGGAAGTTTTATGGTTTATGTATTGCAATAAATAGTATTCTATCTTTTGCATTTGACTTTAATTTAAGCAATATCCGTCCGACTCATCTTCATCGCTTAATCATGCATTGGCAAGTACATATTATTCAATAGTTTAATTTTAGTATTAAAAAATGAAAATAGTGATAAACTAATAATCTTATAGGTCCATTTTTGAAGCTGAATAGTTTTATATTCTATATATTTAAATGAGTCCACCCCATTAAATGTTTTTTGAAAGATCTTTTTAAAAAAAAAAAAAATTGAAAGATGAGCCCACCCTATTAAATGTTGTCAGATATTCCAAGCTTTTAAAAATGTCATTTCTTTGGGCAATCTCATTAAAAGAATCTTCTCCTGAATAGAAAGGGGAGAACAACAATTTGCAATTTGCAAGTGAGAACTTAATAATGACATGTGAACAATCATTTTCAGTTCCAAAACTGCAGCACCAAAAACTCATCTATTTGGCAGGTTTTCTTATATTTATTTATTAGGAAGCTGGGAATAAATAGACCCAACTTCACAAAGCTAGTAAACTCTACCTTTAAGGCTTTGCTTGTTTTATAAGCTACTCGTCCCTTTGCACACTAGGCTGTAGCATACTATGCTTAGAACCTCTATGTGGGACCCACCTAGGACCACTACTTAGACTAGTTGGAAAGGTCTATGATTGAATATATGACACACTAAAATCACCTGAATTGGATCATTCGAGCCATAGTTTAAAAGCCAAGTGTCAATTTTTTAACCAAACAAATTTTACATTCTCCAATCAAGGTGATTTTTGTGTGCCCCATACTCTTAATAGGGGTACTCACCATACTACACTGCAACCGAATCTGCAGGGTATCCATTGGCTTGCGTGCATTTGTATCTGTACATGTGAAGGTGCTACAAGATTATTGCTCCTTTTTAGGCTAGACAAGTTTGACACAGGGTGTGCACCCTGCTTCCACTATAGGTCCATTGAGAAACCATATCCATCTCAGCCTTCAGCATCTAATGGCTAGTTGAAAAGCTGGGAATAGACATTGTCACTAAGAAGCCAGTAAGTTTGGTAGGCACAGATAGAGATGAAAAATTGACCTATTTAAACAAAAGACTAAGCGTTTGGCCTGAACAATAGTAGACTTGAGCACGAATTCTTAGTCGATTGTCATTTGGGTTGAGCATGGACATGCATATCAAGCTCAACTGAAGTTCAGGCTGGGCTTGAGCTTATATATCCCCACCACCACCACCCCCATTGAGTTCAACTCCTATCCATTTCATTTCCCCTATTTCTTCACTTTCACTCCATCCATCCTTTCACTAATTCATAAAAAAAAAAAGAGTAATTTTTCAAAAGATAAACATCATATTATTCCTCAATCCTTCCAAAAAAGCAAGGCCCTTGCATTTCCCAAGGACTCTCTCTCTCAACTAAGAAACAGAAACCAAAAGTTTGTGCCGAAGTGGTTGGGAGATGGAAATGGAGCGTTGGGTTTTCCGTCAAGTGTCAACTCAGAATCAGCTCATGAGCTCAGGCTCGACTAAATACATCAATCCTGTTTTGGGCTCAAGATTGAGCTTGGGTTGCTCCATCGATAGTTGGGCTTGAGCATAGCACAATGTAAGCTAGTCCTAAACCTACCCCATTTCCATCCCTAGGGGCAAAATGCCCTACATGGACTTTTCTAAATGATTTTTATTCCACTTTTTGTTGTCTTTCGCATTGTTGTTGGAAAATAGGTATTGTTTACAATCTAAATGACAAGAATTCAAAACATTCTCATTCAATGAATGAAGGAGCAAGGAACTCTGTCCTGAATCCAAAGTAGAATTGAAACAACATTATACAATTGTTCCCTCTTGGGCAAGTTGGAAAAATAGTCCAAGTCACAATTGGAGCAAATGCTTAGCCACCTATGATTCACAAAAATTATAGGTGTCGCCAAGGCTACAAGTATAGATACAGATATGGGAACTAGGATATGCCAATCCATTTTTCAAAAACAAAGACACAAATATGAGGCAGTTCTATTCAAATATATTAATATTTATATTGTCTTATATGAATTTTTACTTGAAAGATTTTACCCATGCTATTATTCTTTCACCTTTATAAAATGAGTAGTCCTTTTTCTGAAAAGGAAAATGAGTAGTCATTCAAGCATGCTAATGTCAGATTAAAAAAATTACAGTAAGATGTTTCATAACCTTCCTTGTTGTATCTATCTTGTGACAAAAGTATGACGAAATGATTAAAGCATATTTTACAAAGTCTGCTATATAAGGTATCCGACACAGGTATAGGTGTCTAACGCAATATGTTGAGCATATACAAGTATCTAAGCATCTTAGTTTGCTAGGATACAATTTCTAGCATCTCATTACTTAAAGTGAGGGAAACAATAGTTCAGGTCATAATCGGATTTGATGCATTATCATCAATGTCAACAAATTTAACCAGGTCCATCATTGTAACTTCTCTTTTCAGAATTTTAGCGAGGATACCACAACTTTTGAAGGAGTTGATAAATCTTCTGCCCTAAAATGTGAAATGATGGCCCATGAGAGAACCAAGTACCTCGAATTCAATAAGAGTGATGGAGAAATGATCGAGGAACAATGGAAAACAACCTACCGTAACCATTCCTCTCAGAAATGAGTTGTCAAATAGAACTTGTTAAATATCAAAGCACAAAATCACATTTTCTGGCTAAAAGCCTTAATATCTACTACAATTAACCATTCAGGCAACAGTTGCATCAAAAACTGCCGAAGTGATAAAACTAAGACAGAATCCCATTTGCTTGCATATAGTACTAAAAGCCTTGATATATACTACCATTGACACATTCAGGCAACATTTGCATCATAAATGCCAAAAGGATCAATATAAGTATCAATTCCTTATATCCAGAGGGCCAAACAAAGATCTATTTGGATGGAATGGCTGACCATCTACTCTGTTAGCCGTTGGGTCAGAGCAGAAATGGAAGCCACATTCTGTAGCACCACTTTTACACCATTGCTGCTCCAAATCAGCATTTTCAACATGAAGCTCTGATCCGAAAAATTTTAAATTTATTTTGGGCAAGTAAAAAGAAAAACTCTGTCTGCATGACATTGTCAGTAAGACCAATCAGAACTTCCAGAAATAGTTCTCAACTGCAAGGTTCAGATGCAATAAGTTCTTTTGCACTTTCATTGTTGGAGAGCATCAAATGGAAGTATGAAACATGAAGCATTCAGCCACATCCCTTAGCAAAACAAAGCATTTCAATTTACCTTGGGCAAGCTCTCCAAATACACATCAGGTATTTCCATTTCAGCTAGGACACTGCTATTGATCGCCATTGCTGCCTTAAGGATCTGATTCACACAGTCCCTACACTGCTGCAATCTCTTCCTACCATCTTCTGACAACCCCTTTGTTGGCACCCTCGGACAAGGAAGCCACCATTTCTCTTCTTGCCTTACTGAAGGCCTCCCTGAGGAAGAAGAGGAAGAAGGACACTTAACATCATCACATTCACCGAGTAATACCCCACGATCGACATACCAAAATTCTGTTTCTTGGAACCCATCAAGAACTGCAAGAAGCATTGCATCAAGCTTCTTGAGTGCCGGGAGGTTTACATAGAGATCTGAACGAGGACGGGCCACCATGACCTCAAATGTACGGCCCCCACCACCAGTTATTTCTTGAAGTTGGGGTATGAGCTCCACAATTGAATCACTAACACACAACAGCCATTCCATCTCACGGTGCCACATTGACTTCTTCTGTGGCACCAATGGCTCCAGGCGCCATAGCTCCCCAAAGACAGTAGCTGTCATTTTCCAACCAAAAAAAAGTCAATTAGATGCACAGAATTTGCCAAAAATTAAGCAGGACAGTAGGTGTCAAATAAAACGAGGGAAAACTAAGGTAGTCCCTATAGTCCAAAAGATAGAGGAATGCCGTAAGCAATGATTTGTTAGACTGAAGACAGTCCCACTACAAAAAACAGAGAAGTTGGATTGAGGTAGTAAAATATGAGTGATAGATCATAATTTAGTGATGGATAATATGATTTTGATAGGATTCAGTCCAAACACTTAAAGAATCCAAAATGGTTAGGAAATGGCTTCACTGGTGACGACAATGAACGAAAGAGCAAAAACGATACACTATTATATGGAATTCAAAGATCAGATAAATGCATAATACCACAAATTAAACAAAAAAAAAATAGCTTCAGTTTCTTCAAGAAATAAGTAATTCCATAAAATGTCAGAAATTAAATAAACAACAGCAGTAGCTTCATTTCATTCCCCCTTCCACACACACACACACACACAAAAAAGGCACAAGAGCGCCCAAAACAATTAAAGAGGAAAAAGTAGCAAGCCATTTTACTCAAAACCTTAATATTAAATAAATGCACAAAAACAAAAATACAAAAATCAAACAAGAGCAGTATATGCAATTGAATATCAAATTAACACGCAAAAAAAAAAAATCAGTCATTTTCATCAAAAATGAAATCAGTGCGTAAAAAAGTGCCACAGATTATTTAAAAGAATTAAAAAAGGAAATTCACCAGATAGGTTAGTGATGGCGTTGGAAATAGCGAGAGCTGTGCAGACTCCCTTCCCTCCGCCGGACATGTCTTCTCCCAGAAGAAGCTTCGCAAATCTCTCCTTCATCATCTCCACCTCTGCCAAAATATCGCAATAAATTGAAAAACTCAGCAACAGAAAAGGCAATGACCAGGCTATTTTCTAACGTAGATCGCCCTGCTTATTCAGGCGAAAGTGCGCACATACCAGACAAGTCCATCTCCCGCTTCTCCGCCTTCTGTTTCCAGACGACGATATCTATGCCGCCAATGGCGGACAACGCAGCGGCGGCGGGGAGAGGAGGCCGGGGAGGTGGAGGCGGCGCCGGTGTCGAATCGGTAGCCGGAGAAGCTGCTGCAACTCTCGGACTCGCTGACGTCAGCGCTCAAGCTGTAGCTGTCGAAGCGCTCGCTCTGCCGATCCGTTGCGTCGTCCGACGAAATGCTTCCCATCTCGAACGAACGTGACGAAATCCCCAAACCAGCGTCCAAGAAAAAAAAAACCGAAAAAGTGGAAAACGCCAAGGCAGTTGATTAGAAGAATAGAAGTGGACGGATAAGAGAAGGAATCTCATCCGTACATTCCATCACTTCTTCAATGGCCGTCCGATACTTGCAGCGGCGTTTTCAAGGTAAAAGGAAAGCACCTCTGTCCGTCTGTCCAGTGAGTGTGTGACTTAGTGTTGGGCTGGCGGAATGAAGGAAGAAAAGAAGAGTAAAGAAGACGACGAAAACACGCTATTTTCTTTGTATTATTTTTCTTTTCTTTTTATTACATATTTCATCTTTTTTCCGTATTGTACACAGTCTGACTGCACCGCAGACATGACTTTACTTGTGACAATCCCTTCCTATCCGGTGGCCCCCTTCTTACGTCATTCGCCACGTAGGATTATTCTTGCTTGCGGAGTCTGCTCTTCCACGTGGACCAAGATTCAGCAATCACTCTACTCTGATACCTTGTTTTCTTTACTTTAATTTTTTTTATCAAAAATCTTAAAGAGAAATGTTTTTAACAAAAATACACTGTATAAATAAAATTTAAACTCTATTTAGTTATTTTAATTTTATAATTATAAACTTTAAATTATCATTATCAATTTTCATTTCTTTATCTCATAAATATATGATAATAAAATTAAAATATTATTCATTTAAGAAGTATAAATTTTAAAGAGTTCATTTTTCCACTATTGTTGTTAGTACTTGGATGATTTTGGAGGGAAAGGATTTGAGGAGACAAATAGACATTAAGCAAACAGTAGGTCCCATGTTAAGATAAAAAGATGAATGGCTGTTAGATTCTTCAAGTTTGAATGAATTCATCGTTTTCAGCATCAAATTTAATCTTCTATATTCTACAATTAGTTTAACTACGAAGAGAGAATTAATAATCTTCAAATGAAATTAAATTTAAATTTATAAAATATAATGGTATGTTGAACAATATAGATTCATTACTTTGTCATTTTCACTTCTAATTTATACACTTTAACGACTTGCTAAAGATTTTTCTTGAATTCACTGATACCTGGTATTGAAGTAGTGAGAAAGGGATGAGAGTTCTATCTTTGGGCAAACCTAAAGTTGGTGAATGCTTGAGAGAAGTTTTTACCTTCGAGTAGAGTTGATGGCATAGGTGACTAAGCAATTCATCAGTGTAATTATTAGAATTCTAATGAAATTAAAAGCTTTATAATTAATAGAACACGTGAAATTAAATCTCTTATTAACTTAAAAATAAATCTCAACATTTAAATTGATAAGTGGTAAAGTCGGATGATAAATGATCATGTAGAGGAATTTGATGGCAATTCCATCCCCTTGTTTCGCAAAATGAAGAGATAGATTTAGGTCAAACGTCAAGTAAATTTATATATCACCATTTCTCAAGTTTAATTGGTAGTATGTGTTCGAATGGATTTGTATTTTCATAAGATATGCTTGTGATGGTTTTGTATATTATCATCAAAATTTACTGCTTTTATATGTTTTAGATTGGCTTTTCATGTCCTATATTTTCACTTATCCTTTAAAGAGTGTGCCTCATGTAAGATGTCTAACTATTTAGATCATATAAGCTTATTATATTTGTTGTCATCACAACAACCGTCAGTAATTTTATTTATCTAAAATCAATTTTATAAGTTCTTATTTTTCAATTAATCCTATCAGAAATCATAACATCAGTCACTTTACAGTTTAATATGTTACTTTTATCCATTCTCTCTATGTTTTCGAAAGTCTCCTTCTCTTCCTTATGTCTCTAATTCGTTGCTTCTTTACTCTACGCACTGGGATTGTGTTTTGTCTTCTACTAACATGAACACACCACCTCAAACAATTTTTTCCTCAATTTCTTATCTATCAAAGCTATTTTTTAACTATTCTTAATGTGTTCATTTTTAACTCTATTTATTAGGGTTAAACACTCATCCAACGTAGCATACAGATCTCCATCCTAACTTTGTTTATCGGTTTCTTTTTTTCATTAGCTAACACTTAGCTCCATTAAAGCATTGCAGATTTACCCAGGATATAAACTTATCACAATATATAACAAAGTCATTTCTTATTTTTACCGAGTTACTCTCACTATCGCATAACCCACTAAAATTATATTGTATGTATTTTTTTTTAGTTTTACTAATTCTTAAATCATTTGACTCCAAAGTTCTTTTCTACAAATCTAGTCTAGCCTTGAGTTGTTGTTTTGTCTCACTAAGTAATATTATATTATCTACAAAAAAAGTATACACCTTGGCATTTAATTTTAGATTCCTAATGTTGAGTCATCCATGATTGGTATATTAGTGTTTGTACCATCGTACATTATCTTGAAAAATCTCAACATACTCATTGAAATGTATTGACCTTTTCTAGGTCATATAGAGGTTCTTTCTCTTCTTTATAAATTCTTCATCATTTTCTTAGAATAAAAATAGCTTTTGTTATTGACCTATCCAGCACAAACTCAATTTGCTTTTTTGATATATTCGACTCTTATATTTAGCATCCCTCTTCCGGTGTGTGACTCATGAGTTTGATTATTTAGTAATTGACAAAGCTTTCAATATCTTTTGTATTTTTATAAAAATGAACTACTATCTAATTGCGCTACTCACCACAGATTGTTCTATTTATCTTATATACATCTCATGATTTGCATATATTTTCCTCAAAATACATCTAATTTTTTTGTTTTTGACAAGATGTTGATTAAGAAAAATATTATAAAGGTTGCACAAGGGCAAAACTAGTGTTTTTATCTAAAGATGATAATTATTTCATGACAGGTCTCAAAGGTAATTAAATGGATATCTTACTCAATTACCTAAACTATTTTTCTTCATTTTGATTATTAAACTAAGGTAGAAATCTATAATAGGTTTTTACTTTTTGTCATCCATTCCTTGTATGTTCAGACCTGCAGCATTCATCTCACTTCCACACCTTTGCCCAGCCATCTATTTTTCAAAATCAGATCCTTGTTATCTGCCATCATGCACCCCTCCCATTTCTTTGCTCAATTATTAAACTCATCTAAAACAAATCAGCTAGCTACATTCCACCTAGCCCTACCCAACTTATCATGACCTACACATATCTTAAACTCAGCCTATCAAATAACAGGTGTCACCCCTTTTGGGGTCTGAGTTTATCAGATAGCCTAGCTTGAGATATTAAATTTATCCAAAGTAGTCAAGAATTTATACTCAGTCTATGTATAGGTTAATTTAACTTATTTAAAGTGTGGATTCGGTTTAAACTAAAAAAATTGATCCAAATAAGAGGCATGGTTTATGTAATCCGACCTATCTTTTTTTTTTTGAATTATGTTTATTTACTAGTAAAATACAATATAAAAGCTTAATTAAAAAATGACTAATCGAATTAAAAATGAGTATACATTTTAAAATTCAGTTAGATTATGAATGATTTAAATAAGACTAAAATATGAATTATATTGAAAAATAATAATATAAATTAAATCGTACGATAGGAAGAGCCGATGTAAGAGAGGACCACTGTGGGGAAGTGTTGCCAGAGAGAGAGTAGAGGTCCGCTAGTCCCATAATTGAAATAGAAAGTGCGACCACATGCATTCTACGCATGATGATAATCAAATACAAAGTTACACACCATCTATTGCCTTCGGTACAGGCGGACCACGATTTGACAATCCACGCTATTTTTGTCTTTGGCGACTGCCATGCCACCCAATCACATTCATCCATGGTGTCTTCAATCTCTCCTGCATTGGGCCATGCCGACCGTTCGATCATTCTCCTTTCTTATCAAATGAATAAGAAAAAAAAAACTTAAAATGATTAGCTTATGTAATAAAGGGATTTTTAAATCTGTGATAGAAAAAAAAAAATGATTTTCTCGTCTATCCTTTTGTTAAAAAAAAGAAGTAAATGAGGGTTATTTTAAAGATTAGTAGGGTTAGAAGTCTCGCACCTTTCATTAAAAAAATTGAGACATGATGAGACTCTCAGATTCATGAATGGTCGGATCACAAAACATTGCACCAGTGGCCCCTTTACTAAAATGGCATTGAAGACAGCAATGATTGTTTATCTCATGTGGGGCCTGCCACGTAGGGGGCCAGGCCCCAGCAGATCTTGTTGTGTGAACGGAGAATCGAGACCCATGACTTTGAAAAATCAACAATGTTTCAGTTCTTAGTGGCCATTCATAACACTTTATTGCTTCTCAATAGGAATTACAACTTTTACAAGTTATTACAACAATTTCCAGCATCTCTCTTCTTAATTTCATTGCAGTATTAAAATTAAGGGTAATCGTTATATAAATCGGTAATTTTTTTTATATACACAGTTCTCTTATGTTTACCAATTTTACCCTTAGTTTTTTTTTTTCCGATTTTCACGAACTTTCCTCGTATGCTCTCCAAGTAAGCGGGTCATCTTCTTCTCCTTTTGTTCTCTCTTTCGTCTCATCTTCAGCAAGGATCGGTGAATCCAGCCCAGCCAACCCGGCCAGCCTCCACCAGTCCAACCATCCCCAACAAACCCCCAATCGCCCGTCGCCTTTGTGCTGCCTCACCTTCATCACCTGCATCGCCATCTACCCTGCTGATTCAACCGAACCAGTCCGTTCCCCCTTCACCCTTTTTCCCAACCATCCTAAACAACCCCTTCTCCTATTAATTCCCACCATTACACATCCCACTTGACCCCCCTCTAGCAAGGAATTGGCTACTGAACTCAGGGATGAGGCAGAGCAACCATTGCAAGCATCATTTCTCTTCAAGAATGATTTACTGAGCTCAGTGAACCAGATCTTCTGCAGTTTGTTTCCTTCCACCCACCTGATAATTGACGACCTCGGTCCCAGTCAAGTACCAGAATTTTCAATGAACCAGCCCATTGATTGCCTACATGGTTAGAAACATTAATTAGATTGACTTTGGAACCACGCAGTCCACATATGATCCCATCAACAGGAGCTTTTGAAATGGTGCTTTTAAGTGATTCCGACATTGCTGAACTGTTCAATCCTTGCTTAAGATGAGGAAAAGAGAGAGAGAGAACATAAGAAAAATAAGAAATAAAAGAAGACGAAGAAAAAAAGTTCTGAAAAAATAAAATTAATAATGAAACTAAGGGTAAAATCTGTAAATATGAGAGAACGATATAAAAAAAATTTATCGATTTAGATAACATCACCCAAAATTAAAAGTATAAAATTTATACACTTTAATATGAAAAAAAAGAAGACTCCCTAATTTAATCCATCATTTTCATCATCTCATATCGAATTATTGAAAATTTTAATTGAATTGTATTTTATAAATTTAAATGACATCATTTATTAACTTAATTATTGAGTTTCACAACAATTATGTAGCATGTTTGAATAATTAATTATAATTTTAAAATTCCAAAACCATTTGTTATAGAAAGTTGCATATGTAAAGATGGGTCAAAACCATTTTCTTTGAACCCTTATCTCTTAGACCTCGAGAATCTGTAATTGACCAATCAAGGAGGTGTATTTTAATCACCATTTATGACATATCCTGATTCAATTAAACTTTTTTAGGAAAATGGAGACCTAATTTACTTCAGTATTAAAATGATTACAAAAGTTAGTCAAACTTGTGAAAAGAAGAAAGTGCTCAAACCAGCCAGCCACTTTGTCCGTTCATCACATGCATTTGTTTTAATAAGATGTGTCAAATCAATTAATAACTAACATTTATACGCGAGCGAGTTTCATACGGCTATTTTATGTATATAAATATGAATTTTATCATGATATACAATTTGCCCTTCATTTATTGTACAGAAGAAAAAAGAATGCCAAAATTCATAAACAGTATAAATCGGCTTACCAAAATTCATGAACAGTGCAAATCGGCTCAATGGAATTGCGAGTTGGCTCGCCAAAATTTATGAACAGTTCAATTCGGCTCTTCGAAATTTTAAATCGGCACGCCGAAATTCATATGGACAGATCAACCCATCGAAATTTTAGTGTTCATGCGAAGGGTAAAATTGAGAATACACTAAAACCCGTATTGCTAAACACAAAATGCTCGTGTGAGGATCGCTGGACAAATTTATAGTATAAATTTAAATTTAAGAACTAATTGTCTAAACTGAAAGAGAGTACATCCATTTGTGCTGGATACTTTAGCGAAATTTTGTGATGTTTGGATGTTTAGAATTTTTTAAAAGAATATGTAGAAAGGGTTTTATACTTCTGGACAATTTCATGTTTAATAGAATAATTTTAATAAAAAATAAGAGACATAGACATTAGTTGTTAAAATAGAGATCTTACAAACTTTCTAATTAATCAATAATGACATGATGAAAATAGAATTTTCACATGCATCTATTTAATATAAACTCTAAATATAGCACTAAAAATATATATTAACATTTGGAGTCCTTAATTTACCATAGATTAATTCATTTCCTTGTAAATGAAACAACCTTCCTGTAATTCTAATTCTACCATTTATGCCAACATTCCATTCAAATTATTTTGCAAACAATATCATAAATATCATTTTGGGGATATTATGGGCTATCAATTATTATCAAATTTTATAATTTTAATTGGATATTATCTGGAAATATCGCAGAAAATATAATTACAATTTATAAGTTTTTCATTAAAATTTTGAGTTTTATAAAATATTTGAATATTAGAAAAATCATACAAGCACCTTAAAAACTATATCAATCACATTAAAAGCTTTTCATTTAATTTCAGAGACATTTGTATATCATTTCAAAAAAAAAAAAAATGGGAATTATCTTAGTCCGATTTTCATTAATTTAACATGGAAAATCGCAAAAAACACCTTAGAAATAATCAATCATAAAATTAATACATCTTCATTCAATTTCATAAGCACAAGATATTATTTCATTAAATTATTTTCATAAAAAACCCTAAAAGTGAGATTTTCTTAGATTAAATTTTTTAAAAAAAATGGTGATAATAATTTAAAATGGTCAAATTTTAAGGAAAAAGTTTGGAGTTGGCAAATACGAAAGAACTTGCTTCTAAATATTTTTAAAATTATATCCTATGCAAGATCTAACTCAAACAACAGTCAAAATGTTTTCTTTTTTAAAAAAATATTGAATATGATCGGCGTTACCTGTGATGATATGGCCAAATTATCATTTGTATCAACTAATGTAAGCATTGTACATTATCATTTGTATCGACTAATGTAGGCATTGTACAGACATCATACTACGTATCGATCAATACATATCAACAATACTAAAATCTAATATAAATTGTCAGATATGCAACTTATCGGCTGATTTTATAACTCCATCAAATTAGCAATGTTGACCATAGATCGCAAAAACATTCAAATTGGATCAATGAGATTCTAATCAAAGCCCCCTTCATACCAATCATCAATGAAATTAAAATTTAATGCAACACAAAAGAATATCAAATGCAAGAAAATACAACACATATTAGAACTAATGAGCTAAGAAATTGGCCCTGCCATAGTTACATAACTTAATTGCAGGACCCAATTTTTTTTATGATGTTTTTTAATCAACACTTTATTTAAGAATTTTTCTCACGTTTTTATTGATCATTTAAATAAATTCGTTTTATTTACTTGTCATTTAAAGTGTAACTAAGTAATAATTTTATGTATCAAAAGAAAGTCAGATATGGGGATCGAGATACCAAAATTGGATTATACAGGGTCTAAGTTTCTGTAATTACCTAAGTAACTTTTCTAAATAAAAGAATTGGCTAAATATCACTCTTATATAATATTATCTACATTAGTACGATCTACATAACATTTAAAGTTTGTTTTAGTAGATGACAAACTGATATAAACTTATTTGAAATTATTTAATCACATAAATAAAATATCAGACATAACCTAAATGTTAGAGTTTAGAGGAATGTGAACTATAAATGATAAAAAAAGATATGATAAATTATAAATGATTATATGATATATGGTAGTAGTGCCAAATTAAGAAATAGAAACCCTAAGGTAAATGTGTTTCTAGTATATAACGATAAGTTGTAGAAAATAATACTTATATGAGTGAGTCTACAATATATATATAAACGTAGCTTCCATGTTATATACTACTGAGAAGGAGATAACAAAAATATATTAGTTATATCCGGGTGGAGAATTTGAGATGGAGAACGGACAAGAGACGTGTGTGAATTGATACTCAATAGGAGATGTGGACAATATTGGATTTGGTACAGCCATATTATATTAATTTGTATCTTAAATATAGGAAATCGATGCTTTCACGCCCGTTTCTAGAATGAGATATGAGATTTAGGATATTGTCCATTTTATTCTTCTACTGTGGTATAAATCGGTTCACTAACTGACTCGTTAGTTCACTGACTGGATCACTGATCCTTCCACTGCTGACTGGTCGGATTACTGACCATTTCACTGTAGTATAAATTGGCTCACTGATCGACTCAGTAAAATTTATTTAAGTGAGATTGTTTTTTTTATACAATCGGATCACTGAAATCGGATCACTGATTTTTTTTTTTAAATGATTTCGTACGACATTAAAAGAGTAAATGGGTAATACTTTAAATCCCATATATTGTTACACAAAATGCCCGTAGAAGAATAACTACCCTAAATATATTATAAACATGAAATAGTTCAACTATGGTGGGCTTGTATTGAGGTTAATGTGGTGTGGTTAACTTAGGACTCAAGTTGGGTTCATTTTTTAACATAAAATGTCAGACTTGAATTAGAATTTACGTCAACTCGAGACTCCTAAATGAAAGTTAACGTCTGGCCCAAAAACCCATTTTGAAGAATGATTTATCTAATTTTCTGTACAATTATAAAATATTAATATATAATTAACTTTTAATAAAATATATAACAGAGTTCTATTTACCAAAAAAACCTGAGCCTAAATAAACTTGACCTATATTTGAGCTTGAAATTAGGCTCGGATTGTACAAATGAAATTTGGGCCCGACTCAAAGTTAATTTTGATCAAAATTTGTAAATCGATTAATTAAAATTATCAAAAACTTAAAACAGTCAATTTTGATCAAAATTTGTAACTCGATTTGACCTAACACTTAAAAATCCATGGAAATTCTCAAGAAAAACAAAGTGGAATACTGGAAAGGACTTGGAAGTTGGAAATGAAAATCAAGGTCTTTATGCATGTCCGTCTATGGTGGGGTCCAGCGTCTCAAGTCAAACACAAAACATGACCCCACAAGATCCGGCGGCTGGGGAAAAATTTAGAGATTCCCATTTTCCTCCGTCATAGCACGATTCACCGTCCTCTCTCCCAAGTTTCACAAACGCATCTCTCTCTCTCTCTCGATCTCTCGATCCTAAGACATGGGCTCTCTTTCCATCCCATTACAGTATCCAGTCGCTCGGAGAGACGCTTCTGTCGTCGACGATTACCATGGCATTCCCGTTCCGGATCCCTACCGCTGGTAAGAATTCCAGGGTTCTACATATATCTCCTGAAATCTCTGTTTCTCCTTCTTACTCTTTGCGAATGATTTCTTCTTTCCATGGGCTGGAATTGGCTCTCATTTGGTTTTGAAAGATGCTATATTTTTATTGTTCGGAATTTCGAATAGTCTAACTCGCGTTTGAAAGTTTTTATTCGTTTATGTTTGGAATTGGTTCATGTTCGGCTTTGAAGTATTGTTGTTTTCTTAGTTTCAAATTGGGTCCTTGTTGATTTTGATTTGAAATATTTCTTCTTCTACGGTTTTGATTTCTTTCTCCTTCTTTGGTTATTTGTGTTAGGCTTGAAGATCCAGATGCGGAAGAAGTGAAGGAATTCGTGGAGAAGCAGTGAATCTGACGGAATCGCAGCTTCAATCATGTGATACGCGAGAGAAGCTTCGGCACCAGATAAAGACCCTATTCGACTATCCCCGATACGATACGCCGGCCAAGCAAGCTCAGAAATATTTCTACTTCCACAACTCTGGCCTCCAAGCCCAGAGCGTTCTCTACGTGCAGGTGACCTTGTTAGAGACTTGGAATTGGGGTTCAAATGTTCATTTTTGAAAGATTTTCTCTTTTGCTCCCGAATTAGCTCTTATTCGGTATTGAAAGGTATCCACTCCCATGGTTCGGAGTTGAGCCTTATTTGGTTTTGATGTATTCTTCTCTTTTATGCATTTGGAACTTGGAATTGGGCCCTTTGAAGGTCTCTCTCTCTCTTCTGGAGTTGGGTCTCATTTGAATTGAAAGATTTATTTCTTTCACGGTTTGAAACTGGATCTTATTTGGATGAAAAGATTTTATATCTCATGGTTGGAATTGGATCTTATTCGGTTCTGTTTCCTTTTATGGTTTGCAGTTGGGTCTTATTTGGTATTGAAAATTTCTTAATTTAATAGTTTTGAATTGGATCTTATGTCGGGTTGAAATTTTCTCTTTTTAGGATAGTTTGGAGGGAGAGGCTGAAGTTTTGCTCGATCCAAATAGCTTGAGTGAGGACGGTACAGTTGCATTAAGTGTAACTTCTGTAAGCGAGGATGCAAAGTTCTTGGCGTATGGGCTTAGCTCCAGTGGCAGTGACTGGGTTATATCAAAGTAATGCAAGTTGACGATAAGATTGTCAAGCCAGACACACTTTCTTGGGTGAGTGGTTCTTTCTGAATATGGTAATCATAGCTCAATGAATTTTCACTTTATTGTTTAGGTTTTAGATCTGAAACTTTGCAATTGGTTTGGACGTATCAACTATCAAGTGCCTTGTCAGCATTGTTGAGTTGAATTTGGGTATCTTATATTCCTTCAAAGAAAAGAAAAGATTTTTAAATGGATATGATATTGACTGAATGCATCTGTATATGTTGCCTTCAAGGAATATGGTTTTAAAGTGTTTATTTCTTTGTGGCTTAATGGTAATTTAACATTGGTTTCAACTCAGTTGCAGATTTTGCGGACCATTTTTATGACCTTTTTGATTTGATTGAGGATCTGAATGTTGTGCTGATATTGTACCTGTAGAAGTTGCCCCAAACAACAGAGGAAGATTCTCTATTCCCAAGTGTAGACTTCCTTTTTGTCCATTTTGGAAACTTTACCAGTTGAAATGTTGCTATATGCAATGTCTTTGAGGAAGAATATGGTTTGGTGACGTTTTCTCTGTTTGTTCTTGAAGAACTGCTTGGCCGATAGATGGATGCATAAGAAGCATTCTGTTAATGGATTTGTGATTATGTTTGTGTTCTTGTCACAGGTTAAATTTTCTTCTATTAGCTGGACACCTGACAGCAAAGGGTTTTTCTATAGTCGCTATCCGGCTCCAAGGTAAATGATGTCTCTGGATTAGGTCCAGCTGAGTGGAGTTGGTAATATGAGGTGTTCAAGCATCTATACTCTTGTATACTATCACATTCATGATCGGTGGTTCCATGATTACTTTGCATAGGGAAGGAGATCAATTGGATGCTGGGACTGAAACAAATATCAACCTTAATCAAGAGGTCTACTATCATTTTTTGGGTACAGATCAATCACAAGATGTTTTATGTTGGAAAGATCCAGAGAATCCAAAATGGTCATTTGGAACTGAAGTCACTGAAGATGGAAAGGTTAATTGCTCACTAGCTATATTTTTTTTAGTTAAAAGTTAAAACATCAGGACAGTACACATTTAGGAATGAGTCTCTTTGGACCAATATGTGTTTCTGGAAACGTGATTCATGGCTTTTCTGAAAACACTATAAACCTTTTGTTGTTTTCAATTCCTAAATTCACAATAATGGCCTTGCTCGGCTATCTAAAACATACATGGTTTCAAGTAGGGTATCCTGGCTTGTTTGGCATGTTGTCATATGGTTCCTTGGACATGTAATAGTCCTGGATGCCATGTCTTTATTCAATGCAAGCTCTTCCTCTGGTTGTGGTGAGGATTAAAGCTGTAAAACTGGCACCACCATGTGGCTGGTCCGAGCATTGGTTCTTTTAACCATGAATCATCTCGAGGCTCATTGTTTTTCATATTGCCATCATTATTAACCATGTGATATTATTTTATCTTGTCCATTGGTCATCCAAGAAAGCATTTTACTGATTGTTCTGAAACTAGGTTCTTTTATGGTGTCACTAGTCATGAATACTGGATTTTCTCAACATGAATGACTGTTGAGGAACACTCCATTCTTTGAATCAAATGATGTCAATCCATTTTCCTCAAACTGATGCTGCTACCCCGTCGATTTCATGTCCTATGACTGTTATTTCCACCTTAACTGTTATATCTCATAACTTTGATTTCCTTTCCTCCCCTTCGTTATTTGTACCAGGTATTCAAATCAGTGAGAGTCCCTTTGTTGCCATTTGGGTTGTCTTGTAGAACCACCTGAGCCGTTTTCAACTGCATGGATGAAGGAGAATTTTGATAAAATCGAAGAACCTAATTACATGCATATAGAAATGTATCAATTAAAGCAGTACGAAGCTGAGCCTGAATGATCAAACCATAATTAAAAAATAATATTCACGAGTTTCAACAGTAAATCATATGAATGATGCACATTTGTTTTCAGAGAGGGTCGGGCACTATAAAACCCTTTTTTTTTGTGATTTGCTTGGATGCCAGCTGGTTCTTTCAGGTAACTGGTATGCAGACATTCATTTTTCTTAGCAGTACAGTAATGCATGTTATTGCACTGAACATTTTAAATTGAAAGAGCTGGTATTTATGGGGTCACCATTTGACTGCTGGAGTTTTCAGTTGTAATTCTTGTATATATAATAAACAACTAACAATTTGAGCTGTACCTATTCAATTGTAATTTCGATTAAAAAATGGTCTAGAACTACTTTATCTGATTTATTTTCTTGATCCTTGCAGTATGTTCTTTTACATATTTCAGAGAGTTGTGATCCAGTCAACAAACTTTACTATTGTGACTTGTCTGCACTTCCAATTGGGCTTGAAGAGTACAGGGAGACAAGTGAACTTCTCCCTTTCACTAAGCTGGTTGATAATTTTGAAGCAAGTTATCAAGTGGTTGCAAATGATGACAGCCGATTCACCTTTTTGACAAATAAAGATGCTCCGAGGTATAAACTAGTCCGGGTAGACCTTAGAGAACCAGAAATATGGACCGACGTGCTCCAACAAGCTGAAAAAGATGTGCTCGAATCAGCTTATGCTGTAAATGGTAACCAACTTTTGGTGTGTTACTTGAGTGATGTCAAGTATGTTCTGCAGATTAGGGATCTGGAGACAGGTTTGTTGCTACATCATTTGCCCATAGAGATTGGCAGTGTTTCTGGAATTTCTGGAAAGCGCAAAGATAGTGAGATTTTTCTTGGTTTCACCAGTTTCCTTAGCCCGGGTATAATCTACCGGTGCAACTTAGCAACTGATGCTCCAAAAATGGAGATATTCCGGGAAATTGTTGTTCCCGGATTTGATCGCACAGAATTCCAGGTTAATCAGGTATTGTTGCTCATAATCTGTTTTGTGCTACATCAGAATGATGTTCCCTATTTCTTATTGTTGACCTCTACTTCCAAACAGATTCAATGAATTCTATCCACTCCACTCCAGTTTTGGTTGGAGATATTGGACAGATCTAAGTGCTTTATTTTGTCAGAGAGAAGGCCTGAATATTTATTTACTTATCCTTAAACGCATTTATTATTATAATTTTAATTAATTTATTTACTTATCCTTAATCTATTATTTATATTTTAATTTTTTGACTATTAAAAAAAATAATTAATTTTTTGGATGAATCCTTGACAAATTTATTATGGAGACTCCTGTGAAAGCTTATACTCGTATTCTATAAAACTATATGAAAATCAAACCTTCATGTTACTGATAGATCATTGATGCTCTTTCTTATCACTGGATCTACTTCTCAGGTTTTTGTATCTAGTAAGGATGGGACCAAGATACCAATGTTCATCGTCTCTAGGAAGAATATTACTTTGGATGGTTCGCATCCTACTTTATTGTATGGTTATGGGGGGTTCAATATTAGTATAACCCCATCATTCAATGTTAGCCGTATCATTCTTATGAGGCATTTAGGAGTTGTGTTCTGCATTGCCAATATTCGTGGTGGTGGTGAGTATGGAGAGGAATGGCATAAAGCAGGGTCACTTTTGAAGAAACAGAATTGCTTTGATGATTTCATTTCTGCTGCTGAATATCTTGTATCTGCTGGTTATACCCACCCTACGAAGATGTGTATTGAAGGTGGAAGCAATGGTGGTCTTCTGGTTGCAGCTTGTGTAAACCAGGTACAGAGAGTGGGGCTGTAATATACATCTGTATGATGCATGCGTGCATGCTGTTTTCTTATTTTTAAGTGAATTTATTGAAGTAATTTCTTGTAGTCCTTCATGTGAGGCAACTGGAATCACCATTTTCTTTATTGACCTCTTTTTGTTCTTTCAAATTAAATAATATTTGATATTTGGTGATGGCAGCGGCCTGATATTTTTGGCTGTGTTCTTGCACATGTTGGCGTTATGGATATGCTGCGTTTCCACAAGTTTACCATTGGTCAGGTTCCATCAGTCAGAACATTCTTCCTTTTTGGTGTTTCTTTATTTGTTCCTTTCTCATGTAGGGATTTATATCTATTTTCAGGCCATGCATGGACCTCTGATTATGGTTGTTCCGACAAGGAGGAAGAATTTCATTGGCTTATCAAGTAAGCAACGACTTATTGTTGCTTTTTATTTCTAAGATAGCATTTAAATGAAATTTGTATAGTCTTAGTCTAGTTCTAGATGTTGGTAACTCCATGAAGACAGATGGAGAGTTCCAGGATCTTTTCAAGTTAGTCTTTCTACTCCCTTGTCAGGCCTTCCTGTTCTTCTCATTTCCCTTACAAATTATTTTCAAAGTCCCTTGCCCAGTCTAAAATCAATGGTTTTTGTTGTTTTGCCTCGGGTGTAAAATATTGGCCGATACGATATATATCGGCTATACAGTATCTATGTCGGCCGATATTATATTGGCCATTTTTAAAAAGCTTGATATCAGTCGTGGGCCCTGGCCGATATCTTTGCCGATATTTGCCCATATCGGGGCAATATCAGCCGTGATATCGGCCAATATTTTGATTTTTTAATTTCCTGAAAAAAACTCACGTTTTTCAATTTTTTTATTCAGAAAAAAAGAACCACCGATATTTTGAAAAAAAAAAAATGTGAGAGAAAGATATCCGGCCCTCCCGATTTTATAACCTACCTCAATAACATACTCACTCTTGATAATCTAAAACGAAGGAAATTTCATTACCCAGTATTTGTGTCATTTGTTGGAACCATGAGGAATTAGTTGATCACATCTTCCTTCACTGTCCTTTTGCCTTGTCCTTTTGGCCTTGGCCCTTCTTTCTTATCCTTTAAATATTTGTTTTGTCATCTTGGTCTCCTTTAGGGCTCTCTTTGGTTCTTGGGGTTTGGGTCCTTTCTTAGTTGATCTTATATTCCTTCACCGTCTCTCTCTTGCTCTTTTGGCCTTCCTTTCTTAACCTTTTCAATGTTGTTGGGGATTGGGTCCTGTCCTTAAGAAAGGCCAAACGTTATGGGAATGTATAGTTCCCTTGGCTATTGCATGGACCCTTTTGGTCAAGCACAATAGGCATATTTTTGAAAATAAGGCAGCTACTACAAGTGTTTTCTTAAATGAGGCCAAATGAAGCATCATTCAGTGGGCAATTGGCTTTAGAGGTCTTTGTGGGTCTTTCAATTTAACAACTGTTGGGAAAAAATCTCTTAATTTTTGAGATCATGGTATCTTCTGAGTTTAATCTCTCTCTCTCTCTCTCTCTCTCTCTTTTGAAAAGTAAATTCATTAATCAAAAAGAGGAAATCTTTCTCTCTCTTGCAATACAATCAATGAATGTGAAGATTGGTTTTCTCCAAACTCCCACTTGTTTTATAGTTTTTCATATTTTTAACTTGTTTCTAAGTGTTACATCTTTTCTTCAGTACCTTTTTGTCTTTTTGTTTTTGCTTTTTGCTCTTTAGTGGTCTGATCCTGTTAGACCCTCTTCTCATTGTATATGTACTTGAATTTTTCCTTTTTAATGAATATTGAATATTCACTGTTACTGCTAAAAAAAAGTGTCATATCTTTTCACTCTCAGATACTCTCCACTTCACAATGTTAAAAGGCCATGGGAACAGCTTGGTCACGAGTCATGCCAATACCCGCCTATCATGTTATTGACTGCTGATCATGATGACCGGGTTGTGCCATTGCACTCATTGAAGTTGTTGGCGGTAAGTCATTGTCATTTTACATGTTGTTGGGAGCATTGTCATTGTCATGAGTTATTATTTGTTGATTGATAATGTTGTGGTAAAGGTAATGTTATATCTTCATTTTTAATGAGGTTATGTTATACATTTTAAAGCTAAGTTTGAACTTAGAATTTTCCCTTGAATTGGGAAATTAGGAAAGGAAAATCTCAAAACAGCAGGTGAATTGTCATTACCCTCAAAATGACAAGTATCCTTATGCAATTGAAAATTCAGTTTCCTATGAAAATTTGTTCGTGAGAAATCATATTTCTAGGTGTTTTCAGAAATATGGAAGAAGTTTCAATTTCCTATGAAAATTTCCATAGACAAATGTGCCATAAAGGTGAAAACAAAAAATTAGGAAAGGAAAATCTCAAAGCAGCAGGTGAATTGTCATTACCCTCAAAATGACAAGTATCCTTATGCAATTGAAAATTCAGTTTCCTATGAAAATTTGTTCGTGAGAAATCATATTTCTAGGTGTCTTCAGAAACATGGAAGAAGTTTCAATTTCCTGAAAATTTCCATAGACAAATGTGCCATAAAGGTCAAAACAAAAAATTATTGGGTGGTTATGGTTTTGTATTTGTTGCAGAAATCTTAAATATTTCAAGTGCTTGTGTTACAAGCAGGTGTAAGGGAAATAAATGAGAGGAAATTTTGATATGGACATCAGAAGGAAATGCTGGTGCTTAGTGGATTTGTTTGAACAGGATGCCAATTGGAGAGTATAGTAATTGGAGGAGATTAATGGTATTAAGGATGACAAAAGAATGAAGTGTGAAAAATGGAGACATCATTTTGAAGAAAAAGAATGATGGGTGAAAACGGAAGCTATTTTGATTTTCTACTGGCTTTCTTCTAGCAATAAATAATATGTACCTAAAGGAGAAAAGCCACCTTATAATATTTAATAGTGGATCCTGATGTTTAATTGAAATATTTCTGCATGGCAAAGAGTAATTCTGAAATTGTACTTTATTAAATAAAATAATTTTGAAAATGGTGTAGACATTTCAGCCAAATTATTCTAAGGGAAATAATTATAAATATGAGAAATGATTATCTTGTTATAATGGTTAAGATTGTATTAGATAAGCAATCATAAATGTTTCAAGTGTTATGTGCTACAAGAAGAATTAAGCAAAATAAATGACAATAAACTATGGTTCTTGATATATGTTGGTATGATATATGCCCCATTAGAGATTATGATAATTGGAGATCTAGAGAAGATGAGTATGAAGGGATGCATGGATGACATTTAGAGAGGAGAATGAGATATGAGAAGAATTAAGCAAAGTAGATGACAAGAAATTATGGTTCTTGATATATGGAGTTGGTAGGATATATGCTCCATTGGAGATTATGATAATTGGAGATCTATATGGGTATGAAGGGATGCATGGATGTCATAGATTTTAGAGAGAGTGAGATAAAATCTTCCCATCCCACTTACATCGGTGACCCTCTAAATGAGTGGTGGTCTCAGTTGGGGCCTATAAAGGATTAGGTGTTAGTTACACTTCAGGCAGCTTATGCTACATGAGACCGGCTGTTTTCATTTTGTTATGGTGTCTTTCTCTCATCAAGCCTTTCTTTTTTCATATGATGTGTTTTTCTTAGATTCCTCTTTGTTGTCACTTAACAATTGGGGGATCATTTCTCTTTTCAGACTATGCAATATGTCCTTTGCACAAGCTTGGAGAACAGCCCACAGACCAATCCAATTATTGCCCGGATTGACTGCAAATCTGGACATGGAGCTGGACGGCCTACCCAAAAATTGGTAATGCTCAATTTTTTTTTTTAAATATGTTCTGTTTATGGTAACCTAACATTTGTCCTTGTGTTTATTTAGATTGATGAAGCTGCTGATCGATACAGTTTCATGGCTAAGTGTTGGGAATTTCTTGGATGAACTAAGCATTCCCTGTAGAATGTCTCTGAATTGAAATGGAGACCAATATGGCAAAAGGTTTCGAGTTATTAAGGCCTATTTAATAGGTTAGTCACATTGGGCAAATTATTAAATTTCAAAATTGAAGATGATCTTTTGCTGCATAAATGTTGAACATCTCTTCCATTAATCTCAAGATTCTCTAAGAAAGACGTTGATGGAGTCTTGGAAGTGCCCAAGTAGTTTAATTTTTTTCCAGGAAAGGCCATTCTCAATTTATGTTTGCCTAATTCTCAAGAACATGTAAGCCCTGCCAGGGATGATAAATTTCTACATCAAGGATCCATGTTCCTTTTAGTGCTGAACTTCAGACAATTTTCCATTTGCTTCATGTTTTTTGATTGTAGGATGAATGCTAAAACCTGGTGCAAGGCACTTGTATCCAATTCAAGGTGGCCATGCCTTGTGCAATTCATATTCTATGTGCTTATGTTTGATCACTGCCTAATGTTTGTGCTCCTGAAGGAGCGCTGTTGCATGCAACACCCAAATAAAATGGCTCGACCCATGATTTGATGCTGCAGCTATTTCCCTGACCTTGTAGATTTGCGTTTGTTATCTGCCACAACTATTGTCTGACACATTTGGTTGACCGAAGTTGGAAGATCAACCATTTTTAAGACCATTAGAAATATTTATCTACATTGGTAATCTGGCCATCTATATCAGTTTGTCCTAGCATACATATATAATGTGCACAAATTTACTGAATTTGAAAGTTACAGCAGGCCCCTGTGCACGGCAACCCACTGATGTTTTTACGGGAAAAAACCATGACTTGATATTCTTGAGTTAGAACTCTAAAAACCTAACCGTTGAGAGAAGGGTGTCTCAAATGTTATATAGAATTGTTGGTTTCTCGAATTAACTGATATGAGATTTTTTGTCATTTCGCACCCGCTCTCATGTACAGTTGCGTCTTGCGGCTGCACGGGGAAACTTTAGACTTGGCCTCACATGCACTGGGCACGTCGAATTTGCTTTAATAGCATGTTAGAAAATCATGACTTGATAACATTTATGAGGCAGAACTCACTCTTAAAAGTTAGCCGTTGAGAGAAAGGTGCCTCAAGTGTTTTACGGAGTCATTGGTTTTTCAAATTAATTAATGTGACATTTTTTGTCACTTTATATAGAAGAAGTAGTAGTGTGATGTTGGGGTCCAGTAGCCTGAACACAATTTGGTGCTTGTAGATTTAGTAATCAGCCACTCTAATTTATATATTTATTGTCTTTTTTTTTGATGTTCTGTTCTTAATGAAGGTAGTAGATAATTTTTTTGTGTATTTCTATTTTTCTTTTTCTTTGTAACTTTAATTTCCAATTGAGGGAAAAAGGGGCAAATTACAAGGGTGATTCAATGGATTTTATTTTTGACAGTATGATAGCTTCTTTTATAATTTATTTATTTAAGTGCTTTTTTTTATCATCGGATCTTACACAGCACTCAAGCTTGACCTGCACATTATGCAATTCCACTAGTATAAGTGTTGCTGTTTGGGTCTATGCATGTGCTAATTGATATCCGTGGTGTTTGGCCACTTGAACTTACCCTAAATCCAAATGCATATGAAAAGGTGCTTCACTGACAGTGTTGTGGGGACTGATGCTTCCAATTGATCATCCATGCCTAGAAAAGGCAAAGGAAAAGGAAAAGGAACAGTCTTATCATTGCTGGGTTGGAGTATTATTGGACAAATAATTGATCTTCATGTGAGATTTTAGCAGTGAAGTGTGGACTTGATAAAAAGGATTAAGTTTCTCCAATTGACTTCTACTATAGTACTGTAGCTGCATGAGGTGAAAGATATATTGAAGATTAGAGTAGCTGCTACTTAGTCCATTATGAATATATTGCCTGGAACAAATTCAGCACAGATCATCCATTCTCCTTTGGAGTCTTTTAATATGCTGTGGCAGTGAAGCGGAATAGGTCAAGCTGTGGGTGGATTTGAAAAATATTTGTCGCAATCAGTTATTCGAAATGGATTCTAAATCATTTTAACCCTTAATTTTGATACTCAATTTATGTTTCAAACTGTTGGCCAAGTAAATACGTCTTTAACACTCAAGTCAATTATGAGAAGCAACATGGAAAAAACAACTCTTAGACATAGTTTGAATAAAGAAGGTAAAATAGTATGTTGGATGTGTTTAATTTTTTCCATTGTACCAGCTTTTGTCATGTTTTGCCAAAACATGATGGGTAGAACTATAAAACGCTTGGTCCATGTGAGACCCAGTTTACAATGATTCTAAGTTATTAAAATTATTATTTTTTAAGTTTATAATGTTGCATTCTCATTGTTGGATAGGTAAATTTTTTTACTCGGTGGTTTATTTTCAACCTTAAAAAGTCAAAGGTCAGGATGATGATTCAATGAATTATATTTTTGATAGTGTGATAGCTCTAACTTGACAGAATTATAGAAGGGGGGATTCACTATTGGAAGAGGAAATAGGAGCTGTGATTTGTTAGAAGCCAAAGGTATTATCGCATTGACACTGGACAAGGTGGTCGTGGGTGTCTGTCATTAACTTTCTGTTTTTTTTTTTTTTATTCAATGTGGGAATTATCTTGTAAATGTGAATTTGCGATGAAATGATTTTTGGTATTTAATATTTAAATTTAAATTTTGAGTTACATTTGCTAGTAAATCCAAAGTGTTGGACTAATGGTCAAGAATCGATTTAGAAAAAGCGGGAGTCTCTAGTTCGATTTTAACTCTATCTCAAAGGGTCACTTTCTCTAGAGTCACATGTATATGTCGGTAAGAAGATTTTAGAAAAGGTTTCCTACTTTACCGTTCTGGTAAAAGCAAAGACACGAGAATCTTATTTTTCATTTTACTCAATTAGCAGCTTAGTGCTCATATTTTTCTATTTGCACTTTGCTATTGACACCGTTTTTTTTTTAAATGGTGTGAAATTACCATTTTGCTCTTCTATTTTAGATCGTATGATCCATTTTTGTTAAACATTTCAGTGTAAAATGAGTTTGTTAGGACGGTCTTCTCTTCGTGGGTTGTGGAGAGAGATTTTCAAATGAAACGATTTTTCGACCAATTTCTACAAATAAGGTATCAAATTCATATACTTTAAATTTATGAACTCCGGTACTAATTTTAAGTGAGAAACGTATAGTTTTGAATTTAAAAAAATATACGTAAAGAATTAAGATAATTTTTCTTTTACTCTTTTTACTTAAAATTATCTAGGAGTTCATAAAATTTAGATTAGATAAATTTTGATACTTTGTTTATAGAAATTGGTCGAGAAATTGCCTCTCTGCCAACGGTAACATATGTATTTTATGATTTGTTTCAATTTATAAAATTTAATATTATTATTATTTATAATATTTATATTAATGGTACGGATTTTATCAGATTAAACCTTATTTAACCGAACGTTCACTGTTCTGATGACAATAGTACAAAGTTTGATTTTATCAAGATAAACACACAGTACCGATTATAGGGCTCTCCTGACAAGAGTGGCAATCCGCCTGTCCGTCTATCCATCAATAGTTTTACATCTGCAGAAGAGAAGAGGAACAGTAGAGACTTCCTTCGATTCCAAGATGCCGCCGAAGAAGATGGGCATAAACAGCAAGGCCGAAGCTGCCCGGGCTCGGAAGAGCGCCACCGAAGCCGAGCGCAAAGAGCGAGAAGCGCGCGACAAGGAAGAGCACTACTGGAAGGAGGCTGAAGGCAACAAATCACGTGCTGCCAAGAAGCGCGAGGACGAAGCTGAGAAGCGTGCAGAATCCGCCGCACGCCGAGCCGAGATCCGCAGGCTGGCGGAGCTGGAGGAGAAGGAGCTGGAGCGATTGGGGAAGAAACCCGACAAGAAGGCCAACCGCGTCTCCATCCCAGTTCCCAAGGTCACCGAGACCGAGCTCCAGCGCCGCCGCGAGGAGGAGAGCCAACAGATCGTTCAGCGTGCCGAGAAAGCGAAGAAGCAGCAGTCCCGTACTGCTGATGAGGAGGAGTATGAGCGCATGGTTCTTGTTTCCAATACCAATCGGGATGATTCCATCATCGAGGCCCGTTCGGTCGAGGATGCCCTTGCGCGCATTACTGTCTCTGATGCTTTGCCTGTGGACCGCCACCCTGAGAGGAGGCTCAAGGCCTCCTTCAAGGTATCCCCTTTTTTTTTTTTATTTTTATAAAATTATCCTCTGGTTTTTTGTTTTTAATGCCACCTTCAATTAAGATGCTTTCTGTTTCTCCTCTTGTTGTTGTTTTTATTTTATTTTATTGACTGATCGATTGAAATCTCGAAAGGGCCTTCCTCATGTTGAACCAATTACGTGTGGGCATAATTTTATTTGGGAATTGTTTTGACTCTGGATTTGGGTTGCTTCTCTGCGCCTGAACTCCATTTGGATGTATATTAAAGGAAGTACTTCCTTGAAAATGCCCGTATTTGAACTTAAGGCATAAATGGATGTGGCCTTTTTTGAAAGGGTTAATTGACTCAAGTATGCCGTTGTAGAAGTCAATGAGTAAGACTGGGCTTCGCAATTGGTTGACCTTTTGAAGGTGTAGGGAGAAATTTTCTTTGTGGATATCATTCTAACCTATGTTTAGGTATCATTGATATCCATACTCTAGTTTGAGGGGATTGTTGCTGAGCATGTAACTTGTGTCAGAACCAGTAGAAGTTGTATTAATTCATTTCATTTACAATGCCACATCAAAATTAGCCACTTAATTGAGTAGCCAATTTTCTTAATTCTCAAATCTCATTTCTTAGTTCTTTTCTTCTTTGCCAACAAATTATTAGCTTTAATCTCTATTCTAACTCTCAAGAGGAAGGCTGCCATGTTAAAGAGGTCCCATTGAAGGGGATATGAGATATCAAGAGAGCTCCTTACCGTTAGTTTGGTGGTCTAGAATTCCTTGTGGGAATTGAAATTGTAGAGTTCTATAATTTTATAGCTATGGATAGCTCACACCCTCATAGAACAAGGCCCCAGGGCCTTGAACTAGATTTTGTTTTTATTTTTTTCTCAAGGAGAAAAAAGTTGTTTTAGCTTGGAAAAGGATTGAAGGTTTTCTTTCTCACACAATGCCTTTCTTTTATCCTCGCCATATTGCATATTCTCAATTTGTTTGTGTGTGGGAGGGGCAAGCATAGGATATATTTTCTTTTTTGGGACTCTGTATCTAGAAGAATTTAACTTAGGCCACCTCATAAAAAAAAAAAAAAAGGGGACAAGAGTGGTTGAATTTCTACTGTTTGTTTCATGTATAGGAAGGCAAAAGAAGCATGGACCACATCTCATCCATTTCGAATGGGCAAGGAAAATTTGGATGGTTACTTTTGTACTAATTAGGATGAAGTGGATTTGTCAACACTGCTAGACAAGTTGTTCAAGGTATAAAAGTAAAGAAACTCCCAAAATCAAGTGGAACCTGTGGAGGAAAAGGATCTACCAGATGAGAATTGTTTGAGCCAAAGAGTGGGAACGCTATCCATATGATGATGATGTCAGCATATGGATAGGAAGAGTGGGAGGCAGAGATGATGACTAGTGCAGCATTCCTCTGGTATCAATCCCTTGATTTCAACCTACTTTACATGCCATGTGAAGATTTGCAACGTTAGAACAAGAGGGCACTTGAAAAAGTGTCCTCCGCTGCATAAACAAAAGAAAATCTTTTGTTATTAGAACCCTTGGCTTTCTTCTAGGATATATTTGTGATTTTCCTATGAATAAACAAAAGAAAATCTTTTGTCATTAGAATCCTTGGCTTTCTTCCAGGACATATTTGTGATTTTCATATGAAATTCATTGGAAAAAGGGCTCTGGTCAAAGGGTGAAGGGTCATGGAGCATGTGGTGGTTGTGTTGTTCTCTTCCTCAGTGTTCCATTGTTTTTCACTTTTGTGGCTATCATGTATTTGGTGAATTGCTAATTTTGTTGATACGTAGAACTGGTGTATTTCTGGATCAAGTCCTTTTATTTAGTATTGCTGTTGCTTCTGTAGGGCTGGGTATTGGATTTGTCCTTCCCTTTTGGCTATTAATGTTTGGTTTCTTTAAATACTCACAGGCTTTTGAAGAAGCAGAACTTCCCAAACTGAAAATTGAGAAGCCAGGACTCACTCTCAATCAGTACAAGGATATGATATGGAAGCTATGGAAGAAATCTCCTGACAATCCTCTTAACCAAGTAAGTCTGTGATCAATATTTGAGAAGTTCTTGTTCCCAACAGACTCATGAACACTTCCTACAGATTCATGACATTCAAGTGTGAGGAAGTCTTCATTCCCTTCTGTGTGTGTGTGCGCGTGGTGTGTGCTTGCGTGATAGTTATGGGATATTATTAAAGTTTCCTGCTAGGGAGTCTTCCTTATTATGGGATGCTACCACATTGGACATATATTTGACACGTCCCAATGGGTGGAGCTCATTTCTATGGGGTATGGGTAAGCCGTAAGGCAACTTTTTTTTATGGATAGGTAATACCTGGCCTCTAGATTTGATGCCAGGAAATGGATGGTTCTGCTGATTTCTTTCCATCCTTAGATTGGATGGTTATGCATGATCAATCCTGCTAATTTTTGCTTCCACAAACCTGATCTGGTTTGCTGGAGCCATTGGACCACATGCATTGGCTATTGTCACTTATTATATTTCTAAGGGAGACCATATGTTTCCTCTTTTCGTGGTACAAACTTAAAATTTGAATGAAGATGGAATGACGTGCAAAGACAAGGTTGTAGATATATCCCCTTGACCAATGTGGCAGCTGTTTTGCAACATCTTCCAAAATGTGTAGCTGGAAGTTACAATCTTGTCACTAATATTGTATGCTTGAATTTGGATCTTGGTTGGACTCCAGGGTCTCCACTCCGCCACTTCCTCTCTGTCTCATCTATTTACATCTGCATATATATATGTGTGTGTGTGTGTCTAAAAGCAAGCATGCAGCTATACCATGTCCCAAGAAAAGGGGAAGAAGAGGAAAAAAGGTGAAAAAAAGGAACACAGATACACTGACTGTAGGTAAATCATTCCCAACACAGACTATCCAGTTAGACTTGTCCTGTCATCTATTGATCATCTGATTCTTTTTAAAGAAATTTTAGATTTTTAGCTTTTGAAATTAGGCATTGTAAGACATTGCCAAGTCCTACTAAACATCTATGGGTGCAAATTTGGTTGGACCCAACCTGAAGCTGACTTTTCCAATGTGACCTGGGCTCGGGCTTGCAATGGGTTCAGGCTTGAGTGGGTTCCTCAATCTGACCAAACTTGGTCAAACCTGACCTGAGGCTTTTTCTTAGCATAACCAAAGATGCCAAAATGTATTCTAGTGTGCATCTCATGCTCTAAATTTTAGGCCTCGTTTAGTTGTGAAGAAAGTTAGAAGCAGTAGTTCTCAATTAGAATGAGAAAGTAGGAAAAACTGAGGTGGATATTTCCAGTATTTAATGGAGAAAAGTATGATAGGAGAATTAGAACCCAATATGAGCGAAGCTCAAGCTTTAAGAAGTGGTCTTCCATGTTGCACGGGCACTTCAATGTAGACAGCATGTCTGTGTCGGACACTTCATTTTTATATGTGAAGTCCATGTCTTGTCTGTATCCATTCTGTGTGGACATCATAGGTGATCTTGGTGATAGTATCTTTGACTGGGGAGCCAGGAGTGGTCCTGGAATGGACTCAGGATTGATCTGACAGTCCATTGAGCTATTATAAACCTGTCATTGCAATCATGCAAGCCCAACGCTACCAACATGTTTTGAGTGCTACATTTTAGGGAAATTGATGCAGGACAACTAATAGGGTGACCGTAAATGCCCAATGTGATCCATAAAAAAAAAAAAGATGAAAATAATGCACCTTAAATCTAATGTGGGCTGAAATTAAATTTCAATTAATAAATGCAATTAATTAATATAAAATTACCACATAATTATGCAAGTATCCTTAGATTCCAACGTGTGAATGAAAATAAAGGGTTCAAAATTAAATGAATTAAATGGCATATGGGTTAATAAGCTGGAAACTTAGGCACATGAGATTTTAAATGGGGTTTCGATTGAAAATAGAACTAAAGGGGATATGAATGGGATAAGGGAGGTCATGGACTATATGGGTTTCTTAAGGCTACGGCAGTGGAGATGGATTTATGGGAGGTAACAACGAAAGATGAGGGAGAAAAGGGGGCTTGCGGCAAAGCTGTAGGGCTTAGTGAGGGAAGGCGACACTGGTTATGAAGATTCGGAGGGTTGGCGATGGCTGTATGGGCTTGGGATGGCCTCGGAAATCAAGGGAAGGGTGGCAGAAATAGGGAAAGACAAAGGAGGGGTCGCAGAGAAGAAGAGAGAAGAAGAAGAAGATATGTACCTGAAGAAGAAGAAGCTATAGCCTGACGCATCTCCGATATCTCACCAGAGTTTCCAAGGACTTGCTCCAAGGTATTCTTGCACAATGCTTGCGGAAGAACTTCAAATTTTATTTTCATTCATTGATTGTCCCTTGCCTCAAGGAAGGCTACATCTTATATAAAGTTTTCATTACTAAAAATAAAATAAAAGAAATTATTACTAAACTACCCTAGCTAAAAATAAAACACATAAAAATAGCAAAATATGAAATTGGAAGGTGCTGGAGATGCACTGCATCAGAAATGTAATGGACCATAAAATCACTTGAGTGGGTTTTCTGAAGGTGAAGAATGAGTCTTCTTGATCAAATCCCTGGTCACCCAATGGAGAGCTTTTGAATCATTAATCCCCTAGAGTGAAAGCTTTTTGTTGGACAGGCGCCTCCAATAAAGTTGTGTGTTTACCACCTCAAGTTCATAATTTTCTTGTACCATTATTTGTTTTCTTTGTTGTGCACTCCTATAGGTGATGAATCCAGTAATCACTTCTCTTTTTTTTTGGAAGGTCAGTAATCACTTACATTGAATTCATTGTTTTGAAAATCAAACTGTATTATAAATTGTGGAACCCTATGATAATTCATAATTTTTTTCCTAACAACTATGTAAAATATGAAACAACATAATAGTTTTTTTTTAATAGATATCGAATAAGTAATAATATGAGCAATTCTCTAATTTTACTTAAATATAAAGTGACGATGTGTGCCTATTGCGACAATGCATTAAATACTTTTTTCATTATAGTTCAGATTTTGAAGTACCAACTTTTAACAGTATCATACTAGTATATTCCAGCCATTTTTGTAAAATGGCTAAGTATAGGCTAAAAGGTCCCCTAGATATCCATAGATCCGAGGCCCTCAACAACTAAATCTAAAAACTGTCAAAATGAAAAGTTCTGTAGTTCAAATTCCAATAGCCACAGAATTCTGTCCTCGATGGAGTTGTAAGATTTCTAAATGGATATAAGTAACTCCTCTTGTGATATTGCATAAATCATAAGATTCAAATCGTGTATTGTAAGATTTTAACAACAATGCTCATGTTGCTTTTTTGCTCTATTCTTGTGGTTTATTTTTATTGTCTCTTTTGCATTTTTTGTGTCCTACAATTCCTGGACATGCCACAGATACAATAGGGGCACCCAATGGATGCAACAAGGACATTGATTTTTTCACATAGGCATCGGATTTAATGAAATAAGGAAAGACTGCTTACCTGAAGTGTGCGAGTATATCATAACTTGGGTCTTTTTGGAGCCTGTTTATATCTCATGGATTGAAGGTGTTCAGCTATTTTAAGTAACAGGAAGCTTTTACTAGATGGTATCTATTGTAAGCTCTTGGGTTTGTGAAGGGGGTAAAAAGGATTTTCAAAGGAAAGTGCTCCTTGTTGGCCTCTCTTCTTTTTAAGGATAAAGGCTTTGATGATCAAAATGGACTTGCGGGAAGGAATTTGTAAGTATCTGCATTTGACCTATATATGGACTATGGGCATTGATTTATAGTCCAAGCAACACCATTTATCGGCCTTTTTATCATTTGACCTATATATGGACTATGGGCATTGATTTATTTTCCAAGCAACACGAGCAATCGGCCTTTTTATATAGCTTCAGAGCCCTTGAATGGTTTCAAGATAAACTTGGATGTTATAAAGAAGGAGATTGGTTAAGCTATTATGTACTTTTCGGGTTCACTGGTTCTGAGGCTGGTGAGTCCAGTGGAGCAGAGACATTAGCTGTTAAGGTTAAAAAATAATAAATAATAACTTGCATGATCTGGTGGTGGAGAGAGAATTCGAAAATTCCCCTTGTGTCGATGTCTGTGATGTTTATGAATCTCAGAATTCCAGGAAATGAATGCGTCATTCTATCATGTGACCATGGAAGGAATTGGCTGGCAGAGTTTAGAACTTGCATTTATGGTTACAATTACAAGGTTCAAGTCATAGGATAAAAGAGGAGATAATGATTAGTGAATCTTGGCATTTTTATTTTATTTTTTGGGAACAACATTGATTTATTTGTACATAGCAAAAGATTTGCCTGCATTACTATCACTGCCATTTTCTCAATTCTCCCATTCTTGACATGCATAATGCTAAAGTTGAATGTGTACTCATGTGTTCCCCCTCAGAATTGATAGTTTGTTTTCTTATTTGCAGGTTTCCGAGCGAGTTAATGAGTCAGAGGCCAGTTAACTGCTTGTCTACATGATCCTTTGCCATTCAAATATCAAGTAGGTTATCTACTTGATGTTTCCTGGTCGACTACAATCATGGGGTACATGGAAATATGTTATCATTGGTTTGAAGTCCCTCTTCCTACTCTGTAGTGTTTCTTTTCCTTAGGAATGTGGGCCTGTTGCCTTCTTATGTTCTGGTATTTATGCCAAGAAATAAGCAATTGTGAGCGCTGTATATACTGATAGCAAGGACCAAGTAAAGGCTGATTAAAAAATGGCGTGGCGTCTTCATGTCACATTTGTTTCTCTTGATGCATGTTGGAGAAGAAATTATGTTTAACCTTATTAGTTATTCCTACCATTTTTGCAGAGTTGTTGGATACCGTTGGTGAAATTAGTAGTAATGAAGCTCTTCTCAGTAATTGTGTACCAGTTTGGGGTACATATCGGTGTTATAGGCCGATACACCTCTGTCCGCGCCATCCATCACCCGTCGGCCTCAATGCACCAATGCGTTGGCCATACACAATGTATCAGCTGCATTTTTTAACTGCGGTATCAGTATAGGTTCTCCAAAAGAGCCATAGGCATCTGCAACATCAGTACCTGAAACAATTCTTTTAACATCTTACCTGGGGCTTAGGTGGGTTACAAGTTGGGCTCATCTGGGCATACGGCGATAAGATCCATTGACATCTACTATATTGAACAAGTTTATTCTCGGCTTCAGTCCTAGCCTGAATTTTCCATGTATGAGTTTCTATGTATGCGAGTTTTAAATTCTCTAGGCTTTCAATTGTGGACGAAGAAAAAAAAAAAATGTGAAAAGGTTAGTTGCCAGTGGTTAGAATCGGTGGGCTTACTTTTTGGTGATATGGACCATAGATCTGATGGGCTCCAATAGGGGTGGACCGCACCTCGCCCATTCCTTACCTTCTCTATGGGAATATGATGAGTAGGAATGTAAATGTGTCTGACTCAGATTTAGGGTAAAATCTGAATTTGAATCTATTTAGTGTTGGATTCAGATTCGGTTATAAATGTTTTCAAAATTAAAAATATTGACTTTCTCCTCTATACAAAGAAAATCAGATTATTAAATAATCAGTTTTCATATAAAAAATAATCAAAATTTTATACTGAATTTACTGTCAAGTTATACCTCTGTATACTCACTCTTTGTTGTTAGAAAATATCAGTCCCGTCCAGATATTCCTCAGAAAAATCGATTTAGCTTGCATTGCTAGCTCGGTTGGTCTAAATTTCCAAGATTAGACTAGAGGTCTTTGGTTTGACTCTTCCCAAACTTACTTGATATACGAGGCTTAGGGATGGTTTTGTATCTAAGAGATTAGTATCCCTTCTAATGTGAGATGGTGATATTCATGTTATCTAAACATTTTATCTGAAAAAAAATCAAAATACTGCTTGATATTTTGTTTATAAGTTTTGCTGAAGATATCTGCGAATGAATATTGGTTTGCTATATGATTTAATATCAGCTGATAAATTGGGTCTATACTGATATTGAAAATTCAGGAGCGTTTGTTTATACAATGAGGGCACCTGAGCATCTTTTGCGCCGTAAAAAAGGGCATATTAAATTAATTATATATATTTTTTTTTTTGAAAGTTAAATCTAATCATCGGTTATTTTCATTTCTGTATCTTTCTCATTGAATTAAATATTACAGATCAAAATATTTATTCAGTAATTCATTTTTAGGAGTACGTGTTTATCTACAAAAGGTGAAACTAAGTAAACGCTAGGCATTTTTTGTGCGCTGTGAAAGGTGTCTAATGTTGGATCACTTAATATTAAATTCTATCTATTAAGTTTTTTTTTCTTTTTGAAACTTATATCTAATCATTTACAATTTTCATTTGGTATATCTTCTCCATTGAATTAAACGTTACATATCAAAATATTTATTCAATAGTTTATTTTTAATCTTAAAAATTCAAGAGCTAACATAATTTAATAGGTTCCATTTTTAACATTATGATAGCTCTCATGATAGATAATCTATCAATCTATGTAGTTTTGGGGTCATCAGTTTAGATTCATTTTGACATGGCCCATTTTATATATATATATATATAATATATATATATATATATATATATATATATTCAAAAAAGAAAAGTTGCGAAGGTCCATGCTAACTTTTTCAAGGAAAATACCATAAATATGTAGTGAATATTAACAGGTGTCTCTGCTAATCCGAGTTCAGTCCCTTTACTATGATGAAGTTTGATCAAGTGTTTATTCTGTATGTAGCTGAAATTCAAACTAAAATTTTATCGGCTGACACAGATGCTTTGGTCTTATAATTTGATGTCTATTGTATGAGATATTTCGTATGTATCTCTGCAGTATCATGCAAGTTATTGTCCACATTTTAAAACCCTTCCCCTTTTACTGACTGAAGTCCTTAGTTAATCAAGAGCAGGAACTATTCTCCATCCTTATCTTTAGACTATCTTCTCCTTAATCTGCTGGTAAACTTAAATTGAGGATTTTTTCGATTTCAAATGTGTGTTACATCGGAGGAATGAAGAAATAATTAACCATTTTTTCATGTTAGGTCTGGGCTTCCGGCCAAAAGACTAGTTTGATAGATAGAGTTTTCCAACTCCATATAACTCTTTCTTTTTCTCTCTATCTCATTGATGTGGGATTCGTTTGTACCCAACAATTCCCTCATTGAACGAGGCTCTCAGACTGATAAACATCGTCGGCCATCCCGTCTGGCTAGGGGATCCATCGGTGGTTTTGGCCCTGACTTTGATACCACTTGTTGGGCCTAAGCTTCCGGCCCCAAAAACTTTTTTGATAGATGGAGTTCTCCAGATCCATATAACTCTCTCTTTTTCTCTCCCTCTCACCAATGTAGGACTTGTTTGTACCCAATATTTCATTCATTGTCCATTTGTGCTAATCATTTGTTTTCATTTTCCATTCCCTTTTCCATGAAATGGGTGCTTTCTTCCTCTCTTTTAGTTCTCATTTTAGGATGGGTTTCGGTGCCATGCAAAATGGTTTTTCAATCCAGTTTTTATTTCCTCGTGTCTGTTAAAAAAATATAAATTTCAATGAAAATGTGTATTAATTTCACGTAAATCACTTTTCGATGAAGAGAGAAAGGAAGATTGATTTTCCTCTTCACTTTCTTACATGCGAAATCGTACAAACTTAGGAGCCAAACCATCTGAACAATGGTTAATTTGGCTTGAAAGAAATAGAAGATTTTTTAATAAAAAGCTAAAGTCCATTGAGCACTCCTTCGTAACATCAAATTCGATATCATTTGGTGGACGATGGTTTGTGGATTCTTTTCAGAGGCATTGTGATTTCTCAATTTAATAGTTTGAGAGCTGCATTTTTAGATTTTGTGGAGCCTAATTATCAAATATGTACTATTGATCCAATCTTAATTGTCGCGGGTCAAATACTTATTGGAGAGCAATTCTGTAATTTTCATATTGTAATTTTTGTAAGTCCTAATTAAGAACGTATATAATGTCATTTTTCATGTGAGAGAGTGCAAAAATTGTAACAAGGGCAGCAAAAATTGCATGGCTCTAATATAGTGAAAATGTATACCGATATCTCCTATTATAAGAAAACACTAGTGTCTTTATCGATTTGTGATTGTCCCATCATATTCCCATGAACTGGTATGGTATCGTAAAGTATTACATTGAAAGTAGTGGAATTATCCTCAGATTCACAATGGATTAGTGAGAATTTTCAATAAGATTGAGATATTAACTGCATTTAAAAGGTAAAATCTGACAACTCTTTGTTCATTCAAAATTGTTATTCAAAGTCCACACCAATTTTTATAAACTAATTGATGACAATAATTTAGACAATTTCTCGAACTATCTCTGTCTGTTTAAAGATAAACTACACTAGAAGATATTGCCATTTATATATTATTAGCTTCTCACTGTTTGATATATAAAGTTACATCTTTAAATGCTTGGCCCTGAACCTAAACCGGATTTTTAAATGGGTCTTTTAGGTCTGTAGGTACTGATGGACCATTTGTAATGCAGATTCTTCAACTCTTGGTCACTTAATTTATTATATAGGTGAAGGTTTAATGTCCCATCCACCCTGCCTTCTACTGACACTTGAAAATCAATAAAGGGGCTACATTAACAGAGTTGTTAGTGTGTTGAGTTTCCAAAACATTAGAACATACCCATTGATATTTTCAATCATACACTGGTCCACAAATCTGGTTCGATAAATGGATTGGATGAAATAGTTATTAAAAAGTAACTTACTCATCCATAAACTTAAGGATAATCATATTGCAGGAGAGGTCTGACAGAAGAGCAGGCTAAAAAAAAATTATGTCGCCATGTAGATTATCATTAGAGTTGTCTCACTCTGAAAAATATGGCCCATTACCTATATAGTGTAGTTCAACTCGTTGCCTACTGTCTCACGAAGCGGGAGGTTGCGGGTTCAAGCCCCCATGGCCTAATATTGGTGTGCCTTAGGGGTAATGGGCTCACGTGTGGAGGTTTTACAATGGGTATCCTGTGGTTTTCCACATGTAAATTTAAAAAAAAAATATGATCCATTAAATCATTTAAAACCTTGATTTTCAATATTGAAAAATAAACCACTGGATAAAACTTTTTACTTATCTTTGATCAATTCAAGAAAGAGAATGCATCAAATGAAGTTGAATCTAAATTTAGAAGAAAAATAATAATTTAACAATTTATATTCATCGTAAATTGTGCCCTACATGGCCCCTTGTAGGAGAAACCAATGCTGAGAATTTTTTTTTTTTTGTAAAGGTGGATCTCTTTAATGGTAGTAGTGACCAAACCCAGTATATGAAAAAAGTTCATAAACTAAACCGCCCTTTTAATATTAGGGTTTGGGAAACAATGAATGGAGTGCATAGAAAATAAGGGCAAACTACCTCATTCATTACTGGGGCTCATTATACATGCTTGGACCAAAAAATCAATTAATTATATTTACCTTTCATGGGCCCGGCCATGAGGCCAGGGCCCGCCAAATCTAAAATGTGAATAGACCTTCGTGCAAAAGCTGAGCTTGATCAATTAAAATCTGGGTCCAAAAAGCAGGCTTTAATGGCTCTAATAGGGACACGTCTCACTTTTCTTTTCCTTTCTTAAGAAAATCGGTAAGTTTGAAACATTTTAATAGATTTTTACTCCCTAGTGAGAGAATTTAGGGTTGCACACTAACTGGGCTGGGCCTAGCTAAAACTCATCCTAAGCCATACAGTTCAGTTCCTCTGGCCTGATATTCAATCGTATGTTGAACACACCAAGTGTCATGGCAGGCACAAGCCCAATATAGCACATTTAATTATTGGATGAGAGCATCAGTCTGGGCCCAGCCCAAGTGCAGAAAATTACCCAAGCGCTATCCGAGTATCCGGTGGAATGAAGGTGGGCTGGGACCTCCCCCAGCTAGCCAGGCCCATGGGCAACCCTATATGTGACTATATGAGTACTCACACTAGCTGTAATTTAGTCAAAAGCCCTATCTCAATTTTAACTAATGGGTCTCTGAGTTGAGTTATTTAGTCAAAAACTTTCATCAATAGGTTGGTAAGGTATTGAGGACCATATTCTTTTTCTGTTCTTGTCTTTTAATTGAAAGGTACTGACCCTTGTCATCCTTGTCATTCTATTCCTTAATTTCTTGGGCCTTTTTCTGGTTGTAAATGGTAGGGGTTTGCAAAGTTGCCAAAACAAGTTGGCTATATATAGGGCCCAAAATTTTATACCAATTAAGCTCTATGGCTGAGCAGTTTCATGGAAAGTGCCAATTCATCTTTATTTACACAAATCTTTTTGGGAGAAAATATATTTTCTGATGAACCATCTTCGGGAATGCATGTTGTGTTTACAATCATTGTCACAAATCTCGTTAATACTTGTTAATAGCGAAATATTTTCAAATTCTTGGGTTCTTAATGGGAAAATCTTGCAGAAAATATAATATTTAAAAAATAATTAATAACTAATGTGGCCAAAGCTTGAAAATATAAATGATATTTCAAAATTAAAAAATGTATATTTGGTCCAAGCGTTTTTAACTGAATTTAAGGGTAAAATCTTTTGATTTTAACAAAGATTTACCGTTAAAAATGACAGACGCGATAAAATTGCATTTTTTACACTCAAAAATTATTTTACCGATATTTTTGTAATAAAAATGAAAATATCTACGATTACATTAGTTACAATAGCCAAAAACATCGCAGAACATCCACTTTATTGTATACGATTCAAAATCTACTTGTATGAGACTTCGCTGTCAAAGGATATTTTTGTTTTGAGATAAATTCTTTTCTATTTTCACAAATTTCTTCTTTCACTTCATATTCAATAAAAGGGTCTGAAATTGTTCAATGTGAATTGTGAAGTAACTTTATTTAAAAAAAAATGTATGATCATACTCTACTCTCTAACTTTAACCACCAAACTGACTTTGAATTTGACCTGTGACATGATATAGCCTAAATTTGACCCAATTTAAAATTAATTTAGTAATCCAATCTAACCCAATTTAATTATAATGCATATGGGTTTACATTTGAATATATGGACAATCAATCTTTTTATTTAATTAATCAACTTCTGCTTTTAAAAGTGAAAGAAAAAAATAGAGAATAAAACAAGTTTAAGTGATCAAGTTTTGAATTTTTTAAGAATAACTTCTTGAATCAACAAAAGTGATTTGTTCATGAGCTGCATATTCAAGTGTAGACTTTTTAATAGACTAGGGGTTTAAATCTAGGTATCGGCGGATATCTCGGCTGAAATTTCTCTCTTCTATTTTTTTTTTTTTTAAAAAAACCAGCAATATATAACGCCGATATTGGCCTATGAAGATAATCTTTATATTGGCTTTGGCAACGCTTAATTTGGCCCAAAATTATGATTTTTTGGTTTGTTAATCTATCTTCTCTCACCTGCTTCGTTCTTCTTTATCATTTGCAGCAGTTAACTTTCATGCGAGAGTTTAAAATTTTCTTAAATTCATATTACTCTTCATTTTCATTTTTTTCAGATTTTTTGCTTTAAGATAATTACTGTTTTAAAAATTTTTATGAAAAAAATAATTGAATGGAAGCATGTTAGAGGGTTAGGAGATTTAATAGAGAGATAATATTGTGATTTAAATTATTCAAAATGGTGCTTGTTAGATTTTTAATATTTTTCAAAGATTTCATGAAATTAAGTTTTGTGAAATGTTTATTTAGTAATTATCTAACATGTTTCTTAGATAATTTATTTTGTTTCTTTTTGAAATCACACAAAGATATTGAATGAAAGCATGTTAGATGTCTTGGAGAATTTAATAAAGATGTCATATTGTGAGTTACATCATCATAATCATCATAATAGTGTTTGTTTTATTTATATAATCCTAGACATTTTTAAACCAAAATTATGCAAAATTTGGATTTTTTTTTATTTTTCACTCACTTAAAAGAAGTTAAAACTCGTATGAATGATACAACCTATATGATCCATATTGGGATATGGCTGTTTTAGAATATGAAGACAAAAAAAATCTTTGAAAAAGATAAATTTGTGAAATCGAAATTATGTCATATGAGAAATTAATCTCACCTTCAATATAGAATATAGAATTAAGTTAGCAATATTATCTATAAAAATTATGTAACTTGCTCATCCACAGCTGTTGTTGATAAAGGGAGTCACGAAAATTCAATGCCCAAAGTTGTTTCCTACTCTCTCAAGTCTGAAGTCTAAATCATATTTTAAAGACTGAGACTCGACTCTTGCTGGTGGGTTAGTTTCACTGACTTGACAAGTTAGGAGAGAAAAAGAATGTAGTTAAGATGGGATTAAACTTAGTAAGGAATTCATTGAATGTTCCAAACGAGTAGTTGGACTTATAAAAAGAGTTCAAAAGTTGAACTTAAGTCGGTCCCGAACTTTGATCTTACCCTAGTGAAATGTTCACTACCGTACTTAAGATGCATTTCAATTAAAAGGAGGTTTATAGAAGATTCTCACTTACATGAGTTTCTCTTGGAAAAATTATCTGTTGTGAATCGATTCATAATTAAATAGTGTGAATTTTCAATCATAATCTTTACATGAGGAAAAACTGTCAAATTTTACTTTTTGAATTCATCTGTGAAAAGTATCATTGAAGTTTATACCAAATTATGTGAATTGATTCACAGCAAATAATTTCTAATTTCTCCTGTGCATCAAAAAGTGGAACTTGAATTCTTCTGAAAAGAATTGCTTAAAGTAAAAGAAACTCATGAGATTGCAATCTGGTGCAATTAATTTTGGTAAAATAAAATACTGATGAAGATGGTCGAGAGAAACCATTCTTTTCTCTTAGTATCGCAATTAAGAGACTTCACAATTGCTCAAATTTTCCATTTTTCAAATGGTAGATTAAGGGAATGACTAGTCAATGCTATAGAAACTTAATTGCTGGGACTGGGCAAGGCTGGCTCTACGAAACAGCTACAAGTATTTGTTCACACAGAATTAGAACAAAAATATTTACATTGGATTATCTCAAAACCTTTTAACCCAATTGATTCTCCTTAGCTACATTTTCTTTGTCCAACAAGATCACAAATGGATGTGATCTCATTTGTATTATATGTTAGAACGATTCGTCATAGTCTGAACCTAAGACCTCTCGCATCTCTGACAGGTGCTTGACCGCCAATCCAACTCTCACGGATTCAACTGCACTTCTGGATTCATCACGATCTATGATGAGTTGAGTCTAGTTTCGCACGTGTACAAGGCAGGGCAACCGGACAGGTGGATGGATAACAAGTTGAGCTAGAATGGGCCATCTGCAATGGAACTGGGACCGGGCATGTACCCGTTTTAACCCGAGACCCATAACCCTTTCTTTTATCTGAGATAAGAGACTGTGAATGAATGCTACTGTTAAGTCACTCGGTAAATTCCACTGTTTATATCCTCGTCATGAGAATGAATGTGTCCATAAGTGATGATATCATAATTTGGACATCAATTTGTTAAAAAAATAAGTCATCCTCTCTCTATTTGTTCCTTTATTGCATCGGTGCAGGTAACAGAAAGGGGGTAATGAATTCTCTCACATTTAGATCATCAGCATTTCATCCCTTTCCAGTCAATCTTTTAGGCAAGCTCATTTAAAGAAGCTGATGAAGTTTCAATGAATGAAAAAGGTTCCATCCCAACTCCTTCAGCACTGTATTTTATTTTCACAACCAGTATTTGCTGTCTTCCCCAACCAACAATCCGGCAGCAATAAAAAAAGAGGCCATCATTGGTTAATGCTTGAACCGGGACTCTTTCATCACTGTACACAAGCTCTTGAGGCTTCCCATTTTTGTGGGCCTTACTGCACATCACGAACGGCTGAGGCTGAGGCTGAAGCAAATATTATGAGGACCTTGGCTATCTGCGTTCAAATGATGGTCAAACCGTAAAGCAATCCAACAGTGCACCATGGAGAGATTTCCATTAATTCAATGGATATGATAACCCGATCCTTGTGGGTTTTATTCAATGGGCCATCTGTCAATCGCCTACCTGATGGGTGGTCGAATTCAACCACCATAGAAACGGGCCTATCTGTTCATAACAATGACAGGAGATGATTGGGATAGCTAATGAAAGAAACCCATCTACCGCCAACCAAGTGGTCAGCTTGCTCATTGGGGCCCTAAAGGAACTGATGGATAGAGTCCCACTCCTACTGATTGTACTGCTTTGCATCTGTATGAGCTGATAAAATCGCAGCGAAGAACTGACAAGAAGGTGAAAAAATAAAAGAACAATAACATCAACAACAATCTCTCAGTTGTTGAGTTGGGACCCAAGTTGCAACCCATCATCCACATCCACATTTACTGAAAAGAACAAAAATGACAGCACAAGAGGAAAGAAATGATTTTAAAACTCAAAGATGGACCTCAGCAAGCATGTTTCTTTATATTTTTTTAAATGGAAGAAAGGCTGAGCAATTGGAACCAAGCTTGCTAAGTAGAGAGTTTGTTTTCAATGACTGGAGGTGTAAAGCTCAGGAGAATTTCATTTCCACAGGGCATTCTGGTTCTGAGAACCAAAATGGTCAAGAAGAAGAAGAAAACAATAGTTGTTGGTTTGAAGTCACACAGCTGGAGCAGAGAATTGCTGTTGCGGATAGTAACCACACTAATCAAAGCCGGGGATGTTGTAGCAGTGCATGTACAAGAACCTGGAGACACCCTCTTTGATCCCAACACCTTTCACATCTATGAAGATCTCTGCAGACATAAGCAGGTTGATAGATACCATTTACAAAATATATATATTTTTTTGCAACAGACCATTTACTAAATATTTAAAAGGACGAACAAGTGTTCATTCTCTCATGCTATCTGTCCACGGATGTTGGTCTCTGTAGGTGAATTTATATGTGAAAGTCTGCAGTCAAGGAGCTTCCCTCCCAGATGTTTTAACCCACCAAGCACGACTCCACTTCGCTACAACTCTTGTGCTTGGGTGCAGTTGTGACACCAGCTGGTATGAGTCTCCCCATCAGCTTATTCTGGAAAGTGACTGAATCATGCCGATGCAGTTTGCATAAAACAAATAGTCAGATTTTCAAAAGGATAGGCTTTTAGGGCTTCTTTGCATATGTTAAAGATGTCTCATATGATTGGTGGAATAGCTCATTCATTCCAGAAATATGTAACCCAACATTTTAGTCAGCTAAATTTTTCTAAGACGATACCATTCCAGTCTGTTCTATAAAAATGAACATGGTGTACCCACAAATACATATGATGGTTAAATTCTGTAACAAACAACAGATAAGCATCTCCTGTGATGGCATTTCGCCAAACTGGTCCTAGAGGATAGTAATAGTAGTAGTAGTAGAATAATAATAATAATGTTGTTGGTGCTTCTTGTGACCATTGACACACAATGCTATGAGCATTATAGATTCTCACTGGAAGAATTAAGAATAAGACTTTGAAAAAGTTCACATTAGTGAAAAGATGATCCATTCAGTCTTGCCAGTGGGTTGAATCGAGATGACAGTCTTGGGCCAAATGAAGTTCATCAAATCCACTTGTGTTGAATTTTTCCCTACTTTTAAGCTGTGCCTGATGTCTGTTGCAGGCCCAAGGACTCCTTTGTAGTATCTTGCCTAAAAGGATTGCCCCCCAAATGCACTCTTTTGATCATGGACAAAAGAGGCAGAATCATTTTGGAACAGGCTGGGACTTGGCAACAAGGATTAACAACTCAAACACGTCAGCTTTCTTTTCTCTCTCTGTCTCCCTTTCCAAGCATAAAAAAATCAGCACGCAACCACAAGTGCCAAAAGGCATCATCAGCACCATCATCCTCAACAACATCACCAGTAAGGTATGTGGACATGGATGCAGATGCCAGAAAGAAAGCCATGATACTCCCTGAATCAGAGGGCCAGCTCTGTAAGCTCCAAAGTTTGTCATTATTGGAAGCCAAAGGGTGTAGTAGGCACTTCACACTGCAAGAATTGGCAAATGTGACTGACAATTTCAGCCCACACATGGTGATCGGTGAAGGGGGCTGTAGTAAGGTCTACAGAGCCAAACTCACAGATGGCAGGACTGCAGCTGTGAAGGTCCTCAAAATTTCCCAATGGTCTGCTGAGGAGGTTCTTCGGGAAGTTGAGATTTTGAGTGGGCTGAAGCACAAACACATAATTCAGCTAATTGGGTACTCATACAGTAAGAAGATGCAAGCAGTGGTTTATAGTCTGCTGAAAGGGAGCTTGAAGCAAAACCTGTCCCGGCTTAGTTGGGATGAAAGGATGCAGGTTGCAGTTGGTGTGGCAAAGGCACTGGATTACCTGCACCATGCTTGCTCCCCTGCTATCATCCACAGAGATGTCAAGTCCTCCAACATCCTTCTCACTCATCAATGCCAACCTCAGGTAGTTTACCATTTTTTCTCCATCCAGTCATATTTAGTCACGTTGAACAAACTACCAACTCATTCAGTTTCTCTTATTCCCTAGTTGTCAGATTTTGGATCAGCAACGAGATATCACCAGTCTCAACCACCTCCAGCCAGTGGGAAGCTTTTTCATGTAGTTGGAACATTTGGATATTTGGCCCCAGAATATGTGATGTATGGCAAGGCCGACGAGAAAACAGATGTACTCTTTTGGGGTGGTACTTTTGGAACTTATCTCTGGAAAAGAGGCTATCCAAATAAACCAAACATCCGATCGAGAAAGCTTGGTACTCTGGGTAGTTCAAAAATGCTATACTCATATATGCCTTTCATATAGATTACCTTAATAATCTGCAACCTATAAAAAAATCCTTCCCTTCTATGCTTTAAGCAAATGTCTATCACATTGCAGGCAAGATCCTTACTCAGCCATGGACTGTGTGAACGACTGGTAGATCCCTGCCTGAATGGTGCTTATGACAAGGAGGAGATGCGAAAGATGATGGTTGTAGCACGCCTCTGTCTTGTACACTCATCACCTAAAAGACCAACTATGAATATGGTATGTGTTTGTAACAGCACATTAGATAATGGTTAGTTTAGTCATTATCCCCAGAAATAAGTAGGACCAGATCAGAAAGGGCCGGCTTGATTTTGAAAACAGAAACAACATAGAGAGAAAAAGACCAGGAAGGGGGAGGTGCTGGTTGCCTGAGATGATTTACTTGATAAGAACCGGTATCTCCACCTAACACAACAGAAGTAGAGGCTCAATTTTCTCATTCAAATTCACTTTAAAACATGTAAGCAATTTACATTTACAAAAAAGGAAGAAAAATATCCTTTCCATCCACAACTTGCATGAACTGGTCTATATTGAAATAAAGTTTTAGAGCAAGGAAAAACAGAGTGAAAATGCTATACGACAATTTCCTGCAAATTACACTGACCTGAAAACATGACAACTTTTATCTGTTTAAGATTACATAGAGGATGACCTATACTTAATCTCTTATGGTAATGATTAAACTTCTGTAATTAGACTGTTTTATAGTAACCAGGAAATGACTATTATAAACAATTTATGTTTAGAAAAAGGAAGAAAAACCTCCCTTTTATCATTTCAATAGGCTCACAACGTGCACAAACTGGCCTACTTTGAAGTAGAGTTTTAGGGCAAGGAAGAAAAGAGTGAAAATGCTATGACAATTTCCTGCTAATTACAATGACCTGCAGATGTGACAACATTTATCATTTTAAAACGCATGGAGGATGCTCAAGTTACACTTAATTTCTTAGGGTAATAATACTACTGTAACTTGACTATTGTATGGCAACCAGGATATAAAGTTGCTTTCTAATGAATTTTCTAAGATACTCCTCATGATAACTGGGTTTCTTGTATCCTATTTTGCTAGATTCTGAACTTGTTAGAGGAACCAGGGTATTGGGTAAAGCTGCATAAAGGAAGGAAAGAACCATGTAATCAAATCAGCTCTGGAAACGAGCCAGGGTTAAGGAAACCTGACGACTTGTCCTTAGATAGCATCCTGCTTCCAGAGGACATCTGGTAACTCTTTGTCCAAGTTTGAAATTGACATAATCAGTGTATTGATCTTCTCTACTTATCATGCTCTTATCAATCCTTTTGTCATAGATGCAGTATGTGGACCAGTATGTTTTCTGCACTCACATGCAGGACCCGCATGCCATATCCAAGCAGTCAAGAATGGGACCCACATTAGCCTATAGCTGATCCAAAAACTAGGCAACTTCACGCATGTGGCCCATACAAGGAGTGGACGTTCCTTTCTCAGCAGTCATTTATATGTTGTGTCTATTGTTGCATGTTTTTAGGATGTGGTGGATGTGCCATGTTGAGTAGAATAGTTACCTACCAACAACATATAATTCTAGCATTTGATTTTCCCATACATAGAAGTTTGTAAATTGCTGCAATAAATCATCTGTAATACAATAAGTTCAACAACATAACTATTTTGCAATTTGTTGAGCAGTGACATGCTCCAGAACTGATTGCATTGATTGCTGAGCAAAGTATCTTTGCCTGAATTGTACATAAGGATACCCGATAAAAGACAGGAAGTGTGCTGGCTTTGAGAAAGAACGAATCTCATACCAGACCTGGTTGTTCTCATCTAACTCAATTGAAAAGCGTTCCTCCCCAGCCTGCTTAAAGATGTATGAAACAAAATGAGATTTACACATTATGCTTCTACTGTCCTAGCATAATCAACACCTACATCTAGAGAGAGGAAAAAATGAGTAAGATGGAGTCATGGCCAATGAAGGCCATTATGCTAGGAAGAGACTATCATGTGAAAAGAGATGCAAGAAATACCATGCACACACTGAAACCTAAAGGAAGATGAATAGAAGATAAAGTATATACAAAACTAAGTTATGGCATGCCAATGAAATAATAAATTGGACTTATATTGCCTTTCAGAAAAAAAAGAAGAAGAAGAGTTAGACGTGACTTGTGACGTGGCCATCCAATCCATTGAAGATCCAATTGAAGATGGTGCGGCCCAATTTGATCAAGTGGAAGAAATTGCACTCAAATTCCTAGAGAGGATTGATGGAGGAAAGAAAGGGCCTTGTAAGATTTCCAAGGGGGCTAGTTTTACTCCCTCTAAGCCCAGATGATCAAGTTATTTTGGTGTGTTTAGGGCCTCCAAAGCCCACTTTAGAAGGCCCATTTTCTGCAAGGAGTCTACATGGAAGAATTTCCACCTCATCAGCCACATCATTGCCCATGTGAAGACTACATGGATGTCAACATGGCATGGAATCTTACCAATTTAGCAAGGGTTGGGCGTATGAAGCTTTGCGGACCACAAGAACAATTTTAGAAGGCATGGAAATAATGAAAGCTTGCTTGGGCATGTGCAAGGATAAGTAGAGAGATTTTAGGAGCCATAAATCAAGTAACAATTCAAATTGAATGGTTGAGATTGCTTGCTCCAAACCCTAGCAAAATTCGCCCATGATCATTGAGGAATATGATGTAATTTTTGTTTTTCTTTTTTTCATGAATAATGTAATAAATCCACATGACCATTGATGGATCCTTTGATTAGCATGTAAAAAGGCCCAAGTGTGTGGATCCTTTTGGATTAGCAACAATGTAATTTTTATTATTTTTTTCCTACAGTTTAGTTGCTTGTAAGGCCTACAAATACATGGGCTTGGCCATTGTCCAAGACACAATTCGATTAAGCAATAAGAAATTTCGAGCAAGGTAGCTTGAGTTCTCTCCAAGTTTTGCTGAGTTTAAACTCTTTTCATTTAATTGATTGAATGCTGAATTATTTTCATGCATGCATATGGGATTGAAGTTGTGCTCTTAATTTGAAGTTCAATTTGTTTCAATTAATTGCATGTTCGACCATTGCATATTTGAATCTAATTCCATTTTTCAATTTTATTCAATTTGAACATCAATTTCAATAATGAGTTATTGCATGGTGCCAATAAACCTAGTGACATTTGAGCCTTATTTGATTTTCCATTGAGTGAACTTCAATTGGGTGATCCATCTAAGTATCGGGTTTTCTTCTAATATGAGCTGTTGCAAAGTTGGTTTTAAGGGTTTCTAAGATTCGAAATCCTTGATCCGAAAGAAGCTGCATCTAAACATAATTCTGCTGAAGGTTCTTAGAAGTGTGCAAATTTTTGCAGTTACGACCATTAGCCTTCATAGACTAATGTTGATTATAACCCATTGTTATTGTAATAATTGATATCCACCATGAATTGGATATTGTAGGTTGTGTTACTTTTTTTTTTAAAGGTAATTTCATTAATAAAAAACAAAAGGAGGGATACAAGAGATACAAAAAAGGCAGACCAAAAGGAACCCATCACTCGCAAAAAACAACCAAAAACCCACCCAACCTATTACAAGAATTTGTTTACAATTTCCGTAGACAAAGTCAACCCCTGACGTGCCATCTCATCAGCCACTGAGTTAACTGATTGAGGAGCCCAAGCAATCTTAAAATCATATGACGCAATGGAATGTCGAATCCTCTCAATTTTATCTAAGAATATCCAATGATATAGAGATTACAATGCCCACCCCACAACTACCTTTGAATCGCCTTCCACAAAACTCCCTTGGACCCCTAACTCTTCCAACACCAATATGTCTCGTCATAAAGCAACTAATTCCACATCAATTACCGAGCCATTAGGAATTGGACCAGCAAAATAGATCACAATAGTCCCCACATCATTACAGATGACCCCGCCGTAACTTGCAAGCGCTATCTCCCGCATACAACTGCCCTCAAAATTGAGTTTGAGAAGCCCAACTACAGGAGGAGACCAAGAAACTTGAGGCCTAGACTCCAAATGTTGTCTAGCAGAATCCATTGTAGCCCAATCCCTACACTATTGTAAGTTTGTAACCTTCCTCATTGAATAGAGTTCTATCTTTACTAAAAATGAGTAAAAAAAAAACTATTGTTGATTGAAATCTAGAAGTTTCTATATAAATAAAACTACTAAACTTTGGACCCAAAATTCATGGACTAAGATCATTTGACATCCCCTACTTATCTCACCGACCCTGCAAATTGGCTCATTCTAGGAGGGCTCACTTTTTAAATAATGCACCCAAACATTCTCTCCTCTACCTCACATGGGTGAGCTCAACTGGCAGACACTTTACCTCATGAACCAGAGGTCCCAGGTTCAAGTCCTATAGTCACTCAATGCATGTGGCTTTCAGGGGGTTGCATGCATCTAGAGTTTTACCCAATGCCATTTAAGCAAAGGGTGGTAAGGCTGTGTTATCACTTCATTATATTTTGTTTGTTCAGATTAAAATATTCTTTTTGGTGAAATTGTTCATATCAAAAGATTTTGAAGAAGATTAATAAGGTGTTCACAATATAAAGACACAAGCACGCATTGTTGCAATTGGAACTACAATTGTAGATTTCGTATAGTGAGGAGCATGAAGACTCTTCTAGGTGTGAAGCCTTCCTTTGGAAGGCAAACCTTCTTTATTTTCAGTGTAAAGCATGACCTGGGTCTGCCATATATGCTGTATGTGAAATCCTATGAGACATTTTTCCCTTACTTGTAACTTATGTATCATACATATAGTATTTGGCTTTCCTTAATAGTTGATAAATTAAACATCAAAAGGTGAACGACAGCTGAATGTTGGAATTATAATCAGATCCGAATGTGTGCATTTCCTTCCTTCTGATCATGAAATCTGATTCTAGATTCAGGCCAGGTTTCCGGTCAGGAGTAATGTAATACCTTGCTCACACTGTCAGATAGATCTAATTTGGCAACATCATGTCAATGTCTTTCTTCTTACTGATCTGATAATGGAAAAGAAGTTTTACAGCTCCAGGCACAACCCCCTCTCAGAATGGAAATGATTTATAAGGATAATGAATAATGGGTAACCATTGGAATTTCTTCCCACATTACTTCTGAAAATTTCTTGGTTTTTTCGTAATACTAATTGAGTCAGGCATAACATGCTTCCTACGATTTCACATGTAGCAACATAAAAATACAGAAAAAAATTTCTCATATCAGCAGTTGAATTACACTCAATTAAGCAACATTTCATCTAACTCCTATAACTTCCTCTTATGACAAAGAAATGCGTCAGGCAAAATACGCTTGACTTGCACAACTAGGGCTATATGTGGCAGTGGGTGGGGTCCACTAACCCCTCCAGAGCCACGAAGGGGAAGTGGATTGGTCATTAGACCAAACATTAGTTCCACAAGGGAGGGGCGGGTCACTGCAACCAAGACATGGATCATTTTTTGAGATTTCATCCAACCATTCATTTCATCACCTGCCTTGCTAAAAATATCTATAAAGTTGACTTTTGGTAGATGGATAAGCTGCAACACCTGACTGGGCCTTGTGGAACTATGGACTTCGTCAATGTCAAATCATTTGTGAAAGTCAAACAAGCATAAATAAGTAGGGATGCAACTTACGCCACATGAAAAAAGGTGAAAAAAAATAAAGCCATATAGATATGGGATAAGCCAGGCTCAATTCTGGTCAAAAAGTAAGTGCCCATTGAATTTGGGCTAGGCTCACGCCAATTTCTTTGAAACCCTGCTCCGCCCAAAGCCTGGTTTTGAGCTTGAGCCAGAGAAAACCCAAACCTATCATTATGATAATATAAAACAACTCCGTGCTTTCATTAATTTCACGGGTACAAGCAGACTACGGATTCTCTAAGGGGCACATCATCAAACAATTCATGGGCAAAGAAGGATAATGGGTACCACACGGTGCACACACTTATGCTGAAAAATGAATTGGCTCTTCTCCAACTGACCAGTAAATGACCGTGAAGCGTACCACTGCCGAACCCAAAAGCAGCCTTCTTCATTCTGCGGTCGCCACTGCCAACCCCGCTACTGCTGTTGCTGCTGTCATTAATGACGTAGGACACTTGAAGAGGAAGCATAATCCAAGGGAAGATTTCTTTGACGCAGACGCAGAACTTGGTGCCAACTTCGACCGAAGTCTTAGGATCGACAAACGCCCAATTCAGCCTAAAATGTCTGGGAAATGGTAGATAAAATTAGAGAGAGAGAGAGAGAGAGAGAGAGAGAGAGAGAGAGAGAGAGAGAGAGAGAGAGAGAGAGAGAAGCAGGAGAAGAAAAGGATTGATAGAAGTAAAAGCATACTTCCAATCAAGGAGAGCAGTCTTGGCGTGGAGAAAAGTGGGAAGGCCGGAGCCCAGGAGAATGCGGGCGTGGTTGAAGAAGAAGCCATCCTTGGAGAGAGAGAGCTCGTCTTCTTTGAGAGGACGAGAAGAAGCGCCATGGTACTTGGGGTCGTAATTGAAGCCTCCAGACCTGTCAAAATTAAAAACTAGAAATGAGGAATTCATCTATTGTTTTTCATGGGATACAATGACTTCCGGTTTCACGTACTTGCGAATGCAGGATTTCTGCTGTTCAGAAGACGGTCGTGTCCACGACAAATACATCATCCTGCCTCTCCCCCTCTCTTTCGATTCTGCATGTCTGGCCTCTGTATCGGCCCAGGAGAAAGTACGGAAAAACGACTAACGACTAATTTACCAAGACGACAGGACGATCACACTTACATAGTTACACGTGCAAGGAAGTCAAGCGACATCTTAATAAGGATAAGAATTAGGCTTTTGAAAGCCAAAAAGCCCGAAAGCTTGGAAAAATACGGGCCCCTTAATAAGCTAGAAAGTCACAAAATTCTAACTTGGAAAAATATGAGTTTGGCTCTTAATTTTAACCATGAACACTAATTGAATTTAAAATTAGATAATAAAATCAAGTCTGTTTAAAAATTTGGTTGGTCTTAGTCTTTTATGTAAAACTCGAAGTTAAAAGTCCAGCTCAAAATCAAATGAAACTCAAAATTAGGTTGGTCTTAGTCTTTGTTTAAGACTTTAAGTATTTAAGAACTTTTTTTAGTAATTTTCTCTCAAGAAATCCTTCATGATTAACGGTTCACAATAAATTTATATGAGAGGAAAGCATTGTCTGAATTCAATTTTTTTTATTAATTTTTTTATTGAAACTTTACATCAATTTTTGTGAATTAAGATACATTAAATAATTTATCATCTTTCTTCTCAAGCTTCATTATTAGAATAACAATGTCAAATGGACTGATTTGTCTCCCCCTACTCTCTCTCTTTTATCTTATTCTCATCTCCTATATTTTTTTATTTTTATTTTTAGGTTTTTTCTTCTTTTTTTTCACTCTCTTTTGTTTATTTTCCTGTATTTTCCTTTTATTTTTATTTTCATTTTCATTTTTCTCCTACCCTTTTTCTTATTTTTCCCTAAGTTTCTTTCTTCCTTTTCCTTATTTATTTAGTTTCTTTTATTTTCTATTTCATATTATATTTTCGTATGATTTTTTATTTTCTTCTCTTCATTTTTTTACTTCACTATTTTTACTCGGTGACATTGCCCTATATATTTGTATTCTTTTTCCTCTTTTCATTTTTTATGTTATATTTTCTTTTTTAGCGTATTCTTTGTCTTATTTTCCTCTTGACTTTCCTTGTCGTTTCATTTCCCTCTATTTTTTTTTCTTATATTTTCTTTTATAATTTTACTACTCCTTTTTCCTATATTTGTTGGGCTTTCTACCAAGATCAAGCTTGCCATTGTGCTGTTGGGCTTTATGAACATATATTTTGAGCATTTATTCCAAGCCCGTCACAATCATGCTCGGCCTCGAGCTCTCCTTTTATAAGTTGGGCTTGAATTTGATACATTACAAGCCTGGCCCATTGCCATCCACATCTTCGCCTGTGGCAGAATGAGAGTTTGCTCTTTAATTGACCACCTTTAATACTCCATCCCTTTCAAAATATTTGTCCCATATGTATTTCGAAATTATCCAAATTACTTGTCCTATTCTGTTTTTTTTCCATATTAAATGAAAGTTTGAACATTCTTGATTAACTCTAAATCACCTTCTAATATAATGGAAATACCAAATTGTTTTATAAGCTTTAACTTACTCATATGCTGCATTCTGTAATTATAGGAATATATATATATCAAGATATTAGGATAATAAAGATATTATCCAGACCTCTTTTTTTCTCATCAGGTTTGTATTGACTTAGAAAATATTAATAGGCTTTTGGTGCGGTCCGCACAAAAAATAATCTTTAAGAAATAAAAAATTCAGAAATAGGACATGTATTTTAGGACAAAGAGAGTAATTTTTTAAGTGGGAGAATGTTACAACTTTTTTTAAATTTCTGGTGCACACACAACAAGCAAATAAAATCAGAAAGAAACATCAGGTCGAAAACTTAAAAAAAAAAAAAAAAAAAAAACTGGAGATTTATGGCAATCTTAAGAATTGCTATCCATTCGTTAAATGTGACACCTTTCAACGAGACGTTTCTTACAAAAGAGTAGTTTTCTATAGGTGCACACATTTTTTATTTACTTTTTCTATTTTTTGAAAATTTTGTTTTAAGATTAACCTCGTTCTAGAGTTTTGTTTTAAAAAAAAATGAATAGATAATGTTGGTTGTTTAAGAATTTAATGAAGATGCATATTGTGAATTTACATTAAAAAAAATAATACTCCCCATTCCATTTTAATTGTCCAATTTTAAAATTTTGAATTTTTTAAGAAAGTGCTTTCAAAAGGCTTCTCCCAACATTCTAAAACTTTTTTCAATAAAGAAGAAATAGATGGTCAAAGTAGATAGATAGAGAGAGAATCAAAATGGCATATGAAACAACTATTTTGGGACAATCCAAAATATATATACCAGACAATTAAATTGGGATAGAGGATGAACATATAAAAAACACCTGGTAAATATAATACTCCCTTCGTCTCGTTTTAGTCGTCTTATTTGAAATATTTGTATTTTTTAAGGAACTCTTTATATAAGGCTATTACTCCATGTGATCTCATCAATTTTCAACAAACTTTATGCTACTCTAATCCGAATATGACGACTATTTTAGGACAATCTCAAATCCATATAAAACAACTAAATTGGGATAGAGAGTATTCAAAATTTTGATAAAAAATCAAAATTGCAAATACATGCAAGATTCCCATAACCTAACCTTCTAAAAAACTTCCATTATTTTTTAATAGACAAAAGAGATAAAAATCAACTGGGCATTGGTACTCACGTTGTTATGGGTCACGTCACCTCCACAGGGTCTATTGGGCACACAGACCTCACGGTTTTAAAATACGTCACAGTAGATGAGGGAGGCGACCCCTCTTATAAGCACTCAAGCCTTTCACCTCCTAGGCAATGTGGGACTTTTTTCACCTACTTCATATTGTGTCACAAGTGACCCTTTTTGTGAAGTTGTGGCGGTCAGTCAGATAGGACGGTTAGTCCCTACAAGCCTAAAGGTAACAGTAGCGGAGTGGCCCCACACCAACACTAGATTGCCGGGCCCCATAATCCAACAAGTAGAACTCATTGAAAGATTGTAATTTCTTGAAGAAAGTCTACTAAAATTGCCATCAATCTTATTTGGATTTGAGATCAGCACATGTTGCAAATATCAACACACACACAAAAGTTCCGTACTTGTAAAGAAGGAATCATATCAAGTGATTATCACACTGGAATTCTGCAGTGGAGCCTTCTTCTCATCGGATCTGCGTCAGTGATGATTGCCTTAAATATCATTCACTAGTGAAATCAACTATTTGATTGGATCGGTGCTATGCTCGCAGTCTACTAAACAAGAATTAAGAGAGCGAGAAAAGACTTGAATTCAGTAGCTTCACCCTTTTTCCTCCTCATACAGTTATCACTCTGATTAAGCTTCTCTAGTTTGGTTGGTTTGGGTGATTAATTTAATTGATTGGATTACTAATACTGCCATTTGCATTCATTATGTCATTCAGATGATAGCTACCTAGAGCATGTAGGTTTCTTTTCCCTAATCTGCACCGTCGGATAGATCATTCTCGTGGTCAACAAGCCATTAAAATTTCAAGAAATAAATGCAAATCTAACAACTTACAGAATCAAGTATCACCAAGGACAGAAGTTGGATTTCAGACCATGTCTGACATCCATGGTGCAATAACAGTTGAGGAGCCACTCAAAACATGTTAATACATATCGTTGAAGAAAACAACCAAAACATTGAATTGCAAATACATTTCCTTGATAACTTATATCTGAACATGGAAGAAAGAAGGAACAAGTCAACGTAGAATTCCATTGGAAAAAAGAAGAAAGAATGAGACCTCGAGATGGGGTCATTATCTCTAATGATAAAGTAATTGTATGCTTGATAATAAATAAGGTTTCCCAGCCATCCTTCATTGGCAGTAACACCAAAAATGAGATGTGGGGGGACAAACTCCTACCTAAGTGATTCCAACTTCAGGATGCAACTTAACTTTTGGAGCTTCAGTATCAGTTTAGAGAGGGCGAGTGTGATGACCGGTGGCTCTGCCACAGAGAAGAGCATTCTTTGGAATAGGGAACTCATCCCTTATAGACTCCACTGGCGAGTAAACGCGCAAATAGAACTGTTGTCCAAGGTACTGGCGAGCCCAGAACTCGGACCTCAGGTTCCACATTCCAACATTGTCAAGTGCAATATACAGTGCTGTCCATGATTTGGGGTAGACCTGAAGAAAATGCAATCAACATCACTCGATATTCTTCGTTTATAAATGACAATCCAGATTCAATAAGCATCATAATTTAGGTTACCGACATTTTAATTTGTAAAAGGAATTCAGGTGAAGTATATTCATGAGCATTTATCCTTCGAATGAGCTATCAAACTCTATATGATCTCCACCCATTACTTTTTTTGGCCATGGAAATTATGGGCAAATGTTGTCAACACAATAAAGACAGCCAATGAGATGGGTTGGATCTCTCATACGGGTATGATGGCCATAACCCATCAAATGAACACTTGGGCATGGGAACTGGTTGAAAGGTAAAAATCACTCAATTACAGGATTTCCAAATTTGCCGGCTCCAATAGAAGAGAGCTTAGAAAAATGAATTAAAATAAAATGCCATTTGATATGTGCATTGGACATCAAATATCAAAAAACAACCTTCTATAGAAAATTAAGATGTAGCAGCTACCAAGTACAAATAACTGATAAAGATTTGCAAGCAGTATGTTTATATGTCATAGCCAAAGTGGCATCGAACATAAACCTAAAGGCAATGACAGAAAATAGTAGAATTTTACAGATCTAACCATAGGAGATAGGGTAAAACATTGACAACTACAGTGTAGATGATGTTCTTTATGATGACGGCGATGAATGAAGTAGTCTTAACAGTTACAGTGAAGATGATGTTCTTTATGATGACGGCGATGAACAAAGTAATCTAACAGTTTATAAAATCAATTCTCACTTGTGTGGTACAGCGGGATACTCCATCTCTAAGATTGTATTGATTCCTACTGGCCGGCGTCCACTGTCCCCCATCCATCCTGCAATACATTCAAAGTAACATTAAAGAGATGCTGAAAAGTGCACACAAGTATATAGCATCGATGGTTACGTATAACTGATATTAGCATTTTAAAGGCATATGCAGTAATAACCATCTAACATGCCAGATTCATAGTTCTTACCCAACCACAAAGAAGGAATAGCCATCAAGGTGCCAGCTCTGGATGATGTTTTCGTTGTTCTGAAAAACGATCTCAACGAAGGCCCTAAAATCCGCACCCATGACAGAAGTGTCAAGGTAAAGCCCTCCACCAGTGGGCTTGTCTGAAATGCTGCCAACGCGGAACACACCTCCAATCTTGAAGTAGTCTGCAAGTTTCAAAGGTGTATCAGCTGGAATAAAGAGACGCTGTTAACTCCATATCTCTGCTTGCCACTGACTGACCGGCTGAATTGGCAAGTATGATGGTCCGGGAGGTATTTATGAGGCCATAGTGATATGATCCTTGTGGGTTAGGCCTGGGGCCACTTGCTGTGAGGTTGGTCCTGTGATTCAAAGAGAAAACACAGGTTACTGGAGGATGCTTTGGCAATTAAAACCATAAAGATTCAACAGTTGCCAAGGTGGCTGACTTGTTTTCCCAGTTGAAGAACTTTTTATTTTTAATTTTGTGAAATATTTGAATAATTTCTGTGAAAGAAGATTGTAAAAATTGCACTAGATAAATGTCATTACCTGATGGAGCGCGCCTGGTTGAGAGACCAATCGACCTGAATTGTAGGACCACCTGGAGGTGGGCCAGACACTGGGCCAGCAGAGTTACTATAATGAAGAATACCTGTCGTGGTGAGGACCGTACTGGTGAAACGGGTGGAAACAGCAATGTAGTAATCCTGACCAGGTTGATCCATTGTCACAAGAACAGAGTAGGACTGGCCCACATGAACGTCAAGGGAGGAATATGTAGTTTGGAGAGTGTGTGTGCCTTCCACTTCAACCAGCTTCATCTTGTGCCCTTGGAAGCGGATGTTCAGAGAATGTTCCAATCCCACATTTGAAATCCGGAATCTGTATGTTTTTCCTGACAAAAGAAATCTCATTGTTAATCACAAATTTCATATAAAGTACAAGTGAAATGCATGTTTGATAAGGAAACATATAGAATGTTGAAATTTGAGCATGGTTGAAATAGTACGCAACTCTGAATTCAATCGAGTCCAGTAACTCAGCAAAATTTTCAGAGTTCCTATGACAACATAGAAAAACTTGTGTTTTTAAAAGCTTTTCAAACAATGAATTGGAACATAATTGATTGTTAATCTTCACCAATTTTGGAGTGCTGTTGAGTATTAGTAAACATGTTCTCGGTTCTAATCGTTGCAGTGTGCTCAATAATACTCAACGGCAATCTAAAAGCCGAAAAGCCAGCTGCCAATATTTTCTGGTGGAGAATGATTTGAAATGTACCTTGATTAACTGTGTAATATGCACCATGAGGGCCACGGCCGTTGATGAGAATGCCATCTGGAAAAGGAAGCTTTCTACCGCGATCAAGAATGGCTTTGAGGGTCTGGATTTTCAAGGTAAGACATGATATTGTTAAACAAACTTGGTTTAATAAATCTCAGTTAGCAGCAGAACAAAGAAACTGTGCACATTAGTAGTGAAGGTGGATGCTCAAGATGAGGTACTGGTGTGAAAATGGGGCAGCTTCCTAGCTGCTAGTTGTCCTTACTCATCATAGAGGCAACCCACAATAAGGCCCACCAATTGTGCGGCACAGCTCACAACTCCAAAGGGTTGGAATGATAGCCAAGAACCCGTTTCAAGAAGCGGGAGTCCTGAGTTCGATTTCCACTCCACTCCAAAGCGCCACTCTCCATAGAGTTAGCCAGTGTGTGGATTATATGGATGAGACCCCACTTCAACTATTCAGCTATGACTAATCGTACAGAAGGTGAATCCACAATGTCAGCCACTCAACTTGGAAGGACTATTGGATCAACAGATGGGTTCCAAAATCCCACTACTGAATAGTGAATACCCCACAAGTTGGACCATACCTAACAGGCTAACACCACTAGAAAGTTTTCCATGCCCTGTACCCCATGCCAGAAAATTAAAACCTGTCATGGTCAGGAAATTCGCGTTGGACACCGACAGTAGTAAAATTATTGTACCAAATTACCAATCCTTCCATTTCTCTCTACCTCCTCTGTTCTCCCTTCCCATGTCCCCCCTAGAGTTGTGGCTGAGAATTTTAAGTAGATGCCCCATAATTCTTGCACCCAAAGGGTCCCTAAAGTAGACAATATTGCAATTATAGAAGGAACAGTGGTGGCAGGGAAAATGATAAGAAATACATTGAACAATTCGTACGTCAATTATGGTGTCATATGGACCGGACCTCAATCTTCCATAGATCTCAAGTGGTCACCCCTCTCACCCTCTACCTTTTCCTTAATAATTACTTCATCTTCTATTAGATTTTGTTTATATGTGAACAACACCATTTGTTAAGCCTACGAAAGAGTGTCACATTGATTATGAAGGAGGAGATTTAGAGACTAATAAAGGACTTGGATCACTCCATCTAATGGGTTAACCTTTTGGACTAGATACTTAGTTCTAACAAGTGATATCAGAGTCAGATCCCTAAGCCAACGCATGTGGACTAATAGAATTCCCCAGGCGGATGGGATAGCCAACAACGTGCTATACGCTGGAAAGCCTCATAGGAGGGGAGATTGTTGGAGTTGCGAACTAGTCCTACATTAGTTGTGAAAAGAGATTTAGAGAATTATAAAGGACTTGGGTCACTCTACTTATTCAATCCTAATACCATTAATATTGAATTCAATAGAAGAAGAGAAAAGTGTAATAAGGGTTCAAATTTACAAAAGCCAAATGGCTATAAAACTAGTCATTGGCTATAATGATGGTAGTGGCAACTATGAATAAGATTGAATGAGGATAAATAGAGGATTACGGTGTGATTTTTCTTGTACCAATCACCGATGAGAACGGTGAAGTCATCTGCCGGATCAGGGAAGGGAACGGGAATTAAGGGTCTGCTGAGGATTCTGATCCCTCCAAAGCCACCTGCTGCCTTGTGGAAAGCCAGAGAAGGGAAGTAGTAGAAGCTGCCGATTTGATCCTTCACTTGAAGAATGTATGTGAAGTTCTTCCCAGGAGGGATGGGACAAGTTGTCCCATAAACACCATCTTCATAAGAATTTCTCCTCTGTTGAACCCCATTCCTGTTTTCACAGTGACCCAAATCAAATTCAGCTCAATGTTGTTAATCACATTATAAATGTAATTATTTATGCTTAAAACATGAAATCTAACAAATATTATCCTTGTGCTTAACATTTCAAACATAGTTCTCAATTGATGAAAAAGTGGTCATATTTTCCACATGGCAAAACCATTCAATGAGACAACTGACCCAATCAATGTCACCAACTCACTTGACCCAAAGTCATGTCAATTCTACTCAAACTGACCGAATCAATACATTTCAAATTTTTAACAAAGATGATCTTAATCGTATAAATTTTACCATTGGTCAGAATTGTTTCTCAATTTCTGTACAAAATGCGGAAAGACAGCCTGATCCAACATTGAGTTAAAGCAATGATCTGACTCCACCTTTGAAGCGCTTTTGCAGTTTGAACTTTCACGCACTCAATTGTATTTTTTTATTTTCGACAGAGAAAGTGTCGAGTACTTTGTAAAATGTATTGGTGAAGTCATCATCATGAATTTTTGTCCTTGCATGTAAAGTGTTTAATATATTCAAAATATAAAATAGTGCTTCCTTTAATAATGTTTTGTACAATAATTTTTTATAAAATAATGTTTGATGTATATCCACCTTAGTAGTAGTTAGTAATAAATTAGAGGTGGAGACTTTCTATTTCCACACCTAAATTTATTTCAACCCAACTAGGAAATGAGAAGGGTAGCGATTCTTCTACCGACATTTTGTATAATTTGATATAAATTTTACCGTATTATCCATTTTGTCCTTCGAATCAGTTCGTTAAACCTTTCGAATTACTTATTATTGTAAAGAGTTCAGCAAATCGATTTGAAAAGTAAAGTGAAAAATATATTAAAATCCACATCGAGTTAAACAAAATGCCTATACGAGAATCATTTTCCAATGAAAATAATCCTAATTATATACAACAAATATATTCAAACAAATTTCCAAATAAAATTCTAATATCCAGACATAATTATTTTAAAATGACAAATGATCATACATTGTAGGAAACAGACAAATTAAAATAAATAATTGAATAAATCCAACTTTTTTCATTAAAATACTATTTTAATTATCAGCATTGCAGGTGACGTGACACAAACGTATGTGCGAATGAGAGGGGATGGAGTGGTTTAGAAATTACAACCGCTTGTAAAGGATCCACGTTCACTTTTATCAAACAAAAATAAAAAAATAAAGACAACAGGGCTGACCATACGGCTCAAAGTGTGGGCCCCACACTATTACGGCGGCCCCACGCACCATTGTATTTTGGTAGAGTCGCGGTTACAGCTTCCTATTTTTGGCAAACAGCTGTATATTGGATCATTAATCTGTTTGCCAGCTGTCAAATCTGCAAAAATCTTCTAACAATTATGATTGATTTTAAAACCTACTTTTGTAAAGTAGTCCACAAAACTACAAATAATCCATTTTTAGAAGGAAATTAATTAATTTCAACCAGTTCCATTGCGATATCAATCAGCTGTGTATAGTGAGTGTATAAGAATATTAACTAAAATTATTATTATTATTAATTCTAGCAAATGCCTTTATCCTTTGGTGAACTTGTCACTATCTAATTTACATGCGTTAGTTTAATCGGTTGTCTCCTGTTTCAGGAAACAGGAGATTACGGGATTGAACTCAGGATAGGAGTCGAGATATCAGCCGATACATATTGTATAGGCCGTACAGCCTTCATATCGGTCGATATAGCCGATATATCACCAAATCATATCGGTTTGATATCCGCCGATATATCGTCAAATCATATCGGTCCGATATCGGCCGATATGATTAATATCAGTATTTAAAATAAAAAAAATCAAAACGGTGATGGACTCAGGTCAATAAATCGGTTGATATTTATATTTTCAAAAAAAAAAAATTTAAAAAATTCTTTTTCAGTTTTTTTATATTTTTTAATTCAGAAAAAAAATAAAATAATATCGATATTTAAAAACAAAAAACAAGAAAAGAAAGAATCATATCGGCCGAATTATCAGCTCATCTTTTACACCTCTGCTTAAGGGTAACAGGCTCACAAGTAAATTTAAAAAAAAAAAACAATTCTATTTTTATTCATTATTTAGATATTGAAAAGAGGAAGAATCAAGAATGAATCTTTGTGTGCAGAAGAGTGAATCAAAATGTTGACTCAGAAGACAATTGGGTGTGTGTGGGGAGGGGGGGGGGGCCAGCAGAGGATGGAATAGTTGTTGTAGAGGCCATCTATGGCATCGACAGTGCGGTTTCACATTGTTATTGTAGACGACAAAGAAAAACCAAATGAAAAGCAAAGTCAGGGAAACAAACAAAATTTGGAAAGTAGGTTCCATCAATTCACATGAAATGCCATTAAATAAAATAATGCATTCCATCTCATTCTAAGGCAACTGTCATTGCCCTGGATAACACTAAGCCACACCTCTCCCACTGTTAAAGGACCAAAAGGCCTAAAGTACTCTCTCTGTTGCCGCAGTATTCTGCCAATTGGAACATGCAGTAACTTATTAAGAGGTAGTCCGTCAGAGTACCAAATATAGACAAGGTTGCTGTCGGTGGAATTCATTTGAGCCCAAATCCTCCGTCCCATGATTCCAAAACCGACTCTCACGTTTCAGGAAATTGTAAAAACATGCTTGCTCAAGTCCTCAACAAAGAAAACCAAAAATCATGGAATATATATTTTATTATTTATATATGAATCCTACTGCAAATGCGCATTTTAATAATTTACTGCAAGAAAGTCACTAAAACCCATGAAATTCTCTGATCATTTAATAATGAAATTGCCAAGAGATAGAGACACAGAGAGAGAGAGATTCTTTTATTCTCTGTAAATTGTGGAACCAAATGCAGTTCAATACCCATTTGAAAATTTGAATACCAAGCTCACTCCAACCCATGAATTTCTCTAAGCAGAAAGAAACAGAGGAAGAGAGATGGATTTTTTACCATGAGATGAGGAAAGGTTCAGGCAAGCTGTTGTATACGTTTATGATAAGGTTGTCATTGGTGACGGAGTGAATGTCAGGACCAGGGAATTGGCCATTGATGAGTATACCCTGCAGGAAACAGATCAAATGTAAACAGATTTATACAAAAGGAGATAATTTGAAGAGACCCATTTGAAAAATGTAGGCAACCAACGGGCCAGAATTTCTGTAGAAGATGGAAAAGAAAAATATGGTGGGTTGGTCGGCATTCTGTCATACCTGCTGCCGGACTCCTAGAGGATAAATGTCACCGTAGGTAACATTCCAAGTGAAGAACCTGTATGGGTCTTCTCCACTGACGATTGTGAGAAAGGACGATGCAAGGACGGCGGAGAGGAGAATAGCAACGGCCGCCTGATTGAGCGGCATCTCTTCAGAGAGGAGGAGGAGGTGGTGGCGGCGGAGAAGGAGGAGGAGGAAACTGAATTGGATTTGCTGTTACTAAATTCTCCTACTCCCTTTTGGTTTTATTAGCGAATAGAGACGGGTATTTAAATGGGAAAATGGAATGAATGACAGGAGATGAAGCTGAGTTATGGAATTTTAAGTGAGAGAGAGAGAACGAAAAGTTAGATCGGCGTCGGTTGTGGCGGGAGAGAGGGGGAAAATGGTGGGCCATCTCTTACCTTGCAAATCACATGCGGGTGTTTTGTTTTTTTTTTTAAAGTTGGGTGAATTTTGACTAGAGCCACGGATCCAGCATGTGCTCAACCGCATCAATTTTTTTTTTGCTTGTCAATTCATTCTAATATAACTGATCTACATATAACTAAAAAATATATAAAATATAAGTGATAGTGACATATTAAATAAGTAAAATTGATCAAATCTATGATCAATCAATAAGCAGATGAAATTGAGTTATACATTTAAAAAATAAAACTAAAAGTAGGATGAGGTTTGAGTATACATCCATTGTCACTCGTCCTTACTAACATCTCAGTGATCTGAAGGGCTGAAGTGGTGGCCCCAATATAGATGAAATCAACGGCATTGATCATTTTGACCTGAAAATTGGTGTTGACTTCATTTTAACGGCTTATTCTAAGATCCACTGATGTTACCATAACAGAATATTGAAATAATAATTTATAAGCATCTATTTTACTTACTGTAGATGGAAATCAAAAACTAAAATGGTCAACTATCATTTCCCAATTCCCATTGCACATGACATGAAATCCATCCCACTTAGGAAACTTAAGGATCACGCATCCAGAATTTAAAGTAATTTCAATTTTTTTATCAGTTCTGCTGTTATTGGCAATACAATTCTACCATCACCCAATGATAAAATAATTCATTCATATTTTATATAACTAAGGTATCGAGTTTTCTTATCATACTCAATTAATTTTTGAGACATATGCAAATCTCCTTATCTAAACACATCAAATAACTTTATAGGAAATCAAATACTCTCAAGTTTTTAAAGAAGTTCCTTACTATCACTAAAAAAAAAAAAATGAGGAAAGAGAAATATATTGACCGAGATATCTGTCGATATCCAAATATCGGCCGATACATAAATTTCTACCCCGGGATATTGCAGTTTGTTTGAGAAAGAGACCAATCAAGGTATGAAGTTCATTATCTCATAAATTTACGGCAATTGACACTATTTTACACCCTAATCACAAGTGATCTGACATATATTAGATTTATATTTTATTACTCTATATCTTTTCTTTTCGTTAATAGATGTTATGTATTTGGTTACTCTTTATAGTTTATTTATAAAACCTCCAATCTTTATAAAAAGGTGATTCTTAAATTTTATGTGATGTAAAAAAAAAAAACTTTGATTAAGAAGCATAAAGATGCAGAATTAATCTTAATTAGATCATGCACAATTGACGGGCTCAATTTTGGTTGAACTTGATGTCAAGGGCCTAAAACTGTCCCACCAAAGTGAAAGTGGAGTCATCCAAAAAGCATGATGGGTCAGCCATGCCATACTGAGAAGCAATCTCTTCAGAAGATGAATGAATGTGGGCCGGCAACTTCCACCACCAACCACCTAAGGGTTTTGAATTTTATTACTGTATGTTGGTGAAGATTGAAGAGTGACTCTTAAATATTTTTAAGTATAAAAAATTAAGTGCATTAAAATTTGTTAGATATCTAATTTAAATTTTGTTTGCAGTTCATCAATATGAAAAGAAGAAAAAAGTTCATCATTTTTAGGATCAAGTATCAAACCCCAAAAATTAATTTAGAGTAGAGCGACTTAAGTCCTATATAAATTTTTAAATCGTTCTCTTCACTATCGATATGAGATTCTTTTGATGCTCTAACATAAATAGAGTTGAGTTTGTATATTTTGATAAGGATAATGTTAATTGTTCATACAAAAGGCATCTAAATTAGTTCGAGATCTCAGAGTTGAGAACAAGTTAAGTTTATAGAATTTTTCCTTTTGCTCTCTGTTCTTATGCTTGAGGTCTCGGGGCAATCCTGAATGTTACTTAAGTTTGAGTGTATTTGATTCATGACATTCTACACTAGAGTCTCTAAGTCTAGGAAAGTTTTTGAATTCCACTTAGAGTCATCTAAAGTTTACATTACTTGATTGGTTGCCACACATATGATGAGTTGTTCATTACAGCTTTCGATTGTCAAATAGTCTTCTAACAACGTCTTTATTCGATCAAGTCAATGCTCGACATGGTCACGAAATTGACAATAAAATACTCGATCAAAGTGGGGTACTAACCATTTTATTTAAATAAATTTGATGTTTTTAGCATTATTCTCACTCAGTTTTGATGCCATGGGAAATAGAAAACGAAGGTGGATGTTGAAGGAAGTGCCGTACTGAATTACTGCCATGTCAGTCTCGTGAACCATTCATTGAGTGCCGTACATGCAACACTAAAACAGAGCACTACATTCGTGTTCGTTTCTTACACGCACCAGTAGCAATGTGGAAGATAATCCGTCTCTGCATCTATACCATACACGTGTCATTACATTCGTGTTGCATTTCAGCAGCTGCCGAAAAAAATTGTTATAAAGTAAGCAAATAAATTAAATAAATTTTGTAAGATATTATAAGATTGATTTTTTTTTTCTTAAAATATTTTAAAATGTTGTAAGAAGAAAAAAAAAATCTAAATAGATTTTTGGTAGATTCACCCTGTCCGCCCCTCACCAAAAGCAAATGTTTAGATGAAATTATTGACCTTAGCAAGTATCTATCTCCTCATGACCTCTTTCCACATTATTTAGAGTTGGTTAGGCTTTCTAATCAGAGTTAATAATACGGTTTTTAAAATCTTAATATCACGATCATACGATATGTCGATATTCGATATATATCGTGATATCAAGATTTTTACCCCTAGGAAAAATCTAATAGATTTTATTAAATTCTCTTTTACACCCTATATTGAAAAAAATGTGGGGCATATGAGGTATTTTGTTTCTCTTTTTATCTTCTTAATGAAATATGTGACAAACTATCTTTTGAGAATCATTTGAAATAATTTTGATTGTAAATTCAAGTCTCCCATAGTTTATTTATGTTCTTAAGTGTCAAGTCGACCCTCATAAATTATATATTATATTTTGATATATGTCATTTAGTTAATAAATGACTCTATAATATTATCAGTTATGAAATTATTGACTATCATAAAAAATAAAAGTTGATCGAAACATAAATTTAATTACTAAATTTATTAGTGAACAAAAAAAAATATTATCTATACAAGATGGGACTTGAAACAATAACGATTAATTACTATTGCTATAAACAAATTTATATTTTATCTTTGTTTTAGTCCTTTTTAATAATGAAAAATAATTTAAGAGAAACGAATGGATCCCTTGAACTACCGTTCTTAGAAACTAAAAATAAATCAAAATTCTAATCAATTGGAACATTGATGTTTTGGTAGCACAATGTCGCATGATAATAAAAAAAAATCTGGCTTTCATGAGACATGAATTATATATTTTTAAAATAAAATCTCTAACTAATTAATTCTTCCCTATGTTAATCTGTTAAAGAAATGAAAATGAAAATGAAAGAGGGTTTTATCAATCAATATCAACCGCACGATAGAGACCCTTCGAAGGCACACGAATCTAGGGACATGATCATTCCACCAATGGGATTTGGTTGACAAATACATACGTTAATTGCCACATACTTGAATGGGTTGGCCCCATTTAATGCTGACCGCGCCATTCTCTAATTAGAAATTTGAAATTAAAAAGTGTTCAGGCAATTCAAATGGGAAGATAAAAGGCAGATAAATCTTGAATGCATGTGATTGGTTGACCAACCAAATGCAATAATCTTGTGAGATGAGCTGGTCTTAAACAATAGCAAACGCGCATTTTAGATATTCCCATAATTGCAAGCACATGCAATTTCTGCCATCCCACCGCGTCAAACTCTGGAAGATGCATAAAATATATTTAGAAAAAGGGTATATATTTTCACATGGTAGAATTTTTTCTATTTTATATGTGATTTTTTTTTTAATTTTCATTTATCCTTCCAACCAACACAAAAAGTAGAAGGGTAAAATGGAAATTAAAAAAAAAATGAATTCTCGAATGAGATAAAATGATTCTCCCATGTGAAAATATTTATCCTTAGAGAAAATCTTCTTTATTAACCTACTGTAAAAAATGTGTTAGCATTGATATATAGCGTCAATACGTTTGTATTTATGAAAACATAATACATCTATTGTTAAAAATTGATATACTTTCATCTGCACATGTTTGCCACCCATCTATCATCTGTCTTCACTCGTTCGTTACCTTTCGCAACTCACCGATGTGTTGCAGGATTTAAAATTCAATATCGGCCGATATTTTTCTCTCTTTTTTTTTTTTTTTTAACAAAAACGGTCGATATCGGCTGGTACGATTCGTATCAGCCGATATTCCGACCCCTAAATTTATACGGTCGGTTTTCCCCGACACTGTATTTTTTACACTTACCTTGTAATTCTCTTCCTACTTTCTATCTCTTTGGCTTTTTTATCATGAATTTACAAAAAAAAAAAAATATTTAAAAGAGAAGAAGTGAAAAGAAGAAAATAAAAGAAAAAGAAAAAAAGTAAGAGGAGAAAGAGAAATTCTACGGTCCAAATTCACCCAAAAGCTCTCAGTGGATACTGGATAGACTGATGATAGAGACAAGGTCCCAAACATCAATAATATGCATTATGCATGTGGAATGTCATATAGAAATTCAGAGCATCTTAATTACTGTTGATGGACGGCTATCTCAAATTTCAATTAACTGCTATTATTCATTTGAGTAAAATTTTGTTTCTCAATACAATTATTGATGTTATAATTTAAGTTGTCCTTACCAAACCAATCAGTTCAATCTGATTATCAATATCAATCTTGAATAGATGTAATAATGATGACTGAGAATCATTTTACTTTATTTATATAAAAGAGAGTTCAAAAACTGTATAATTTTTCATTAAACAATTATAATTTATTTCTATATTGATAAAAAATTTATAAAAGGTAAAAAATAGAAAAAATAAATAAATATTTTTAAATTTACATGTGCAAAATTACAGGAAACCCAATGTAAAACCCCCATAGATAGGGGTGAAACTTGGGTTGGGTTTTGGCCCGACCCGACCCGAAAATAGTGTGGGCTGGGTTATAGAAATTGTAAACTCGGGTCGGGTTGGGTTAGTAAAAAAAAAACCCGACTGAAATTCGGGTCGGGTTGGGCTGAAGAATTTAAATTTCAACCCGACCCGAAAAAGCCCGACTTGGAAAAATCCGACCCAAATTCATAACTTACATAAAACCTACGCCCTTTCCACTTCCATTTCCCCTCTTTTGAAAATCGATATCTACCTCTTCCGCTTCCTCTTCCTCTTCCCCTCTCCCCCTCTTTCAAAAATCGGGCTAACTCAGGCTAAATCGGGCTAACTTGGGCTAACTCGGGTTGGGTCGGGTCAACTTTCGGGTTGAGAGTATTAACAATTCGGGTCGGGTTGGGATTGACATACTCGGGTTTGCAATTTGGGTCGGGTCGGGTCGGGTTCAAATTTTTTTTGACATGGATTAGGGCTGGGTTTGTCAAAACCCGGCCCACCCGACCCGAGTTTCAGCCCTACCCATAGATGATACTCAACTACCTTTAGAACACAGCAGTTGAGGCCATGAAAGCTCGAACATCACTATACTCACTGAATTAGAAGTAAATCTCTCTATCACATGTTCTAATATTGGTTATGGATTTATGGCACCTAGATCTGCGATTCATGAAAAACCTTTTGAACTCTCACTCTTCCCTTGATCCAATGAATTTTAAATTCCAATTATGCCTATAGTGAATGAATACATAGTTTTACATAGAAAATAGTGATCTTATTGTTTTTGTGAGTTTTTTTTTTCTTAAGAATCCAATTGAAAACCAGATGAGTAAAGGGTTGATTGTAAATAGGGCGAATTGGAGCTTAACAATTAATAATTGAATGGCTAAATCACATGGGCAGTCTCATTGGATGTCTCAAATTTCACAATTCTTCATTAGTGGTTAGTGCAAGTGAAATTTTATAATTTATTTTGGAACCCACTTGACAACAAGATTAGTACTATGTGTAAAGGGTTGGATTGTATTCCAAGGGAATGTAATCAAGGGAATTAGCTTTTAATAAATAATATTTATTGGCTAAATCACATGGGCAAGCTTATTTGACTTGTTCATAATCCACCAACCCCGACAACCCAGCAAGCTGTAACATAAGCCCAATTCAAAAAGTTAATATATATACCCACGCCATGCATCTAGCAACCGAAGTGTTGAAACTTGAAACTATAGCATTTTGAACTTTTCATTGTTCATTCAATGAGGAACCTCTATATAATCTCCATTATAGTAAAGGAACAGGGCGCAAAGAGGTTTTGAAACTTAAGGTAGCGTTTTTTTATGACTAAAGTGTCTTAAGTCTTGTAGTAGGAGACTAATCTTTAAAATATATTCAAGTCTCCCTGTCTATACACATCAGATAATTATATGGAGGGTAATCCTTTCAGATAAAGTGAGAATCGAACTTAGAACTCTCCCTTCTTGATGCAAGTTAGGGCTTAGACGTAAGACACATTTGAAAGTAAGGATTTTTATTTCAGATGCATATTCTATATATATATAATTGTAAATATTTTCACATTAATATAAGGCCGCACATTTAGACACCAGGGTTTTTTTGTCACCAGACACCTATTTTCAAAATTTTCAATGAAATTACCATTTTGCCCTTCCGCTTTTAATCATTCTAACGATTTTGCAATTCATTTTTGAATCATTCGAATGATCAACCACAGTTTATTACTGATCCTTCGAATGAATACAATAATAAATAATAAAATTTTATTTAAAATTTTAAAGTTATTTTTTAAGCACTGTGTATTTTCAAAATTTCTCAAATTGAATATCCGGACTAATTACGATAACATGATAAAAATACTTTAACACTTCAAAGTCTTTTGACACTTCTAAATGCTTAAAATACAGTGTTTTACAAATAAAGGTATCCATAGGCTGTGCCCAAAATACATTTGCAAGTGTCAAAAGACCTTGAAGTCTTAAAGTATTTTTATCAGGTTATCGTAATTAGTCCGGATATTCAATTTGAGAAATTTTAGAAATACACAGTGCTTAAAAAATAATTGTCTATGTTTTAAAGAATATTTTATTATAGCATAGTCAACATAGACAGTTATTTTTTAAGAACTGTGTATTTCTAAAATTTCTCAAATTGAATATCCGGACTAATTACGATAACCTGATAAAAATACTTTAAGACTTCAAGGTCTTTTGACACTTGCAAATGTGTTTTGGGCACAGCCTAGGGATACCCTTATTTGTAAAACACTGTATTTTAAGCATTTGGAAGTGTCAAAAGACTTTGAAGTTTTAAAGTATTTTTATCATGTTATCGTAATTAGTCCGGATATTTAATTTGAGAAATTTTGAAAATACACAGTACTTAAAAAATAACTTTAAAATTTTAAATAAAATTTTATTACTTATTATTGTATTCACTCGAATGATCAGTTTGATCCTTCGAAGGATCAGTAATAAATTGTGGCTGATCCTTCGAATGATTAGAATCATTCGAATGATTCAAAAATGAACTGCAGAATTGTTAGAATGATTAAAAGTGGAAGGGCAAAACGATAATTTCACCGAAAATTTTGAAAATGAGTGTGGTGAAAAAAAAAAAAACCCTGTTGTCTAAATGGGTGACCTAATATAAATATACATTTTAACATCTCATGAGCATAGATGAAAAGGTACAAAAACTTTTGTCTAGTTGCACCTTATAACTGCATACACTTTAGGTGGGAAACTTTTTTTTTTTTAACTTTAAATGCACCTTTAAGTACTATGCTATATTCTTTTTTTTTTTTTAATGACCAAGGTGTCTAAGTCTCTTAGGACACCTGACTAATCTTCAAAACATATGCAAATTTCTCTACTCACACACATCGGATAACTCTACATGGAATGGCTTATGCTATATTCAATATAATTAACATTTTACTTAAGTAAATTTTTGAAGGAGTTCAGAAATCATTTTAATAATTTAAGGACTAAAAAAAAAAGGGTAACTGTCACGCCCCGACCCAAAATCGACACGTGACGCAGAAAATTTTTCATTTCTCCAAATAAATAATAGTTACACGTGGGAATCACACGTGTTAACACACAATAATAATTTCATATCTTTTTAGGGAAGTAAGATTCCTACCGAAATTTCGACAGAGTCTCCCCTAAAAACTGGGCTATTGGGCCAATCATAGCCTCTACTATTAATCCACCTGTTCAACATAGTAAAAGAATGTACAACCATTCACATCCAACCACAATAGAGATTACCTTCTCAAAGTTTAGAAGGTTCAAATAAGTTTTCAAAACATTAAACATATTTTTAATGATAATTATACATGGTTTATCTTCTAATTTAACAAAAATACATAACCATGTAACCAAAATGACAAAATCTCAAATGACAGTCAAGTGAGTGTTAGATCAACAAGGTATGTAGTCTATGGACGTCCTCTTGGTCCCTCGGACCCCGCCGGAGCAATGGTACCTGAAATTGCAAGGAGGTGAGCATAAACAAGCTCAATGAGGAAATACATGCATGCTACACACTAACGAACTCAACATATAATGTATGTAATGGGGGATGTAATCCATATTGTACTACGTAATCATATTACCACATCATCATTATGGGAACTACTCCCCTCTTAAAAGAATTTTACAATGGGACGGGTGGTCATCACAAGCAATATACCTCAACTCCGAACATGACTTAGGGCCCACGACTTACTAAGCGGGTGACTCACGCATAGCGTGTCCATGTCAACCTCGCCCTGCGTCCCTTCACCTCATGGATGATTCAGTCAAATTCTAAGGTAATCAAATCACGACTTACGGAGCTAACACCATCCCCCACAGGATGAATGTATATCTAGCCCTGCGTATCCAAGCACATCTGAAGTGCTAAATAGCCGTGAGAGCGCCCTACAACGCATAACATGTGAGGGACCTACTCCTCAACGGCAACCCTACGAGACCCAGTCTCTGTAGCCGATGCCACCATCCCAATAAGGATACTAAGATAATATTGTTTTTATTATCATCCCAACTCCCGCAAAGGAATTGAGTATTCACAATAGTAGGAATTCCAAGTGGGGTAAGGTTCACTTTACTACCCCATGATCCATTCTCACCTTAGCATCATTAAATTGTTCATGTCCAATAAGTACATATTTCCTAACTCACTAAATTAACCTATCTTAGGTTAGATGTGAGTACACAATACATGAATATCAACCTCAATATAGATGAGCTCTCAAACACACCAAGCTCATACAAACACCTTTAAGCAAAGCATGATAATATACATAACCGATTTCATAAGTTCATACATTTAAATTTGTCTTATTTAGATTAGTCTTGAGAGGAGAGTAATCTCTTATGCTTGGGACACTCAATTGGACCCACACAACCTCTGTTACATCATCCTTGCAATTTGGGTCCAATATTCATCCAACCCATGGGGATTAGCACAATTTGCCCCATAATTCTTCCTTTTAAAATCAAATCCACATTTCATTAACAAACAACCAAATAGCCCTCCATAGGGTCAATTTCCATTCAACACATTATAATCATCATCACTGCACATAATGCAAAAATAGCAACACCATGTATCATAAAAATATTATCTCTAATTAATCATTTACATCTATCATAAATATAAAATCATCATACATTTAATTATAAAAATGCATATAAGGATCTCTAAAAAGCATAGAAATCTCTAAATATCCAAATAAGTGGATAGCTTTCCTCACCTTAAGTTTTTATGAGGTGCCGGGTTGATTTTCGACTAGATCGGCTTCGAGGTTCGGATTAGGGGGCTCTAATCAACATAAAAACACAAATAAAACTCATTTAGTGCATTAATCTAAGACCAACTAGTGTTTAAAAGCAAAACCCCCAAATTATTTGTCCCCATTTGGATTTTTAGACCAAAGAGCAACTCCATGCAAGCTCAAGCTTAGGAGAAACCCCAAATTTCTCCAACCTTGGTGCTCCAAATCATCCACATAAGAGATTTCCCCCAAATTTTACTTTTCCATAATCTATAACTCATTTTCCCTCATTATCCATACCCAAGCAAAACTCCAAATTAGGAAATCCTAATTTTTTTTCCATGGGATTCTCTCCAAACAAAACCCATTGACCATTTCAAGTGTCATTCTCACTACATTTCATAAAGCCCCATCAAAGAAGAGGAATGAGTGAGAAGAGATGAAAACCTTACCTTGAAGAAGAGAAAATCCACTCAAAAGGAAGCTTGGGATGAGATTTCTTCATTTCCATACATGCTAGGGTTGAGAAGATGGTGAAGAAAGGGAAAGTCAAGCATATGCATCGGTGGATGTGGAGGGGTTGGGAAAAGGAGATAAAAGGAAAGTAAAATAAAAGTAAAGGGTGTAGGAGTTGGGGGTTTTAAACACCCCAACCTAAAACTACCATTTTGTCGGTCGGTCCGACTCCACCAAAATCAAATAAATTAAAAACTTATTTTAATTTTTTATTTTCCAACTCTTTTCTGACGGGGTACTATCTACAGGCCACGTGTGCTTAGGTGGGACCCTCAGATGCACCTCACACGTGAAATCCCTAAAATTACATCATAAATCTATTAATTGAAGGGCCAGGCCATTACAGTAACAATCTTCACATGGGATTTTTGTGTTACCAGACACGAGAATGAGTGGATTTTCCATTTTATCCTTCCACTGGGATAAAAATTGACTCACTGACTTGATCACTAACCGGCTCACTGAAATTTATCTAAGTGAGACTGTTATTTTCATAGAGAACAACAAATCGGATTGCTGAAATCAAATCACTGACAGGCTCACTGAAAAGATTAATTTTTTTTAAATGCTTTGGTATGATAGTGGAAAGGTAAAATAGATAATACTTTAAAACCCTTTTCTCGTTAAACAAAATGTCTATGAGAGGATTGGTGTCCTGTAAAAAAGGGTAAAAGAAGATACTCCTGTAATTCAATTAACAAGTTGCATCTAGACAAATGAAGAAGCTCTGCACCCTCACCTAAAATAAGCAATTACTAGAAATCTGTGGAGAGTTTTATTACTGTAGTATAGATCAGCATTATTCACACAAAAAGGACCCCAAAACCATAGAAACATGGCAATGAAGATAGAAAGAAGCTTTCCCTAAAATATTAGAAACGTAAGTATCACTATTTAATTTGTTGGTGAATCTCAATAGAAGTATGTTCACCTTTTCATGATGAATTAGACCTTATTTATTGTCATCACATTATTTTTTACCATCCCATTATATGAGTTTCGTTGCCTGTCATAAAAAGATTGTCAAAAAGAAGAAAGATGGTTTTTCATTTTATCATTACCATAATTATCATCATTAAAGTTTTCTAATTTTGTTATTCCATTTTAGTAGAAAGTATGTCCTGAATGATTTTAATAAGGCTTATATTAGTATTCTTCTCACTTAATATTTATTTATTTATACCTTCAGTTGAATTGGATTGTTATCATGTTTGACTTTATTTTAATTTACATTCACTATCGAAAAGAAAAACAAGTCTGCATGGTTAAATTTATGACAATTAGTATTATATTTAAAATGATCTTTTAAAATATTTTATATTTAATTTTAACATTTTCAACCAATTTATCTTTAGGGGAGCCATACAGACACCCGGTTTTTCTTTTCCTATACACCCTTTTTCAAAATTTTGGATGAAATTATCATTTTGCCATTTCACTTAATTCTTCCGCATCCGCAGACAAAACCGCCGAAGGAAGCATTCCTTTGGAATGCGCAGAAGAGAAGAGAGGGAAAAAAAATAGAGGGCCCCACCGTTGATCAAAACCCAGGGTCTTTCTTAGCCGTAAATAGGTGGGCCAGGGGCGATTATGGTGGTGTCGATCCTAGGGTCAGAAGTGTAGGATCTACTTGGATCTAAGAAAAAAACCTATAAAATTGGATTTTGGTAGCCCAAAGCAGCAGAAGAAGAAATTGGCTGGAAGCTACTACCACCAGATCTTCTTCTCGGCCTTAGATCAGGTGATGGAGAAAGTTTCTGCCGACGGGACCCACCATACCCATCCCGATTTTTTATGGTCTATCCATCTGTACCATCAGATCTCTGATCGGACTTGCGTGGGACCCTCCTCCAGCTAATTTCTTCTGTTGTTGTTTTGGGTGACCGAAACCCAATTTTATGGGTTTTTTTCTTAGATCCAAGTAGATCCTACACTTTTGACTCTAGGATCGACACCACCATGATCGCCCCTGGCCCACCTATCTATCGCTAAGGAAGACCCTGGGTTTTGATCAATGGTGGGCCCTCCATTTTTTTTCCCTCTCTTCTCTTCTGTGCATTCGGTCGATCCTTCGTCCGAAGGAATGCTTCATTCGGTGGTTCTATCGGGAGATGCGGAAGAATAAAGTGGAATGGTAAAATGGTAATTTCATTCAAAATTTTGAAAAGGGGCGTGTAGAAAAAGAAAAACCGAGTATTTGTATGGCTTGCATATAAATAACATCACATTCTTTCAAAAAAATTATTTTGTCTTTTAGAAGCTAAAGAAGAGAGGGAGTTGTTGGGTTGTAAATGCTAATGTATTAACAATTAATTGCATGGTATCATTTATGTTGGGGTTGCAAGTAGAAAAAAATAGGCCACACTTGATTTAAATGCAAGTTTGCCATTTTTAATCATTGGATTTTCAAATCCAAATTCACATTCAGCTTTGAAATTCATTCTTTGCATTTCTTTCTGGGAACAAATTAAATATAAAAAGGGATTATTCTCTTTTACTTTCTTTCTTTTTTAAAGTTTATTGGTGCAGCCTTCTCTCCAAACTCAATCTGTGCTTGAGCAAATTTAATTAAAAGTCTTAACTTTTTTTAATTTAATTTCTTGATCATGTAATCACAAATTTAATCTTAATCACTCTCAAACTACCCCTCCAAAATCCACGATACTTCAATTGATCTAAGCTTATATGAATAGAATAGAGGTATTATCTAATGCCGGACAACCCTTCATCCTATTGAATGGCAGCAAAACCTGAAATGAAAACGATAGCTAGCATCCATCAATGGTCACTACCTAATTATTGTCCCCTCTCACCGTTCATCAGTTTCAATTGTCCACATCTAAAGCGTTGAATGCTTCTTCACTGAGAAAGATTACCAGACATCCATCTAGTGTGGGGCGTACTTCTTAAAGATCCATATCACAAGTCCACATTATCCTCGAAGAAAAGTGGTGAATGGACCACCTTAGCTGTGTTTGGATGAGGGTAAGTGAGGGGAAAAGGGCCTTCTCTTTCCTGCCAGAAAATGGATTCCCCTTAATTAGCAGAGGTAACTGTCATTTTCCTCCGCTTTTCATCTCGTGTCCATAGTCGTCTGTTTATATAAATGGTAAGCACAAATATAGCTGCTTCTCGGGGGCGGTTCCCCATCCTAAAATGATTAATCATTTAGAAGGTGCCTAACCCTCTATTTTTAAATTGGAAGATATCGAGACAATTTTCTTCCGTGACAAGCTCTCCAAACCAATCTCTTACGCCTTTGTGAAAAGGACCCACACTTTTTATATGGTCCACACATTAAGGAAAGCCTCGGGTCTACATGATCTCCAACGACTATAGTACTCTCGGTATATTATTGTCTTTTGTTCTTTTAAAAGACGATCCCACATCGTCCTCAACCAGTAAACATCAGCCTCCTTTGCTAGGAGAACCTACACCTCTTTTTATATAGGGTCCGCACCTAAGGAGAATTCTGATCCCCACACAGAAATGACTTAGTCTACTCTAGTACTAGTGTCACGTGAATGGAAAATTGTAGGAAACCCAATGTAAAACCCCCACGGATGATATTCAACTACCTTTAGAACACAACAGTTGAGGCCATGAAAGCTCGAACCTCACTATTCTCACTAAATTAGAAGTAAATCCCTCTATCACATGTTCTAATATTGGTTGTGGATTTATGGCACCTACATCTGCGATTCATGAAAAACCTTTTGAACTCTCACTCTTCCCTTGATCCAATGAATTTTAAATTCCAGTTATGCCTATAGTGAATGAATACATAGTTTTACATAAAAAATAGTGATCTTATTGTTTTTTGTGAATTTTTTTTCTTAAGAATCCATTTGAAAACCAGATGAGTAAAGGGTTGATTGTAAATAGGGCGAATTGGAGCTTAACAATTAATAATTGAATGGCTAAATCACATGGGCAGACTTATTGGATGTCTCAAATTTCACAATTCTTCATTAGTGATTAGTGCAACTGAAATTTTATAAAAAAATTTAGAACCCACTTGACAACAAGATTAGTACTATGTGTAAAGGGTTGGATTGTATTCCAAGGGAAATGTAATCAAGGACATTAGCTTTTAATATATAATAGTTATGTGGCTAAATCACGTGGGCAAGCTTACACACCAGGTAACTTTTTGGAGAGTGACTCTTTGAGATAAAATGAGAATCGAATTTAGAACTCTCTCTTCTTGATGTAAGTTAAGGCTTAGACGTACTCATTTGAAAGCAAGGATTTTTGTCTTTGTAAATATTTTTACATTAATATAAATATACATTTTAACATCTCATGAACATAGATGAAAAAGGTACAAAAACTTTCGTCTAGTTGCACCTTATAACTACTTACACTTTGGGTGGGAAACCTTTTTTTTTAACTTTAAGGCACCTTTAAGTACTATGTTATATTCAATTTTTTTTTTATGACCAACGTTTTCAGGTCTCTTAGGACACCTGACTAATCCTTGAAATATGTGTAAATTTCTCTACTCACACACATCGGATAACTCTACATAGAGTCGCCTATGCTATATTCAATATAATTAACATTTTACTTTAATTAAGTAAATTTTTGAAGGAGTTAAGAAATCATTTTAATAATTTAAGGACTATATAAAAAGGGTATCGATCCTCACACGGGATTTTTGTTTAACTATACACGGGAATGAGTGAATTTCACTGTAACAATACGTCCCTTCAGCACAATATTGTCCGTTTTGGCCCCACGTGGGGCGGTCCGCACGGCTTTGCATTGGGCCTGACCCACAAGACCAAGCCCAAAAGGCCTTGTGCTAACTGCTAAGGAGAGGGGAGCACCCTCTTATAACCCCACACTCCCTCCACCTCATGGGCGATGTGGGACTTTTTTCCCACACCCCCATGTGGGTGGGGTGTTACAATCCACCCCTTTAAGACCAGAGCCATCTCCGGCTCTGTCACGTCACACTGACAAGGGACCTAGACAAACAACACAACACAGAAGGGTAGAAGACCCACACAGTCCGAGTGTTGGATCGTGCTCTGATACCAAACTAACAACCCGTCCCTTCAGCACAATATTGTCCGCTTTGAGCCTCACGTGGGGCAGCCTGCACGGCTTTACATTGGGTTTAGCCCACAAGACCAGGCCCAAAAGGCCTTGTGCTTAGGAGAGGGGAACATCCTCTTATAACCCCACACCCCCTCCACCTCATGGGCGATGTGGGACTTTTTCCCCACACCCCCATGTGGGTGGGGTGTTACATACTCACTTGACCCTTCCATTGCAGTATAAATCGGTTCACTAACTGGCTCACTGACTGGCTCACTGAAATCGGATCGCTGAAATTTATCCAATTGAGACTGTTTTTTTCGTACAGAACAGCAAATCAAATCACTGAAATCGGATCACTGAATGGATCAATTTTTTTTAAAATGCTTTCGTACGACATTGGAAGGGTAAAATGGATAATACTCTAAAACCCTTGTTTCGTTACATAAAATGTCTGTGGGAGGATCGTTGTCCTATAAAAAAGGGTAAAACAAGATATTCCTATAATTCAATTAACAAGTTGAGTCTAGACAAATGAAGCTGCTCTGCACCCTCACCTAAAATAAGCAATTACTAGAAATCTGTAGAGAGTTTTATTACTATAGTATAGATCAGCAATATTCACTCAAAAAGGACCCCAAAACCATAGAAACATGGCAATGAAGATAGATAGAAGTTTTCCCTAAAATATTAGAAACGTAAGTATCAAGATATTTAATTTGTTGGTGAATCTCAATAACAGGATGTTCACCTTTTCATGATGACTGATATCTATATTGACCTTATTAATTGTCATCACATTATTTTTTACAATCCCATTATATGAATTTTCTTGGCTGTCATAAAGATTGTCAAAAAGAAGAAAGATGGTTTTTCATTTTATTTACCATAATTATCATCATTAAACTTTTCTAATTTTGTTATTCCATTTTACTAGGAATAGAAAGTATGTCCTGATTGATTTTAATAAGGCTTATATTAGCATTCTTCTCACTTAATATTTATTTATTTACTTCTACCTTCAATTGAATTGGATTGTTATCATGTTTGACTTTATTTTAATTTACATTCACTATCGAAAAGAAAAACAAGTCCGCATGGTTAAATTTATGACAATTGTATTATATTTAAAATCATCTATTAAAATAGTTTTATTTAATTTTAATATTTTCAATCAATTCATCTTATAATATAAATAACATCACATTCTATTAGAAGCTAAAGAAGAGAGGGAGTTGTTGGGTTGTAAATGCTAATATATTAAGTATTAACAATTAGTTGCAAGTAGAAATGGGCCACACTTGATTTAATTGCAAGTTTGCCATTTTTAATCATTGAAATTTCAAATCCAAATTCACATTCAGCTTTTGAAATTCATTCTTTGCATTTCTTTCTGGGAAAAATTAAATATAAAAAGGGATTATTCTCTTTTACTTTCTTTCTTTTTTAAAGTTTTTTGGTGCATCCTTGTCTCCAAACTCAATCTGTGCTTGAGCAAATTTAATTAAAAGTATTAACTTTTTTAATTTGATTACTTAATCATGTAATCACTCTCAAACTACCACTGCAAAACCCACGGATACTTCAATTGACCAAGCAAATGTTGCAAGCTGATTTTTTTCTATTTGCTTATTTTTTAATGAAATCCAACTAAATGGAATGAAAACTAAAAAAATTAAATACACATGGATCAAATTTCAATCGAAAGGCCAATTGAAGTCAAAATCACCAAGTTTTAGTGGATTTATTTAGGTGAAGTTTGATCCAGATATAGGTAAGTGAATTTTCAATCCAACTAATTGAACTTTTTATATCTTTCTAATTATTTTTAAGAAAGAAAGAAAGAAAAAAAAAAAAAAGACAAAGTGCAACGGGCGTCACACACAAATCTATTCCTTTCCACAACCAACCTAGACTTGAATCACCAGAATACTTTGCTCGATATATCAATATTGATTAGATTCAATACCTATTATCAAATTGCTCATTCAATGAGCATTCTCAATATTATGTCTTAAAAAGGACTCAAACCTCCACACTCTTTAGCACAATATTTTGAGTCTCGCATGTCTACCATTTCACCGTTAAAGTATCTTGAAAGTAAACTTGTATTCTATAAATATTACATCTATCTAGTGTCATATATGAAAAAGGTAGAGTATTGGATTATTTCTATCGAGCGATCATATCATATATATGCTTGTGTCAGACATCAAATTACATGCTTTGATTTAAATTATTTAGAGGGTACTTTATAAATTAAAGTTCAAACTTGACCCCAAAGACAATGTTGAATGATATCTTTTGACTTTTTATAAACTTTAAGGAGTCCATGCTCAAAGTTGTACAAACTCTCAAACAAGTTGAGTTGGCCAAGTAAGAATTTGAACATGGCATGTTTAATCACAACTCAAGTTCAAAAGTAGAGTCTATTTCAACAAGCTAAAGCTAAGAAATACCTATAGCTTGAGCTTTATTTCTTTATTCATACTGTAACTTAAGCTTGAGTTTAAACGAATCCGGCTTATGCTATAGTGCAAACTCAAGTTACCATATTAACTAATGTTGATTAAAGTTGAATTTAAATTGAGACAATGTGATTCAAATCATAGTTTAAAAACCTTTTTTTTTAAAAAAAAAGTTCAACATAGTCAATCTGAGTTAACTCGACTTGATAGAATTTTGAGTCAAGCAATTCAAGTTTTATTGAATTTTTCGAATCAAGTCAATAAACTCATCATTCTATAAAATTTTAAGTCGAGTATAAATTTCAAAATTTTAAATCATAATTCAAATTACGTAAAATTACAATCTCCCTACTCTACCCAGTCATTGTCTGATGCTGGACAACTCTTCATCCTATTGTATGGCAACAAAGCCTGAAATGAAAACGATAGCTAGCATGCATCAATGTTATTGGCCCCTCTCACCGTTCATCAGTTTCAAATGTCCACATCTAAAGAATTGAGTGCTCCTTTACTGAGAAAGATTACCAGATATCCATCTAGTGTGGGGCGTACTTCTTAAAGACCCATATCACAAGTCCACATTATCCTCGAAGAAAAGTGGTGAAGGGACCACCTTGGCTGTGTTTGGATGAGGGTAAGTGAGGGGAAAATGGCCATCTTACCCCCCTTTCCTGCCAGAAAAATAAAAATGGATTCCCTTTAATTAGCAGAGGTAACTATCATTTTCCTCCGCTTTTCATCTCTCCGTTCGATGAATGTCCATAGTCGTCTGTCTATGTAAATGGTAAAGCACAAATATAGCTGCTGCTTGTCGGAGGCGGTTCCCCATCCTAAAATGATTAATCATTTAGAAGGTGCCTAACCCACTATTTTTAAATTGGAAGATATGGAGACAATTTTCTTCCGTGACAAGCTCTCGAACCCAATCCCTTACGCCTTCATGAGAATGACTCACACTTTTTATAGAGTCAACACATCAAGGAGAGCCTCGGGCCTAAAGGATTTCCAGCGACTATAATACTCTCGGTATATTATAGTCTTTTGTCCTTTTAAAGAACGGTTTCACATCACCCTCAACCAGTGCACATCAGCCTCCAATGCTAGGAGAACCTACACCTCTTTTTATTAGGGTCTGCATCTAAGGAGAATTCCAATCCCACACAAAAATGACTTAGTCTACTCTGGTATTAGTGTCACGCGAATGGTTCTCCATATCATCAAAATTACTGGTCATCTAGGAGGTGCCAACCCCCTATTTTTAAGCCCCTAGTAGGGCTGCAACTCGGGTCGAACGGGTCGGGTTCCTTAAAATCCAATCCGACCCGAGTTGATATATATGAAATCCGACTCGAATTCTCAATCCGAACTTCACAACTAGAGCCAACTCGAATTCTAACTCGAACCAATCTGACCCGCATTTTGAACCCATTTTAGTTTAATTTTAGCCGGATCGAGTCGGGTTGGATTGGATCGGGTTAACTTTTAAAATTCTCAACCCAACCCGATCCGAATTTCATGTAGGTTTTTATCTCCTCAATCCGACCCGACCCACATGCTTTCTCGGGTCGGATCATGCGGGTCGGGTTTTTTGCAGCCCTATCCCCAAGGCCATCCAAGCCTCTTCCCATATACCGCTGCTCTTTCTCTTCCACTTTTTCAACAACAATTATGATGAAATTTTCTTTTCTTTTTTTTACAAATTCCTGCTGACAGCAGTTGAAAAATAAAAAATTAACGAAATAAAATTTCATTTGAAAATTTCAATTGAAATTCCATATCAAATATCCAAAAAATTTGGCTGAAATTTCTAAGTCAAAATACCCAAAATCTCAATTGGATTTTCTAAGCTGAAATTTTGGTAGAAATTTCTTATGAATTTAGGTGAAATTTTTTTATAATAATTCCGTTGAAAATTTCAGATATTTCAAGTGAAATTTTAATATGAAATGTCAAAAAAAAAAAATTAGGAATTTTCACCATCTCAGTTGAAATTTCAAAAAAGTGCAGCAACAATTTTGGGAAAAATTTACGGCTGATATTTCCGTTGACATTTAAAAAAAATAATCTAAAAAATTGGGCTAAAGCTTCAAAGAATTTAGATATAAAACTTTTTATAAAAAATTTAAATTTTTGGCTGAAAATTTCATCTAAAATCTAGATTGCAATTTCACAAAGTTGTAGCAAAAATTTCGATTGAAATTTCAGAAATTTTGAACTGAAGTATTTCACTAAAATTTGGAAATTTTGCAGCTGATATTTCAATTGAAGCTTCAAAAAAAATTAAACTGTAATTTTAGGATAAATTTTAAAAAAAATTCAACTCAAAATTTTGTCTAAAAATTCAAAAATTTAGCCTTAAATTTTGGTTGAAATGTTGCTTAAAATTTCAGAATTTCTAAGCTGAATTTTTTTGCTATAATTTTAGAAAATTATGGTTCATATTAAAAAAAAATTCCGAATGAAGTTTAAATTTTCTTTCTAAAATTTCAGAAATTTTTCTACTGCCAAAGTGCCAAACAGTTATATTTTAAAAATCTTTTTTCTCTTTGTGCTTTTTCTTATTAATTACTGAATAAGATTAAGGGATTTCTCTGGACTGGGATAACACTACTTGGAGGTCTTCTATGTCATAAAGAAAAGAAAAGAAATGTCATCCAAATAGAGCCCTTTATATCATATGAACAAATAAATGAGTGAATTTGTTATTACAAAAGCTTTTAACAACCAATGCTATGCTCAAAATTACCAAATCATCTATAAATTTATCAAAGGGTTTAGAGCAGGTGTTCAAATATCGACCGATACGATATGTATCGGCCGATATGTATCGATTTTGAGCTAATGAATATCGGCCGATATATATCGTTATCGGCCGATATTCACAATATCGGTTGAAATATCCGCCGTATTATATTGGCCGATATTTTGGTCAATATCGGCTGGAGAGAGAAAAATATGGGCCAATATATCGGCCGAAAACGCATTTTAAACTCCTAGTTTAGAGTTTTTTTTTTTTTTTGACAACATGGATATCTCACTTTAATTAAAAGTGAGAATTCATCTCACGGAACCTTTTAATCCAACACACCGGATATAAATCTACATAAAGTCGTTGGATAAGATTAAGCGTAAATCAAATTCAAAACCTCGTAAGAGTCACCATAAAAGCTATTCTATAATTAGATAGCTGAGTTCTTTCCACTATGGAATTTCAAATAGTTACAAAGTTAAATGCTAATCATTTTATTGCTTCAGATATCCATGGTTAACAGGGTTACAATTTTAACCTCATCCAAGACCATCTATCAAGAGTTGGGCTCTCACAACATTTCCCACGTGTGCCTCTCAAAGAACCAATCACAGACGCCAATCTCATCTCCTTATACCTTCCTTCCCTCGAAATGAATTACAGGAAGAAGAAGAAAAATGAATAGCCTAGCATAGTCATGAGCCAACAACAGTTTGTTGGGCCTCAGTGATCAGACCTTCGGCCCGGGCCCGGGTCCTCTCAAATTCTGCTATCAGCTCCGGGTCTACATTCTCCCCTGGCTCCCAAGTAGATTCTTCCATATCCACCCACTTCACCAAATACTCTTTCTTCTTCTTCCCTTCTCCTTCTCCTTCTCCTTCTGCCTCTCTTGCTTCCAGAACAGCTTCTGCAATTCCATACTCAAGACCCAACTCAAAATCTGTCACCAAATCGTCTGCAATCAATCTCCTCTTCACCCACTCCCTCTCTCCTCCATCACTCCACTCCAGATACTCCTCCCTTTCCCTTTATCCACCAATTTCTCCACCTCTGCAAACTCATATATGGCATCTTCCAATGCCTTCACCACCCCCTCCAGCGCCAACCTCCTCCCAAACTGCAATGGGTTCCCCTTGGGCGTAACCCCCAGCACCTCCTTCGCCAGCTCCAGCGCCGTCTTCCCCCTCCCGTCCACTGCCTCTGCGTCGGCTCCCAGCTCCACCAGCTTCCTTACAGCGCCGGGCCTTGCGTACCCGGCCGCCATGTGCAGCGCCGTGAGGCCGCCGCGGCCGTCCCTCCTGTCTATGTCGGCACCCGCATTGGCCAGGAGGTCGATGCAGGGTTCGGAGCCGAGCCCGGCGGCGAAGTGGAGAGCCGTGCGGCCGTCCTCGTCGACCGAGTCTACATCGCGGGCCGGCGAGGCCGCGAGGAGGCCTTCAAGGGCGGTGGCGTCAGCCTTCTTGGCGGCCGTCCACCAGGGCGAATCGAACTCGGCGATGACGTCCTTGGCGATGTTGGGGGATGGAACCCAAGTTGAGACGTCGCCGTCTTTCCATTGGATAAGGTACTGCATCTCAAATCCACCGGCTGTGCTTGCCTGGACAGCCCTGCTTCCAATGACCCTGTCCACCTCACCGAAAGACTCCTCCCCAAGAGCTTCTACTTGTTGGGTTTCAGTTTGTTCTTGCATTTGTTCCGTTGATTGGCAGAGAGAATTGTCCGCCTTCTTTCTCATCATAGGAAGAGAGAGTGGCGGAGGTCCTGAGATTGTTGAGGAGAATTGGGAGATGAGAGAAGGGGGAAGAAGAGAGAAAGAGAGGTTCGTCGATGTCGAGAAGAAGTAGGAGAGAGAGAGTGGAGTTTGAGACGAGAAAGAGAAGGGTTTATGAGAATGGCGTCCATGGCCAGAAACTGAATGGAAATTAATGGAGAAAGAGTTTTTTTTTCTTCGAGTTCGAAAGAAGATGGAATTGTTGGTTGAATTGTGGATAAGAAATCGCATCCTCTGGATGGTGGCTTGGACTCTCGTGTCTTTGTGGGTCTAGCTTTTCTGAACCATCAACTCAGATATAAAAAAAATTGAAATCAAAACCGTCCATTTTAAATCACACTGTAGAAAAATTAATTTTTTAAGGCTTCATTTGGATTAATACTGTTGAAAATTAAACTATGGATTAAAGTGATTAAATTTTATTTCATTCTCAAAAAGAAATATCCATTTCGATGATGAACATTAGTTTTTATTTAATAAGAACTCATGGCATTCTATAATCTATAGATTTCAACTTTTTAAGACTCTCAGTATCGCAAACTAATTAGATGATATTTGATACTCTCTCTCCGTTTTATTTTAGTTGTCTCATTTGAAATATTTGTATTTTTTAAGAAAACTATATAGGTTATCACTCCATTTAATCTTATCAATTTTCAATACATTTTACTACTCCAATATAAATAAAACAGCTATTTTGGAACAATTTTAAAATCTATATAGGATAATTAATTTGAAAACTGAGGGAATATAATATTTTGTTAATGTACATAAAAAATTCTCACTTTAGAATATCTTAAAGTCTTTTGTTAAGAAGGAAAACTTATTTCTATAAACTTCCGGTGATCAAGTTCGGTTTGAATATATATATATATATATATATATATATATTATATATATATATATATATATATATATATATATATTATAATATATATATATATATATATATATAACCAAATATAACCAACAAGGTGCATATAAACCAAGAAAGGCCTGACTCGGCCAACTCAGATGTTAATATCACCAATATATCACCCATAATATGGGCGATATCGAAAATTTGATTTTTAAAACTCTAATTTTTGGAATTAAAATCTACTTGATTCCAACCATTATTTTAAAAAAAAAAAAACGAGGGAGACCTTAATTTGATTATAGCACATTCCTATAAAAAATTTATAATTTTTCTACATTTTAACTTTCCATCATTTTGAAATTCTATACTCACTAACTAAATCAATAAATTATTGAAATATTTATATAATGTTTTAGTAGGCATAGGTTGGATAGCCGCTAAATACTCCCTCTGTTCCAAATTAATTGTCCTATATAGATTTTAGAATTGTCCCAAAATAGTTGTCTCATTTATATTATAGTATAAAGTACATTGAAAATGGATGATATCACATGGAGTGTTATCCTTATATAAAGAATTCCTTAAAAAATACAAACATTTCAAATGAGACAACTAAAATAGGACAGAAGTAGTATTATTTTATCATCGTAAGTCAAATTTGGACTGGCATTTCTACTGGCTCAGAATTTCTGGAAATGAGATTTGCAAAAAGTCCATGTGCAGAATGACTTCTAGAAGTAGCACACCATTTGCAGGGTAGACTATTAACAACAATTGGCCAGTTAGGAAGTTCGACTTTGCCGATGGCCGATTTTTCTACTTTATGTTTTAAGATAGTATCAAAGCAAAGTAGAGATAGATTCTACTCATGTGTTTAACATGGCTGAGGACCCAAATACAGAGCGCAAAGAGGATAGCAGCAGCAGGATCCACATGATGCATCATGGTTGAATATGGAATATGTGTGGCCATCAGCATTTGAGAAGGGAGCTGCTTAGGGATGACCCTCGACATTACATGATGATGGAGCCAACCATTTAACCATGCCATCAAATCAAACTAAACACCAATGAATTAGTCATTAGTCACATGAAAGGTTTATACATTGAATGGTTAGTTACATATACACCTACATCTCACATGTACACTACTTCCAACATTCATTTCAAGCTTTCACATTGCCACTATTCAATTTAAAACCATTGCAAAATCAAACCATTCATCAGAACTCTCTTATTTTGTCGTTGCATCCATTTCCAAGTATGCAAAACTATACTTGGAACATCGGCCTATGCGAGAACAAGAGAGAGAGAAGAAAGAGAGGAACAACAATACTTTGGGAGGTTTTGCCTAATCTTTGCTGTGGATTCGTAGATCTGCAGCCCCTAAGAAAGGCACCGGTTTCACTATTCACTCTGCAAAATGTTGACATAAAATCTTATAAATTCAAGTGTCCGAGCACCATCCCATCTTGATATTAATTTGGTTGGTTATTGAAATACTAGAGGTCACCATTTTCGCTTTTCCTCTTAAAAATAATCAAGATTCTATCTGAGGAACTTGGAACAATAAGAACAGACTATCTGAAGTGCAGTAGAAATCAGTTGAATGAGTGACGTTGATTGCATGGTTCATCATTTGATGTTTTCGGGATCATGTAGAGGACATAGTAAACAATTAAAGAAATGCTTCAAAGTGGTCGAGACTGGCACTTCAAGATTGGTTCAGAAGTTCTGATCTCAACTCATATAACATTCAGTTAGAAAATATAGGTTAAGAGCACCAATTCTAAACTTTTGGTAACATCCACAATTTTTTAACAAATAGATCAAAAAACATAGAAGACGCTCGATTCACGGTTAACCCCAACAACTCCTCATAGTTGTTTACCCTGTGTGTGTCAGATTGGGAGGCTGGCACATGCCCCAAGACTGGCCAAGTTAAAATTGTCCCGTCCCAATACAGGTGAGACACCTGAAAAAATAAAAAAAAACATGGAACACAATCACTAGAATATCAACCATACTGCCACATAAATATATGAATATGGTTCATCTTCACTTTGGTACTTGAGGACTAAATCTTAGAATGGAGATCCTGTTATAAAAATTACATTGTTTTTCTCTTTTTTATGGTAAATGGCATGACTCAAATTCACAACCTGAACAAATGAGGACATGGAAAAGTTCTTGATATCTTCAAGGGAAGAGGTACTTCAACGAACTTTTAACCAACAAAAGTGAAGTCCACAATAAAGGATAAACAATAATGTCTAAGAGATCACAGATATACTTGAATTTTTTTTAGTTTTGTTTTTATTTTTCTTCCTTTTAAATGATATGCTTGACAATATTAGGCATTTCCATGGAAATACCTTTCAAAAAAAAATGGGGGAGATGAGATATCAAATTTGCAAGGGATAGGCAAATTTTCTTTTGGAATTGGATCTCTGCCCCTTCTCACTAGGAAAATAGAATCCTAACCATATTGTAGAAAACTTGATAACCACTTGTTGATCTTTACTCTCAAGATTCGCACTTCACCCCTTAAAGTTGCAAACATATCACAAAGAAAAATCACAAAAGGGTAAATTCCCTACACATTTCACCATCTATACATTTAGATGTAAATGGTATCTCTACAAACAAGATGAGCAGGACTTACATAGTATGGTGAATCTGACTTTTGAATAAGGTGAGTCAGAAGACAAAGGCACTACCATAGATGCAGTAGGGGCTACATCTAACAATTTGATCTGATGACTTGAATATCCTAAGAAGACAAAAAATGGGCGTAAAACCTATTTAAACTTCCTTACTTATTCTTTACATTACTTTCTAAACCTAGCTACTCCAAAACCTACTTTCGATCCTCAACATATCCGCAAATGCAGCATTGACTATCATGAAGTATGGTGCGTGCAACTTGTAGAGATCGTTCCTCTATCATAATTTTGTGGTTCAAGAATCTATGAGATTGACAATAAGTGTGTTTTGACTCATTAGTGCAAAACTGCTAAATTTGAATACTTAGGAGCAAGCATAGAACAAAATGTATTGATTGAGCTATTGTCCTCAAGGAGTTTTAGGGTGCCTCTAAATCGGACCTCTTCAACTCTTGGATAGAAAGTATTGGTATTAGCTAGTTGGAGGGTATGGGGTTGGGCATGTATTTCTGTTGTCGATTTTGGTCTTCTTCGTATTTAACTTTTGGGCCCTCCTCTTTTCTGTTCTACTGAGCACTCCTTGTGCCTTTCATTAATGATGTTCTTATTATCCGTTATCATTTCAAAAATAATAATAAAAAGAAAAAAAATGGAATCTCTAATGTGGATAGTGCAAGTAGCATTAGCTCAAGTCCAGATAGTGGAAACAAGCTACTAGTTGATGTGCAACATCAAGGGCACAATGAACAAAGAAGCACTTTTACAAGGGAACAATTAAAGCTGCAAAACATGTTCACCAAATAAACAAGAAGAAAAATACATGTAGTGAATATGTGGAAGTGGAGATGGATGAGTGAAGTAACAAAGATAAAATTAGGAAGTTTGCTCCACATGGGAATTAAAGATGGTTTGAGCACAAAAATAGAAGACTATAACACCTCTAGCAAGAGGAATAGCAAAGTAGAAGTTCAAGGCATTATGAATGAAGTGGTATAAAGGTCGTGCTAGATAGAGGGTCTAGCAGATACGAATTTAATAGTTGAGTGAAACAGCAGAAGTCAGAAAAACTCTCTATCTGATAAGGCCATGATGATGATGATGATTCCAATCAATTTAACAATACTTCATGTGGGATGATGCTTTGTAATTGCTTCATCTTCCCTAACATGTAAAACATACCAAACAGATTTTGAAAATTGATTTAAATGTATTGGTTCTTAAAATGTGTTTTCGAAGCCAGAAGATTGGGCTTGTCTTCAAGGGGTAGCATCCTACCAAATACATTTACATCTTGAACTCATGGCACAGAAAGAATTTTTCTAAGAATGGGAATCTTGGGCTATTAAAGTTCTAAAACACTTTTAAATTGATGCAAAGAATGGGAATCTTGGGCTATTAAAGTTCTAAGACCCTTTTAAATTGATGCATGCAGACCTATTAGAGATTAGTAAACGAAGTACAGTCGTTCCTCCAACTCATTATATCTCATATTACCTGAGCTATCAATCCCCACACAATCTGATTGCTGCAGACTTCATAAACACACAAAAGGTTTTGCTTAGGTGTTTGCTGAATGGTTGTACTTTAAAACATTTATACTTCAGCAGTTGATATTCTAGCCAAGAAAATGGATGATCCATTACCAAATAATAACACTATTTGGTCACGGAATGATATTACCAATATCTTTCGTGAACATCATTTTCCTTGAGTTTTAGATGCAAAGATCTGAGCACAAGTCAATGAGATTGTAAAGGTCATCCATCTGATAAGTTTTTGCAAGTAAGCATGTGTTTGCCAATTTTTTGCCTCAGGACCATTCAAACACAGTAATCCATTTTTGGGGTATCTTTCAAGAAGTAAAATTAATTAAAAAGATCATTCATGAGCCTTAAAACTTGTTTATCAAATAATTGCATTCTTCGCCGAACAGTTAGCCATTAATATGATTCTAATTGTAAACAGGGAACTATTTCTAAGAACCATTTACATTTTATTGAGAACATTATGTGTACAGTGAATTGGGCAATTAGAAAAAATCATCCGTCTTAGACACAGCACTACACCAAGTGGACTATAATTTTCTAACTCGCAAATAAACTTTGAAGTGTCACATCGAGGAATTCAAACTCAAGATGGAGAAGTACCACTGCAGAGAAATATGCGTCTGCAAGCTTCACTTTGCTCGTGTTTTGTTGGTCACTGGTGAATGTAGAAGAGGAAAACATAAAAGTGGTGATCCAATCACACCACCTTAGCATCGTACACTCTTTGACAGTTTCCTCACAGTACTGAATGATATGGGATGCTCCACGACACTGATTGGGGACAAATGTAGATGTGTATGAACAATTCTACAATGTGGCATTGAAGAATTTGCAATTTAGGGCAATCTTTTGGATATCTAAACATTCATAAGTAGAAACCATAGTGAATGGGAGAAACCCCAAAATCCTTCATGGGTTGAGCCCCAGTTAAAAGGGACAGCCATTTCTTCTAATTAACCATTTCAATCAGATAGATAGGATCACTGGACAGGACAAAATCATCAGTACTGCAAGGCCCATCACATCAATGGCCAATATCAATGATCCATTTGACATATAGTTCCTCAAGTTTCAATGCACAATCTTTTTCTAACAAAGATGAAAAGGGGATTACTCTTCTAATTTCTAATTAGCAAATTCAACAGAGAGAGAACAATCACTTTCGTATATTAAAAAGAAGGAGATGGGCGATGAAAGGCCGACCTGAAGTGAGGTCAGTTGGTGGAATCAGAGTCGTTGAAGAGGAGGCGAAGCCTAGAAGTGAAGAGGCCGGTGGGGTCGAGGGAGGCCTCATGGAGGAGGCTCTTCTTGATGTTGGACATGCGTTGGGAGAGGGCTTCTTGCTCTTCCTTGAGGGACGAAGTATCTCATGTAAGTTGTTGATTCGGTACTTCTGACCGAGTGAACGCATGCTGAGTAGGAGGATGCCAGTCATGAAGAAGAGCTGGATGAAGCTGTCCTTCCTCTTCATGGCATTGGCCACAAGACCCAGATGAGGCTTTCTAGTAGTGCTGCTGCTACTCTTCTGCCAACCTCCTCCGACGATCTGATGACGACGACGATGGAGCAGTAGATGTCATCTTCTACCTCTTACCGCTCTCTCTCTCTCTGTCAAAATCTCAATTCTCAAGTGTCGGGGTGCAGGACACCAGGACTAGGGTTATGATCTGTGTATTCCGTGCTGCATATGCAGCACCAGGTCGATGTGGCGTCGATAAAATAAAACACCTAAGTTTTACGTGACACGTGAGTTCGAATATCGTGTGAAGCCGAAGTGAGACCCTGGATGGATCTTATGCTGCCATCTAACGGTAAGGATAATCTCAAATCAGAACAATTTAGATACTCGAATTTACATAGAAATTTTATGCTGTTTGCATTCATTGAAAATTATTTATTTTCTTTGTCTCACATGATAGAAAGGAATTCTAGTTTATAGTTAAAAATCAAGGATTTTATATATTGCAGAAAATAATAATTTTTTCAGAAACTAAGGGTTTCAAATCTTCAAAATTAGCAATCTTAAAATTTAAATAATTACTGATTAAAACTACGTAGATTTTTCCTACACAAACATGCCCCTGTATCATCAATTTTTTCATCATTAACATTTACTTCAAATAATTAGTGAAGCACTTATATTTTACAATACTTAAGAAATATAGTCGTTGAAATGTCGTATAAATTGAAACCCAATTAGAAAAGAATCTCAATTAAATCAAATCAAATCATAATTCACAAAAGTAAAGTAGAAAGCTTGGTCATAAGTTTAAAGTTGTGATTTGAAATGCTACAAGTAGATATTAACTTCCTCTACTGAAGAATATTGAAATTGAGATTATAATTTAAAACATAAATAATATAAGCCATACAAATGGATAATCAATAAAATTATAATTCATCAATAAAATGAATTATCGTATAACAAAAGAGGGATATTAACATTTTTTTAATGTTTGTTTCTTTACTTTAAAAACTAACCATGCATATTGGAAAAAATTACTCGCTGTTCTACCATAACTTAAAATTTTAACTTAAAACTTAATTTATAGCTATTTAATCTTAACAGTTGAAATTAGTAAATTTATTTGAATTTTTCAATGATGTCTGCCAACACTGACTGTTAAGATCAAATGATGAAAAATTGCTTTTTAGAATAAAATCTTAATTATTAGTAGTCATTAAACCTATTTTCAATCTACACGGTTAGATTTTTAGATAAATAAACAAATATATATATATAATTTTGTAATGGATCATAAATATGTCATTTGTTGGTGCATATAAAAATAAAAACATATGTTACAATGGTATAGTTCATGGTTCAAGTTATCAACCGATACGCACCTTAGTGTTTTCACCAGGTACAGATTGTTGAAACAGGCTGTATTATCTCCCAACACATATCATATCGACCGGTGGTGGTTATTTTATTTTAAATTAGTTTCAAATGTTTTTCAAGATATTTTTCACCGATATTTTGAATTTAAAAAGGTTCAAAAGGAAGTTATCAATTTTAGCATTATTTTCATTAATTTTGACCATTTGATTTTTTTTTTCGAGATGCAACTCTGAGATAATCTCAAATTTTGTGTTATTTGTGAAAATAATTTAATGAAATAATATTTAATGCTTATGGAATTCGATGAAGATGTGTTAATATCATTTAAATAGTTTGTAAAGTTCCTACCTTTTTTTTTTTTTAATGAATAAAAGTCAGTATTTTAAGATATTTTATATTTTCAAGATTCTTATCGAAAAAAAGAATGAAATGGCATAAATATTTATATAAAACTGAAGATCTCTAAATGTGATTGGTAGAGATTTTTGAGTCTTTGTGTAATTTCATATTAGATGTTTTCTCTGGTTTTCATCTTTATAAAATTTATAGATATTTTTTTAAAATTTTAAAATATTTTTCAAAGTTGAAAGACCATTGAGATTTTGACTTTCTATAGTCTACAATTTCATAAAAATGGTTGTTACTTTTAAAAATGACGATGCTTACTCTAGATTTTTCATTTTTTTATTATTTTTCTTATTTTTTTAACATTTTTTCAAAGGAAAAAAAAATAAAAAAATGAGAGTCATGGTAAATATCGCCGGAGATTTAATCGACGAATGGTATTTTCTTGGAAGAAAATTTCGATGGATTATTAATTTCTAAATTAGTAAATTCTAACGAGTGCGCGCACTATGCACACGGCACACAGTGAGGCCGGTGATGGCGCAGATTGAAAGAGAAGGCATTGAAAATCGTGTTGTGGATTTAGAAAACAAGCAGGTTTTGAAACTCTTTTCAGGTCCGCAGTTACCCAGTCAGATAATCACGATTACGAGAAAAAATATATCATGCACCTCAGGAGCATGAAAAATCATAGTCCTCACTTATTAAAGAGCACAGGCCTGCTGCTGCCCCTTGGCCAACCACCCTGGGGGAAATGGTTAATAGGTAATCATCACATTGGAGTAAATAAGATAATAGTATCATTTAAAATATACAAATAAAGTTTATTTTTTAAATTCAATATTCACTAGTTTTAAATATAAGATATAAAATATAATTTTGAATTTTGTAAAATTATTAAATCTATTTTTAGATTTCATAAAATTATCAAACCTATTGTGTAGATGAATTAATTGAGTGGAGTGTGGCAAATTTTAATTAAAATGTTTGACATCTATTTTTTTTTAATATATAATTTTCATTTAACAATTAATAAAATATTTATATTTTAAAAGATGAACTCCACTTGTCCCATGAGACATCATTTGAGATTATTCCTCCCGTTAAAGTAGTATAAATAGAAATATATTATTTTAATTAAGTAATATTAATTATTTTTGTATAATACTAGGTGATTTAGTAGATTTTATTGTATTGAATTTAAAATGCCAGAGTCCTCTAAAATAAAAAATTAAGATTATAAAATTATTTTCATTCATAAGATAGAAGTAAAATAAAATTCAGAATTATGACCAATTTTAATAAAAAAAATCTACATGTGAAGTATTTTAAAATTCTAAATTGAGATGGTGGACTCAGCATTTAAATATAATTGCTCTCACATTTAGTGTATGAACTCATACAGTAGTTTATTATGACAAATTTGATCATTTTAATTAGCTGTCTTAAAAGATATACAATAAACAAGTTAAATTCGTTAGTGAAAAATACCTAGTATTTCAAAATATTATGCATAATAATTCATAAGGGTACAACCCACCTTGTATTTGGATCAATTAAAAGGTAAATCTATTATTTAACAATTAACAACTATTTAAATTCACTTATTGAAAATTTAAAAGAAAGACTGGAATTCCTTTTTCTTCCTCTTTAATTTTTTTTTACGATTTTCTTAGAATTTGTAAAAAAAAAAAAAAACTTAAGAGTTAAAGAGGTGAAAAAAAATTGATCATAATAAAATTATTGACTTTTTGTAATAGGAAGATATTTTTATCCTAAATTAATAGCGCACATTGCCACTAGAAATAACGAATTTTAAATAGAGTTCGTCTTGACTTTAAGCCAATTGTGCCGCCGTCTAGGGCCCTTCAATGTGACTAATCGGCTATTTGCCCCTCATTTGCAATGTTCTCCTAGAGCATCCACCGTTACATTACAGGTAGAGCTTCTGAGATTTGATACTGATATTAAGGTGTTTAAAAAACTATTAAATAATTAAATAACTTTCAAAATTTATTTACCAAAAAAGCAGTTGATGTACTAAATTTTTAATGGAAAGAATCAGAATTATTGAGCATAAACGTAGACTTCTCCGGACTCCAAATAATTGAAATAAATCTTGCATGATCAAGACCGTGCCGAGTCGGAGAAGTCTTCCTGCATCGTGGGCCCACTTATGAACGTTGTCGTCAAGTCATCACCGTGTTCTGCTTCACCACTTTAGAGCACATGCACATGTACCAAAATAGCAGGAGAGATCGAGTGTGAGAAAGGCGAGTGCAGAGTTTCAGAAGCATTCGAGGTGTACTATTTTCATTTCCCTCCCTCCCTCCCTCCCTCCTTTAATCCATACCCTCTTCATAAACGGCAATTCTATTCGACATCCAAACACTCCCTAATATCCGATGAATACAAACATAATACTTAGTTAAAGATTTAAAACAAATCTCTATTCACCGATCTTTTTTTTTCGTTTTCTCTTTTCATCTTTGTTGTCAACCGGCGACACGATTGCACGCGAATCCGATCGGAGGGGACGAGCTGGCCATGTCTTCTCCGGGTCGGTCTCCACGGCGGCGGTCTACTACGTGCAGAGCCCGTCGCAGCACGACGTGGAGAAGATGTCGTTCCAGTCGAGCCCATGGCGTCACCCTCACCAACATTACCAGTCTTACTATGTTCTCCCATCCACCACTCCCGAGAATCGTCTACGACTCGGTTCTCTGCCTCTCAAGCACTCCAAGACCGGGACGTGGAAGAAGATGCTGCATGAGACTGGAAAAGATGGGGACGACGACGACGACGAGGAAGACGACTCAACCCATCGCATGTCGATGCCGAAGTTCTACTTCTTGTGCTTCGTCTTGTCCTTTGTCCTTCTCTTTACTACCTTCGCTTTGATCTTGTGGGGGGCCAGTAAGCCCTACAAGCCCAAAATCTCCATGAAGGTTGATGCCTTTCCTGCTTTTTTTTTTTTTTTCTTTGTGCTTCTGAGTTCTGTCTTCGTCATTGACCGAGTTAACTCAACTCGGTGAATCTAGTAGGAAGATCGTCGACGATATGCCACATGCGTTTTCTCCGCTTTCCCTTTTTATTATGACAACAGTAGTAATAACATACTGACTACGTTTATGTCATGAATGCTGAGTCAACTCACGATTGAATCGGAAGGATTTATTAGAATGTTTAATAGTAACTGTTATACCACAGCAAAGCGAATCTTCTGGATGAGTATAAGATAAAACTTTCCGTTTGTAGCACTGTAAATACTCGGTTTGACTCGTTCGCTTCCGTGTTTTACTCTGGTAACGCGGACTCAACTCAATCAAATAGTGAGTGAAATCGGAAATAAGTTGAAATTTTCCGATTTTGGTCGAGTCAAGACTCCTCTGACTCGCCCGAGTCTGGCATTTATGAAATATTTTAATGGCATGCGTTCCGTTTCGTTTCGTGTTGTTTTTAACCTTTTGTGTTGTTGCAGAGTATCGTGTTTGAGAGTTTCAATGTTCAAGCGGGAATGGACGGCTCGAATGTCCCGACCAAGATGCTGTCTCTTAATTCAACGGTCAAGATGTCGTTCAGGCCAACCTTCTCGGCGTTATGCCTCTACTCCCATCATTCTTTTCCAGCTCAAAGTCGCCTCCGGAAACGTGAGTTTCATTTCTACCCCCTTCTTTTGTTACAATAAATCTGTCTTTTCTGCAATCGTCTGCTAAATTTTTATTTATAGAAAGTCTTTTTTTATAAAAAAATAGCGAAATCTCTAATTTTGTAAATGTTCCGTTGACTTTAGTATATACTAAAACTAATAGTTAAAAATAAATAAATAATTTAAATATTATTGACCATTTTAAAGATTAGTGCCTCCATTGGTGGCCTACAAATATTTCATATTTTTAAGATTAGAAAGCAAAGTTATTCACATTGAAAAACTTAAATATATTTCATAAATAAAGACTAAATTTATATTAAAAGATATTTTTCCTTAATTGGGACGTGGGCCCACACGATGATGCGGGTTTACAAACGTTTTTTACGGCCGATATATCTTAGCTGTACATACATTTATCGATTGTACGAGGAGATATCGGCGATAGAGCAGTTAGAAAAATATTAGGAGAAAGATCCGTCGTTGCAAACGGTTTTTTCCTTCTGTCTAGATAAAATTTGACAGCTGGTGACGGAGACTGTCCAGTGGGCCCGTTAGACTTTTGGCAAACAGTGCACAAAGGTGGTCCAACTGCTTTCTTTATTAACCTTGTCCTTTTGTCTTCATCTCTGACGGTCGTCCTGTTTTTTTTCTTTATAAAAAAATACTCTTTTAACGAGATATACTGTTACACAGTTAATGAATTTTACATATTGATCTTGAAAATGTGATAAATATAAATTATTAATTTAAAAAAATTAAAAGCAAAAAAGAAAGTGATCAGATGAAAAAAATTTAGTACACAATTTATTATGTCACTCGTTACATCATATTCAATTATCTGAGCTCCAAGACTCATTTGTGACATTTTATTAAAGAGTTTCGATAGAATTTTTTTTTATTGGAGCTTTTATTACTCACATATTTATATATAAAACTGGACTTTATTTTACTTTGAACTTGGGACTTTAAAATTTAATGGGTCGAGAGAACTTAAGAAATGTGAACAACTTATACTTTATTGAACCATTGAAATTTATTCTATCTGACCATGCAGTGTGGATGGATGGACCATCTGAAAAGTGGATTCTGACATGGTAGCCCCCATTGGGACCATAATAAATTCTACAGTAATTGCACTATTGGGAAATGCAAAATCCTCAAACCATGGTTCGCATGCAATGGAGGAGGCCAAATTTTGGGTTAGTGTGGGTGGTGGCATGATCCATTGATTATGGAACCCTCTAAATCAACTATGAGGGTTAAACTTGTCATATGTACTAACTTGTGGGCTTGTGCTCTAATGATCCGGATTGTTAATGTGGTCAGATGTAGTTAGACCTGGCAATGGGGTCAAGTTGGGTTAGGATCTATTTTGGATCTTGTTAAATAGGTTGAGTCTCTTCGGTTTTTTAATGGGACATACCCTACCTCTTAAATTGGTATAGATTTCATATGATTGCATGTGTTGCATTAGATGTGACAATAATTGAGTTAGTCGGGTCTATCCGTTAATTTTTCCGTTTGGATTGCATCTAACTATTTATTAAATTGTTCATGTTGGGTCGGGTCATTTATTAAAAAATGGATTGATTTGGGTCAGGCCAAGTTAAATTTTGCTAGGTCGATATGGAGTCTTGTTTTTTTGTTCATCTTAAAAGTATATAAGATTTATTTTAATCCATGGATCATATTGTATCAATACTTTTCCTCTTGCTAATGACTACAATTATGCAAATGCAATGAAAGTGGTTTTAGTCATGAAACTCTGCCATTCTACTAAAGATAAAATGTCGTTTCTCATATCACATGTTTCGGAGTAGATTTTTAGTTGTTGAAACCTTTTATTGTATGAGAGTTGGATGGTGCTGTATTCGGACGGGTTGGGCTGGGTTTATCCAAAAAAATGGCTTAGGCCAGCCGATCTGACTTGACCTAGAGCCCAAGAATTGAGCCTGACCTGTTTAGCCTGATTTTTTTTTTTAACTAAAAATAAAATAAGAAAAAAAACAAGATCTTTTTTCTTTTTCGCGACGAGGCATGACTCTAATTACGGCTAGTGACAGAGAACTATCTCCAGTCCTGAAGCATCGAATTTTTTGATGCAATTAGTGTATGCAGCAACCAAACAGGACGCATCTCTTTAAAGTTGCACTTCTGGTGAACATTTTTTGGTGTATTTTGCAGATGAAGCCATTCTAGAGTCTCGCAAGAGCCAGCGGCTGATATCTACCGTGGTGGAAGGGACACAGATCCCTCTTATGGTGTCGGCGCAAGCATTTCAGGCCTAATGAACATCCCGTCGACGTGCCCCTTGGTCTCACATTTGTCATCAGATCGAGGCATATGTTCTCGGCAAGCTTGTCAAGCACACGTTCAAAACCAACATTCATTGCTCTCTCACCTTTAAACAGAGCGGCTTGGAAAGCTAGTTGATTTGAAGAATTTGCCGGTTCGACTGATTTTTATTATCAGCTCCTTGAGCTTTTTGGCCCAACACCCAGATTCAGCAACTGGCTTACAGACAAGAAATGAAGGAGTGTAGAGGTGTTCTGCCTCAACATGTTGGATTGTTTTGAATCGAATCAAATTGAATTGAATTAGTAAGCATATTTTTTACCACAATGGAAAAATAAAATAGGAAAACCAGTTATATTAAAAATGAAAATATATCTATAGATGTCTTTTTCTTCTCCAACTGTAGATTTTCAGTATGGTCTTAAAAAGACAGCATGATAGGAGTTTGGTACAAATTTTTTTCTTGATGATCGAAGGTGTTCAGGAGAGAAACTAATTTTTTTAATATATTTTAACGGGCAATGAAGGAAATTTTTTTTTTTTAAATATATAAGTTTTATGTATAATAATATATTAGGTGGAGTTACGAGATGGCAAGTAGTGTTTTCATTTTTTTAAGAACATATAATGATTTCGAGGGTATAAAATCATTTGGAGTTGAAATTTAGTCCATCTCTATCTCTTTAAGTTTGATTTCAATTATTTTATTGGACTTTAATATAGTCTTTAGAAACATTAGGAAAAAAAAAAATGACTCATCGTGGCCTATATAGAAGTGTGTATATATAAAGATAGAAACACTTGTTGTATTTTTAGTCATCTAACCAAAGACCATGATTGAAATTGAAGATTTAAATAGCTAATAATATTTTTTAGCTTGGTAAATCTAGAGTTTTTAATGTTTCTTTTAATATGTTGTCTACTATAAATTACCTTGCATTTTTGAATTTTCAAGATTTTCATTGTAAATTATATTTTTAAAATTCTAAATTTAATAATTTTTAAATTATGTCTTAATCAATGTGATTAAAGTGATGTTTATTGAATGTTTTTTCAACATAAAAATGTTCACTCTCTATAGTTTGAACTCGACGTGTACAGATAGAGAGGTTTACAAATGTCCTAAAGATTGTTGGGTTGGTTGGGCCTAGTTGATCAGCCATTTTTATTAATTAATATTATTATTGTTTTAATTTATCATTATCTGCTGGAATATTCTACCTTACCTTCCATGGAAGTTACACCTAATGGTCTTCAGGCCCCTCTCCATGTGAATTACACCAACCACCTAAAACAGATTCAACAATTTCGTTTTGGTCCATTTTTTCCATTAGTTAGGCTAGAGAGACATTCTAAAGTAAGATTATTATCATTGCTTTCTATAAAATGAATGATGGGTGTTACATGATTAGATGTATATGATAGTTAATTACATAAATATAAGAAGCATTTCATTATCAGTAATAATCAAAGCTATATAATTTTTATTTTAAAATTTTGATAAATATAAACTCTCGATTCTTAAAAGTTTAAAATCAAGAGATGAAATGATTAGATGGGGAAAAAACTTCATATACTCTCTAATCATATGGTTTTCTTTACATCTCATTCAACTGTGTGATGTCAAATAGATATTTAAAGATATTCTCAATATCAAATCTTAATTGAGAAATTTTAGTAGAGTTTCCATTTCCACATCCATGAAGAGTGACGACTTAACTTTACCTCCTTAATGACTGTAAAACATGTTGTTTAAATTGGAAATATTTGGTGGGCCATGAATTCTTGTAGCATTCCGTCTTTCTTCTAATGATATAAACTCTTAATAGATTTGGGACACGTGTCCATTCCCAATTTTTTTATTACGATTACGTACAAAATGGACGGTTGGGAATAGAATCTAGATGGACCTTCTTCCCAAGTACTTGTTGCCGTTTGGAGTTCCCTTCAATCCAAAAGTCTCTCTATTTCTATTTATCTTTCAATCTATTTATTAAATCTCCATAAATCGATCCTTCGCTGGGTTTTTGCTTGTGGATTTTCTAATGCTGTGTCCCGATGACGAGCGTCAGTTTCTGCCGTCCAGTTGGGGACGATAGAGAGCAGGGCACACAGAGATGCTGGTTGCTCTTTCCATGTTTATCGGATCCGGGTATCTTCTATTGCTCTATATTTATTTATTTACTTATTTTTGATTCTTTCATCTGGGTTTTTCTACTTTTCACAGTTTTAAAAACCCTTTTAATGGTTTGGCGTTTCGGTTTGTGGATTTTGGATTATGGGTTTCAGCAGGAGAGCTTCTTGGGGCTTGAAGTGGCTTTGGTAGTCATGCATTTGATCTTTGTGGGTGTCTTGTTTCTGGTCGATAGAGGTTTGATAGAGAAAACTCGAAGAGAGCCATGGTATTTCGATTAATTTCATACCATTCTCTCTCTTATTTGTATATATTTTTGAAAGTATACGCAAAATTCTATCAACTTATGTTTACCACTTCTAATTGTAAGAAACTTTATAAAGAAAGTGCCTTTTTGTATTTTTCTTGCTCAAATATACTACTTAGTAAAAGTAAGAAAGAAGATCAAAAAGTAAAAATAATTGAAACGTTGGGCACAACATTTCTAATTAAAGTCATAAACGAAAGCTACATAAGAATTTCAACTAAAGATCGAGCTGCTATATTGTGAATAAAATCTTTCTGTATGTATCTTGATTTGGGAATATGGTGTTTCATATCTCTATTTTTCTTATCCAGCCACTACTGGTGATGTATTTATGAATCTTAGCCTAGATGTTTATGGGGACAATGAAGATCAAGGGTTACATTGGATACTGATAAAGCAGTCAAAACTCCCGATGCATTTCAGTAAGAAATTTGCTGATGGTTGATCTTACTGCACCTCCCTAAAGAAAAAGCTTGACGTTACAATGTTTTTAAACAAATTTAAAAGAAGAAAATTTGATAGTGTCATTGGAGCTTGCACAGAGCTCAATCTACTTGCCTTTTTAGTTTATTGTCCCTTTTAGAAAGGTGTGTTCAGTTGCACTTCCATTTCCAATTGGGAAAGGTTTTAGATGCCATGGCTGATATGCATCTTAACCAACAGTCTACTTTCTTCGATACTGAATTTGTGTAAATGATGTTTGAGTTTTGTCCAGCAATACAGTCTCTCTCTCTCTCTCTCTCTCTCTCTCCAGCTATCTTGAAACCTTCGATACAAGCATCGGCTGATATCCTAGATATCCAGCCAGTACCTCTTGGGTTTCATATAAGTATGAAAATCTCGGTACATTGGTTATAAGTGGTACAGAATATGCTATGGGCACCGAACAGACTGAAATAACAGCCGATATTTGTCAGTTTTTTTTTTTTGATGGCTAATATTTCCATCTCATCTGGATTTAAGTCTCAGTAAAAGCTTTTTAAGTTTATTGCATTTTCTCATCATTTTAGTATATTTCCCAGATTTGATCTTTACTAATACACAATTTCCTAAATGTAAAATTTCTTACAATAAGATATTGGTTGAAAATGCATATTTTGGTTTACTATAGTGGACTGCAAGGTATATTAGATATATCCATTTGTCCGTCATTTCTTATGTCAAATCACCATTTTCTAAGGTGCCATTTTTTATTATTAAATTTCAGGTATACTACAATATACTTGGGACTGTTATTTGTAACTTAGTCAGTATTTCATTACATCAGCTTCCTCTCCAGGGTATTGTGATTTTTGTGTACCAATCTTCTTGTTGTGACAATGAGTTTCCGTGAAAATGTTCTTACCTTTTTATGCCATTCTTTATGTTAGGTATGTCATTGATGCAATGAGGGCTGTGAATGAAAACATGCAGCATTCAGTAAGACTCAAGTACATGTAAGTAAGAGATTTTTTTTTTTTTTAAATAAATTAGCACATGCGACATGCTTTAACTACTAGTTGAAACTTGAAAAATATCAGTATGATAGCATTATTTTAATGATTGACTGTTCTCGGTCTACATTGAATTTGGATCATTTAGTGTTGTAGCACTAGACAACTTATGTTGCTACCGATCACCCACTGCCGTGTGGACCATGCAAGGGTGAATTGGTAATCAAAGAAAATTTTGTAACTTCCCCATACTGAAATGACAATTCACTATGAATGGGTCCACATAGCAGTAGGTGTGGGTGGCACAAATTATCTAGTTCTACAGCACTAGAGGATACAAACTTGTTACCTTACTACTTTCTTTTCTGACAATCAAAAAACAGAAAGACTGTGATAGCATTCTCGTGTGTAAAGGAACAATTGGCTACTATGATCTACACCTTACTACTTTTTTTCTGACAATCAAGAAAAGGCAGTTATGCTTCGAGCAAAACCAAAGCTTGATTTCCCATATGGATGCTCCAGAAGGGAAGAAATGTTCCTGGAATGAATCCTAATCCCTGGGTAAAGCTAGTCATGGAATGTACCTCTTGGATCATCAAGCAGGTAGACACTCCTTTTAAAGCTTAAGTTTATTGTGATTTTGGAAACATAAATATGGAAATTTGCAAAGGCTATGTGCATATGTAGATGTATAATGAACTCCTTGCACATATATATTGCTATCAGACACAACTTGTTTGAATGATTATGATTTTATAAAATTGCAAGACAAAAACATATAGCATATGGCAACAATCAAATGAAAATGCTTTATGCATGCCAATTTCTTGCAAGATCGTGTTTTGAAGGACAGTTGGATAAAAAACCATTCCAGGTTAACTGATATATAAAAATGCCTTTTATGGGTGTGTCATTAATGCATTGTCACTGACATGGATATCTCTTAACTACTACTGTGTGCGGGACAACTATGGGTTTGAAGGAATTGAGAGTATTGCTCAAAACATGGTTTAAAGTTTATAGAAGGTTATAGCTAGATGATTAGATTCATGGAGAGGAAAGTAGAATGGAAGGTCTTAAATTATTTGTTTGGAGATTTAAAATTATAGCTATAATGATTTGGTTAGGCTGATTTTTTGACATCCCTAATCCATAGATAGACTTTAGTAGTTTCTTGATTGGTAATAAGGCACACAATATCTCATGCATGTGTATATCACCAAAGGCATTTTCGTGTCTATTTGGGGCTAGTTTTTTGCTTTCTATATATTTTTCTGAAAGGTTTGCTTTCTATATTTCTACTCAGCTCTATCAAAAATTGTATTTGGTTTTTTTTTGAAACATAGACTAAACATCATTAAAAATATAAAGAGAATACAAAAAGTACAAAGCGGAGTCCGAGTATAGGAGATATATACTCAGAGTTAGCAAATAAAAGGAAAAACAAACAAACAGAGAATAAAGAGAAAAAAACCACAAGCATCCTCCCAACAAGGATCCAAAAGAAGCCCCCAACCATAAAAAGTACAATGCTAGTGGGAAGAGAAGAACTCCAAAGATAGAGAATGTGAATCAATACTCGCTTTCGCCAAAAAATCAGCAACACCATTTGCTGATCGAGGGTATAAATAAAGGAAAACCTCGCCTACAATATACTGTGTCTTTCCTTATTACTTCGATCCAAGTTTAAAAGTTTTTTTCTCCTATTAGCTTTTACTAGATCTTCAATTCTTTGTACTAGGGCAGTTTTTGGCCTTCTTTGCCCAGGTCATCTTAAACAATATTCCGTCATTCCATCATCAATGGAGCTAATTTTTATGTTCTAATGTGTGTGCACCCACACACACTCTAAATATGGATATGGCATGGATACATGAATGTGAACATGAAATTCCATTTTTTGCATGTTCCCAATTTCAAGTGCAAAATTATAATCTTTTGAATTTAGTCATTGATAAAATAAGGACTTCTTTTTTACCCTCTTTTTCTTTGAAAATTAACTATGAATATCATGAAAGGAAGGAAAGATACAAAAGTAGATGAAGGAGAAGGATATGAGGTCCAAATTTCACCTTGAAGAAAGAAGAAATGAAAGAAGAGTACATGCTCAAGAAAGCTTAAATAATCCAAAAGAACTCTAGAATCATTTGCTGACATTTTGACATGAGTAGGACCCACAAAAGGGTCATCTTGGTGGAATTCTCTCCCCTTTCTTATATGAAAGATAGCAAATGTCATATTTTCCATGAATTATTTTACAACCCATTTGACATTGATTAAGCCAATATCCATCATTGAGTTAGGACATGGTTTTTCAAAAACTAAGTTTAGGCCATTAAATAAACCTAAGAACTAGGATCAACAAATGGTGATGATTTTTGCATAGTCAATGTCATAAGATACCCCTTTATCCCCATGATTGGCATTCACTCAGGGGGGTGCCATCCATTTTTTTGGTTCTTGGATGCTCCCCACTCTCTCTCTCTCTCACACACATTTTCTGAATTTGTTGCGGAAAATTCAGAGAGTTCCTTGGATCTTTTTCCCTTCCAATGCTAATTGACATTTTCCCAACTTTCGACAAATAGAAACTCAATTAGAAAATAAGAACTGATCTAATTTCACACCGAAAAAATAGAAAGGCCCACAAATTTCATCTAGAAATTGACACCTTCAAAATCTGCAATGAAAAAGTTTCCAATGAACTAGAATCACAATTTCTTGAATTAAAATTTAAATATGCAATTTGAAAACACAATAATATTTGAATTATTTAATGCAGAATTTGAAAGTATGCTTTCATGAATTTAATTCAATTCAACACAAAATTGAAACTAGAATTCAAAGAAAACCAAAAAAACTTAATTTGGAACTCCAAGAAACTTTTCGCTTCCTTAACTTAATTCTCGAATTTGATGTGTATAATGATCGACAACCTTAATTTATAGGTGCCGGTGAAGAGAGAAAGGAGAATAATAGGGAAATTGGTGTGAATGGGTGGTGCTACTCCTAGGTGTTGCTAATTACATAAATATCAAAGAGTTTTCTGTCACTTTTACACTAGATTAGAGACTTGGTCATAACTTTGTCTACGTATATTGGAATTGGTGCTAGGGTTTTGGCCTCCTAACTCATCGTGTGGGGTCTCATTTGCTTCCATAGTGGTCCTGGGCCCATGGGTAGAGTCCATATGCAATAAATCACCAATTTGGAGCCCCAATGGGACGGTTTTTAGGTCCACTTTGCGCGGTCGAAAATCATGTAGTTTTCTTGAACGTTTGCTCTCCTATCTTCAGTGATTGCCTCATCACCAATCATGGAGGGGCATGGGTATAGGAAGGTATTCATTTGTGGGTAATGGGTCTACAAAAGTTCATGTTTACTCGACGGACCTAAGTGGTGAATTAGTGTTCCTTGGTATTTGAAGGGTGGCATTTTTTATATATTGATCCAATGGTGTATACTAGTTATGTGTTTATTTATATGGGCATATGATAATTCATAGGTGGGTTAGTCTCTTTAAGGTTTGGATGATCATAGATGGGTTTTGTTTTGCTTGTGGGATTACTGGATGTTTACCATTTATACATCATGAGAGATGAACAAAGAGGCCCCAATCACAGTTCATTGGGTGCATGTCAATTACATGGGGGGTTTGGAAGGTCGATCGCTAGATTTATTATGAGTGAAATTTCATTCTTTATTATGGCCAACAACTTTGCACTTCAAGGTCTAGTGGTTGGTAAATGGATATGTAGTTTTTGAATTGAAAATCCAATTACTTTTAAGGGGGGATAGGTGCTTGTTTGGGATGTATACCCAATCTTGGGTATGTGACACTGAAGGGTTTTGATCGAAGTTGTTAGATCTGTTACGGTCCCTGTTTTGATTTACATATAAAGTTGAATGTTTGTGTATTGGCCGTTTGGCAATTCTTTTTGGAAAAGTTGGTAAAAAATAAAAATGGATAATTTGATAAAAATAAAAAATAATGAAATTAGAACAGTATTAAAATAATTGTTTCACCATTAACACTGGAAAACTAAACTAATATTTATGAATACCTCTGTTTGCTTGTAGCCCAAAATCACCATGGCAATCTACTAATGACATTCATCAGACCATGAATGTAATTGATATTAAATTATTTATAATTCAATTATCAAATTTGGCTTCATCACTAGATCATGTTTAACAGTAAATTATTGATCAATAAATTTCAAAATATTGTTTAAAACAAATAAAACCTGTAAGTATTACTTTACAACTTGAAAAATAAAGGTCAGTTTTTACTCTTAATATAAAAAGATGAAATTAACATAAAAATAGGAAAATAGGGGTCATGAGAGGAAAGAAAAAAACTAGGTGGGTGGTTTGGCAGTAATTAACACACGTGATAGATAGATAGATAGATAACTTAGGCTTTTGTTGTTGAGAATAATTTTACTCTTTTCCCCTAAATGTTTAAGAACTTTCAAACATCAAGGGTAATATATAAAAAACCCCCCACAAAACAAAGCAATACAGCACTTGATATAGATGGAATGGGACGTGATCTGTTTGTTCTGGCTGGATCAGATGGTGGCAAATCTTTCCTGACCCATTCTGTTTTAGCTGCTAATTTGGAACGTTCTGGCCCGAACAGAATGGAATTGACAACTAAGTTTTGGATTGACTATTGGAGGGTCATGTATATGTCTCTATTTGGCGTTTCTTTAGTGAATTTTACTTTATACATACACATGCAAATATGTCATTACCTGCATTAATTAAAAAAATTCCTTTTGGTTGTGGCAGACAGTGGACTTGCAGTTACTGTAATGTCGTGCAGGTAATAATACATCAATTTTTTATGTCCTTGTGTAAGTTGTTTTAGCCTTTATGGATGCATATATCTGAAATTTGTTTTGCTCCATTTTTGGAAAATAATATTATTTATTATTTGTTTTATGCATGCTTTGCAGATATCTGCTTAACACTAAAGATCCCCTAGGCACTGGTGCGCAAGTTGCAATATGCACACCAGTGCTTAGGGGATCCTTGTGGGGCCCACCATGACCCAATTACACCCCATATTCCCTCACAGCCTACACTACCCCTTGAATTGCACCCATATCCAATTTGATCTCATTTCGAGTTATCTACCCCATCGATCTAATTCCATGAAGTTTGACTCATTTCCACTGCTAGTTAAAGTTGAATAAAATTAATTTTTAGGCCCTTAAAAAAATAGCTTTATTTGTCCGATCAAAATGAAATTTTACAAGCATCATATAGAAGCCAAATCCTTTCAAACTCACTAATCCGTGTGGGCTATGGTGGCTCAACCTAGCGGTGTGCAAGTTTCAACTTGCGCACCATTGCGTACGGGATCTAGGCTCTCCACCTCAATATCATGCCCCTAAAAGTTTATGATCAATCTTATTTCAAGTTGGGGACATTATGTTGTGAATACGAACCCGAGCCATCTAGTTTGAGGATGTAGGATGGATGTTTGTTCTTATGTTCCCTGTTATTGAAGCTACTACTGTTTATCTTGGCCTTGTTTTGACTTTGTGGAACATAATTTTGTTGATTAGGGTTTTCGTACAATACAGTTCTCTAAATGTAATGGAAGGAAGCCAAACACAGAAGCAGGGCACAAAACATGGTTTTGGTGGCGGGTGGGGGGGCTGGGGAATTGATGTGGTGGTAGTATGGTCTAGTATTGGCTGGAGCCAAACTTGGCTTGGTTTTGAGTTTTCAGGGACAGTTCTTTTGAGTTCACCCCAAGTCTGTTCTTGCCTAAAGCCATGACATTCTGGCTTAAATTGGACTTGCACTATATTTAGACAGGAGAAATATTTTAAGCACTTCATCTTTTCTACCTGATAATATCATTCTACGTAACATGCCATGTCACGTGTGATGTGGAAAAATGGTCTAGCAAAAGTCTGTATATTGGGCTAGGTACTTTGCTAACAATCTGGAGATGTTGGCTGGGATCTGATCCTTAGACAGCAGGCTAGGCTGGTTATATTCTTGATTTCTTAATTCAAAGGCCAGGTCTGAATTTTTTCTCCTCTCTCTAGTCAAACTAAGACATAGAGACCAATATGCTAATTATTTAACAAGATTAGATGAGCCAGTAGCGCAAGTGGGAGGTGCTCAATGTTGAGACCATGAAGATTGCAGTTTTAAGTGATGCTATGATGCAGACACTATAACAATCCTTACACATGGGGCCCATTGTCCACTAGTGTGGACAACATTTTAAAACTTTTTACGTTCGTTATTTTCTTTACTTTAAATAATTGTCATATTTCGGGTTTAATACAATGTCCAAATGACAGTTTATTCATTTACCTGTACAACGAGCTCAAGTTTATGTGATTTTGATATGGATTAAATAAGTTTTTTTTTTGGTGAAAGCTAACAGAACCATTTAATTAGCAGTAGAATGGATTTACAATATGAGAAAACAGGCCCAGCGAGTGGCTGGCTTGAGAAGCAAAAAGTTCTAATACAGATAATTATATTATTTGGATTAAGTAAGTTATGGCTCATTTTCTAATGGGGTATTCTGGTGTGACGAGTTAGGGGGATTTCAGGTGTTTTTAATATGTTGTGTGTTTGTGTGTACAAACACGCTTAAAATTTCCTCCCAAGGTGGTCACCGCATGTAACTTCCATGTAGTGATGGCCATGTGGGACTCACCTTGGTCCCAGTCACCGCTTTCCCCTCACACACACCTACCCTTCTAAATTGGATCCTTATCTAATTTGACTCCATTCTGAGTTAGATGGGTCATTGATCTAACCTGATGAAGTTTACGCCATTGGATAAAATTGAATATTTAGGACCTTCAAACACATGCCTTCAATGATCCACTCTAGGTGATTTTTAATAGCCATCCTATTCAAGCAAATGCCTTTCCTACAAATCCACCCACATGGGCCATATAGGCCCCACATAGGAGCACCGCAAATAAGGTGTTGTAAGGGATCTAGGTTTTGTATATGTATATATATATTGATTTTAGACCACTGGAATTATTTTTTATAATTTATGTTTTCTGGCCCAAATTGTCACTGGGGCTCCTTTTGTATTGAAACAATTAGACATCAATCAAAAGTCTGGCTGGTAGAGTTTTAGCGTTTATTCATTGTCTGTGTGTCAACTCTGTCGGTGGAACATTTGGAGACTCTCCTCTGTGTAGCTTGTCATTTTCCATTATATGTGGTTGATTTCATGTTATTTTTGGCTTGGTTTCTTCAAATTTATGTTCTTTCTGGGACATTTTGTGGAGTAATTCTTGTGTTTAGTTTTGAGCGGTTGCCTTCAAACTTTGCATTCAGGTTGTTTTGGCACAATTTTTGTGATAGATTATATATGTCCTCGCTTTTAAGGGCAATTAGAATAAAAAGGTTGATAACTTGCTGTATAAGGTTACATTTGCTACTGCTTAGTTAACATGCATATTATTATTGTTATTTTTTGCAAGATAGTTAACATGCATATTATTTTTAGCAGAATTTTACCTAGAATATTTATTTGATGTATTTTAGGGTTCAATTTTTTATTTGAAGTGAATATAGAATTAAACTATTTATATAAGCTGTGTCCCATATTAAGGTTTTCACTTTTTGTACATGACAGCCACCACGGGCAAAGCATTGTCACGATTGTGATAAATGTATTCTTCAATTTGACCATCATTGTGTGTGGCTTGGTACATGCATTGGCCAGGGCAACCATTGCCGATTTTGGTGAGTTTTACATTCTCATCCTTTGATTGTACAAGATTGATGCACTTCTTCAGACATCAGATGATATTAATTTCTCTTTTTATTTATAATTGACAAGCTCCTATTGTGCTACACTGTCACTTTTCAGTAAGTGGTTAATGCTATCGTTTTCACAGGCATTGGTGCGGGCCATCTCTGGTTAGTTATTTTGTGAGAGAGTTAAGAAAGCTATGCAAAAAGGTTGATTTGTAAAAGAAAAGGACCAATCCAAGTATAATGAGAAAGTCATCAATTAATACAATGCAATAATGGAACCAACCATTGACGGAATAAGAAGTGTGCTGGGATTATGTGGTACAAGTATATATGGAAGAGGGACAAGTAGTTAAGAGAATAAAAAAGAAGGAAAATATGATGGGTTCTTATATGGGATTTGCCAATATACATGAATTTATAGTATGATTCAGTTAGCTACTCAAAATTTAAAATTAAGATTTTACTTTAACAAAATAAAAACTAGAATTAAGGTTCCAAGTTTTTGAACAACCGAAGCAAGTATTATAAACCTAGTTGCCACATGGGGACCAGATTTACAGCACATGGTCTATTTTATGCCCTTGCACTTGAATGAAATCAGAATTAGACTACCATTGTGATTTAGGGCCTATTTGGTAGCTTGGAATTCATTATAACCCTTTTCTTGAATGTTACAAGGTGTTTGCTCCAAGTACATATTAGCAAACAAGGATAGATTCTCCTTCTTGTTCTTCTTGGTAAAATCATTGAAAAATCATGTCTTCTATGAATCCTTTTGTACCCATCTCCATTCCCTACATGCCCATTAAGATCTTAGATATATTTCTTTTTATTTTAATTCATTGATAAAGGTCCTTTTTTTTTTCCAAAAATTCAAAAGAAGACTGTATGGGGTCTGTGTTAAGAAAGCAGAAGCAAAGCAATGCAAAAAAGCAAGAAAAAGAACTACACAAATTCAACAAATTTCTTATTGAATGCAATTTTAGCAATTATAACCATAATTTTTTTGTTTTAACCTCTAGAATATTCTAATTTTAGAATCCTATCAACTGCAATACCGGCCTTTTTTAGAGGCAACCAACTTTCTTTGATTATAAATAAAGGCATAGTATAAGAGAGATACTGTTCTTCGAAGAACAAAAGCAAACACAAGAATCACCGCAGGTCACCACTATACAATCTGCCCATCGAAAAACCTATCCTCAAAAAAAGAAAAAAAAAAATACAATACACACATACACACACATCACATTGAATAAAGGCATAGTATAAGAGAGATACTGTTCTTCGAAGAACAAAAGCAAACACAAGAATCACCGCAGGTCACCACTATACAATCTGGCCCATCGAAAAACCTGTCCTCAAAAAAAAAAAAAAATAAAAAAAAAATACAATACACACATACACACACATCACATTGAGAATCCTTCGTAATTCATATACAATTACTAACAAAATCCACTGATTTATTTACCCCAGCTGTAGAGAGGAAATCTGCTACCGTGTTTGTTGACCTCCTTACATGTCTAAAGGAGACATCTTGGTTCTTACAGTAAGTGATGTCCCTCATAAAAAAGAGCCTTCACGGAGGTCTACTTACCAAACGACCAAGCAATGACATTGGATGCATCTCCTTCAATAATGAAGTCTCATATCTTCTCTTTCCCTCCAAAGAGTGCTTTTCTTATGGCTAAAATTTCTGCGTGATTGGATTCTTTTGTGGGTATGGGTTTTAGAAGAATAACAACATATCACCAAGCTGATTACGAGAAAGCCCCCAAACCTTGCTATCCCTAGAATGCCCTAGCCGCACCATCCATATGAAATTTAACATAAACTTTTGGTGGGGACATTTTCTGAATGACCTCATTTTTGTAGTCAACATGTTTCACTTTTGCAGACAAAGACATTGTCTCCCCCCTGGGAGAATGGGAGCATGCTCCCATTTGTAAAATCAGTATGATGGACCCAGGGCCGGCTCTGGCTATAGGCGAAGTAGGCGGTCGCCTAGGGCCCCCAAATAAATAGGGCCCTCCAGTCCATAAACTACTTTAGTATATGTTAAATAGTTAATAATGTATATTTAAAGCACAAATTCATTCTTATCCAGTTGGTTAGAACGGTTCTTTCCTAAATGTAGGTCCTGGATTCAAATTTGGGCTGCGTATAACAATAGTAATTATTATATTTATCTTTATCGAGTTATTTAATAATAATAATAAAAAATAGTAATAATTTGAATTAATAATTAATACTACTTGAAATCATTTGACTATTTTTAACTATTTCGAATTTAGAACACTCAAAATTGAAAATTTATATATTGATAATTTTTCTACTCAATTTAAAGCATAGGTTTCTTAAAAAATAATGATAATAACAATCATAATAATTATTATTATAATCCTCATTTTATTGAGTTTAATAATAATAATAATAATAATAAAATAATTTTAATTTATAAAGAATCTTTTAAAATATATCTAATCATCTAAATAAAGAGAAAGAGAAATCTATATTGAGTTGACAATTTTGAATTAAAAATAATTTAAAGCTTTTAAAATTTGAAGAGATGAAAAAACATAGCTTTATTCATTTGAGCAATGTAGATTTTATTAGAAGTAATATACAAGTATAAATCATTATAATTAAGATAATTTTTAATTTTTTAAAAAATACAGAAAAATTGAAAAATTAAAATAATAATAATATATTCGTTTCAAATGAGAATTTGCATTAGTGTAACACTTGAATATGATAAAAGATGCAGTACCAAAGAATGAAATGCCAAATTATATAAAAAGAATGAATTGTTGTTTTCCAAATGCATGAATTGTTTATAAAATAATGTTGATTATACCAGTTACAGTTACCTGCGCAGAAATAAGTTTTTTAAAGTTAAAACTAATAAAATCTTATCTTCGGTTTATAATGTCACAAGAAAGATTGAATGGATTAGCTATCTTATCTATTGAAAAATAAATGTAAAAAAAACTTGAATATAGTAATTTAATTAGTAATTTTGCATCTCAAAATAAGAATAAATTTTAAAGAATACTTTGTTATAAATTGATTATGATATTTATTTAGTTTCACACATTGTAAAAAAAAATTGTATGATTTTATTTTTTGTGAGTATATAAAAACCCCATCTTAAAAACTCGCCTAGGGTCCCTGCAATCCAATCACTCTTACAAGAAGTGGATGCTACCCAACTTCTATTCCAGTTTGAGTGACACTCACCATTTTGTTTTATCACATGAAAAATACATCATTAAGTTAATTTGGTTTTATAGTCAATCATGTGATCAAAATGTAATTGATGTGAAGGTGGTCTCACTCCAATTGTTGTGAAATTTAGAGTAGTGCATGTGGATGAGTGGGTTATTTTTATGTAGTGGTGTAGATTCAATGATGGTGGTCCAATACAAGGATTTAACAAATGGGAGCATGTCCCATTTTTCAAGTGGGAGTCAACCTAAGATGACTACCCACTGAAGGTGGGTCGGGTTGTTGTAGATGTGAAGGTCACAGCCTGGATGAAGGATAGCTTTGAGGATGATCAGAGATATTGTTGATTCCTTTGCCAGAATATTGGAGTGGTGTCATTAGGTTGATTCAATTCAACATATCCAGATTCACAGGGATTGTTTGTGTATGAGGGGATCAGGTATGCTTCCATACTGCTCAAACATGTGGGCAGTTTGTAAGGGATCATTTATTTGGGCTGGGCCTGCCCTTCAGGCTATGAGATGTTAGTCCCAGTGCTATCTGACTATTGATGAGGCCTACGTTTCTTGTGCCACCTGTTTTGGAAGTTTAAGAACTTGGCCTTGTTGTTCATACCTATGGACAATGCTACCATATGTGCGTTTTTTGTACTCTATTCACATTTCTCTATCTCATACATTTTCCCCCCTTTAATTGTTCTTGCTTTTTAATTTTAAACATTTTGTTGTAGGTGGTACCTCTTAGGAGAAACCATATTAGGCATTTGGACGTTCATCTTGTACATCACTTTTTTAAGGGCCAGTACTGCAAGGCAGTGGTATGCATTTTTATTAAGATTTTATTTCGTTACAAGAAAAATTGTCCTATTCCACTGTTGTGATTCATGACATCGTTAATGGTGCGAATGCCACTTAAACTTGTAAAACATGAATTCAATTGAAAATCATTCGGAGAATTTTTTTATCTTTTGCAGGCAATTCATTTTTATCTGGTTAATAATATCTATTGAATTTTGAATGGAATTAATAATCAGGTGGAAGGATGCTGTGGTGATACTTCTTTTGGTCATTTTGGGTGTTTCCCTTATTTTTCTGCTCTTACTTCTTGTTTTCCACAGGTTAGATATATTCAACTTGGTCACATGATCATATTTTCAGTCAATGATTTTATTGTGCATGTTTTATTAAAAAAATTATCCATGAGGCTAAATCTTTCTCATCATCACCAATCTTCCTATATGTGGACAACGGTTATCTTTCTAGATGCAGGACCGACCAAGATCTGCTTTCCTCTCCCCTACCCCCCCACCAACACATTTTTTTTGAAGACCAACACACATTTTTCCAGGTTATTTTATCAATTCCAGTTTGTTCCAGTCAGTCCACCCTGATAAAAATCAGGTTAGCTGTCATCCCTGACCATACAGGTTAAGATAACCTCCATGTTTTGGTTTGCCTAGCCTAGCCTTATTCTATGAAAAGAAACCCCTCTCTCTCTCTCTCCCCCCTCTCTCCCTCTCCTTACACATGCCTGCATGCATAAATGAACATCTGCAGACTATCCCGTGATGACCAATGCATGGGGTGGGGTTCCACCTGCACCCAATCCCCTCTACTCCCAATGGATTGGATGCCTTCCCAATTTGACCGTATTTTGAGTTAATCTCACTATTGGATTAAAATAGATTCCTAAAGGATGTTTAAAACCATACTTAGGTCGCATTTAGTAGCCATTCTTATGTTTGACAATGAGAACAAATGATCTAAGCCACATTTTTCCCATTTTACCTCATACTATTCAAGCCATTTCTCCCCAAAATTGATATTGCTAGAATGGATAGTGTCATTGTATGGAAGGGACTGGAGTGGCCTAAATGAGCCATTCCAGAAGCTACCTAATGTAGTTTTTCATGAAATGAGTGGCATGTCAGTGTTCATTCTCATTTTATTCCTCCTACTTCAGCTACAAAACAGGATAAACCATTCCCATGGTCATTTTGGTTTGCCTGTGGATTGGATCATTTTCAACATTTTAATTGCTTGTGTTCTATTTTGGTATATAGAAGTAGTAAAAAATTGTAGAAAGCTAAAAAACTCGAGTAGTTCCATGTGGCTATCATGGTTATGACGACAATGACTTCAAGTAACACCAAATTTGAGATGATTTTTAAGGTGTAATTGTTTTCAGCAAGAACGTTTCCTTGCTTTTTCACGGTTTCTGTTTTCTGTCATTATTGTATGAACTTGTTTCGTTTTCATGGTGAGTCATGAATGGAGGTTATGTCACAGCAGCTAACTTAAGATGTCACATCCAAATGTCTGGCACTAAATATCTTCTCTTGACATTTTTATACAGCTATCTGGTGCTGACAAATCAGACTACTTATGAACTTGTGAGGAGGCGACGCATTTCATATTTAAGGTAATGCAAAGATATCAGGAGTTTCTTTCCTTTAAGTTTGCGTTGTATGATTAATGACACATTGCATGGTCTTGTTGTGGGCCTAAAAGCATGACCACTCCCGGTTAGGGCCATCAGGTATCCCATGCTAGTGGGCTGGGCTTTTGTCATGTAATGGTTTAGTTCATGCCTGATCCTCCAAGAAAAGAAAAAAGAAGAAAAAGGGTTGTGGTTTGGTGCATATCCAACACACCTCCTTTGTCATAGCAAAAAAATGTTCATTCCATTAATGATTTCTCTCTAATAACAGTGAAAATTCTAATTGAGTGCCTTTTGTCTTTCAAATGTTTTTGTTAGCAGAATGATTCCCACTGACACCTCTAAAAAAACTCTCTAAAACTAATTTGAAGAGAATTGCTTCCACTGCAATATTGGAGCCACGAAATGACACAAGGGTCATATTGGCTTTTAATTGGAGACTATTGTGGTTAGGGTTACCTAAGAATGATGTGCAGGGATTTGGGACTAATGATTCGGATATTTCGGCAGAACGATTGTTATCTGTGGTTCTGTTCAAGTTTCAAAGTCGGTCACATTGGCTGGGATACCATGGTTCTGTATTCATTACCCTAAAATGTTACCGGTGCCAAATGACAATTTTTTTGGGCCTGAAAAATCTGAGCACCATCAACCGTCTCCTGTCAAAATGTTTAAACCAATTGCTCTTTGGGTTGCATTTTATTGTCATTATAAGTTTTGATTGATTCTTAGTAGTAGTTTTTCTTTTTCTGAGAAGAAAACAAATGATTTTTCTGATCAATGAATTTCAAATGTAGGGGGGTTCCTGAAAGAGTTCATCCTTTCAGCAAAGGCGTCTGCAGAAATCTTTATGACTTCTGCTGTGCTCGCGGTAGCATCTACTCTATCGAATCGGTTCGGACGGCTGAAGAGCTGGAACCTAGTGCAAGACCATACACATGTGTAGACATTGTATCCTGTCGGTGTTGCTAACATGAATATGTGCAGCTGTCAATGAATTTCAAATGTAGGGGGGTTCCTGAAAGAGTTCATCCTTTCAGCAAAGGCGTCTGCAGAAATGTTTATGACTTCTGCTGTGCTCGCGTTAGCATCTACTCTATCGAATTGCTTCGGACGGCTGAATCATCTGGAACTTAGTGCAAGACCGTACACGTGTAGACATTGTATCCTGTCGGTGTTGCTAACATGAATATGTGCAGCTGGCAATTGCAGGTTTTGAATTAGAGAAATTTCCAATTTATAACTTAAACATTTTTGAACTTTATTTCTTCATTACAATGTTGTGCTTTGCAATTTAATGGCGTCTCAAGCATTGAGCATTTCTAGCTTTGTCATTTTGTTATGGCTTCACTTTGTCATCCTAAAAGCCTTTTTCCCATCTATTTTTCATCAGTCTTCCACTGGTTTCTACTTTTATTTCCCATCAATGATATGACCAGTTTCAATGAGACATCAAAATGTCCAGAAATGATTGTTTTATGGGATAGTTTTTTGAGTTTTAATTTGACCTACCAACTTTTCTCCCTAAATAGATGGAAATGACGACGAATATATCGAAAATAGGTCAATGGATCCAAGTAATATATTACAAATTTTCATTTAAATTTTTTTATTTTTCATTATGAGTTTTGTAGACTACAAATATTTATTTAATTAATATAATTGAAATGATTTTTGATAGTTCTATATTCAAATGTAGGTCTTTTTAATACGTTCATTGTTATAGGCGGAAGTGCATTAAATTATTTTAACTTGTGGCCTTTCAATTCTCTTTATTATAGCATTAAATTATGTAATAACAATTAAATACTCTTAGTTCTAAAACCTCCACGCATCTCTTTCTTTCACCGATGAACTGTCATTGTTCAAATCACCTCCAAAGATTACTGAGTTCGACTGCATTTGGATCACTGAACCCAATATGGGCTGAAGAGAGGGGTAATATCTCTACAGACCAAACGAGTTCTATCTGCATTTCCTAGTTTTTAAGATTTGAATTGCTGCCATTCCGGTCTCAGCTTTTCATTGGTAATTGTTTTTATCATTTTTGGAATTTGCCCACTTAAATTTGATTAAATTTGTTTCTCACTAGTTAAATAATTGGTTTCACTGATGCCATGCTTGGATGCAAGAATAAGTGAGAATAGAATAGAATAGGAAGGAAATTAGACCTAGCACAAGTCCAAATATATGGAGTCCATCCCATTCCATTGTCACTTATTTCATAAACTAAACATGATCTGTATGTGTAGTTCTCCTATCTAACCATTGTATTCTATGTCTCCCCTAGGATTGATGAAAAATGAGATCTTTCTTTCATCTTTTATGAGATAATGATACATTGTCAAGAACATAAAAAATGAGATACTTTCTTCTTCTAAATAATCCATTTCTCACAAGGGAGGATAGGAAAATTTAATGAGAAAAGAGGAAGATTTTTCTTGCGGTCAAGACAACGCTTCATTTATTTAAAAAATGTTGGATTTCCACGAATGACGTTAGATTTCACAATGCTTCTTGGATGATATGAATTGAACTCAAATATCATTTATTTTCTTTAGAATCAATTTTCCCGAAGAAAAGTCTCTAAGAGTTGAGGGTTTTCTAGGTTGGTACAGAGACACCACCTCTCTCTGAGATGAACTCGTACATACCAAAATACTCCACACACTTAACATGTATGAATGCATCTTTTATAATTGACATGCCATTATTATGCTTGCTCTGTTTCTTAGGAAAAGAAGAACATAACAATTACATGTTTTCACCAAACAATTCAACACTTGTTTAACCCACTTTGGGAAATAATGCTAGACATATCTCATACTTGACTTCTTTCCTCTTCGCTACAATTTCAAACACAAAGGAATAAGTATTTCAAATCTCTTTCACATGCACAGAACAGGGGAACATGTCATAATGAAAGAGAAGTGTTTTGTTTCTCTTCATCTTAAGTCTTTCTGTATTCAATTGGGCTTGAAGAAACGTAGCTTAAGTCCTTGATCTACTATACTCCATACTCCTCCAGCAACCAGTAGAACGCTTAGAGCGATACCTGAACTCCCAAGTCCCCAATTAATGTACCACATAGAACTATATTTCTGAGGTTTCTTAAACGCTATCCACATGAAACATGGGTAGGCCAAAGTGACGGGTAATGCAATCCCTCCAACCAGACCTGCAAGACTTTCTAAGAAAGGAAATGCGACGGCTATTAAGAAGGAAACTGCTCCAAAGAAAGCTCGGAAACCTGATCGCAGCCACCGAGGGCACGGCTTGTTGTGCTTGCTGGTGTATCCGGATTCCATGTTGTCAAATGCAGGCATGGCATAGATTTGGAATGAGCTTAGGCAGTTGATTACAACAAGCAAGCTTGTCAATCCTAACACAGACTGAAGTGTCCCCATGGAACTGGTACAAGGCAGTCAACATTCCATTTGCTGGTATCTGCAGATTAAACATTAAGCATGGAAAAGATTAGAATTCAAACAAATAGATTTGGTGAAGATAGTCTCCTCATTTTGTGCTTGACTTTTGTCTTGTTAAAAGAAAGTTCAATGCTGCCCACATGAAAAAATGGAGAGAATCTGTGTTTATTTGTCTGAAACAGCATGTGATACCCGAACCCAACTTAAATAAATGAGTTTAATAAGATTTTTGTCCAAGAAGCCGGTCTCAGCTTTATAAATAAAGCCCGTTGAGGTTCCTCGGGATTTTAGATCCGTTTGTTTCTTATATTATATACATATATGGCAAGGTTGTATTTCATATTATTATTTATTTTTGTAAATTAAAAATATAATCCTACATATTGAAAGCAAATTTAAAGAATTATCATCTACTAACACTTCATCTAAAAAATCAATTTCTAGCCACTCGATCTTAACGGTCAAAATTACCGGCTGTTGAATCTTTTCAAAGATATCTGCCAATTTTGACTATTAAGATTAAGTGGTTATTACTTATTAGTGATGGTCTTTAAATAGTGCAAAATAAACGGGCTTTAAATGGTGGAATTGGACTTTGGACGAGCTTTGACAAAGCCCGGCCCGGCCCGGCCCGTGAGCAGGCCTATTAAAAGCATTTTATTTTTTATGCAGGCATCATGGTTAGAAGCTGAATGATCCTTTGCTTGATCATTGCACCTATTACCATCAGACCGCGTGAAGTCAACATTAGATTCTGACCATATTGGTCAAAATAAGAGGCTTGCTAGGTGGGTCCACTCGTCCATCCACCATAAGACCATGACTGGAATTATTCGGCCTGCAACTGATGTTTCATTTCACACTGTGAATCATTCCATCGTTTAAAATAAACAAAAGAAAGCATAAAGAACTAAGCTTCACTTCTTTTTCCATCAAGGGTTCAATCATGGACAGAAAAATATTGAGTAAATTCTTTAACTCTTCTACATATGATGATCAGATACTGTTTATGTTCATCATAAATCATAATGTTAGATAGTGGAGATTTTGAGTTGTAGTCCTGACAATGGCTATGATGACAAGGATATTGGAATTCTGAGCTGTAAGACTAACACAATGGTCCACCATTATTGGACGTTGGAACATGGGTTCACCCATGTCTATCATGGCCTAAAAAAACCTCAAAAGCATACTTTTCTGGTTCCTAGTCTTATGGTTCTTAGTCTTATGATAAATCATATATTTGTTAAACATATGAGTAGAACTCATTTTTAAAAATCGAATTGAAAAGAGATGTGCCTATGTTTTTATAAACTCTAATATGCAAAGGTTCACTGGCAATGTGAGACTTTGCTGGACACTCGATTTCCCTATGTATGAAGGACCAGAGTTTTGAACCTGACCCATCCCTATGGTATTCCCACTTTGATACCATATTAAACACATGAGTAGAACTCATTCTTAAAAATTGACTTGAAAGGAGATGGTGCCCGTGTTCTTATAGATCTCAAGTGGTCCATGCCGACAATATTGATGGGCTTTTAAAAATATTTTGTGTATGTACATATGCATGCATGTATTAGCCGAATCATTTCCTCTGGCAGAAATTTGGGTGCTTACCATGTTACCATAAGCCCAAAATCCTCCAATTGCAATGGGAAATAAACACATCGCAATAAGTAGATATGCAAACTTCACTCCTCTCCACATCGGCACATACGCCGGATGTTTTAGTGTCGACGGCATTGTCGCCTGCAAGAAAGAACATGAATAAACAAGTTACACCCCTGCCCGACAAAGGTGATTTCCAAGATTTTCTATGTGTAGCTTAATTTTTTTTTGGCCATGAGATAAGTAATGTTCCTCATATTGATAAAGAGATACAATGGATTTGGATTACCTAGGTCTGCTTTCCGCAATTTTTATATCATACCCATTGCCATAATGTTAATGAATCTCGCATATGGGTAATTGTTACTGATTAAAGTATCCAAGCAGCAGTGTGATTTGTGTCTTTTATTTGTTTATTCATCTATCTTTGTTCTAATGGCAAGCAACTGTAAATTCAATGCTATATAAATATTCTGAAAATATGGTGGACACAGGAAAAAGAGTGCTCCGGTCAACACACCTGAATCTCTAGTGTGACATTGTGCCCACGAAAAGCAAAAGCAATGATTCCCAGCGCATTGAGGATGCCAAAGACTTGAGCAATGTCAGACTTGGGCTTCAAAGGATCGTAGGAATACCGGTGGGCCGAGCTTTGCTTACTGACACGGCCCATATCAATGTACAGTAGCCAACGGCTGTGATGGCTCCGATCAAAGACACCCCGGCAATGGAGTTCAAGTTGGGCAACTGAGATAAGACCACAGCTAAGCATGTAAAAACCAAGTACCATTCTACGGTAGTTAACGGCTGAGATCTGCACGTTGATCCGCATACAATCTGAAAAAATAGCTTCATGCTACTTCCACCGATGATTATGAGTGCCGTGCATGTTCCGGCCGATAGATACATAGTCGGGAACAGGGCTAGCCAATTACCCAGTTTTTCACCTGAAAGAGATCCATTTCAAGGTTAATCACCATTTCAGTTCCATCTTAAATATGTTGGCTCAATGGAATGTAATTGACACACTTCAAATAATAATTTTATAAATTGATATTGTACAAAGCATAAGAGAAGATGCAAAGGGGACAAACTTTCCTTACTGATTTTTTTAGGACCAACATGTTGGAATATAGTTAGATTTTATTAATAATTAAAAATATTATATAATTTGGTTTATAATTAGGTTAAGAGTTTGAGTTTGAATGTGATAGCCGTATAATCGGCTAAAAGCTATATATACATGTAATAGCATGGAGATTTAACATAATAATACACGGTCTATTTACTTTTCTACACAACATTATACTTATCTAGACAACTCTTCCTTTATCCAAAGTTCATGTTCTAAGAAATTACAAATCATCAAATTCCAATTAGACTTCTCACTATCCAAGGTACATACTCCGGAGAGTAATATAGAAATACAATTAATTAATTCTAATAGAATACGCTAGTTTTCTCTGTGGGAGGTCTTGACTTACCAAAAGCAGCCTGGAAATTTGCATGTATCTACAGTAGCGATTCCCTGGCACAAATTCATGGAGTTGAGTGAGTAGCCAGAGTGTGTAAAGCTGCCAGAAGAATGCGAACGTCAAGCAGAAAATTCCCCATGTCCTGCAACCAATTCAAAAAACATCCATGAACTTGTACATGAAGAACAAATTTTACTAAAGTAAAAATTGCATTACAAATGGTGTTTACCATCCTAGGAAAGTGAAGGCAACTGGAAGTACAAGTGCCTGAAAGCCAATGCCGGCACTGAGCGTGTGGAATGCCGAGTACAAGGCATTGCCGTTCCTCGACTCGGTAATCGGCAGCCATGCATCCTGTGGATCGAGCTTGGTGAGGTGACCCATTTCTTCCAAGTAGGCTTGCATGTTCACTATCGCCTTTCGCATCGGACTGGCTAATGGTGTAATGAAGCGCGGTGTTCGGGGTGTCCTCGTGCCTGATTGGAGGAGGGGAGAGCGGGTCATGGAAGGCGAATGGAGGTGTGATGGCGGGGCGGAGATGGGCGGCGTTGGGACCGCATTTCTCGGCGTTACAGGGATGGACACCACTTCCCCCACCTCCTCCATTGCTCTTCCTTATCAGTCTCTCACAAACACCTACTTCTCTAGGTAGGACTAGAGAATGAGGATGCCCCTCTACTACTAAAGTGTCTTATATATGAAGCAGAAACATATAAAAATGTTGGGTGGGTGTCTAGAAGTGGAACTGTGGATTTGACTGAGAGAAAACCTGTCATGGGGATGGGCAGGCCATGGTGACATGATAAAAATACATGTTTCAACCTTTTTTTTTTTAAGACAGAAGATGTCCAGTTGTTCGGGGCATATACATGTTTTCCCACCTGACTTGAGAAATCATGCGGGTCAGGTCGGGTCGAGAATTTCAGGTAAATGGGTCGAGTTGGATTGAGAAGATAAAAATCCGCATGAAATTCAAGTCGGGTTCGATTGAAGATTTTACAGGTTAACCCAATTTGGCTAAAATGAGTTTAGAATACGGGTCGAGTCAGAGTATGGATTGATTCGAATTAGAATTCGGGTCGGGTAGGATGGTGAAGTTCAGGTTGAGAATTCAGGTGGGATAGGGTCGGATTTCATATATATCAACTCAAGTTGGGTTGGATTTCAAAGAACCCGACCCGCTTGACCCAAGTTGCAGCCCTACTCCCTTCACACATATGCTGGTTCAAAGGGTGGGACCTTACTATGTTCGTCTTAACGAGAGTGTCCCTTCTTTAAAGTTACCGAAGATTGAACCTAAAACCTCAATTCCAAAGTCTTTATCCCAACAACTAAAGTTAACTTGCTTTGACAATTGGACTGAGAATAGTTTTACTTTGATTTTTTAATTTCATGAATACAAGAAATGTTTCGCAACTCTAGCGTATTAGGAAAGTAGGAGAAGTTAAACTCAATACCTCTAATATGTTATTAGAAGTTTTAGATCAACACAATTATTTGTGCAAATAGAAAAGAATGGTAAACAAGAACTTGTATGACATGGATATTTTTTTCTATTGTATAACGGTATTATTTATAGAATACATCGTATTTTGATGTATTAAGAGATGTGGCCAATTTTTAATGGATACTAAAATATCTTTTAACATGATTTATTGTGGCATGGTGGAAAATGTCACGGCTTGCTTTTTTTTTTTTGAACTTTATGCCTGCTGATTCGCCACCACCACGCACTTAAAGTTCCATAAATGTTGGGTGAAATGGAGAACAAATGATTCTTTTCTGCAGCGTATACGCGGGCGAATCGATGGACAATGAGTGCTTCATCCCAATAAAACACTGTGCTTCAGTCACTGGTTTAGTATTGGAACCAGTGTCCTAAATTTTCAAATTCTGGACTCCATTAGGAATCAGATTAAATTGGAAATTTCAATGAGTTTCAATTTTTTTTGAAAAGAATTATAATTTTTTTGTCAGACTCACTTGACTCAATTTTCTCTCAGATACCCATGGATTTGGCTGTATTTCAAAGTGGAAAAATAGAGTTCAAAATCGAGCTCTTCACACACCATTGAAAAACCAGTGCTTCTGTTTGGGAATTCTCCACTTTGAGAAAAAAATACACCATTTCTATTCTAATTAAAATCTTCTTATTTGAAAAAAAAGAAGAAGAAGAAAAAGATAGAAAGGATAAGTACGTAGATTGAACAGAGAAATGAGCAGAAGTGATTTGATAATCTATCTCGTATCTGCAGGAGAATCATCACTTTTGACTTTCTCTTGAATTTGCACCATACATTTCTCCATACTTGGAGGCATCTATGGGTGCAGGCAAGAGTAGATGACTTTTTCTTGTACGACTGCGCCAGTTCTTCAAATTATTTCTTGTTTCCAAAGTTGAAATGAAAATGACTTTCTTTCCCATCATGGAAGTCTCCCATTGTTCAAAATCATTCACATTTGTAATCTTGTAGGGTTTCGGACACTTGATGGTGTGCCCCACACTCTCACCTAATGCAGGTTTCTGAGTTTTACTTACGATCCAGTAATTTTTTTTTTCACTAGTTATCTACCAAAAATATTCCATCGTTGGACATATATCAACCATTGATAAAATCTCCCCTGTTTTTTTGTTTTTTGTTTTTCTTATCATTGAAAGTGTCAAGGCGTTTCACTTACCACCTCCTATTTTGCATACACTTGGTAAATCTACGAGGAGTGACCTTTAAAATTGAGTATAAATCGAATTCAAGACTTCCGTCCAAGCTTGCAACAGGTTGAGGTGAGGTGGTTTTATATTTGGTCTACATCAGATAGTTACTTGGATTATTTTCTGCGATTCGTGATTCACAGGCCCGATATTGTTTGGGTTAGTCTTATTTTTCCAGTTCAGATCATATAAATTTTATTTGGTTATTATATTGCACCCGAGTTATTCAAATTGTGATAAAGATTCCACTATAATTCGAGGTTGGATATTCTTACTTCTACCTGATTTACATCACGCTTCTTAAAATGAGTTCTTGACAGTTAGAGCCAACATCTCGTGACTAAAAAAATCTACCCCTCCTTTTCAACTACAATTTTTTTCCCACCATTGTATTTGGCTTTACACAGGAGTATTGTTGTATTTTATGATTAGAGCACTCCTTTCTTTATAATTCTGTCGCTTAAAATAATTGACTGTCTGTCTATTAACTGTGAGAATTGTGGGATTCATTTATATTAAAGATTTAAATGTACAATTATGAGACATTTGTTTCTGGTAAAATGTCTTTAAGGTTAGACTTGACATATTAAAAAGTTGAGATTTACTCATATGGTCTCTGTTTAGAGACTATACATGTGAGATTGTTTTTTCACTTTTCTTTTTTCATAGTCAATTATATTTTTATAAATAGTGAAAATTTTACATTGGCATCTATAATTGTGAATGGGTTTTTACTTTGGATAGTGATATAGTGGTTAGATTTAATTAATTAATATGATAATTGATGTTGATGATATTTTATAGTTTTGATATTTATAATGGGTAGCGATCCTCCCACGGGTATTTTGTGTAACGAGACATGGGATTTAGAGTATTGCCCATTTTACCCTTCCACTGCCGTACGAAAGCATTTAAAGAAATTTAGTGATCCGGTCAGTGAGCCGGTCAGTGATCCGATCAGTAATCCGATTTGTTATTTTATATGAAAAAATAGTCTCACTTAGATAAATTTCAGTGAGCCAGTCAGTGATCCGGTGAGCCGGTCAGTGAACTGATTTATACCGCAGTGGAAGAGTCAGTGATCTGGTCAGTAATCCGACGAGCCGGTCAGTGATTTGGCGAGTCGGTTTGAAGGGCAAAATGGGCAATACAGTAAAACCCGTGTCAGGTTACACAAAATGCCCGTGGGAAGATCGCTACCCTTTATAATTTATATTCTTTTTTTATGATCAGAACAACATGAGAAGATATTTTTCTTTGATCTTTAACTTGGAAGATATTTACAGAGGGCAACATGAGAGACTGCCAATGGAATTAGGAGTTGAAACTTAGAACCATAAAAATGAAATGCTTGGGGTATTTCTGTGAAGACTTTCGCATGAACTTGACTATGGATGATAGTGATGTGGGTTAATAGATAGGTTTGTATTTGAATTTGAATATGAGGTTTATTAAAAAAATGTCTTAATTGAATTAGTGACATAATTTTAAAGACCTCAAATTATGGGATGAAAAATATTTTTTAATTAATTTGTTTTTTTATTAAAAATATGAATCAATTAATTCAATTTTTGATATTTTAATAAATTTTATATATTAAAGACAAACTATTTCTTTAACTCCATTATCATAATCCTAACACAAAAGTGAACAAGATAATATTCTATATACTAGTGAAATAATTCTTTTCTTTTCTTCATTTTTTTCTTAGTTTAGGAACTTAATGAACATGTTGTCGAGCAAACTACCACTAAAGGAGGTTGGAGTGATGAGTAGCAACTCACTTCAAGAAATAGTAGTTTTAAGTTCGATTCTCACTCCATTCTAAAAGGTCACTTCCTGCAGAATTATTCAGTATACGTGGGTAGAGTGGCTTGTACATGCCATGAAATTAGTCGGATGCTCTAAGAAAATCTAAACACCCTAATCGTAAGAAATTAAAAGCTAGCACGGTCTGCATCTCACCTACCAAAGTAAATAAAATAGTGATTAGGAAGTCCATATAGGTTAAGTTGAAGGCTTGACATCCATTGTCATGCGTGATGAGTCCAGAATCAGAATTACAGATAAACAAATGGAAGAAGCTCTTATCATTAAGACATAACACGCGAGCTTTGACACTGGTCAATCTACTAATCATGACTGACTCTAATAATGACACTCTCAGATCATGGCTCTCATTCTTATGATTGTTCTCTTTTTTTCCCCTCGCAACCTTGATGCTCTCTCTTTTGATTAGGATTGCAAGACACACTTTTTATTCTTCTCTTCGTTTTATTTGAGATTCTTTGCAGAAAATGTTGGGGTTTAAGAGTCAAGTGGAGGTGGTGGTCTCTACTTGTGTTTATACTTATTTATATCCATCTTCAAGTTTATTTAGTTTGAAGTAATAGAAAACAAAACAAATACAATAGATACAGTGTTATTTTATTTTCACTATTTTTATGATCCAATTTAGTCTGATTGTACTGGTTATCTTATTTGTATCTTTTTGTGTAATTTTATTAAACTCATTTTATTGTCTTTGAATTCAATGTTTCTTTTAACTCTTATCACTTATTATTTCCAACATGTTGACAAAAATTCTAAGTAGAGAATGGCATATTTTAATGATGGAATTTGATATATTTTTTTTTCTAAAGATGAGGTATCAGAAGTTGTTTTTTTTTTTTTTTCTGAAAACTTAGGAGAAATCTAAGATTCACTCCAACTTATACCTTGGGTATAACTTTTCTAAAACTCTTAGGAAAAGAAAATAGATCCCACACTCCTAAGTAAAGATCACCGAGACTTGAGCTCGTGACCTCTTCCAAATATCAAAAATTGTTGTTGATGAATTAGAGAGAAACAAAGTGAAAATGCAAGCACACTTCAACAAAGAAAGAGGTGGGGGGAGTGGATCATAAAAGTATTAGCAACTTGGTTGCTAAAGCCTAAGTATTTAGACACACATTAGTGGTTTCTCAAATAAATAGGTAGGAGAAGACAACAAATAGGCAGACATTAAAGTCTCATGGATGGAAGAAGAAAGCTCCTAGTATCCAACCTATTTAGGCACTGAAAAAACATCCCCAAAAGGGGAAGGGACCAAACCAAAAACACCAATTACTTTAAAGAAGAGAGGGCTTAAAGAAGAAAGTGAGTCAAATCCACATTAGAATTAGAGCCAAAACAAGAGGAAGAAGAGAGGGTCTAGAAGAGAAAAAGAAAGCTTGTCAAAGCCTTCAAGTAACCTAGCAATAATTCTAGAAAAAGATATAAAAGTCCACTCTATCGTAAGAATCAAATAGTAAAGCTGGAGGTTTCAGGTTTGAGTCTCTATGACCTAACATTGGTGTGCTTTAGGGGTAATGTGCTCACCCGTGGAGTTTTAGGCTGGATAACCTACGGTTTCTCACACGTAAATTAAAAAAAAAAAATACAAATTAAATTAGACAAAGTCCAAAAATACCCAAGAAATAAACTTGAATCTCACTTTATTCAAAATCAAATGTCAAAACTTAAAACATATAGGCACACCATTCCATTTAATTTTTTTTTTCCTCAAAATTTCATCATATACATTTAAAGTAAACCATATGAATTGAAAGTATACTTTATGAACTACAATAGGACTAAATTTCAGTTTAAAATTCAATTTCTAGCCACTTGATATTAGTGGTAAAAAATACTAGGTGTCTTTGAATTAAGGACGTCTAATGACTTTGACCATTAAAATTAAGTTACTTTAATTTGAATTTTAGACAAATTTTTTTCTCTAGTTGTAGCTTATGAAGTATATTTTTACTTGAGCCGTTGTATTTTATATATATCTAAAAAATTTAAAAATGAAACCTATAGAACAAAACGGGCCATTTCAGGATGTTTCACTCGAATCAAACCCGTTCCGGTTGGAACATACCAGAATGTAACCCAGTATGATAACTGAACCCGTTTTGTTCAGTTTTGTTCTATTTTTCATTTAGATCCAAAGTGTCGAAATAAAATAGAATTGACAACTAAGCTCCATACCAATTAGTTAGGGCTGAAATCGAGCTGGGTTGGGTCAGGTTTTTTAAAACCCAATTCGACCCGAGTTACTAAAATATGGAACCCGACTAGACCTGACCCAAATTATAACTCGATTCAACCCGAATTATGACCCAACTCGCATTTTGAACCCATTTTAGCCTAAATTTAACCGGGTCGATTTGGGTGTGATCAGGTCGGGTCGGGTTAACTTGAAAATCACTCAACTCGAACCGACCCGAATTCAATGCGGGTTTTTTTCTTCTCAACCGACCTGACCCGCTGACCCGGCTTTCATGACCCAACCAAGTTGATTTCTCGGGTTGGGTCATGCGGGTCGGGTTTTCACCCCTACAATTATTGCAACAAGACAAGTAGAGAAAACACAACCCAAAAGAAAATGCTCAAACAAGGGATGAAGAAGGTTGGTGACTAAGGGAGTAAAAGAGGGTAAACAAATGTTGCAAATCTCAATGTTGACGAGGACAAGAATTAGAGTCCGAGAAGTTTTGAGTACAACATGACTTGAGCTCAAACTTCTCTAAGTTGAGATGGCCTTGAAACATTTGGAATAAAAGTGAAATTAATCTCAATGGTGTTTGCAAGTATCGAGGATACTAGTGTGGATTGTAATTGTGATTTTTTTTTTTTTTTTTATCTATGACAACCTTGAAAAGCTCAAAATATAAACAATATATAAGAAGTTATTCTTGATTTAGATGAGGCAGTTCATAGGACTAAGCATGAAGCTGGTGAGTGAATGACAAATTAACAAGCTCGCTAAGTAGCTAATCTTATATCCATCATATATTTGTTTTCCCTCCCTCTAATTGGGGGAGGGAAGGAATACAAGAACCCTTTTTTTTATCAAGATGTTAAAAAATTACACCTAATATCTTAGAGCAAAAATTACACCTAATATAAATTTGAAGTGAAAATGGTGAAATGGGCCTTAAAAAAAAGGGTGGCCATCCTAACACGGGTCAAGTCTTTTAAGAGACATGGATTTTCTTAGATTTCCCATTTTACCCTTCACCCCTTTACGAAAGCATTTTTTAAAAAAAGAATGTCAATGAGCGAGTCAATGAACTGATCAGTGCACCGGTCAGTGAGCCGATTTACTGTTCTATATGAAAAAAACAGTCTCACTTAGATAAAATGAAAGTGATCTGATAAGTGAACCGCTGAGTGAGCCGATTTCTGACATTCCTTTTTTTTTTTTAAAATGATTTCAGTACTGAAGGATGGGAGTAAAATGAGAAGTTTGGAAAAATCTGTGTCTCCTAAAAGACTTTACCCGTGTTAGGATGGCCACAAAAAAAATGGACCGGTACAACTAAATTCAAGGGCAGAATTTGGTCCGTATACTGACCCAGTATCAGCAATACCTAATAAAGTAGCAGCAAACTGAATTGGCAAATTATGCGACCAATAACTTTGCTAGAATGGATCTCCAGACATCTGAATTCTCAGCCTCTTGTTATATGTAGCTTATTATGATCTATATAATTTTTCTTACAGGGAATAGATGATTCTGCTATTGCCAAACTGTAAATTATCCTTTCACTAGGAGGGCCAATGACTGCATTAAACAAATCATATTTATAGTTAATTCAAAATAGATTGATCTGTTATGAAATAAAGGTGAGATAATTCAACTCATTTAAAATATATGTTTAATTTTAGAAAAAAATTGACCCGTTTTTATAGTTTGAGTGAAGTTAAGAGTCATGATTTGTATAACTCAACCTTTCTAAATTACTTGAATTATGTATATAAGCACACACTACTCATTCTTTATATAGTATCTGATGATTTAAAAGAAGCCTAAAAAATCTAAGACAATGAAGTAAATACTTGAATTCAAACTAGTGAATGACTCAATCTGTCTTACATGAGGTGGATGAGACTTTGAACAATATGTTGGGTTTGGCTCAAAAGGCCAACATTAAGTTGGGCCCAATAGGCCCAAGTCCTCTTGTAAGCTCAGTATATATAAGGGTAAGTTTTACTCTTTAGGGTTAGCTGATGCAAGATTTCTTTCTCAGAGAGAGAGAAGAGGACAGACTATGGAGAGACCATTGTAGCTCCCTGTTTATCTTCGTCTTCATAGTGAATTGAGCACTAGCTCCGTGGACGTAGCCTTCGAATGACCCACGTAAATCCCGTGTCTATTGTGTGGCTGATCTTGTGTGTGATTGTGATTTGCATTCATTTTACATAACACAATAAAGTTGTTAGGGTAAACTCATTTTGTGGATAGCTTGGATTATGCACATTTAGCCATAAAGTTTCAACCTTCATAATGGAAAGGAAGTAGTAAGATTTTGGGTTCAAACTTAGTAGAATTTTTACAAAAATGTATATTCAAGGAGAAACTAAGGTCTCTTCCTAGTTACAGAGACTCAAAACATCCAGCTTGTTTACAAGCTATGGACAAGTTTTTGTTGGTTGTTCAGTTCATAGTGTGGTGTCCAACAATGGCCAGTGGCCATGGAAGTGAGCAGAGCAGTCTCTGCTTCTTTAGACTTCGGCCTCTTTATGAGAGAGACAACATACTCCATGAAGATGGCATTGCATGGCATTGTAATAGGCCCATCACATGGCAATCCAAACTGCTCCTCAGACATCCTAAACAGCTCTATGAATATGGAGCTGTTGAGATATGCCAAAGGAATCATAAAACGTCTTCCATCTACTGTGTACACAACGAAATGACCCTTTTCTGCTACTGATTTGATGCGCTCTTTTGAATGTTTGGATCCATTGGTGCTACGAGCAGAAATTCTTCTTCTTTCTATGGAAGCTAACTTGCGCCATTTCCTTGCGATCTTTAGAAGCTTCTGAGAGTTGATCATCGTTTGTAGAAAATGTTTGTTTTGAGGAGTAAAAGGCAATTAAAATGGATATTATATTGAGGAATTGAGAATTATTTTGTCAGCTGAATTGGATGCATAACCACGAGGGATGGTTTTGGGAGGTGGGTAATGTTTGGCTTCTGCTAAGCAATCACCTTACAATAGTGGGGTGGCTGTTTTATATATATAATATATATATATATATATATATATATTCTTTTCCGACATTGTGGGTCCATGCCAACTGCCGCTTGATGATCCACTAGGCTCATCCAAGTGAAGAAGTGATGCATTCGAGTGATAATGAACTAAATGATTATTCAATCTTTTCAATAATTGATGAAACTTTGGTTCTAGGTGAATCTGAGAACCATTTTACTTCCAAGGTTGAAAAGCTGAAAACAGAGCACAACACCGCAACCCAAGTACTTAGATTCGTTTGCATTTCAACGATTTTTTTCCCCAAAATATGTCCAAATTATTTGGTTCAATTAAAATTTTGAGTTGAGCTCAACTCTTTAGGTTTCAGACTTGGGCCTTCTTAGCTTTTCTTCTCTGCAAGAAATAAGCAAGGATTCTTACATTATAATTATCTAGTGTCGGCCTTTTCTCAATCAAAACCCTATGTAATTATCTTACATAGTTAATGGAGAAATGAGAACACATTGTTGAGAGAATACCTTTCCTGCCTCACAGAAACACCAATATAAAAAAGAAAAATAGAAGGAAGAAAATTAACACAGAGAATCAAACTACAAGACAGAGATTTATGTGGTTCCCTTTTGGTACGTCTATAGATTCAACGCTGATCCACTATGCTCAAAGAAAATAGATTGAAGGAGAGATGGTTCTTACAATCGTTACAGTTTTTCTCAACACTCTCACAAAAAAAATATTATATACTGCCATTATTAGGGTTTACAAAAGGTGCAATGTAAAAATTACAAAATTGCCCTCCAATAAAATTTCAACTCAGGGGCTCCACCCATGCAACTCCGAAGAAGAGGGTGCTGCCATCCTTCGACCTCCCACAAGCTCAACACAGAGCTCTACACGCGACCGAATTGACAATATATCTTTGATGATCAGGTCCACAGAACCTAACACGCATTGAAGTTCTTGAAGAGGCCATCCAAGAGTTGCTAGATCATTAGGTGGGGCTGGTGGCAGCCTTGTAGTTGAGATCCACCCATGTGTCCATTTTGTGAGGCAACCACCTTACTCTATAGAAAGAGAGAGATTTCAAGTCACCATGCTTTACATCTTTGAGGTGATTTCCCAACAGAATCTCAACATAAGCCATCCCCCATAAGCAGCTCTCCTCATGGTTATGCATTCAGTGAAGCCAACATGAGAAACGCACGAGGTTATGCCCGGGCATCTGCTATTTTGGCCTTAAGATAATGAAACACTAAACTCTAACAAGGTTCTGACTTTGGCCAATTGGGATCCAAAAAAAACTTTGGGCTGCTTTTTTTGGTTACCCCTTAAGTTACTTTCCAATATGAACCATTATTGAGAGACTCCTACTGCAACTAAGAAGAGGTTTCATGCAAAGTCAACTAGCTAAATCCTATTGAAAATATGTGCAATGGGTGTCTATGAAATATAAAGCCAATGATAAGATTCTAGAGAAGAAACAATGAAATGAAAACAATCATAAAATTGATAGAAAAAATAGAAATTAATGAGAGGCTCTCAATCATCACATTATATTCAATAGCTATCAATATACAATGAGATCAATTCTTTATGATTCATCATCCACATAGTCTACTCAGTCACGTTTAGGGGTATTTATGAAGGATTCTGGTAAGGGTTCTCACAGAGGCACACCCAATTTACTAGAAATTGGGTGCTACTTGCCCTTTTGGTATGCTGCATGAAAAGGGAATGTAGAAACTTTACCCATCACCAAATGGAAAAGGAATATAGAAACTCTAGCTATCTGATAGGGTCTCTACGAGGGACCATCATCGAATAATTATTCAAGGAAATACTTTATTTAAGTAGAGTTGAGAAATCGAAGACAGTATTATCGAACACCAGTGAACAAGATCTATACAATTCATTGATCAGAACTTTGTGAATGGAGAATAGAATCCTCAGATATCATGATATCACAAAATTATAACCAGTCAAAAAAAAAAAAAAGCAGCATTCAAAGGTCGCAGGGCTTTTGGCTTCCATGGCTGACACGATCTAGCTATAAAGAATGTTTGGCACTGTAATGGTTTGATTTTAATGTTAATTTCTAGATCTGTAGTATTTTCTTATTGCTATTTAGTATATTCATATTGTGAAGTAGTAACTACTACAGTACTGCAATGAAATATGAAAATATGAAATGCCTAACATGTCAAATTGGTTATCCCCTAAGCAGCACTTGATTTGAGCACTCTTGGAGCACGCATGATGATTTGGAGTCTGACATCATTCCAATAACTTTATTCACAGTCAAACAATTCCAGGAAATGAAATATAAATGAAAATGGAATTTGATTCTTTCCAATTACAACTTGGAAATACAGAGTCTGATATCTCTCAGATCAAAATTTCTTGCTTTATATACAATGTGAAACTCAAATGACTGAGCCACCCATCTGGCTTGTGCAAAATCCAATAAGAGCCGTCTGTCAATGGTTGAGGGCAGAGCAACAGCAATGGCCATAGGAACAGTCTTCTCCACATCTCTACAAACACCTCTCAATCAATGAGACGACATAGTCCATGAAGATCCCATCACATGGAAATGTAATCGGTCCATTGCTGGGTAAACCGAATTCATCTTCGGACATTTTGAACAGCTCTTTGAAGATGGGGCTACCAAGATATGCCAATGGAATGGAAAATCGCCTTCCATCTGTTGAGTAGACGACGAACTTCCCCTTATTGGTTACCTTCTGCAACTTCCTTGCCATCTTGATGAGCATGTTGTTCTTGTTGATCATGGTGACTACTTGGAGAGAGGAAAGTTCCTGTAGTGGTGATCTTTGATTGTTGGGTAATGAGGTTGAATTGTGTTGAAGAAAAATGATGTTGTTCCTATATATAGAGAGAAGCGAAAAATCTACTTGAATGCAGCTTTCAACATGTAGGGCAGTAGACATGTGATGATCAGGTAGGAGAGAAGATTAGGGCATATGCATGTATGGATTTTGTAGGGTCATATAAAGAAGGTAGGGCATATGTGCCACCTTTTTTACCACTTTCAAATAATTTGTGATAGGTACAAGATATAGATGTATATGGATGTTGATGACCCTTCCTTCCTTCTGAAGGACAAATTTAGAGTTACTTCACCCTACACACGGCATGCATACAACTAAAAAATCTTTTTTGGGTCCTCATCACGTGCTTATATTGCAATTGGGTAATGCAAGTAATGAACCTCATGTGTTATGTCCCATGACTTCTATAGTCAAACAGAACTTTGAACGCCTTGCTATTACTGTAAACCACGTAGAGACATGAGTAATGACTCTCAACTGTGAGTTTGTTGTTAAGAATTTGATCTTGGCTTATTAAAACATCAAAAATATTTTAGTTTGTTTTATAGATGTCAGAAAATCATGATATGCTAACATTCTTGAAGTAGAATTTACTCTAAAAAATTAGCCATTGAGAGAATGATATCTCAAGTGTTATATATAGTCAGTGGTTTCTCAAATTAGGCGATGTGAGACTCTCTTGCCACTTCATACCCTTCCTCATGTACAACTGCTCACCTTTTCTCATGTGTAGTGGCTGGATATGGAACTTGCTCTGATAACATGTTAGAAAACCATAATATGAGAACATTCTTTATGTGGAACTCACTCTCAAAAGCTAGCTATTGAGAGAAGGGTGCCTCAAGTGTCATATAGATTCATTAGTTTATCAAATTACGCAATGTGTGAATCTCTTGTCACTTCACAGTGAAACCTTGCTTCACAAGTATCTAATGGCTGGTCACTAGCCACTGTGAATTCTACACTGTTGCAGTATTATTTTTAACCATCTATTTCTTTGCCACTGATCAGAAGGCTAGAGTTCACCTATCTGAGATAGTGGCACAATCAATGGCCTAAAACGAAATTGGAAACAGTAGACTGAGCTTGCAGATTGACAATGTTGAATTTCACGGAGGACTAGTTTTCAAGGGAGAATACATTGAAGTTCTTGACAACATTAGGTGAGCTGGTGACAGTATTGTAGTTGAGACCCACCCATGTGTCTATGTTTTGAGATAAGCCACCATACATACTACAAAGGTAGATATTTCTAATAATAGTGGTTTATCCTTTTGAGGTGATTGCCTAATAAAATCCTAACACAACCCATCTCCCAGAAGCAACTAGCTTGTGGCTATGCATCCAACAAAGAGAACATGAGAAACCCACAATAAATTCAAATGTAATGTTGAATGTTGACTAATATCCATGCTTAATATGACCGAATTCATTGCATTCTAATCTTGAAAACAACATCATCTTCATTCTAAAATGATGTTTGGTGTCTACTATACATTGAAAATATGCCAATGTTTAGCTGCCGAATGAAAACGGAGCATAGAATCACTAACTACCATGTGAACAGTTCAAGCATGAACTAGCTATTATAACATTTTATTAATTTTTATATGACTGAAATGACGAATTCACCTTTGAATTACTCTACAAGACAGTTGGTAATATCATGGTTTCACCCTTGAATTGTGATGGCATCTTAATTGTTTAGTGCTGCAGTCGGATATCACAAAATGAGTTGCTCTACAAGACAGTTGGTCATATCATGGTCTCACCCTTGAATTGTGATGGCATCATAATTGTTTAGTGCTACAGTCGGATATCACAAAATGAGTCGACGGCCTGGGCTTCCATGTCTCACATGGTCTTGTAATATAAAAATGTTTAGTATTTGTAATGGTTCGATTTTGAATATTAATTTCTAGATCTGTAGTATTTTCTTATTTCTATTTGGTGTATTCATTTTGTGAAGCAGTAATTTCATCTCCCATTGGCAGTATGATTTCCCGAGCAGTAACTACTACATTACTTCTAGGGCTGCAACTCGGGTCGGACGGGTTGAGTGCCTTAAAATCCAATCCGATCCGAGTTGATATATATAGAATCTGACCCGACCCGACCCGAATTCTAATCCGAATTCTGACCCGACCCTCATTTTGAACCCATTTTAGATTAATTTTAGCCGGGTCAGATCGGGTTGAGTCGGGTCGGGTTGGGTTAACTTATAAAATCCTCAACCCGACCCAACCCGAATTTCATGCGGGTTTTTATCTTCTCAACCCGACCCGACCCCGCTGACCCAAAATTCTTGACCCGACCCGCATGATTGCTAGGGTCGGGTCATGGGGTCAGGCCAAAACCCCACCTGAGTTGCAGCCCTAATTACTTCATATTGCAATCTGCAAGTGTACAGTAAAATATGATAGCACTGTGGGAGGCTTAAAGCCCACATGGTGATGATGCTTCGAATCAACACGGCTCTTGAAATAAATACCCTGTCGAGAGTCTAGTACAGTCAAAACAATTCCAGGAAATGAAATATAAATGAAAATGGAATTTGATTCTTTCAAATTACAACTTGAGAAGTACAGAGTATGATATCTTTCAGATCAAAATTGCTTGTTTTATATACAATGTGAAACTCGAATGACTGAGCCACCCATTTGGCTTGTGCAAAATCCAAATGAGAACTATCTGCCAATGGTCTGCCTGTAATGAAGGACTAAGAATGAAGTTGAGGGCCGAGCAACAGCTATTGACATAGACACAGTCTTCTCGGCATATCTACAAACACCTTTGAATCAATGACACAACATAGTCCATGAAGATTCCATCACATGGCAATGTGATTGGTCCGCCACCCGGTAGCCCGAATTCTTCTTCGGACATTTTGAACAGCTCTTCAAAGATGGGGCTGGCAAGATATGACAACGGAATGGAGAATCGCCTTCCATCTGTCGAGTAGACGACGAACTTCCCCTTATTGGTTACCTTGTTCAACTTCCTTGCCATCTTGATGAGCATGTTGTTCTTGTTGATCATGGTGGCTACTTGGAGAAAGGAAAATACTTGTAGTGGTGATCTCTGATTGTTGAGTAATGAGGTTGAATTGTGTTGAAGAAAAATGATTTTGTTCCTATAAATAGAGAGAAGTGAAGAAACTAGATTTGAATTTAGCTTTCAAGATGTAGGGCAGTAGAGGATCAGAGGCATGTGATAATCAGGTGGGAGAGAACGGGTAGGGCATCAGCCTGTCTGGATTTCTTTGGATCATAACAAAGAGGTGGGGCATAGGTCCGTCCTTCCTTACCACTTTCAAATAATTTGTGACAGGTACAAGATATAGATGTATGTGGATGTTGATGATTCTTCATTCCTCCTCCTTACTTCTTGATGTACTCTTGCAACAAAATTCCTCACTGTAAGTCATGTGTGGACATGAGTAAGCTGTCAGCTGTAAATTCTTTGTTGGCATTCGATCTTGGCCTCCTGAAAAGATTGGAGTGTTTCTTAGGTTTTTGTTTTTCCTAGTTGAACCTTGGTTCACAATTATACATGGTTGGAAACACTATGATACAAAATTTCACGAGCCTAACAATGATTAGAAACACAATGAGTTCGACCCACAACTGGATTTGTCAGTACATCTCTGATAATTAGGCTCCGCAAACAATTTGGAGAGTGACACAACCGAAACGAAAATAGAAACAGTAGACTTGAATATTGTCTATTGACAATGTTAAATTTCATGGAGGATAAATTTTCAGTCCTATAAATCCTTTCACTGTTTTAGTTTTCATGTCATGTATAACAAACACTACCTTCATTTGTCCCAGCATGTAGAGAGGTGGATGGATCAACACAGACATTCCATTTAGGAAGGGCAACATAGCATCCAATTCAAGTTTGACCCAATATCATCATTTCACTAAATATATAAAAGCTATGAATTGGAAATAAAGGCTCACCCAGGAAACAGGCTTACCATACTTAATGAAAACATGAAGAAATTAGTAATTAAGTTTGTAAAAATGTCTTGTATTTCATGGTGATTTGAATTATTCTACAAAGTCCCTAACTTTTTTAGTAATTTGAAATCATGTACGGTTATATAATGTATTTTTGAGAATTTCTAGGGTCATGGGAATTCTGTATTTGAAAGACATGAGCAAGATAACACTTTTATAATCCTTTCTAAAAGTTATTGAAAGGATAATGATTTTTGTACCTCTATTTTCTCTATTGATGCACCCCCTTTAAAAGAAATTTCTAAATTTGCTCCTACTCCTCTCATCCCTTTTCTTTTTCTCTTTTCTAAAAACAAGGGCAAATTTGAAAATTTCTTTTAAAGGAGTGCACCGTGGGAGAAAATGGTGATACAACAATCACCATCCTGATTGAAAATATAAAATTGCTTCAATGTCACGGCAAACATAAAGACCGATAAACTGGAAACAGGGTCGACCTGACAAGGCCCACCAACTAGCCAACAGTGGGTCACCAACGTGGCTAGCAGTGCAAGCCATTGATGCATAATAGGGAACCATCCACAATAAAGGGATATTTAGCATAATATGATTCTGTTAAAACTAATCCATAGACTCCAGCCATTGATGCATGGACCCATATCAGTGCCATTGAATTGTTTTCGTGTTTATTGTTGGAAATCTACAAATGTATTGAGTCATGTTTGATTTCTTTTGTGTTATTCCACTTCCCTATCATCTAAGATATGAGTTTATATTCTTATGAATGTGGGATAGTGGTTTCCTATCAATAAGGGATTAGTTGATGAGGTGTCATTAGATTAACACAACCTAACTAAGATTAAATGGGTAGGGCCCAACTAAGCCTATTTACAAAATGAGTTGATCCAAAAGCTCCTAACCGATTTATTAAATGGGTTTCAGTTTTGAGTAGACAATTGAGATTAAGTGCATTGACCCAACTTGACTCATTTATTAGGGCTTAATAAACCTGACTCGTACTACACTTAAACCATTTACCAAATAGGTTAAGCTGAGTTAAACAATCATAAATGGGTTGATCGAACCCATACCAACCTAAATATTTATTCAATAAGATAACCTGATTTTAGTACCTGACCAAGCTTAAATGGGTTGACACAATGTTCGACCCAACCCAACTTGCATCTAGCACAAACTATTTATTAAATGGGTCAACTCGACTTAAAACAATTTATTTATTAAATAAGTTGGTTAGATTCGAATTCTTTTAAATGGTTCAATCCAACCCATAGCTTAGATAACTCATTCATTAAATAGGTTGATCTAATTCAAGTACATGGAGAAACTTAAATGGGCTGACCCACAACCCATTTATTAAATGATGGACCCAATCGACCGAACCAAACTCAATTCAACCCATTTATCAATCAAATTTTCCTTACGAAGGTTAGTTGTAAATAGGATTGCAACTCTGGCAAGTGGGGCTGGGTTTAGGGGCTACCCAAGCTCGGCCTGAATTGCAAATAAAGGGCACAAGTCTTAGTTTGGGCCCGAGTTAAATCGTAAATGAGGAGTCCAGAGTATTGTACCGTCAAACAGGGGTCAAAATATCGGTCGATACTGTGCGTATCGGCCGATATAATTCGGATTTTCAGCTACCGAATTATATCGGCCAATACGTATAGTATTGGCCGTACAAAAAAAATTCGGCCGATATGACCGATTTTTTGACCGAATTATCGGTCATCATATCGGCCGAATTTTAAAAATTCGGTTTTTTGTTTTTTTTTTTTTTTAAAAAAAGTTTTTTTTTTATAATAAATATCGGCCAAGATGACTGATATATCGGTCCAAATCTCGCCTATTTGGCAGAAACCGTTTTTTCCCTAGAAAAACAGTAAAACTCGGGTTTGGGCCCAACTCAAGTCCGGCGATATTTTTCCGATATATCGGACGATATCTCATGTCAGATATATCGGGCGAGATCTCGGACGAGATCTCACCTGTCAACCAATTTCTCCCCGTCACATCTCTGTGTACAGCGGACTGCAGGATTCGGCTGGTACGGCATGCGTGAATATTTTATTATTTTTTTTAAATCTAAAAAATCGACCCGGTCCAATTTTTTTCTATAAATACCATTCACCTACATCTCAAATTTCACACCTTATTTTCAAGGAGAAAACCAGATTTTACTATTTATCTTCCAAAAAAAATTTCACTCTTCATTACTTGATTTAACTAAGTTCTAAACGACCCAGATTTGATTGAAACCGAACGATCCAGACTGTTCAAAGGTTTCTTCATTTATAGATCTACTGATCTTGTAAGTTTTGTAATTTATTTCGATTTATCTGTATTTTATTTTAATTTTTTTAGCCAAAAATGACATAAAAGTGTTATAAAAAGTTAAAAAATGCTTGAAGTTAAATAAGATATGTAGTAAATAAAAACTTTATATAGGTATTATAAATTTTTTCCATCTGAATGTATCTATAGTTATTTTTTATGTACTTTGTTAGTTACTTCTTTTTATTTATTTATTTATTCCTTTTTGTTAACTATTTCAACATAAAATAGCATAAATGAAAAAAAAAGTTAGAAAATGATAATACCTATAAAATAATAGATGAAATTTTTTCATTTGCTCTTAGTTACTGTTACTAACATGTCAAAATTTACAACAACATTTTTTACATTCACTTACTCTTTATTTTAATTATTTCATCATTAACTATGGATTATGACATATAAATGTTAGTAAATGTAAAACCTATAAAATAATACATGAAATTTTTTTATTTGCTGTTATTTACTGTATACTAACTTCTTTTACAGGGATGTAATTTTTTCCTTTTATTTTCTTTCTTTTTGTAATTATTTCATTATTATCTATGGACTATGACATATAAATGTTAGAAAATGGTAAAACCTATAAAATAAGACATGAAATTTTTTATTTGCTGTTATTTAATGTATACTAACGTCTTTTACAGGGATGAAAATTTTCCTTTTATTTACTTTCTTTTTGTAATTATTTCAATATTATCTATGGACTATGACATATAAATGTTAGAAAATGGTAAAACCTATAAAATAGTACATGAATTTTTTTTATTTGCTGTTATTTAATGTATACTAACATCTTTTACAGGGATGCAATTTTTTCCTTTTATTTTCTTTCTTTTTGTAATTATTTCATTATTAACTATGGATTATGACATATAAATGTTAGTAAATGGTAAAACCTATAAAATAATAAATGAAATTTCTTATTTGCTGTTATTTTTTTATTATAATTAAATGTGTATGACATTTGTGTGGTTATCAGTTCAAGTAATTAGGACCCCATTAGTTTCATTTTCTAATATTTTTCTACATTATTATGTAATTTTCAATCATTTTATTATTTGTTTATTTTTATTTCTATAATTTTATAAAATAAAATAACACTCATTGACTAAGAAAATAAATTATGAAATTATTTCTACAAATTTTCCTCATTTGTATCCTTTTCCTTGTAATTTTCACTATTATTAATTTATAATTTCCCATATTTCAAAATTATAAGTATGTCTGAAATTTTATAAAAAAATTACATATTCAATAAGTTCATAATTATCTGCATTTACTGTAATTTTTTTGGAATTTTTTTTTTAAAAAAACGGGTAGGAGAGAGAAAAAGTTCGGCCGATATGAAAAATCGGCCGGGATATCGGCCCGGCCAATTTTTCTACCCCTGCCTTCAAAACAAGTATAGAACATTAAATATAAATGACAACGAAATTCAATCCTTTCAAATTGCAGCATTAAAAAAAATACAAGTATGGTATGTATCAGATCAAAATTGACAATTTTATAAACAATGCGAAACTCTAATGGGGACTGAGTCACTCATTTGGCTTCTTGAGATCCAAGTAAGAGGTATCTGTCAATGGTCTGGCTCTGATGCTGAACTAAGAATGGAGTTGATTGAGCAAGAGAAAAGGCTATGGCTATGAGCACGACCTTCTGTAAGTGAGTTCTCTATTCACACCTCTGAACCAATGAGACAACATAATCCACGAAGATCCCATCACATGGCAATGTGATTGGTCCATTGCTGGGTAAGCCGAATTCATCTTCGGACATTTTGAACAGCTCTTTAAAGATTGGGCTGGCGAGATATGCCAATGGAATGGAGAATCGCCTTCCATCGGTCGAGTAGACGACGAACTTCCCCTTGTTTGTTGCCTTCTGCAACTTCCTTGCCATCTTGATGAGCATGTTGTTCTTGTTGATCATGGTTGCTATTTGGACAAAGGAAATGCTTGCAGTGATTATCTTTGATTGTTGGGTAATGAATTTGAATTGTGTTGAAGAAAAATGATCTTGTTCCTATATATATAGAGAGAGAGATAGAGATGTGAAGAAACTAGACTTGAATGTAGCTTTCAAGATGTAGGGCGGTAGAGGATGAGAGGCATGTGATGATGAGGTGGGAGAAGGGTTAGGACATGATCCTGTCTGGATTTTGTTGGGTCATACAAAAGAGGTAGGGCAGTGGTCAGTCTTTGTTTACGACTTACAAACAAGTTGTTATAGGTTCAAGTCTTCAAGATGATTCTTCATTCCTTGAGTATGACACATTAAGAGTTAATTCTCACCCTACAAATTTTAAAGAAAACTTCTCACCCCACAATTGAGATGCATACAACCAAAAATCAAGCATTGGGTCCCTCATCACATGTGTATGTACCTCTTGCAATCGCGTATTGGAATAAATGAGCCTCATGTGATATGTCTCTTGACTCTCATCTTCGACAGCAATTGAATGGCTAGAGTTCACCCATCTGGAAAGTGTCACATTCAACAGTCTAAAATGAAAATGGAAACAGTAGAAGTTTACCAAGCTTATTGACAATGTTTAATTTCATGGACGATGCGTTTCCAGTCTTACAAATCCCTTCCCTTCACTGCTCTAGTGTTCAGGTCCTGCATTTGTCTCAGTATGGAAGAAACTTTTTTTCTACTATACAAAAACAACAATATCGAAAAGAAAACAGAAGGGAGAAAAATTAACAAAGAGAATCAAACTACAACAGTTTACATGGTTCTCTTGTTGTACGTCTACGGGTTCAACATCGATTCACTATACTGAAAGGTAAATAATTGAAGGAGAGACGATTCTCACTCTCTCGCACATATCTCCCTCACACAAAAAAGAAAAGAAAATATTATATACTGCACTGATTAAGGTTTACATAAGCTTGACCCGTGACATTGTAGATTGGATAGATAGTACATCTCTGATGATCCAGCTCCACATACCCTAATAATTCATTTGCCAATTGAGTGATCTTATCCACTATCTAGTGGAATTGGTAGCGAGATTGAAGCCCATTTTTGTCTCCTACCATGGTAACATTGCTAAATAAGACCTCCCCTAGCACTGAAAACTTGCAACTAATCAACAATGGCCTTGCATCCTTTGCAACTATGCTAGAAATGATGACAACAAAAATTACTTATTATAAGACCACATATGTTGCAGTCCGTTGATACTACTAAGGCTGGGTATTCAACCAAAAAGACTAGCCTATTAGGTAGAGTGACGTAAGTCCTTTATAAAATTTTAAATCTCCCTCTACACTTCTAATATGAGATTCGTTCATAGCCCCAACAGATACTCCATACTGCACCATATAAAACTCCCAACACTAGAAATACTTCAATGTCACATTATTCGTATCGTAATTCAAGTACTACATTTTAAGTGAAGTGCTGTCAATGTTCATTAGATACTGAAATTCTAATCAAGTTTGGTATTGTAATTTGTTTGATTTGTAATATAAATTTCCATTATTTCTAGTATTTTTTTTTATCGTTATAGAGTACATTCATACGGCTGAATCTATCTAAACTCATTTATCTATTTAATTAAATGGACCAATCCAAACCAAACTAATTTAGACTCATTTATTCATTTAGACATTTATATCATTTTAAAGAACCATAAAAAATGTAAATAAAAGTACATATAAATCTAAAAAAATAAAAGAATATGCCAAATGATGGATTGAACAAAAATCTTAAGACTTGTATCCTTTTGTAACAGTGTAAATTTGGGTCAAATTAGTAGGTTGGATCACACGTTGCCAGATCTATGCAATATTCAATACTTAGGCAGAAACTGCACATTATGGCATATTACGAATGTACTGAAATATGAAATGTTCAGTTTCCTGTTTGGTTTCAATGTCTTAACACATGAGTTGTAAAAAATGAAAACAGCGGATATCGTCAAATATCGGCAAATATCGTCAATACTATATTACAGGTTTTAACATGTATAGTGAACCAGTTCTGGGATTTGAAATATAAATAACATTGAAATTGGATTCTTTCCAGTTACAGCGTGGGAATACAAAAAATGTGTATGTATCAGATAAAAATTGCTTGTTTTAGATACAATGCGAAACTCGAATGATTGAGCCACTCATCTGGCTTCTTCAGATCCAATAGGAGGTATCTGTCAATGGTCTGCCGTTGGTGATGAACTAAGAATGAAGTTGATTGAGCACGAGAAGAAGAGGCTATGGCTATGAGCACGACCTTCTCTAAGTGAGTTCTCTATTAACACGTCTGAACCAATGAGACAACATAATCCATTAAGATCCCATCACAAGGCAATGTGATTGGTCCATTGCTGGGTAAGCCAAATTCATCTTCGGACATTCTGAACAGCTCTTTAAAGATTGGGCTGGCAAGATATGCCAATGGAATGGAGAATCGTCTTCCATCGGTCGAGTAGACGACGAACTTCCCCTTCTTGGTTGCCTTCTGCAACTTCCTTGCCATCTTGATGAGCATGTTGTTCTTGTTGATCATGGTTACTATCTGGAGATAGGGAAATTCTTGTAGTGGTGATCTTTGATTCTTGGGTATCAGGTTGAATTGTATTGAAGAAAAATGATGTGAGAAGTGAGGAAACTAGACTTGAATGTAGCTTTCAAGATGTAGGGCAGTAGAGAATCAGAGGCATGTGATAATCAGGTGGAAGAGAACGTTTAGGGCATGGGTCTGTCTGGATTTTGTTGGGTCATAACAAAGAGGTGGGGCATTAGTCCTTTCTTCCTTACCACTTTCAAATAATTTGTGATAGGTACAAGAGGTAGATGTACGTTGATGATTCTTCATTATTTTTGCGGGAGAGAATTACACACATTTTGTACTTCTAAAATTTCTTATTTACACAATTTCTCTAATTTAATATCCTTTGTGTGGAATCTCCAAATTTAATGTGAGTCATATTTAATCTAACAACTCTACGCTTGACATGTAAAGAATCAAAGGTCTTCTTGAGTCCCTCGTCACTTGTTGATGTACCTCTTGCAATTAGGTATTGGAACATATGAGTCAAATGTAGTATGCCTCGTATTCATGCCCTTGCCACTCTAGGGTAATTTTTTTATTTAGTGACATGTGTCCTTTGAATGATCCTATGGTTAGGGCTGATTGTAAATGAGTGCTATGAAAGTGTAGAGGGAGATTTAGGAATTTATAAAAGACTTCGGTTACTTCACCTAACAAGTTACTCTTTTGGGTTGGATACTCAGTTTTAACAAGTGGTATGAGAGGCAGGTCTCACGGTACCTCATTTGGTTCAAGAGATCTCTTAGGATGGGATGATTGATCTCGTTTGAGGGAGGATTGTTGGGCTGGCTGAGAATGAGTCCTACATTTGAATTTTAGATGGAGATTTAGGGATTTATGAAGGACTTGAGTCACTCTACCTAATATACTACTCTTTTTGAAACGGTTGATATATTAATAGATAAAAAGACACCAGAGGTACGTTGAATCCTTTCGATGCATACCAATATTCTCCAATGACTTTCTTAAGAGTGAACAACACGTGTCAGTCTTCTTATGAGAGTTGCTGAATCTGCCCAGATTTACATCTACATCAAAACCAAATTCAATGGATTCTGCACCACCTACTACATATATCAGATTTATATCTACATCAAACCAATTCCAGTGGCCTTTTATAAGAGTTTTAGGCCTATGCTAGTTATACATCCACATCAAATCACCAATATAACCAAACTACAACATGAAACAAGACCAACTTCCAAATAATTCATTCTCTGCTCAGTAGATGTGTAGCAAAAGTTTGGCAACATAGATTCACATGATTGTACTAGATGGTACATGAATTGGTTTGAAAGACTGATACGCATGTAATCAATTTAGATAGTCTAGCTCTATAGCACCAGTAATGTGATTGTGTACAAACAAGAGAAGGAGATCCACAAAAATTATGCATGACAATATATATGAAGAAAGAGAAAGGTTGATATTATACATAAACATCAGGACTATCTCGACACAAATTGAAGTCTAAAGTGAAAAATCTAAATAGAGCATTCTTGATATTTAATATATTATTATAAGTAATATTTAATTTTAATTTTAATAAAAAAAATTATCTAAAAAATCCCTAAATTTTGTTCAGGGCTTCAGCCATCCCTGCTAAACATGTATACCTCCAACACCTCCTCATTCATCAACAACCTAACATGGGAAAGCTACATTCAAATCCTTTGTCTCTATACAAGTACATTAGTCATTTGTTTTTGCTCAACAAGGCTTCCACTTACCTCCAATTACCAAATCCAAATCCAAATCCAACTACGAAGCTTTCCTTCGATCTTCCTTCAATTCAATCGTATTATATAATTATAATTATAAAAAGAATTTATAAAAAATGGATAATAGTATTAGGGTTTACCTTATGAATATTATTTAATAATTATATTTTATTAAATTTCTCAAAGAATTATTCATATATCAGGTTACCATTGCCTGTAGTTACCAAATAAGATTTTTTACCCTTAGGGAAAGTTTTTACTTTACTACGACAATTACCAAACAAGAGAAGGGTAATCTCAGTTCAAGGGTGACCCTCACTCAAGGGTGACTGCTTCTCGGGGTGACCCCTCTAAAATTTACCCTTCATCCAAACGCAGCCTTTGTGATGTGGGCATCTATGAAGGTGCATTCAAGCCCAATTCATATCAAGCCAAGTCCAAGATTAGGCCCAAGACTTGGCCCAACAAGCTGCCAAGATCCATGGCAATCCAGCCTTGTGCTGACCTACACAAGCCAGGCCCACAACTCAGGCCTAGCTGTGCATGACAGGCCCAAAAATCTGGTGAATCCTATCAGATTAGGATGAGGTCCTTGTTGGGTTAGTGGGCGTTCTATTTTTATTAGAAACCATTAGTAATTAGTAGTTTCTTTATTTTAGATTTAGGAGGTTGGGTGTCCTTGTTTATTTTCGAGTTTGTCTTAGGTCAAGTTAATTATTCAAGCTTCCGCGTAATAATTGGGTTTCGATGGTCTATTCATCTTAGCCTACATCACTTTCCCTTAAGATTTTTTTTTTTTTTCAATTTGAGTAGTCAAAACTCCTTAATGAGGAGAGAATTAAATTAGTAGAAGGGTTATCTAATGTGATGTAGGCTAGGTAGGATTTAGAACACCTAACCCCCAATATATTGTGGAAGCTCCAATGCGTGATCGGGTCTAAGATGAATCTTGTGAAATAACAAAGACCCAAAGGATGTTGGGCTCAAATTGGCCTGTAAAATAATGCAAGTGCCTTCATAGAGAGAGAGAATTCATTAATGGAGGAGGTTTTTCCTTTCTTTCATTTAATTATCTTTATTTTTTATTTATCAATTTTATTATATATATTCTATTTGTTAAAGATGTAAATGTTGTGTCATATTCTATTTTTTCTTTGTTAAAGACTTAAAGTTGCATTTTGTATTTTTATGCTCATACAACCTATTTTAAGTAGTAAAATACAGTGTCAATTTTTTACCCACATAAACTTTGTGTTTTCTTGCAGTTTTTCTCCAAAATTTAATTTGCATTTTCTCATTAACACAAGAAGCCTAAATTTTAATTGAACTAATATAGTTATTGAAAATCTTAAGAACGAAACTATTATGAGAAGATCATTAATGCACAAATAAAATTGGTAAAAATGCAGTATCTTTTTTAAAATTTGTTGTTTTTTGACCGAATGTGTTTTGAAGATATCTTGTATTTGTTAGAAATAAAAGATGCAAATTACAAGATCAAACACCACACAAGAAGAACACTGCGATTTTACGTAGTTCAGCATTATCGCCTACGTCCATTGAGCATGATGATTTCTACTAAGATAAAGATTTGGATAGGTTAAAAGAATTACACTAACTCTATCCATCCCTTCCTCTCAGTCTCTCTTTCTCTCCATTCACAGCTCAAAGAAAATCTTAGAGAAAAGAAACATTATATACTTGTACCTTAACACATACTGAGCCCAGTGAACCTGAGCCCCACACAGTCCAAGCCAAAAAATACTTTGTGCCACAGACCCAACAATATTTTATGGGCATCTAGGGCAAGATGGCCATTGGATCCTGATTGAGGGGCCCCTACCTCTACCATATCTTGTCCAAGGGTTTGAGGATAAAATCACTGATCTTTATGGTCTATGATTGTTATTTTAATTTTATACAAGATACCCAAGTAATGAATCCATCAAACTTAGATTCCAACAACAACAGATTTACAATTAAAATTTGATAATTTTTTTATCAAATATGAGACAAAGTGTGGAGAGCCGAGGATCACATCATCTAAAATATGTTGGACCTCACCCGATTATGAAATCTTATCTAGATGTCAATCTAACATGGGTCTAGATTCGTTTCTGCTCCAACATATTTATCGAACACATACCCAGACACAAACCCTATCTACTTACCGGAATGTGGAACAATTAGACATCCAAACCAGGGGTCCAAAAAACGGCTTGGCCGATATTTCGGCCGATATGCAAATATCAGCCGATAAGTTTCTCTCTCCTCCGATATTTGCATTTCTATCTCCTCCGATATTAAAAAACCGTAAAAAAATAGTATCGGTTTTTTTTTTTAAAAAAAAAAATCAAATAAATTTTAAATACCGATTTTTATGCATATGGACCGAATATCGGTCATATCGGCCGATAACCGTTTTGACTGGCCGATACAATATCGTTCGGCCTTGAAAAACCGATACATATCGGCCTATACGATATGTATCGGCTGATATTTCGACCCCTGATCCAAACCATTGTCATGGTCGAGACATCATCTCTCAGTCCGTATATATGTCCCACCTATTGCAGCCCACTTGACTCTATAAGCTGACGTCGGGTGGCATAATATGGCTATGTTTTTATAGAAATAAATGATAAGATATCCGTGTTAATTGATATTTTCTAAAATTATTAGGTTCAACAAGTAACATTTAAAGAGTGAGGGGATTTAGACTTAGGGATTTAAATATCGGCCAATACGTATGTATTGGTTTTTAATACCTTTACATATTATCGATATGCTATATACATTGCCGATATCAACTGACATTGGTCGTTTTAATTTAAAAAAAAATAAAAATAATAATAGAGAAATGTAACGGCCGATAACAGTTCTCGGCCAATATATGGACCGCTTCGTTTTTTTAAATCCCTGATTCTAATAGTCTAATGTAGAAATTGACCAAGTCTAGACCCCATTGTCAGACGAACTTGAAATCATTGCTGAACACAACTTTAGAGGCTGTTTCTCATTTTTGAGCAGTGAAAAACTAGACACTTCTTTCTTTTTTAAGAAGAAATGACTTTTTGTGAAAACCATAAAAAATTGTAATATTTTCACTTTTTACAAGGAATATATTTTTTATAGAGAGATATAGAAAAAATTATTAAGGAAAATAGGAAATTTTTTTTTATCTGCTAAAATAAGGTCTCATTTATTTTTAATGAAAATAAAAAGTTTGGTGTCAATAATAAAAATGTCAGATTTTCATAACTTGACTTCAAGTCAGATTTTATAGAATTTGTTGAATAATATCAATAAAATCTTAACACAACCCTTTTTTTTTCATAAAATTACATTTTTTTTTTAAAGTAGATAAATGATCTCTTAAGTAATTGAGTAACTGGGTAGTCATTTAATCCTTAAATATTAAGTTATTAACTATATCTTTTGGTCTTTCTCCTCGACTTCTCACATTCTTGGAGTATGGAAAGCTGGTCAGTCACATGTGAGGACGAAATGATCAAATAATCCCAACGAAATATGAATCGACGGCAGTGGCTGCCATAAATAGAAGGGTCGAACCAGTAAGATATATTTTTTTTTTTATTAACATGTAGCAAACTCAAGCACACTTCTACTAAAATCTCTATAGATGAGTCCACTATTCCTAAAGTACATCAACATTAGCTCATGGAGGCTCGAACCTGTAAACCCCCCCTTCTTGAGGTGGGAGGCAATCAGTTGAGTTATTTTTTTAACTACATATTTCATGAACTTGTTGATCTGTCTTATATAATTGAGTTTTTGATAAGTAATTATATAGAGATAAAATTTAAATGTCAATTGATATCTAAACTATATAATTTTGATAACTGTAGAATATATTTTTAAAAAAATATTTAAGAGTAAGAGATAAGATAATCAGACACAGAATCTACGCACATAGTCATCCTTACATTGCATTTAGTCATTTAGACCTAAATTTCATTGGATGATGTCTTTAGGTGCAACTTGCTCTTCCTTGCTCATTATTGTGATGAATTTAGGTGGATCGCCTAATTCTATGATTTTTTGCATGCGAATATAATAAACACAAACTTTTGAATAAAGTCTAGGAATTGGCATTGAATCTAAGGAGTAAGGATCATTTACAGATGTTAAAAAAGCCATAGTTTGGCAGCACAAGTGACAATAATTCTTGAAGAACTATGGTCGAGTCTTTGTTGATTACTTTGTCGCTGAGGAGTCTGGATCTTCTAGAAATAGACTTCCATGGAAACTTGTACAGTAGTCTCTCTGATTAGCCAGTCTCTTCATAGAAACTGTTTACAATTTGTGCTAAAAAGAGAGAAGATGTTCTGTATCTCTTTATGAAATTCACTTCTAGATAATCCAAATTTACTATTGAGATGTAAGGAAGAAGCCAACGAGCTTAGTTGACAGCCCAGGGATAAAAGCAAAGCTCTCTCTACTTCTTCAGGCACACACTTCTGAACAGATGAGATAACATACTCCATGAAGACTCTATCACACGGCAAGGTAATGGGCCCATTGCATGAAAGTCCAAATGCCTCTTCAGACATTTTAAACAGCTCAATGAAAATGGAGCTCTTCAGATATGGCAGGGGAACCACAAAGCGTCTCCTATCCACAGTGTACACAACGAAGTGACCCTTATCAGCTACTGATTTTCTGCTGCATTCGCCGGTTCTCCCGGCGGAGATCCTTCTCCCCATGGCAGCTAACTTCTCCCACTTCCTTCCTATGTTTACAAGTCTCTTGGAGCTGGCCATTGTATACTCTGTGTTAGGAATAGAAGTGCACAATTAATAAATGAAAAAACAAATTACAGATTAAACACACACAAAGATTTTATATAGTTCTCTTTAGTATGTCTGCAGGTTCACTATACTCGAAGGAAAAAAAAATAAAGAAAGACAACTGACCCTAACACTCCGTGGCTTTGAGAAACACCTCTGATGTGATGAACGAAACTTGTTGAGTGGAGAATGAAATGGTATTTGCTTCCTTATATATTAGCATGGAAAAGTCTACAGTGGACAACATTTAAGCTTTGGTTTCTAGTGTTGGGGTGCAAAGTATACGAAAGCATGTGATTGATTATTATGGATGGAATTTGTACAAGTGTCAATCTGATAGGGCACATTCAGTGTTTGTCCTTCAATTTTCTTCTTTTTTTGACATCGAAGTAGATCGTGTGAGCCAGGAAATAGTATTGTTGCGTGTATCTCCATTATAATCTAAATTGAGCTCTTCATGCTTTTCTTTATTACAGATGGTGGAATGAATGCCTGGTTGGGAATTGAGAAGAAGCAAAAGCCTGGGTTTCCGCTTGTCCAATAAAAACGATTGGTCTGCCTTAAGCAACAAAATCCAATTTACGTGTTTGGAAAAAAATTGTAGTGATTTATCTTGATCTACTTTAGTTCTCTTTTGTTGTAGCAGTAGAGTTTTTCTCTCAGCTTTAGATTTTTTTTTTCCTCTTTTGGCTTGTACTCTTCTATTAATATATGAATCATTTCAAAAAAAATAAAAAAATACCATATTATCTGATGTTACTGATTAATAAGAGATAAAATGCACGTCCATCATATACACTTGAAAATTTCTTTTCAGTAATTTGTTGCATTAGAGTTTGAAAACGTAACTTATTTGTAATTTATCCATAATTCATGAACACAAAGGCCGTTTATCATCTTCGAAACTAATATTTTAAAAATCAATCCGTGAATCGAACCGTCTCTATAGAAGGTCGGGTTAAATAAGATTCAACTGTGGTCAAACTCAACTAAACTTGTGCCATGAATATTATATTATAAATATATTAAATTATTAGCTCAGATTTAATTGATGAGTTGAAATAAAATTTTAACCAATTTTTTTTTTCTGTAAAATAAAAAACAGATGTTGAATTGTTTGAATATTTTTTTATTTTATAATTTTTGAAATAGATTTTTAGAGTTCACAGTTCACAGTTTTTTTATGAAAACCGATCAAACCTGGTTGAATCACATGCCGAGACAGTTTTAAAAACATTGCTCGAAATCACAGGCCATATTATATTTTTAGTATAGAATGAGAGCCGAATTAGTTTGTGTATTGCTGAATGCCTTTTTTTTTTCACACGTCCCCATTTACACAGTAAAAAGTATTAGAATTGCCTTTTTGTGTAAAAGATGGACGTCTCCGGTCACCAGCCTCCTTCTGATAAGTTCTGAACCATCCCAAATTCTCAATGAGGCTACTAGTTCTGTGGTAGAATAATCTCATGAGCATTTTCATGTAGGGTGGTGATGCTTAGTCTTGATGAGGGGTAGAAATCTTGATATCGGTCGATATATTTCACTCTTTTCTTTTTTCTTACAAAACTCACTAATATCGACCGATACGTATCATATGAGTCGATATATAAAAGTTTTAAAAACCGATATATAACAAAATGGGTATGCAAAGCAATCTAATACTTAATAATCTTTTTAAGTCAAGAGTGAAACTATGAAATGCTGAGGTCCATTTATGATAAATTTGAATCACTCAAATTGTTTTTTCTTTTTCATTTATATTTACATTAACATGAATGCATCTTCATTTGATGCATTGCACCTGGAATATCGTCCGTCATTGCACCTGGACTTTTAGGCATGAATGCACAATCGGAAGGTCCACAATTTTCCGTTTAAGGGTGCAGGCAATGCAGAAACATGTGAATGTTTTTTTTGGTCTGAACCATTGAATCACACATGCAGAAATCACAGCCAACCCGTCAAACGATGAGTGGCGGAGAAGAGAGGAATGGGCAGAAAGCATTGTCTAAGTGGTGTCGTTGAGACGTCACATTCTCACGTTGAACTCAATTCCGTCTTCCAATTGATTCCAGTGGGACAGAAGTCAGAAGGTACTTAAAGGACTACTATCAGAAGAAAAAAAAAATCTAAAGACTAGTCGGTAACTAAGGCAAATGAAGAAAAGGATGGTTACCGATTTTCAAAACTGGGTCTTGGTCTAGCATGTTCAAGAACGAGGTGTCCGGGTGTGAACGTGGAAATTCTACATAAGTTGTGAGGGAAAAATTAAAAATTTAAAAGGGACTCGGTTACTCCACCTATCAAACTACTCTTTAATACTTCCAATCCAAAAGACTAGCTTGATAGGTGGAGTGACCCAGTCTTATATAAGTCCTTAGTTTTCCTCCCTTAATAATCGACATGAGATTCTCGTTTGCACTCAAATAATCTCCTCTCGAACGAGGCTCTTAAGATGATAGAACTTCGCCAACCATCCCACTTGGCTAGGGAATCTTTAAGTCCACGTGTTGTACCTTGGGGACGTGGTTCTAATACCACTGTTATGAATGAGTTTCTAGCCAAAAGACTAGCTTGATAGGTAGGGTGACTTAGTCTCATATAAGTCTTTAGTTTCCCTCCCGATGTGGGTCTCTCGCTTGCACTCCAATAGGAAGCCCAGTCCTAACAATAGTATCAGAGCTAGGTCCTTAAGCCACAACATGTGGACTCATGGATCCCCTAGCCGAACTGGATGGTTGGTGACGTTTTATTCGCCGGAGAGCCTCATTTGAGGGATGGATTGTTGGAGTGCGAACGAAAGTGCCACATCGGTTCTGAGGGGGCAATACTAATGAGTTATATGAAACTGAGTCACTCCACCTATCAGGCTAGTCTTTTGGACTGAAAAGCCAATCCCAACATATATCAGGCATGGGGTTTGGTGGTTAATCCAAACCAACTCGACTCAATGTGACCCATCTCAGATTGAGCTTAGATTGGGCAGAAAATTACCCAAAATCCAGCCCAACATGCCTACAATGGGACTCTACCGATCAAATTAACAGTATTAATCAACCACAAGAATACCACATTAGATCTATTCAGTGGCAGTCGTTTTCAAATGGTCTTTTACATCTGTCTTCAAGCTCGACAAATGAGCAGGCTTCGTCTTCATGTGTGCTCTTCCACATCAAAATAATGTGTCCCATCCATTCCTTGGCGCTATGTTCAATGGATCCAGTTTGTTGCTCAAGTGGCCAGCAATCGTTACCAGTCACACCATTATCCTTGTTGTCACCACCCTTGTGATAAAAATCCAAACATACCCACCTCCCTAAACTATTGTATCTGCTTTGCACATGGTTTTGCATCCTACCCGACCAAACAAAAGCAGAGCTACACTTAAGTGCAGTTAGGATGCTTCATTCTACGTATAAAAGTACCATATTCACTCAATTCAACAACACAACCATTTCCTTGCAATCCAAGACCAAATTTCACTTCGTTGTTTCAAGTAATCCCCCTCAGCAGAGAACACTACAATCAGAAATGATCAATTCCAAGAGCCTACTCAAGATGGTGAGGATGGAAGAAGTCATCAGAGCTCATCACTAGCTCCAAATCAAGACCCAGTAAGGGCCACTTCGTCGTGTACACGACGGATAGACGGCGTTTCGTGGTTCCGTTGGCGTATCTCGCAAACCAGGTTTTCATAGAGCTGTTGAAGATGTCTGAAGATGAGTTTGGGTTACCAGGGACTGGGCCAATTACCTTGCCATGTGATTCAGTATTCTTGAGTTATGTTGTTTTCTTAATCCAGGGACGTGTGTAATGATGTAGAAAAGGCTTTGGTCATGTCCATTGCCTCTGGCCGTTGCCCAGTATCATCCTTACTCTCTCAAGAACAAACCAACCAACAAATACTAATCCATGGATTTTGAAGAATCCATTCTATGTTTTCTAAACCCTCTGCCATTTCATACTTTCAATCTGTATATGATTCATATTCTTTTGATTTTAATACAGTGTCTCTGTATTCCCCTCTAAATCTTTCTCTCGACTCTGCCAAACTCATTGCAATATTGATGCATAACACATACATATGCGATGCAAGTGGAATTTTGTACCGCTCACTTTATAACTAAAAGGTTTCAAATATCTGGTATCAAAGTCCTGTTAAGCTGTTAAAAAATAAGTGAATAATTCATATTTCAGCCAATAAAGGTTTGATTAGAGAACACAATCTTATAATTCATTAATACTTTAATACTTCTGCCAATATGATCAATATTTTCCAAAAATTTTGCTGATACTATTGTTAGGTTAATGATATTATGGATGGCCAATATTCATAGTCTTGGGTATGAATTTCCAAAAAATTGATAAATATTAATTCTTGAGATTTATTGGCCAATATTTAAAAAGCATCATACTTACTTGAGAATTCTTTTGGAGTAGATGTATGAAGCTGCATATACAGCAACACTTCCATGTGGGACCCACTAGACTCACACTTTCAATTCATATGAGAAAGGCCGCCCATCCTAACACAGGTATATATATATATATATATATATATATTTTTTTTTTTTTTTTTTTTTAATGAGATGGTAAGTATCATTCAAGGAGAGGGGAAAAACCCCAAATAATTACAAATTTAGCTGCCCAGACAGAGCCAAACAAACAATAAAAGAGGGGGAGCCCACAACTCGGGCCAGGCCGTTAGACAAAATGGGCAAAAATACCACTAGTACTAGTGGCAAGCAAAGGCTTCTCGCTCACCCAGGTTTTGAGCATCTGAAGGTTGTGATTTGAGGCAATAGAGAAGTGATTGCATTGGAGTCTCTCCTGAAGACGTTTGATTGCCAAAATATGGGGACGGATGGCCCATTTATTAGAGCTATGTTGAGATAAGTGTTGCAAAACGTCTGAATTGATACATTGTATCTCATGAATAGGGAGCTCAAAGGCAAGACAAAAGAGAAGCAGTTTATGACAAAAGATATGGATGCTGAAACAATTGTTGATAAAGAAGGGGGTGATATGGTAGCCAATAGTAGAGGTGGAAGGGTTTTGGTAGAAAGCAACCAACATAAGGGAGTTATGAATGAGAAGCTTACCAAAGAGAAGAAAAGCAGAGTGAGGGTTAGGTGAGGTGCTTTGAAGGCTAGTGTTGGCAATGTGGCATCTAGGTTGAGAGGGTGGAGGCAAGTTCCAGCGAGTAGAAAAGGAGCTACTGACCTTCCGAAGATCACCGTTGGAGGCAAGGAAAAAAATTCTGTTTCTGACCTCAGACAGAACCCGATTTCTCAGCAGATATGCCAGACAAGGGCAAGGAGAAGGAGAGCAACGGCTAAAGACTCAATCTTGTAGGTCCGCAAATCTTAAGTATAGAATAACGGTACACTATGCGGTGAACCGAACTCTTCACTTATGTGGTAAATCGAACTGTGCACCTATATTTATGAGTAGTGTACAGATCATTTCAAAATTAATTATAACTTTGGAGTGCATAACTCACCCATTTTGATTTTTTTTTTTTTAAAACAAAATTTTTCCCTTCAAAAATTAATATTAAAAAAATGGAGATACTTAAAATATAAAAGTGCATTACCATTTCCATCTCACATCCTTCACTGTTTTGGTATGTTACTTAGAATATGAAGTGTTAAACAAAAAAATTAATAATTTAATGTTATTTGTAATATGACTGGCTTTGACCGCGGTTGAACCCAACCTTTCTCATAGACGATTTGTTAGATGGTTCGATTTTAATAACATTGGATCACACAGTGATCAATTCAAGACGACCGTATCATACACAAGTCTCCTGTTGATCTAAATCGCTAGATTTTATCCTACTCATTTACTTTATTCGATCAAGCATCTGTAATTGAAATATTTATTTAACAGTAAACTTTCAATAAACAAAGATCAAGTACGATCATGTGACCAATAAATTCCAATGACTTTCTTAAGAGTGAAGAAAACGTGTCAGCCTTCTTATGAAAATTGTTGATTCTTCGAACCAAATCCAATGGATTCTGCACCATCTAGTACATGAATCAGATTTATATCTACATCAATCCAATTCCAATGGCCATTTAAAAGGGTTTTAGGTCTAGTTATACATGCACATCAAACCCCAATATAACCAAACCATAACATGAAACAAGACAACCTTCCAAATAATTCACATGCCACTTACACGTATCTCCATGCCTGTATTGACCATTGCCATAAATACCGTTCTCGAATATTAACGGCGATTTGTAATATCAAGATATTTTAAAATTCTTGAGTTTTTACTGAAAATTTTACGGGAAAATCTCATGGAAATTATAATATTTGAAAATAATAAAAATAGAATATATAAATTTATTAATAAAATAAAAATGGTAATAAGGAATTTACCGGGATTAATCGTGATATTACCATTTATAGCATTTTTAACGTGATTTTATCGGGAATTTAGCGGGAATTTATCGCCTCGCCGATAAAAACACGTTTTTAACGTTGTAATGGTATTTTGTCGATAAAAACATGGTAAATTCGAAAATACCGCCGATAGTTGTGACAATGCTATTGACCACATCATACTCCAAACAGGTCTAAGAGCAAAACAAAACATGGATATGCAACCTACTAATGCGAGAGTCACTTATTTATGTTATATTATTGATGAGTTTGTAAAATACATACAAATAAATAATGGGATTTATTTAATTTTAGGCCAACTAGATTTCGTGAAACTATTCAATCTACTGTTTGATAGATCAGATGTGAGGCGTGTGATAAACTTTAAAATTTTTATAATCAAATATTTTTCATTTGATCTCGGTAATTTCAATAGTTTTATAAAATATTTCTGAATTTAAAAATTAAATAAATTTAATATTTTCCTTTTGTATATTCTCTTTCTTCCCTTTTGGATCACAAGAGGTCCACATGTCCCAACCATAAATAATAAATACAGGTCAAAATGTTTGAAAGACTGATATGCATGCAATCCATTTAGATTGTCTAGCTCTATATCTCCAGTAATGTGATTGTGTACTGATGTATACTGGAAATTGACTATATTATCTCTGAATTTGGATTAGTTAGTCCTTGTTTGGTGTGTTTTTAATAATATTTATTGGATTTTGAAAATTTTACAGAAAATTCAAGAGAATACAAGAAATCAGAAGAAAAATGGAGAGAATTGCAGAATTTGTGCTAAAAGTGATAAATTTAGAAAGTCTGGAATTTTAATAGTTATTTTACCATATTTTAGAATTTTATTGTAAATTAAATAATTCAAATCCATTTAAGAGTTTGAATTATTTCAATACATTTTAGAAATTCGTAATTCGTTGTAGGTGGTAAAATAATTTATTAAAATCCATGGACAATGAACCCTGCAGATCCAATCATGTGAAAAATTGAAGTTTGAACTTTGAAGTCTGTCGGTGAAAAATTGTAAACAACGGGTACCCAGGCTGAAATTCAGCAGACGTTTGACCAAAGAAAGAGCAGAGGCCGTTGGCATCAAAAAGAAAGAAAGCAGCCAACATTCTTTCCATCTTGCAAATGGAAAACATAAACAAGCTGTGTGAAATTGTTTAAACAAAAGAAAGATGAAGGACGGTGGGAAGAAATCTTTCAGCCAGATGATCTGTGTACAGCAGAGAAAAGGATGTGGCTGTCTTTTATTGCAGCCGTCCCATTCCAACCTTGCAAGCAATGAGAGCTGAAGTGGTGTTGGTGTGAATAGTTTTGCAAGAACGAAGAAGAATCTACAGGAACATGTGAAAGAACCAGTCAGCCAGCAAATACAGAGGAATAGAAAAGAATAAAAAGAAAGAAAGGTGGCTGGTTTCTTGAGGCCCCTACCATGTAATGAGAATATAGGGAAGAAATTAAGAAGAGGCGGAGAGAAGTGTCTATTTGCAAAGCAGATCCAAGCAGCTGCGATTCTGTAGAAGCAACAACCATTGAGGTAGCAGAGGTCTGATTGGTAGACAGCAAATACATGAAAAGAAGTGGAAGAAAGAGACCAAACAGCTGCCGTTGTAAGAAAGGAAGAGAAAGAGTAGAAGAACCCAAAACGACAATAGGCATTGCTGCTATGAAGGAAAGAACACCTGTGTAGGGAAGGATGGGATGTTGCCTTGTCAGCCAGATGCCATAGTAGCAACGAAATACAGAGCAGCCAGACTTGAAAGAAACAATAGTAAACATAAACAGCAGCTGAAGCAAAGTAAAAAGAAGGGAAGCACCATTGTGAAGCAGCAAATCTGAAGAAATCAATTCGTTTATCATGGACTCCTTTAGATGGGTTGTTCATGAAACACGCAGAGAAGTTAAGAACTCATACAGCAACAGTGATTAGGAAGAAAACTGCTAAGATCGTTGGCAAGAAAGAATACAGCAGCGTTTATGGGGCTATTCTCCATCGTTGATTTCAGCTAAGAATACAGCAGAAGATGATGGAGGCAAGGACACTCATCGCTGATTTCAGCGAGATTCTAACCCCATGCGGTGATGATGGCATTTCCTTGATTTTACCGTCCACATGGCCATTCCTTGATTTTCATTCTTCATCTACCGTCCACATGGCCTTTCCTTGATTTTACCATGAGATCGTAACCCTCTTCACCTCCGTTCTTCAATTAAACAAACCCATCCACGCCACTCACTCCTTGCTTTTTCCATCTCATTCAATCCTCACCCATCCATTCATGCATACCTCCCAACACTATAAATACAAGGCTCATCCACACAATAGAACTCGAACTTGGTTCAGGAAATTCTTGGAGAGCTTTGGCGTGAATTGAATTGAAGAGAGAAGGAGATAGTGTGATTTTCAAAAATCACAAGGGTTTTGAGGTTGGTGATTTTGAATTTTTTCAGTGTATTTTCTTGTTTCCTTTATTCAAATTCCATTGATTTGTAATTTTAAATTCATGTTTCAGGTGTGATAGAAATATTTAGTCTATCCTTTCCAATTATTCAATTTAGGAGTGGTGATTATTTGATTTGATTTTTATTATTTAATTAAGTCTATGTATGGATTTAATTTAACTGTGTTATACTCGCTCTATCCTATTTTAGTTGTCCCATTTAAAAAAAATTGATTTTTTAAGAAAGGGCTCTCAAAATGCTTATGAATTTCTCTCCAACAACATGTAACTCTTCCAAAATGCACATGAGACAACTATTTTGAGACAGTCCCAAAATGCATATGAGACAACTAAACTCGGACAGAGCGAGTATTAAATGTGATGAAAATTTAGATTGAATAAACTTCCTTCTTCGATCTAAGGCTCTTATTTTAAGAGTGCGATGAAATATTTTAGATTTGGAGAAAAAAATTAAAATCTATTCATTATGAGGTTTAATTTGATATTCTTGATTTAATGAAATCCATAGATTTAATTCTTAGAATAACTATAAATGAAAAATTTGAATGCATGATTGGTGATTTATGTGAGCTCCATATTCTAGGCCTTTGTTTTATTTTGAAAATATGGAAAATAATGCCTCCTTGATTTTCTAATCCAATTCCATTGTAAATATGTACATATGTTGTTTTTATTTTTATTTACTAAATTGGTAAATTAATTATTGCATCTTAATTTTGTGTTCTAAGTTAGATTAAGATTATTTATAATTTTTAGATTAATTCCACCATCTTAATTAAAATTAGATAAATTTTGTGTTTTTCATGAAAATTAGATATCTTTTATGGTTAATTTCTAACTTTAGATGTTGTTCATATTTTTGGACTTTTTTCTATTTTTAGAATATTTCTAAATTAAAATTAAATTTCCTAGATTAGAGAAATAATTTCATATTTAAGATTTATTTTTATGATTTTTTAAATTTCTTAAAATATATAATTCAATGGTGTGTTTTTCATTGATATATTTTTCTAAGTTCCGATTAAAATATATAATTTAATAGTGTGTTTTTCATGGATATATTTTCTTAAGTTCCGATGGGTTCGACCTCGTACTCCTAAACTATATTATAAATGATTTATGGGCTTACGAGTATAAATTTAAAATACAACATGTACAACTAAGAGAAGGAGATCCACAACCATTATCCATGGCAAAATATGTGAAGAACCGGAAAGGTTGATATGTTGCCTAAACATGTATACCTCCATGACCTACTCATTCATCAACAACTTAACATGGGAAACCTATATTCAAATGCCTTGCCCCTCTATATATATATATATATATATGTATACATATATACATATATATATATATATATATATATATATATTTGTATATATGTGATACATATATATATATGTATATATGTATATGTGTGTATATGTGTATATGTGTGTATATGTGTGTATATGTATATGTGTATATATGTGTGTATACATATATATATATATATATACGTGTATATATATATATACGTGTATATATATATATATATATATATATATATATATGTATATATACATATATATAAAAGCACACTAGTCATTTGTTTTTGCTCAACAAAGCTTCCACTTACTTCCAACTACAAAGCCTTTCTTCAATCTTCCTTCAATTCAGACTATTTGGGCGACCAATGGCAAGAAGTACACATCCAATGAATTCATAAAGTTTTGCAAAGATAAAAGGAATTACCAGACAATGGTTTTAAATTTGAAGATTGATCAATAAAATTCTTATGTTTTTATTATTAGCAAAACAATGGTTTTTTTTGTTTTTGTTTTGGAGAGAGAATACTGCAAGAAGTTGCAGGATTTTGCTTAAGCCAGACAAAGTTCTGGGTTATCAGCCCACGGCAGATTTTCGTTGGAGATTCCTCTGCAACCAGCATCGTTGCTGGCATTCTTGCTGGAAAATCCAGCCAGGCCTCACAAATGAATCTGAATCGCGTCGGGGAAGAAGCGAGGTTTTCAGACGCTGCAATTTCTGCGGGGTTATTGCAGTTCCGAACGCCACAACTCCGGTAATTGGACAGGGGTCTTCTGCTGAGTTCTGACGACGCAAATACCAGAGCTAGCAGTGTTTCAGATTAGGCCTACACTGGGCCAAGAGCAGCCTAGTATTTCAGACGATCTGTGGACTGATATTCAGTCCTACGGATTGCAGTTGGTGTTTCAGGCCCAATCAGTTTGCAAGCCTATAGGCGTTGTGATTAAGCTTCCGCGTATTAATCGGGTTTTCGGCAATTTATTTGTCCTAAGCCTACATCAGGTGGCTAAATGGGTTATTGGATACTTGAGAGGCACCATCAACCATCAAATCACATTTAGCAAAGGGGCCAAGGTGATGCATGATTATGTTGAAGCGGATTTCATCAGTGATCTTGATAGAAGGCCGACAATGGGATACATATTTTGCAATGAAAAGACACAATGCTCTACAAATATTCTCCAATTCACCTACAACCAAAGTTTCAATTATTGCCAGGATTGAGTAATTCATTCAGTTCTTTGTCATTTAAATGCCACCCCTCCTCAGTAGATGAGTCCCCAAGATCATCTGGTGGGGTAGTTGGCATGGAAAAACATACATACCACAATCCGCCTCTGCAAACTGATTGCTGAACAGAATTCAAATATAATCCCCACCCAAAAATTATTTCGTGTCATTAATAGATTCGAATTCAGAAGTCCATACACAAGTTAGATTCCAGAGTAGAATGTATTATTAGAGCTACTTCATTATAATATTTCGGCTGTCGGACTATTTAAACCATTACATGCCACATATTTTTATAAATTGATGTAATGCCAAGTATAGAAGTTAATTAATTTTGTTAGTTGTCTGAAATTGAATGTAGTTGTTAGGCAAACCTGAAATATGATGGCTTGATAATTCAAATTTACTGACAAGGGTGGCATCAGAATTGAAACAAACCAGAAATTCAAAACATTTTACGGTGTTTATTTTCATGTTGCGCAGCCAAGAAAGCAAAACCATGTACTTGATTCAAACAGGGTAAGAACTTTGGACGTGGTTCATGATTGCATTTTCTTCAGCAACTGTCAAAACAAGGCTGGGCATGGTTGGCTAAATATCTCCTTCAGTATGCTAACCAATTATGCATTCATGGATGGCATGATAATGGATGTTGGGGCATCGAACGAGTCCCACATTGGTTGTGAAGGGAGAGAGATTTAAGGACTTATAAAGGAATTGGATCACTCCACTTAAACGGCTAGCCTTTTGAGCTCGATACCCATTCTAACAAGTGGTATCAGAGTCATATCCCCAAACCAACGAGTGTGGACTCGGGGAATCCCCTAGCCGGATGGGATGGCCTGCAACGTTTTATTCACCGTAGATCCACGTTCGAGGGGGAACCTGATATGATAAATTCTTGCAAACAGGTGAAATATCAGTTGAAAGTAAGGTGATCCAATCATTTGTGTTGCCAAACCAAACAATCAAAATGATGCAACTTCTCGACCAATTGAAGACATACTCACATGTTTCTAAACGAAGTGGAGAAATCATGGTCACGACACAACCTCTTCCTTGGTCCACAGAGCATGTGGTTGTGCATTCATTTCAAAACATTGATAAAGTCTGCCTTTTGTGGATTTTGGTTTCTTTCAATGTCTATTTACATTGCGTTTTCAAAATACTCGATCTTGTTCTATTAGGCCATTTTCGAAATTTACCTTGTCAAGAAAGATTTATATAAACAAATGCAATAGAATAAATTTCCATTCATTATTCCCTTGGTTGTAGGGGATTTCATGGTGCAATCACCTCAAACAAGGAGAGCACAGTTAGAAACATCCTTCTTTTCATATGGTGGTTTACCTTACAACAAAGAAACATGGTGGGTCTCATATAAAAAACTGCCATGAAACAAGTTGATGATCAGCCGACTCCATTAATTCAATGTTTATGTCAAGTGAAATATGATTGTTTACATGGGCAATCATTTTCAAAAAGCCAAAACTAGATTGTTGAACTCTATGATTATGGACACTAGACTTTGGATATGGACATGGTTTTTTATTTTTTTAAAGAGGATAAGAAGTCAAAAAATCATGTTCAAAATCTAGATATCCAGTCCAACTTACACCTCAATTGAGCAATTTAATTTTGACAAGCATTCGGCCAAAAAATATAATTGAAATGAATTAGTCAAGCACCTCATCTATCTCATCTCTGTTTTTAAACTTGGGAGCAGACCCAATCCTCAAATTCACCTGGAAACTGACATTCATCTACTATCCAGAAGATTAGAAGATTGGAGGAGTCACTTATTTCTTCGTGTCTTGCATGAATCTAACGGCTCCAACATTTGAATGCAGCACTTCCTTCATTTGGGTGGTAGCTGGAAGTTCACTTCTTGGGACCTATTATACTGCCAGGAATGCCACATACCCACACTGCTTTTATGAGGTGATTGCTCAACAACATTCAAACATAACCCACTTGCCAAAAGCTTCCCTCGTGATTATGCAACCAATTCAGCAAACATGAGAATGGCACATTTTAATGTAGTGTCTGCTCCTCAATGCATATATAACCATCTCCATAGCCTTCAACTCCACAAAACAAACAATCCTTTCCTTCTAAGATCAATTTATCTTCTCAATTTCCCACATAAGAAACCATGATCAGCTCTAAGAAGCTTCTAAAGATTGCAAGGAAATGGCGCAAGTTAGCTGCCATAGGAAGAAGAAGAATCTCTGTATCAAGATCCAACGGGTCTGCACATTCAGAAGATCGAATCAAATCGATAGCTGAAAAGGGTCATTTCGTTGTGTACACTACAGATGGAAGACGTTTTATGATTCCTTTGGCATATCTAAGCTGTCCCATATTCATAGAACTGTTTAGGATGTCTGAAGAGCAGTTCGGATTGCCGTGTGATGGGCCTATTACAATACCATGCGATGCAGTTTTCATGGAGTATGTTGTATCTCTTATAAAGAAACGCATGTCCAAAGATGCAGAGAATGCTTTGATTGCCTCCATAGCCACTGGCCGATGCTGGAAGCCACACCATGAACACATCAACCAACAAATACTTGTCCATGGCTTCTAAACAAGCTTAATGATTGAGTCTTTCTAACTTGGAAGACCATATTATCTACCATTGTATACATTTTTGTACCAATTATAAATTTTTTGAATCAATACAAAATCTTACTACTTCATTTGCAGCATCATGGTGGAAAATGGTAGAGATTACTTCGTTGAGTAAATGTATTTGATTCAACCCATCCACAAAATGAGTTTCCCCAAACAGCTTCCTTGTTCAAAATCTCATCCACCTGGCTTAAGACGGATTGTTGTTGATTTCAAATTCAATCTCATATACCCATTGCTTTTTAATTTTTTTCCCTTTTTACTTGTAACATCTATAGATAAACCTGTCTCATCGCGTGCTCCATTTTACACTTCTTTTTAATAAAGTGTGAAGTGCATACTTTAACACAGTAAAATCTTTTACTTATAAAGATTAATTTGTTGTGAAAACCACCCAGGTGTTAGTGTTGACTATTTGGCTTGATTTGGATTCCGAAACAAGCCTTGATTTTTGGATTTATTTTAGAAATTTCTCTGTTTTGGAAATTTCCTTCTGTTCTTTCTCTTCCTCTTTCTTCGTTGGTTGGTGATGTTTTATAAAAGGAAGAAAACACAGTGGAACCGAGAGATTGGTTTAAAAAAATAGAAGAAATTTGGGTCAGGATTTGTTTTGTAATTGAGAGAGGCATTTGTATTTGTGAGAGACGAATTTGAGAAAGATTTGTCATTTTGTATCTCCTTTCGGTATTAGTTGAACTTATCCGATTGCTGTCGTGACATAGGCTTTGGTCGAACACATAAAATTTGTGTTGCCTTTTCGTAAATGTTTGATTTGTAATTTGATTGCTTCTATTGTGTTATTTGAATTCGATTTTGGCACAAGCATTAGGTCATATATCATACCATATTAACTTGTTGGAAATATACAATTTACAGAGATTTTATTTTGAGTCCAAACTAAAAGTCCCACGCTATGAAGACGTTCCTATCATATGTAAGTTCATGCTTGTTGCCAATATGCAAGTTCATGCTTGTTCATTCTATTAGCCAACATCAACCCCCATGATGCAAATAACACATGGGTGGCTACGCCTTAGAGATGCTCGGACTTAAAAGCGCTATTGCTTTGATCATAATACTAGAGAATGAAACAAGTAGCGATCATCCTACGGACATTTTGTATAACGAGATACGGGATTTAGAGTATTGCCCATTTTACCTTTCCACTACCGTACGAAAGCATTTTAAAAAAATTCAGTGATCTGATTTACTGTTCTGTATGAAAAAACAGTTTCATTTAAATAAATTTCAGTGATAAAGAGCTAATTCGAAGGATAGAATAAGCAATACAGTAAAACCTTTGTCGGGTTATACAAAATCATGAGGATTGCTACCCAATGAAACTCACTCAATGATGAAAAATTTTAATGGATTAAAAATTAGTCATACAATCTATCGAATCGTAAAAAATGGAGCACATCATATTATTCTAGCTTCTAAGTTTTAAATTAAAATTAAAATTAAATAATTTTTTTACTAATAACACTCGATTTAAAGTGAAGATGCATCGTATATGAATCAATATAATTAAATAAAATAATCAATTTAATAATTTACATCCATTGTCAAAACCCGACACTTTTTCCTCCCAGATTTTATGTTAGATTACAGAAAATGTGTATTTTGGTAGACAATGGTTTTCCTAACAATTCAATATACAACTGCTTCAGAAGCAATGGAGGAGTATTTGTTGATTGGTCTCTGCTTGATGAGCGACTGAGCACCGGCAAATGCTTATGGAAGCAGATAGATACTTCTCTACATCTCTTGACACACGTCTCCTGGTAAGAGCTACAGCATACTTCGTGAAAACTGCTCTGCAAGTCATTGTAGTCCTAACAATATGTATCGATTCCAAGAGAGTAGTGCTTTGAAGGTGATGCAGCGGGTAGGGTCAGATGTGGATAATTTGGGACGGGATCAATTTAACTGGGTGAACTGGAAATTAAATGGGTTAATGGGTAAATATGGAATGAATTTAATAGAAATAGTTGAGTTAAATGGGCATTAAATGATGGGTTGAAAGATTAATTAAAGGGGAATGGAAGGGACGTTGGTTCAATGGTTATGAATGGGTTTTAACAGACGGTGGTAGGTGAATGGTTAACGAAGGTCCTAAGCTAGTGAGATTAATAAGGATTGGTGGGCATTCGGAAATGTTAAAAGAGATGGTAACAGGATGGGCTGTAAGGGTTTGAAGTTAGGCTTGAGGGTTGTGTGGTTGTTTGGATTGAACGATGGAAGGCAATGGGAAAGATATGATGGGCGTTCTTGATGCTGGAAAAAGGGGTACGATCGGAGATGATGGTGATAAAGAACGGCAAGGCAGCGGAGAGTGGACAGATCTGGCTTGGCCGGGCGGTGGCGACAAGGGCAGATCTGGCTCTGTAGCAGTGGTGATCACGGCTGGTTGCAGAGGGCATGAAACGGGACAGCAGAGCCACAGTAGATCAACTGACTGTATCCAACATCCGCCGGCCTGGTGTGTCCCAACATGCAGGGAGAGGAGGGGAAGAAGATAACTCCGGGGAATGCTTGACAACAGGGAACCCACAAAGTGATGCGGATATACGTGGACATAATCAAAATTTTAATTTTGACCCGGGTGGGTACGTTAGCAATTTACCAAGCTCGGGCTCCGATACGAAAGATGAAAATTTTATTTTTGATCTCGACGGGTGCATGAGCAATTTGGGTCAGCCCAAAGTCCAAGGTGAGCCTCTTTAAAATGGGCCAAAATTTGAAACCCAATTAAGATGAAGATCTAACAGTGGAAGATTTGAGAATCCCAAACCTACTTAAATTAGGACACCTTGTGGAATGGAAAAACAGCCACCACGTGGCTTAGTTTTATTAGGATTTGTTTTTAATTAGTAGTTATTTATTATTAGGAGTTCTTAATTAGATAGGACTCTTATTTAGTAGGTGTTTATTATTAGGAGTTCCTAATTAGATAGGACTCTTATTTAGTATGTGTTTTTATTTAAGGAATTGTAATAGCCAGTTTGGAGGGGGGAGATGATTTTGATAAATAAAATTGTTATTTTATTTAGCAAAACGAAGGACTGTTTTGTGAAGATTTAAGTACAAAACGAAGGACTGTTTTGTGAAGATTGAAGGGTTATTCAAGATATTATTCAATCTTCCGCTATAATTTGAGGTTGGGTATTCTTAATCCTACCTAGCCTGCATCACAGAGGAAGAGAATACTGGTCGATCGCTGTCGACGGGTCAGGTCTCGAATCCACGAGAGAAAGAAGAAGATACAGGCTAAAACCCAAATCAAATATTATTCATCAAAATTTGTATTTTACAACCTCTAATTGGGGTTTTTATAAGAAAAACCATTACTAAAAATAACAACAAAATAAAAATGAAAATAGAATAATAAAAATAGAAATAATCCTAAGCAAATCTAATCTTACAAATATATAAAAATAGAAATTTCCCAGATTTCTTCAATTCTTGGCGGGGTTTCCAATTCGGGCGAGATTCTGATTTTCGACTCAATACCGGTGCTACATCAGAAGGTGATTCATGTTTGGATTTTCTTCAGCAATTTTCAAATCAATGCTGGCCATGGTTGCCTATGTATCTCCTTCTGTGCTGGCCTACTATGCATCATCTTTTGATGGAAACAAAAGGTAATATTCAGAGGGTCTAGATCAAGTATTGCCAACGGTAGAAATATCAGTTGGGAGTAAGATGATCCAATCATTTTTGTTGCTCCTAACATGCTCATGCATTTCTAAGAGAAATGAGGAATGGTCACAACTCAAACCTCTTATTTAGCCCACAGCATGTGGGGGCACTGCTGTCTTAAGATTATTGACACTTATCTTTTGGAAAATCCTGTATCTGGTTCTATTTTTAGGATTTGCCTTGTGTACTTCTACAACATGGTATGCTTGAATCAAAGTTACATCCTTACAGGTCTCATAGAGTAAATTTTCATTCATTATTGTAGGGGGCAGGGTTTGTTGAGTGATCACCTCAAACAAGTAGACATCTCCTTTAACAAGACACATGGGTGGACCTCGGTGCTGAAGATGCCACCAGCCCACTTGATGATCAGCTGCCTCCATTAATTGTATGCTTATCCGATGTGGGTTTGACCTCTTCAAGAAATTCAATTCCTCTTTAGCCGATGTAAGGTTGTTCACATGGGCCATGATTTTGAAAAGCAAAAGCTATATGATTAAAATCTATGATTAGGTACTTTGGACTTGGAAAGAGACCAGGTTTATTTATTGAATAGGATAGAATGTCAGATAAACCAAGTTTAAAATCTTGAAATTCGGGCTCAACCTGAAATACATTGAAGACAAATTCTTCAAATAATTTAGGTGAATTGAGTCAAGTAACTCGTCTCTTTCTTATCTCAAGTTTTAAACAACAAAGAAAACCCATTCCTCAAATTCACCTCAATCAAGTCTTTCAATATCGACGAGATTAGAGAACTCATTCAGTTCTCATATCAACCATTTATCCCAAACTGGTCAACATTAGAATGCAAACTCATCATTTGGGGAGACTGCTGGATAATGTAGTGGTAGCTGGACAGTCAGTTCAGGGGACCTACTGTCTTGCAAGGAATACCACATAACCACACTCTGCTTTTTATGAGATGATTGATTGCTCAACAACATCCAAACATAACCCACTTGCCAAAATCCATCCTCGTGGTCATGCAACCAATTCAGCCAACATGAGAATGACACATTTTAATGTTGTGTCTGCTCCTCAATGCTATATATAACCATCTTCACTGCTTTTAACTTCACAAAACAGCAGCCCCTTCCTTCTAAGATTCAAACATCTCTTCTCAATTTCCCACAAGATAAACCATGATCAGCTCCCAGAGGCTTCTGAAGATCGCAAGAAAATGGCGCAAGTTGGCTGCCATGGGAAGAAGAAGAGTCTCTGCATCGAGAACCAATGGGTCTGCACAGTCAGGAAAAAACATCAATTCAGTAGCTGAAAAGGGGTTTCGTTGTGTACACCGCAGACGGAAGACGTTTTATGATTCCTTTGGCATATCTAAACAGTCCCATATTCATAGAGTTGTTTAGGATGTCTGAAGAGCAGTTGGGATTGCCATGTGATGGGCCTATTACAATACCGTGCGATGCAGTCTTCATGGAGTATGTGGTATCTTTTGTAAGGAAATATATGTCAAAAGATGCAGAGAAAGCTCTAGTCACCTCCATAGCGACTGGCCGATGTTGGACGCCACATCATGAACTCTCCAACCAACAAATACCTATCCATGGCTTCTAAACAAGTTGTATATTTGAGTCGTTTGTGACTTAGAAGAGACCATAGTGTCTTCCAATTATACTTTGTGTACAAATTCAACAAAATTTTGGATCAATACAAAATCTTATTTGTTCATTTCCTATATCATGCTGAAAATGTGATTGAGATTACTTTGTGGCAAACTTGTTTAATATCAGCTTAATCTACGGAGGAGCTTCTCAATTGGGCATCGACATAATATGAGGTAATGCTTATGAGCCATTCTTGAGTCTGAATTCAACAATTCATTCATCCCCTTAGATGGGCGATACAAAGTTTTGTTGCTAAAAATGCATTAGTAGATCTACTGCCCCCCTTTTTCAAAATTTTGGTTTATCCAAAATGACATGGATGTATATTATTGGTCCACTGAACTCCATTACATGCCATGTGTTTATTTTCTATAATGTTGTTATGCAATGAATAGTAGTTATTTAGTTGCCTAAATGTTGGTCCGCACGGGTGTAGCTCAGTTGATTTGAGCTTATGGAATTATACTGGAGATCTCGAGTTCGACCGCCCTGGAGTTACCCGATACAAGACTTGTAGACGGTTTCTTATATCCATGAGATTTAGTCTTACTTTCAGTATGAAATAGAGTACTCATAGTATTCAAAAAAAATTCCTTATTGTCCAAGTTATATTTACAAATTGAGTTGACCAAATGTCAATGACTTGACAGAATACTAGCATCCACTTTGCCAAGTAGAAATGTTTGCAGCACATCTGACACCTCCTTCCAAGAGCCATTGAGTCACTGACTTTCTCAGTGGATGTCTCAATTTTATCGTATATGATAGAGCCTTGACAGTGAATGCATATCCTTGGTGAAGATGCATAAACTGGAATAGGGCTCATTTTTCATTTTGGTCAAAACAAACATAAGCCAGATTCATTGGGCCTAACCCATATTATAAGGTCCACATGCCCTCTCATTTTATTTCTATACTAACCCATGTGCGGGTTCATTTGGGGCCAAGTGTTTTTATTTTCCAATTTTACTTAGGAATTGCGTATTGAAGCAGAACAAAGGACAGAAGAAAGAGAGGTAGTCCACTTATCTAATCAATTAAATATTGATCTAATTCAACTTCAGACTTTTTTTTTAATGTGGGTAAGTATTCATTCAAAGAGTGAGAAACTCCCAACTCCCAAGTAATTATAGACAAAAGATAGAGCTAGAAAGCCCCAAACAGAAGGGAAGACACACAACCCGGGTCAGGCGAACGAGCATTGATCCAAAGCCCAGATCAAGCCCAAAAATTGGTTGAAGATACTAATTCTGCTAGTGGCGTTGATCTGTTTGTCCCTACAGTGCAGAAAGAGGTTCTCTCCTTACTCTCGTTTGAAATCATCTCATTATCATATTGCTCTGTTTGCGGAACCATTTTTCAAAGTGGAATTTAGCTTTTCATTATTTCCAAATTTTCTTTTTATAGTCATCATGTTTTATTATTAATGCTTCAATTTTTTTTCTACAATGATCACAAATGAACTTCACTTCTATCATTTGGTCAACCTAGATTTAGGTTGTAAATCAGGAGTATAAAATAGATTTAGCAATGGATCAAGTTGGGTTGAGTTCGGTTTTACTCTGTTCGGGTATATTTCCGGGTCTTGTCAAACGGGTGCAGTCGGTTTGGGTCTATTTCGGGTTTGGATTGGATTGTATTAAGGTTGGGTTTATTCATTTACTTTGTTAAATAGATTTTTCTAATGAGACATATACCAAGACTACTCCAAAAATGGGTATAGACCTTGTATGGTTGCATATGCGTTACAACAATAGAGACAGTGGAGTATGTCCATTTATTTTCAGGTTCGAATAAGGTGTACCCATTTATAAACGGGTTCAGTTAGAATCAGGTCATCTATTAAACAGGTTAGGTCCATTCGAGTCATTTATCAAAATGAGTCGGTTTGGTTAATTGAGTTAGGTCAATTTTTCCCAGGTCTAGTATAAAATACGGCTGACTCATATTGTACCTGCTGTACGGTTACTGTATCAGCCGATAGAGTCAATGATTTGGTTGTACTGTATTAGCTGACACAGCATAATATCCGCCATTTTCATTTTTTAAATTTTATTTTTGAAAAAAAAATACAATTTTGATTTTTTCGGGTTAGATCTTGCATTTTTATGATTTTAAGAAGGTTTAGAAGCAAGTTCTTAAAGTGTAAAAGGTATTTATCAATTTCAAACTTTATTCCTAAAAAATTATCCATTTTGAGTTATTTTCATCAATTTTTTAATATTTTTGCTCTAAGATAACCCTATTTTGCGATTTTTTATGAAAATAATTTAATGAAATAATATTGACTACTTATGGAATTGAATGGAGATGCCTTAATATGATTGATATAGTTTGTAAGGTGTCTATCTGATTTTTCAAGTTTTTTTCGAAATATTCATGAAATTTGGATTTTCTAAGATAATTCTCATTTTCAAATTTATTGTAGAAAAAATAATCAAATGATATACAAATGTTTATGGAATTAAATGAAGATACCTTAATATGATTGATAGCTTTTAGGTGTTTATGTGATTTTTCTAATATTGCATCATTTTCATGAAATTCAATTTTTTTATAACAAAAAATTTATGAATTTTAATAGAAGATAAATGTTACTGTGAGATACTAGAGAACATGAATTTTATATTAGGGTTTTACTAATATGAATATTTGCATTGGCGTTACACTTGTGTAGGGAATATGTATTGCCCTATCATTTTTTTTTTCATTTTTTTAACACTTGGTTGCAACCTAGTCCTACCCAAATCTAAGAACAAAATTACAGGTTGAATTTGTGCACAAGTACACATGACCTCAACAAATAGTGTAGTTCAACTGGTTGCCTCCCGCCTCAGGAAGTGGGAGGTTGCGGGTTCGATCCCCCATGACCTAACCTTGGTGTACTTTAGGGGTAGTGGGCTCATCCGTGAGGGTTTTAGTATAACTGTGTTTGTGTTTCCGACATGTAAATCAAAAAAAAAAAAAAAAATGATGTATACATTCCATAGATAAAAATTCAAAAGAATGTGAGGTTAGTCAATTTGAACCCAGTCCAAGGCTGGAGTTTTTTGAACCATTTTATACTTTAATCACTTGTCAACGGAAGATACATATAACAACGTGACTAGGGCCCTGCATTACAGTGATTCGATGAATGCTCATTTCATATGTACATGACACAATTCTGGTGATTTAGGCCTCTAATCTGATGAGCCTTTTAAAGTGATCCTAATTCTAGAGTGGTGCCATAAGATCGATGATTCGGATTAATTAAATAAAACAACCCAATGAATTAATTACTGCAGCCACAGTAGTAGTAGTCGTCAATTGACAATCAAAATGCATATTTGTTGGATCTGAATTTATTACATGAACACTACCCATTAACTCTTTTGTAAAACTGGAGATGAAGCATTGAATTTAATCTCTATGGATTTTATACAGAAGTGAACTTTGAAACAAGCTCTGTAAAATTTGAAAGGTTATGGAAAAGTTAAAAAAAAAACCCTCATTTGTCATCCTCAAAATCCATGAACAAGTACTTGGTGGTTATTCAGTCCTTGATGCAGCATCGAGGATGTTGAACATCGACGATTGGCAATGGAGATGAGCAAAGACTCTTCCATTTCACTCGACATGCGCCTCTGAACCAATGAAACAATGTATTCCATAAAGACGGCATCACAGGGCAATGTGATAGGCCCCGAGCATGGTACTCCATACTCATCTTCAGACATCTAAGCAGCTCTATGAAGATGGGGCCCTTGAGATATGACAAGGGAATCATAAAACGTCTTCCGTCTATGGTGTACGCCACAAAATGACCCTTATCGGCGACGGATTTGTTGCATGATCCAAAATCTACTTTGTCTCTGGTTTGGCTCATCGTAATTCGTCTCTTCCCTAGTGCAGCTACCTTCTGCCACTTGCTTGCCATCTCTGTTAACCTCCTGGAGTTGATCATGGTTTGATGTTGAAAGCTAGATGAAAAGTTCTGCGAGAAAGAGAGGGGATTTAGATTTGAGAATGACCAAGAGGCTAGATGCTAATTGCTGAGTAGGGAATGCAAGAAAGATGGTTGGTTTTATATTTGCAATGGGTAGGCATTATTACATGTTAAGTGTAGATTTTCATGTTGGGCAGCAAAGGAAACACAACCATGTGCTGGTTCAGACATGATAGAGCTTTGAAGGTGGTTCATGTTTGGAGTTTCTTCAACAACTATCAAATCAAGGCTGGCCATGGTTGGCACTATATCTCCTCCTTTATGCTGGTTACTTATGTTTTTGTGGATGTGAAGAAAATGAGTATTATTCACAGGCTCTAGATCAAGTCTCGCCAATCATTCATCTTGCCAAAGAGACGAACACAATGACGCGACTTCTCATCTAACTCAAGACATGCTCACATGTTTTTAAAAGAAAGGAGGAACCATTCTTACCACCCAACCTTCTCTTTGGTCCACATATCATGTGATTGTGCATTCTCGGAACTTCAAGCATTGATAAGGTCTTCTTATATGGATCATGTTGTCCTCAATTTTCATTTACTGTTGCTTCTTTAAAATCCTCTATCTTGTTCTATCATGCAGAAAATCTGGGATGTGAATGAAAGATTTATGGAAAACTATGCAGTTCCACCATATGGTATGCTCACCTTAAGTTATACATGCCACAGAATAAATTTTCATTCACCATTTGTCTAGTGATGTAGGCTAGGTAGGATTAAGAATACCCAACCTCAAATTATAGCGGAAGCTTGAATAATATCTTGAATAACCCTTGAATCTTCACAAAACAGTCCTTCGTTTTGCACTTGAATCTTCACAAAACAGTCCTTCGTTTTGTACTTGAATCTTCACAAAACAGTCCTTCGTTTTGCACTTGAATCTTCATAAAACAGTCATTCGTTTTGCTAAACAAAATAACAATTTTATTGATCAAAATATTCCCTCCTCTCAAGGGGCTGATTACAATCTTATTTATAAGAAATCCTAACCTAAAATAAGGAAAGAGAGTTCTACTTTAACAAGGAAAGAGAGTCATATCTTAACAAGGAAAGAGAGTCCTACCTTAACAAGGAAAGAGAGTTCTATCTTAAAAAGGAAAGAGAGTTCTATCTTAATAAGGAAAGAGAGTCCTATCTTAACAAGTAATAAGGAGCCGACCCTCCAATTATGAAAATAACAAATTCTAAATCTAAAAAATAACACAAAGAAATTTTCCTAATTTAATTAAAATCCTAGTTGATTTAGGATTCTAATTCACAACTGTCAGCACCTCTTTAGCCATTGGGCCTGCTCTGCTGGGCCTGTTCTTAGACTTACTTTGGATCCACTACACCAAATCTTCTGACTCGGATACCCACCTGGATCGAAGATATAATTTTGATCTTTTGACTTGGGGCCCGAACTTGCTAATTTGATAATGCACCGGCCCGGGTCAAAATTAAAATTCTGTATACGTCTCTGGATGCCCGCATCATACTCCCGCTCTCGGAGAAAACTCGTCCTCGAGTTTATAAGGTTCATCGACGAAGGGTGCGGTCTTCTCATAGTCTTTCTCATATGCTTTAATGAAATTTCCTTATGCTGAATACTCAATCGCTGTGGAGTACTCGCTTTAGGAGATGTCGCCTCGGGGCCTACCAAAAGTGACTGGATGGTAGGTATTGAGGATTGTCTCTCATAACCTTTTGATGCGGGCATCCAGAGACGTAGACAGAATTTTAATTTTGACCCGGGCGGGTGCATTATCAAATTAGGAAGTTCGGGCCCCAAGTCAAAAGATCAAAATTATATCTTCGATCCAGGTGGGTATCCGAGTCAGAAGATTTGGTGTAGTGGATCCAAAGCAAGTCTAAGAACAGGCCCAGCAGAGCAGGCCCAATGGCTAAAGAGGTGCTGACAGTTGTGAATTAGAATCCTAAATCAACTAGGATTTTAATTAAATTAGGAAAATTTCTTTGTGTTATTTTCTAGATTTAGAATTTGTTATTTTCATAATTGGAGGGTCGGCTCCTTGTTACTTGTTAAGGTAGGACTCTCTTTCCTTTTTAAGGTAGGACTCTCTTTCCTTATTAAAGTAGAACTCTCTTTCCTTATTTTAGGTTAGGATTTCTTATAAATAAGATTGTAATCAGCCCCTTGAGGGGAGGGAATATTTTGATCAATAAAATTGTTATTTTGTTTAGCAAAACGAATGACTGTTTTATGAATATTCAAGTGCAAATCGAAGGACCGTTTTGTGAAGATTCAAGTACAAAACGAAGGACTGTTTTGTGAAGATTCAAGTGCAAAACGAAGGACTGTTTTGTGAAGATTCAAGGGTTATTCAAGATATTATTCAAGCTTCCGCTATAATTTGAGGTTGGGTATTCTTAATCCTACCTAGCCTACATCAGAATGGCTATCAGAGCTTCGGAGTCAATTGAGACTTATCTTTCGATCAGGGGTTAGTTATGACAAGACGTGACCGCCTTCGTGGCCGACAAGCCAGGAATAGTGACTGGTTTCATTCTAGTCAAAGTCGTTATGTGAGACACGCTCCAGAAGATGATCGAGTTGAATTCTCTAAAGACAGCGACAGGCAGTTTGATTGGTTATTTGAGTCATGTGTTAATCTACAGAGAGAGATCGCGGCTCTAAAGAATCAAACAAGCCAACACCCTTCTACTTCGCCATCAGTGAGATCAAGGTACTCCAGATACTCATCTTCTGAAGAAAGTTCAGATGACAATTCAAATCAAAGTTCAGATGAAAGTTCAGACGAAAGTTTCTACTATCACAGACATAGGGCAAAACATGTCGTCCGACAGCCTGAGAGAAGGCAACGATTCGTCCGATTTGCTGATGAAGTAGACACGACTGTACAAGTCAAAATTGTTGACTCAGATTCCTCTAGTGAGGAAGATGTCAATGATTCTGTGGAGACGGACTCCATGAATGTGCAACTCTTGGAGATGGTACAGGAACATCCAATTCATATTGGTGAACCCCGAGTGGATGACATACACCACAATAGCACAAAGGCCGAGGCCATCAATGAGTTTGTGTTTTGTGATGCTCATTCCACGAGAACATTGGGCGACTATAGACCTTATGTTGATCCAATGTGGGACGAACACATGAACCAGTTGGTTACACCCAATATCTCACCCATTTTAGCAATTCATGAAGCTACGGTAGATACAAGTGCAACAGAAGGATGTATCCAACAGTTTGAGGCAAGTTCCATCTTGAAGCAGGAATTTGAGACACACCATCTTGAGCCACAGTCCAGTGTTCAGCAACGAGAAGATGCTAGTGATAGAGGCGACAGAGAATGGTCAGTACAAGTTCGTACACTAGGAGTTGGAGATGATCGACATCTTGTGGACTCAGACCACACCATCCGGCCATATGTCGACCCTATTTGGAAAGGTGATGCAGGCTAGGTAGGATTAAGAATACCCAACCTCAAATTATAGCGGAAGCTTGAATAATATCTTGAATAACCCTTGAATCTTCACAAAACAGTCCTTCGTTTTGCATTTGAATCTTCACAAAACAATCCTTCGTTTTGTACTTGAATCTTCACAAAACAGTCCTTCGTTTTGCACTTGAATCTTCACAAAACAGTCCTTCGTTTTGCTAAACAAAATAACAATTTTATTGATCAAAATATTCCCTCCCCTCAAGGGGCTGATTACAATCTTATTTATAAGAAATCCTAACCTAAAATAAGGAAAGAGAGTTCTACTTTAACAAGGAAAGAGAGTCCTACCTTAAAAAGGAAAGAGAGTCCTATCTTAACAAGGAAAGAGAGTCCTACCTTAAAAAGGAAAGAGAGTCCTACCTTAACAAAGAAAGAGAGTTCTATCTTAAAAAGGAAAGAGAGTTCTATCTTAAAAAGGAAAGAGAGTCCTATCTTAACAAGTAACAAGGAGCCGACCCTCCAATTATGAAAATAACAAATTCTAAATCTAGAAAATAACACAAAGAAATTTTCCTAATTTAATTAAAATCCTAGTTGATTTAGGATTCTAATTCACAACTGTCAGCACCTCTTTAGCCATTGGGCCTGCTCTGCTGGGCCTGTTCTTAGACTTGCTTTGGATCCACTACACCCAATCTTCTGACTCGGATACCCACCTGGATCGAAGATATAATTTTGATCTTTTGACTTGGGGCCCGAACTTGCTAATTTGATAATGCACCCGCCCGGGTCAAAATTAAAATTCTGTATACGTCTCTGGATGCCCGCATCATCTAGGCATAGGGGGCTTTGTTGAGAAATCACGACATAGTAGTAAAGTTAGAAATCTCTGTGTGTGGTGGTCTGTCTTATACATAGATGGGTGGGTCTTATTTACAAGGATGTGACTAACCTGCTTGATGATCCAGCTAAGTCCATTAATTGAATGTTTCCGATGTGAAATACGTCCTTTTCAAGAAATTCATTGCATTCTCCTTTCCCCTTCACTTGCTTAAGACTGTAAACATAGACCATGATATTAAGAGGCGAAAAGCTAGATTGTTAAAATTATCACTAGGCATATCGGACTTCTGAAAGAGACATGGTTTATTTCTTGAACAGCAAAGTTGGGAAAAACAAATTAAATTTAGAAATTTGGATTCTAACTTGAAATCCAATCGACTTGAATAACTCAGACAATAATTAACCAAGAAACATGACTTAAGAGTCGGAATGAGTAAACTCGTGTAAACCATTTTTAAAAGTTCTACACCATGGATCATCTGGTTGTTGAGGACATAGGACCGACTATGCTGCAAGGAAAACCACTGATTGATTTCTCAACAAGATCCAAACATAACCCACTAGCCACAAGCTTCCCTCGTGATTATGCTACCAATTCAGCTAACATGAGAATGTTATATTTTAATGTAGTGTCTGCTCCTCAATGCATATATATAACCATCTTCATAGCCTTCCAAATCCACAAAACAAACAATCCTTTGCTTCTAAGATCAATATATCTTCTCAATTTCCCACGTAAGAAACCATGATCAGCTTTAAGAGGCTTCTAAAGATCGCAAGGAAATGGCGCAAGTTAGCTGCGATAGGAAGAAGAAGAATCTCTGCATCAAGAGCCAACAGGCCTGCAAATTCAGAAGATCAAACGCAATCGGTAGCTGAAAAGGGCCATTTCGTTGTGTACACTGCAGACGGAAGACGTTTTATGATTCCTTTGGCATATCTCAGCAGTCCCATATTCATAGAGCTGTTTAGGATGTCTGAAGAGCAATTTGGATTGTCATGTGATGGACCTCTTATAATGCCATGCGATTCAATGTTCATGGACTACGTTGTATCTTTTATAAAGAGACACACGTCTGAAGATGCAAAGAATGCTCTGGTCACTTCCATAGACACCGGCAGATGTTGGACGCCTCACTGTGAATACACCAACCAGCAGATATTTGTCCATGGCTTCTAAACAAGCTATTTCTTTCGAGTCATTGTAACTTGGAAGAGACTAGTACCTTCCAAAACATACATTTTGTACAAATTCAACAAAATTCTAAATCAATGGTTCAATACAAAATCTTTTTTCTTTATTTCCATTGTCAACGTTGAAAATGATTTAGATTATTTCTCCATAGATGTAAAAGATCAAAGCTACCCACAAAGTGAGTTTCCCTGGGCGGCTCTATTGGGTCAAAATCCCATCCACTCATATTAAGGCAAATATTTTGAATCATTCACAAATTTTAATTACCACTTCACTGCCTAACATTTGGAGGCCAGATATCACATATTAAAATTATTTTTAAGTGTAGAGAATGCAAGGTAGCTGGTTGGTTTTGTATTGGCAATAGGGAGACATTACATTTTAAGTGTAGCTTTTCTTATTGAGCGAAAAAGGAAACAGAACTATGTATTGATTCCAAGAGAGTTAGTGCTCCAAATGTGATTTCATGTTTGGATTTTCTTCAGCAATTTTCAAATCAAGGCTGGCCATGGTTGCCTATGTATCTCCTTCTGTATGGTGGCCTACTATGCATAATTTTTGGTGGAAACAAAAGGTAATAATATTCACAGGGTCTAAATCAAATCTTGCCAACAGTAGAAATATCAGTTGGGAGTAAGATGACCCAATCATTTTTGTTGCTAAACAAACACAAGAAGCGACTTCTCGACAAGCTCCTAACACACGCGTTTCTAAGAGAAATGAGGAATGATGGTCACAATTCAACCTCTTATTTAGCCCACATCATGTGGACACTGCTGTCTTATGTTTGTTTACACTACCTCTTCCTGTATCTGGTTCTATTTTTAGGATTTTCCTTGTATACTTCTACAACATGGTATGCTTGAATCAAAGTTACATCCTTACAGGTCTCATAGAGTAAATTTTCATTCATTATTGTAGGGGGCAGGGTTTGTTGAGTGATCACCTCAAACAAGTAGACATCTCCTTTAACATAGACACATGGGTGGGCCTCGTCTGTGAATATGCCACCAGCCCACTGATGATCAGCTGCCTCCATTAATTGTATGCTTATCCGATGTGGGTTATGTCCTCTTCAAGAAATTCAGTTCCTCTTTAGCCGATGTAAGGTTGTTCACATGAGCCATGATTTTGAAAAAGCAAAAGCTATATGATTAAAATCTATGATTAGGTAGGTACTTTGGACTTAGAAAAGAGACCAGGTTTATTTATTGAATATGATAAGAATGCCAGATAAACCTAGTTTATAATCTTGAAATTCAGTCTCAACCAGAAATTCTTTGTGGACAAATTACTCAAATAATTTAGGCGAACTTTTAAGATGGGCCTTTTATATACTCAAAAAAAATAAAATCATACATTGTTTTTACAAAGTGTGAAATATCTAAATAAAATATCATAATCCAATTTATAACAAAGTATTATTTAAAATCTATTCTTCTATGATTTTGAGATGCAAAATTACTAATTAAATTACTATATTCAAGTCTTTTTAACATTTATTTTTCAATAAATAAGATAGCTAATCCATTCAATCTTTCTTATGACATTTTAGACCGAAGATAAGATTTTATCAGTTTTAACTTTGAAAAACTTGTTTCGTAACTCGTATAATCAACATTATTCTATAAGCAATTTATGCATTTGAAAAATAACAATTCATTCTTTTTATGTAATTTAGCAATTCAATTGTTTCTTTTACTTCTTTTGGTACTGCATGTTTTATCATATTCGAGTGTGACACTTATGCAAATTCTTCATTTGAAACGAAGATATTATTATTATTTTAATTTTTCAAATTTTCTAGATTTTTAAAAAACTTAAAAATTATCTTAATTATAATGATATATACTTGTATATTACATCTAATAAAATCTATATTGATCAAATGAATAAAGCTATGTTTTTTCATCTCTTCATATTTTAAAAGCTTTAAATTATTTTTAATTCAAAAATATCAACTCAATATAGATTTCTCTTTCGCTCTATTTAGATGATACATATATTTTAAAAGATTCTTTATTAATTAAAATTATTTTTATTTTCATTATTAAATTTAATAAAATGAGGATTATAATAATTATTACTATCATTCTTTTAATTTTCAAGTGGTTTTAATTTTCATTATTATTATTGAATAACTCGATAAAAATAATAATTATAATTATACATACACAATGGGGATTTGAACCCGAGCCACCTATTGAGAGGGTAAGCATCCTAACTAATTTAGACAACAATGAATTTGTGATTTTAAATGCGTTATTAACTATTTTACATTTAATAAAGGATCTTATGGACTTGGGGGCCTAGGCGATCGCCTACTTCGCCTGTAGCCAGGGCTGGCCCTGACAGTGAGAACCATCTCTTCATCGATTTTTTTCCTTTGAACAGAGTGGATCGGTGTTTGAACCCGTAGACGTACCGAAAGGGGACTACGTAAATTTCTATGTTGTGGTTCGATTCTCTTTATTGATTTCTCTCCTTTAAATTTTTCTTTTTCAATATTATTGTTTATATGTGGTAGAAAAGACGTTTTCTCTTTGTTACTCAAATCCAAATGAGTCAAGTAACTTGTCTCTTTGTTATCTCATGTTTTAAACAACCAAGAAAGCCCATTCCCCTAATGCATCTCGATCCAGTCTTTCAATATCGACGAGATTAGAGAACTCATTCAATTCTCATATCAACCATTATCCCAAGTGGTCAAACATCAGAATGCAAAACTCATCATTTGGGGAAGACTACTGGATAATGTAGTGGTAGCTGGACAGTCAGTTCAGGGGACCTACTGTCTTGCAAGGAATACCACATAACCACACTCTGCTTTTATGAGATGATTGATTGCTCAACAACATCCAAACATAACCCACTTGCCAAAATCCATCCCTCGTGGTCATGCAACCAATTCAGCCAACATGAGAATGACACATTATAATGTAGTGTCTGCTCCTCAATTCTTATATATAACCATCTTCATTGCTTTAACTCCACAAACAGCAGCCCTTCCTTCTAAGATCAAACATCTCTTCTCAATTTCCCACAAGATAAACCATGATCAGCTCCCAGAGGCTTCTGAAGATCGCAAGAAAATGGCGCAAGTTGGCTGCCATGGGAAGAAGAAGAGTCTCTGCATCGAGAACCAATGGGTCTGCACATTCAGGAAAAAACATCAATTCAGGAGTTGAAAAGGGTCATTTCGTTGTGTACACCGCAGACGGAAGACGTTTTATGATTCCTTTGGCAGATCTAAACAGTCCCATATTCATAGAGTTATTTAGGATGTCTGAAGAGCTGTTGGGATTGCCATGTGATGGGCCTATTACAATACCATGCGATGCAGTCTTCATGGAGTATGTTGTATCTTTTGTAAGGAAATGTATGTCAAAAGATGCAGAGAAATCTCTAGTCACCTGCATAGCGACTGGCCGATGTTGGATGCCACACCATGAACTCTCCAACCAACAAATACCTATCCATGGCTTCTAAACAAGTTGTATATTTGAGTCGTTTGTGACTTGGAAGAGACCATCGTGTCTTCCAATTATACTTTGTGTACAAATTCGACCAAAATTTTGGATCAATACAAAATCTTATTAGTTCATTTCCTTTATCATGATGAAAATGTGATTGAGATTACTTTGTGGCAAACTTGTTTAATATCAGCTTAATCTACAGAGTGAGCTTCTCAATTGGGCAATGTCGTCGACATAATATGAGGTAATGCTTATGAGCCATTCTTGGGTTTGACCCTTAGATGGGCGATACAAAGTTTAGTTGCTAAAACTGCATTAGTAGATCTACTGCTCCCCTTTTTCAAAATTTTGGACTATCCAAAATGACATGGATGAATATTATCGGTCCACTGAACTCCATGACATGCCATGAGTTTATTTTCTATAATGTTGTTATGCAATGAATAGTAGTTATTCAGTTTCCCTGAATGTGGGTCCGCACGGGTGTAGCTCAGTTGATTTGAACTTATGGAATTATACTAGAGATCTCGAGTTCGACCCCCCTGGAGTTACCCGATATACAAGACTTGTAGATGGTTTCGTATATCCATGAGATTATTCTCACTTCAAATATGAAATAGAATACTCATAGTATTCAAAGAAAAAATCCTATTTGTCCAAATTATATTTACAAATTGAGTTGACCTAATACATCACATGTGTTATGATCCCTACTAGACATCCCACTGAGCCACAGAAATGTTTGCAGCACGTCTGATACCTGCTTTCAAGAGCCATTGATTCATTGACTTTCTCAGTGGATGTCTCAATTTTATTGTATATGATAGTGATGCGGGCATCCAGAGACGTAGACAGAATTTTAATTTTGACCCGGGCGGGTGCATTATCCAATTAGCAAGTTCGGGCCCCAAGTCAAAAGATCAAAATTATATCTTCGATCCAGGTGGGTATCCAAGTCAGAAGATTTGGTGTAGTGGATCCAAAGCAAGTCTAAGAACAGGCCCAGCAGAGCAGACCCAATGGCTAAAGAGGTGCTGACAGTTGTGAATTAGAATCCTAAATCAACTAGGATTTTAATTAAATTAGGAAAATTTCTTTGTGTTATTTTCTAGATTTAGAATTTGTTATTTTCATAATTGGAGGGTCGGCTCCTTGTTACTTGTTAAGATAGGACTCTCTTTCCTTGTTAAAATAGAACTCTCTTTCCTTGTTAAGGTAGGACTCTCTTTCCTTGTTAAGGTAGGACTCTCTTTCCTTGTTAAGTTAGGACTCTCTTTCCTTGTTAAAGTAGAACTCTCTTTCCTTATTTTAGGTTAGGATTTCTTATAAATAAGATTGTAATCAGCCCCTTGAGGGGGGGGAATATTTTGATCAATAAAATTGTTATTTTGTTTAGCAAAACGAAGGACTGTTTTGTGAAGATTCAACTGCAAAACGAAGGACTGTTTTGTGAAGATTCAACTGCAAAACGAAGGACTGTTTTGTGAAGATTCAAGTGCAAAACGAAGGACTGTTTTGTGAAGATTCAAGGGTTATTCAAGATATTATTCAAGCTTCCGCTATAATTTGAGGTTGGGTATTCTTAATATTCTTAATCCTACCTAGCCTACATCAGAATGGCTATCAGAGCTTCGGAGTCAATTGAGACTCATCCTTCGATCAGGGGTTAGTTATGACAAGACGTGACCGCCTTCGTAGCCGACAAGCCAGGAATAGTGACTGGTTTCATTCTAGTCAGAGTCGTCATGTGAGACACGCTCCAGAAGATGATCGAGTTGAATTCTCTAAAGACCGCGACAGGCAGTTTGTTTGGTTATATGAGTCATGTGTTAATCTACAAAGAGAGATTGCGGCTCTAAAGAATCAAACAAGCCAACGCCCTTCTACTTCGCCATCAGTGAGATCAAGGTACTCCAGATACTCATCTTCTGAAGAAAGTTCAGATGACAATTCAAATCAAAGTTCAGATGAAAGTTCAGACGAAAGTTTCTACTATCACAGACATAGGGCAAAACATGTCGTCCGACAGCCTAAGAGAAGGCAACGATTCGTCCGATTTGCTGATGAAGTAGACACGACTGCACAAGTCGAAATTGTTGACTCAGATTCCTCTAGTGAGGAAGATGTCAATGATTCTGTGGAGACGGACTCCATGAATGTGCAACTCTTGGAGATGGTACAGGAACATCCAATTCATATTGGTGAACCCCGAGTGGATGACATACACCACAATAGCACAAAGGCCGAGGCCATCAATGAGTTTGTGTTTTCTGATGCTCATTTCACGAGAACATTGGGCGACTATAGACCTTATGTTGATCCAATGTGGGACGAACACATGAACCAGTTGGTTACACCCAATATCTCACCCATTTTAGCAATTCATGAAGCTACGGTAGATACAAGTGCAACAGAAGGATGTATCCAACAGTTTGAGGCAAGTTCCATCTTGAAGCAGGAACTTGAGACACACCATCTTGAGCCACAGTCCAGTGTTCAGCAACGAGAAGATGCTAGTGATAGAGGCGACAGAGAATGATCAGTACAAGTTCGTACACTAGGAGTTGGAGATGACCGACATCTTGTTGACTCATACCACACCATCCGGCCATATATCGACCCTATTTGGAAAGGTTATGAGAGACAATCCTCAACACCTACCATCCAGTCACTTTTGGTAGGCCCCGAGGCGACATCTCCTAAAGCGAGTACTCCACAGCGATTGAGTATTCAGCATAAGGAAATTTCATTAAAGCATATGAGAAGACCGCACCCTTCGTCGATGAACCTTATAAACTCGATGACGAGTTTTCTCCGAGAGCGGGAGTATGATGCGGGCATCCAGAGACGTAGACAGAATTTTAATTTTGACCCGGGCGGGTGCATTATCAAATTAGCAAGTTCGGGCCCCAAGTCAAAAGATCAAAATTATATCTTCGATCCAGGTGGGTATCCGAGTCAGAAGATTTGGTGTAGTGGATCCAAAGCAAGTCTAAGAACAGGCCCAGCAGAGCAGGCCCAATGGCTAAAGAGGTGCTGACAGTTGTGAATTAGAATCCTAAATCAACTAGGATTTTAATTAAATTAGGAAAATTTCTTTGTGTTATTTTCTAGATTTTGAATTTGTTATTTTCATAATTGGAGGGTCGGCTCCTTGTTACTTGTTAAGATAGGACTCTCTTTCCTTGTTAAGATAGAACTCTCTTTCCTTGTTAAGGTAGGACTCTCTTTCCTTGTTAAGGTAGGACTCTCTTTCCTTATTAAAGTAGAACTCTCTTTCCTTATTTTAGGTTAGGATTTCTTATAAATAAGATTGTAATCAGCCCCTTGAGGGGAGGAGATTAGTTTTGATGAATAAAATTTTGTTTTCTTTTTCCACAAAAACAGAGTGTTTTGTGAGGAGTTAATCACTGCAATACATTGCAGAATTTTGGTTGTAGAATCAGCCAGGTACAGGTGTCCCTAAGTGTAGACCTGTGGTTGGTTCTTTTCCTTCTTGGAGTGCTTGTGAATACCAGCAAACAGTAAGAGGATTTGGCTCCTGTTTAAGTGGGTTTGCAGCAGATTGGGAATTACAATTGATCCTACATCAGGCCTAGTTTCATTGAAAGGCAAGCGATTCTGCAGGGTGCTCAAGGAATCCTGAGGAAGTCAGGATCGAGTGGGTGGAGTTGAAATCATCCCAGCAACTTAGTTGGAAAGGAGCTTCAACATTCAAAGTGAATCAAAGTGCAATACTGTCAAGCAACCAATGTTTTGTTGCTGATTTTGGCAGGTCCAGTTAGGACGGTGAATGTGATTTGCGGACCCACCTCTAAAGACCAGCCAAGAAGGGGGTTACAAACTTAAGTTGAAATTTGAGAAAGGTATCTTGAAACTTTTGGTGTTATTTTTAGGATAATGTTGTACTGATTTTACCCGAGCAATTTGATTCAATTGGGTTTTATCATCTAAGATCAACGGGTTGTGTTAAACCGCGTTGAATGTGTTAGTGCTTTCGCTTTAACGATTGAGTAGGGTGTCTTCATCCTGCCTAGCCTGCATCAGATAGAGCCTTGACAGTATATGCATATCCTTGGTGAAGATGTCCACATGCCCTCTCATTTTATTTCTATACTAACCCATGTGAGGGTTCATTTGGGCCAATTGTTTTTATTTTCCAATTTTACTTAGGAATTGCGTATAGAAGTAGAACAAAGGACTAATCAATTAAATTTTGATTTAATTCAACTTCGGACTTTTTTTTTTTTTTTTTTAATGTGGGTAAGTATTCATTCAAAGAGGGAGAAACTCCCAACTCCCAAGTAATTATAAACAAAAGATAGAGCTAGAAAGCCCCAAAGAGAAGGGAAGACCCACAACCCAGGTCAGGCGAACGAGCATTGATCCAAAGCCCAGATCAGTCAGAGCCCAAAAATTGGTTGAAGATTCCAAATCTGCTAGTGGCGTTGATCTGTTTGTCCCTACAGTGCAGAAAGAGGTTCTCTCCTTACTCTCGTTTGAAATCATCTCATTATCATATTGCTATGTTTGCGGAACCATTTTTCAAAATGGAATTTAGCTTTTCATTATTTCCAAATTTTCTTTTTATAGTCATCATGTTTTATTATTAATGCTTCATTTTTTTTTTTTCTACAATGATCACAAATGAACTTCATTTCTATCATTTGGTCAACCTAGATTTAGGTTGTAAATCAGGAGTATAAAATAGATTTAGCAATGGATCAAGTTGGGTTGAGTTCGGTTTTACTCTGTTCGGGTATATTTCCGGGTCTTCTCAAACGGGTGCAGTCGGTTTGGGTCTATTTCGGGTTTGGATTGGATTGTATTAAGGTTGGGTTTATTCATTTACTTAGTTAAAGAGATTTTTCTAACGAGACATATACCAAGACTGCTCTAAAAATGGGTATAGACCTTGTATGATTGTATATGCGTTGCAACAATAGAGACAGTGGAGTATGTCCATTTATTTTCAGGTTCGAATAAGGTGTACCCATTTATAAACGGGTTCAGTTAGAATCAGGTCATCTATTAAACAGGTTAGGTCCATTCGGATCATTTATCAAAATGAGTCGGTTTGGTTAATTGAGTTAGGTCAATTTTTCCCAGGTCTAGTATAAAATACGGCTAACTCATATTGTACCTGCTGTACGGTTACTGTATCAGCCGATAGAGTCAATGATTTGGTTGTACTGTATTAGCTGACACAGCATAATATCGGCCATTTTCATTTTTTAAATTTTATTTTTGAAAAAAAAAATACAATTTTGATTTTTTCGGGTTAGATCTTGCATTTTTATGATTTTAAGAAGGTTTAGAAGCAAGTTCTTAAAGTGTAAAAGGTATTTATCAATTCCAAACTTTATTCCTCAAAATTTATCCATTTTGAGTTCTTTTCATCAATCTTTTAATATTTTTGCTCTAAGATAATCCCTATTTTGGGATTTTTTGTGAAAATAACTTAATGAAATAATATTGACTACTTATGGAATTGAATGGAGATGCCTTAATATGATTGATATAGTTTGTAGGGTGTCTATGTGATTTTTCAAATTTTTTTCGAAATATTCATAAAATTTGGATTTTCTAAGATAATTCTCATTTTCAAATTTAATGTAGAAAAAATAATCAAATGATATACAAATGTTTATGGAATTAAATGAAGATACCGTAATATAATTGATATAGTTTTTAAGTGTTTATGTGATTTTTCTAATATTGCATCATTTTCATGAAATTCAATTTTTTTTTTAAAAAAAATTATGAATTTTAATATAAGATACATGTTGCTGTAGGATACTAGAGAACATGAATTTCATATTAGGATTTTACTAATATGAATATTTGCATTGGCGTTACACTTGTATAGGCAATATGTATCGCCCTGTCATTTTTTTTTTTCATTTTTTTAACACTTGGTTGCAACCTATTCATACCCAAATCTAAGAACAAAATAACAGGTTGAATTTGTCCACAAGTGCACATCACTTCAACAAATAGTGTAGCTCAACTGGTTGCCTCCCGCCTCAGGAAACTGGAGGTTGCGTGTTCGATCCCGCATGGCCTAACCTTGGTGTGCCCTAAAGGTAGTGAGCTCATCCGTGGGGGTTTTAGTAGAACTGTATTTGAGTTTCCCACATGTCAATCCAAAAAAAAAATTGATGTATACATTCCATAAATAAAAATTTAAAAGAACATGAGGTTAGTCAATTTGAGCCCAGTCCAAGGCTGGAGTTTTTTGAACCATTTTATACTTTAATCGCTTGTTAACGGAAGATACATATAACAACGTGACTAGGGCCCTGCATCACAGTGATTCGATGAATGCTCATTTCATATGTACATGACACATTTCTGGAGATTTAGGCCTCTAATCTGATGAGCATTTTAAAGTGATCCTAATTCTAGTGTGGTGCCATAAGATCGAGGATTCTGATTAATTAAATAAAACAACTCAATGAATTAATTACTGCAGCCACAGTAGTAGTAGTAGTAGTAGTCAATTGACAATCAAAATGCATATTTGTGGATCTGAATTTATTACATTAACTCTGTTGTAAACTTGGAGATGAAGCATTGAATTTAATCTATTTTGTACAGAAGTGAACTTTGAAGCAAGCTCTCTAAAATTTGAAAGGTTATGGAAAAAGTTGAAAAAAAAAAAAAACCCTCATTCGTCATCGTCATCCATGAACAAGTACTTGGTGGTTAATCAGTCCTTGATGCAACATCGAGGATGTTGAACATGCAATGGAGATGAGCAAAGACTCTTCCATTTCACTCGACATGCGCCTCTGAACCAATGAAACAATGTATTCCATAAAGACCGCATCACAGGGCAATGTGATAGGCCCCGAGCATGGTACTCCATACTCATCTTCAGACATTCTAAGCAGCTCTATGAAGATGGGGCACTTGAGATATGACAAGGGAATCATAAAACGTCTTCCGTCTATGGTGTACGCCACAAAATGACCCTTATCGGCGACGGATTTGTTGCATGATCCAAAATCTACTTTGTCTCTGGTTTGGCTCATCGTGATTCGTCTCTTCCCTAGTGCAGCTACCTTCTGCCACTTGCTTGCCATCTCTGTTAACCTCCTGGAGTTGATCATAGTTTGATGTTGAAAGCTAGATGAAAAGTTCTGCAAGAAAGAGAGGGGATTTTAGATTTCAGAATGACCAAGAGGCTAGATGCTAACTGCTGAGTAGGGAATGCAAGAAAGATGGTTGGTTTTATATTTGCAATGGGTAGGCATTATTACATGTTAAAGTGTAGATTTTCATGTTGGGCAGAAAAGGAAACACAACCATGTGCTGGTTCAGACATGATAGAGCTTTGAAGGTGGTTCATGTTTGGAGTTTCTTCAACAACTATCAAATCAAGGCTGGCCATGGTTGGCACTATATCTCCTCCTTTATGCTGGTTACTTATGATTTTGTGGATGTGAAGAAAATGAGTATTATTCACAGGCTCTAGATCAAGTCTTGCCAATCATTCATCTTGCCAAAGAGACGAACACAATGACGCGACTTCTCATCTAACTCAAGACATGCTCACATGTTTTTAAAAGAAAGGAGGAACCATGCTTACCACCCAACCTTCTCTTTGGTCCACATATCATGTGATTGTGCATTCTCGGAACTTCAAGCATTGATAAGGTCTTCTTATATGGATCATGTTGTCCTCAATTTTCATTTACTGTTGCTTCTTTAAAATCCTCTATCTTGTTCTATCATGCAGAAAATTTGGGATGTGAATGAAAGATTTATGGAAAACTATGCAGTTCCACCATATGGAATGCTCACCTTAAGTTATACATGTCACAGAATAAATTTTCATTCACCATTTGTCTAGGCATGGGAGGCTTTGTTGAGAAATCACGTCATAGTAGTAAAGTTAGAAATATCTGTGTGTGGTGGTCTGTCTTATACATAGACACATGGGTGGGTCTTATTTACAAGGATGTGACAAACCCGCTTGATGATCCAGCTAAGTCCATTAATTGAATGTTTCCGATGTGAAATACGTCCTTTTCAAGAAATTCATTGCATTGTCCTTTCCCCTTCACTAAAGACTGTAAACATAGGCTATGATATTAAGAAACTAAAATCTAGATTGTTAAAATTATCACTAGGCATATCGGACTTCTGAAAGAGACCTCGTTTATTTCTTGAACAGCATAAAAAGTTGGGAAAAACAAATTTCAAATTTAGAAATTTGGATTCTAACTTGAAATCCAATCGACTTGAATAACTCAGACAAGAATTAACCAAGAAACATAACTTAACAGTCGGAATGAGTAAACTCATCTAAAGCATTTTTAAAAGTTCTACACCATGGATCATCTGGTTGTAGCTGGAAGTTTAGGACATAGGACCCACCATGCTGCAAGGGAAACCACATAACCACACTCTCATTGATTTCTCAACAAGATCCAAACATAACCCACTTGCCAAAAGCTTCCCTCGTGATTATGCAACCAATTCAGCTAACATGAGAATGCCACATTTTAATGTAGTGTCTGCTCCTCAATGCATATATATAACCATCTTCATAGCCTTCAACTCCACAAAACAAACAATCCTTTCCTTCTAAGATCAATATATCTTCTCAATTTCCCACGTAAGAAACCATGATCAGCTCTAAGAGGCTTCTAAAGATCGCAAGGAAATGGCGCAAGTTAGCTGCCATAGGAAGAAGAAGAATCTCTGCATCAAGAGCCAACAGGTCTGCAAATTCAGAAGATCAAATGAAATCGGTAGCTGAAAAGGGCCATTTCGTTGTATACACTGCAGACGGAAGACGTTTTATGATTCCTTTGGCATATCTCAGCAGTCCCATATTCATAGAGCTGTTTAGGATGTCTGAAGAGCAATTTGGATTGTCATGTGATGGACCTCTTATAATGCCATGCGATTCAATGTTCATGGACTACGCTGTATCTTTTATAAAGAGATGCACGTCTGAAGATGCAGAGAATGCTCTGGTCACTTCCATAGCCACCGGCCGATGCTGGACACCTCAACATGAATACACCAACCAACAGATATTCGTCCATGGCTTCTAAACAAGCTATTTCTTTCAAGTCATTGTAACTTGGAAGAGACTAGTACCTTCCAAAACATACATTTTGTACAAATTCAGCAAAATTCTAAATCAATGGTTCAATGCAAAATCTTTTTTCTTTATTTCCAGTGTCAACGTTGAAAATGATTTAGATTACTTCTCCATAGATGTAAAAGATCAAAGCTACCCACAAAGTGAGTTTCCCTGGGCAGTTCCATTGGGTCAAAATCCCATCCACTCATATTAAGGCAAATATTTTGAATCATTAACAAATTTTAATTACCACTTCACTGCCTAACATTTGGAGGCCAGAGATCACATATGAAAATTATTTTAAGTGTGGAGAATGCAAGATAGCTGGTTGGTTTTGTATTGGCAATAGGGAGACATTACATTTTAAGTGTAGCTTTTCTTATTGAGCGAAAAAAGGAAACAGAACTATGTATTGATTCCAAGAGAGTTAGTGCTCCAAAGGTGATTTCATGTTTGGATTTTCTTCAGCAATTTTCAAATCAAGGCTGGCCATGGTTATCTATGTATCTCCTTCTGTATGGTGGCCTACTATGCATCATTTTTTGGTGGAAACAAAAGGTAATAATATTCACAGGGTCTAAATCAAATGTTGCCAACAGTAGAAATATCAGTTGGGAGTAAGATGACCCGATCATTTTTGTTGCTCCTAACATGTTCATGCAATTCTAAGAGAAATGAGGAATGGTCACAACTCAACCTCTTATTTAGCCCACAGCATGTAGGGGCACTGCTGTCTTAAGATTATTGACACTATATCTTTTGGAAAATCCTGTATCTGGTTCTATTTTTAGGATTTGCCTTGTGTACTACAACATGGTATGCTTGAATCAAAGTTATGTCCTTAAAGGTCTCATAGAGTAAATTTTCATTCATTATTGTAGGGGGCAGGGTTTGTTGAGTAATCACTTCAAACAAGTATATTCCTTCGTTACCATATACACATGGGTGGGTCTCATCTATGAAGACGCCACCAATCCACCTGATGATCAGCTGCCTCCATTAATTGTATGCTTGTCCGATGTGGGTTATGTCCTCTTCAAGAAATTCAGTTCCTCTTTAGCCGATGTAAGGTTGTTCAATGGGCCATGATTTTGAGAAGAGCAAAAGCTATATGATTAAAATCTATGATTAGGTACTTTGGACTTGGAAAAGAGACCAGGTTTATTTATTGAATAGGATAGAATGTTAGATAAACCAAGTTTAAAATCTTCAATTCAAGCTCAATCTGAAATCCATTGAAGACAAATTACTCAAATAATTTAGGTGAAGATCAGTAAGAAAATGTTGTGAGATTCTGTTGGAGGGCAATTTTGTAATTTGCACATTTCACCTTATGTAAACCCTAATCAGAGCAGTATATAATTTCGTTTTTCTGTGGAAAGTAGAAATTGAAAATTGTAATGAGAGTGAGAGCCATCTCTTCATCGATTTTTTCCTTTGAGCTTAGTGGATCAGTGTTTGAACCCGTAGACGTACCCAAAGGAGACTACGTAAATTTCTATGTTGTGATTTGATTCTCTATGTTGATTTCTCTCCTTCATGTTTTTCTTTTTTTAATATTGTTGTTTATGTGTCGTAGAAAAGACGTTTTCTCTTTGTTACTCAAATCCAAATGAGTCAAGTAACTTGTCTCTATCTCATGTCTTAAACAACCAAGAAAACCCATTCCTCAAATGCACCTCAATCCAGACTTTCAACTATCGACGAGATTAGAGAACTCGTTCAATTCTCATATCAACCATTATCCCAACTGGTCAAACAGCAGAATGCAGCACTCATCATTTAGAGGAGACTACTGGATAATGTGGTGGTAGCTAGATAGTCAGTTCAGGGGACCTACGGTCTTGCAAGGAATACAACATAACCACACTCTGCTTTTATGAGATACTGATTGCTCAACAATATCCAAGCATAACCCACTTGCCAAAAGCGATCCCTCGTGGTCATGCAACCAATTCAGCTAACATGAGAATGACACATTTTAATGTAGTGTCTGCTACTCAATGCTTATATATAACCATCTTCATTGCTTTTAACTCCACAAAACAGAAGCCCTTCCTTCTAAGATCAAACATCTCTTCTCAATTTCCCACATAAGAAACCATGATCAGTTCTAAGAGACTTCTAAAGATCGCAAGGAAATGGCGCAAGTTAGCTGCCATAGGAAGAAGAAGAATATCTGCATCAAGAGCCAACAGGTTTGCAAATTCAGAAGATCAAATGAAATCGGTAGCTGAAAAGGGCCATTTCGTTGTGTACACTGCAGACGGAAGACGTTTTATGATTCCTTTGGCATATCTCAGCAGTCCCATATTCATAGAGCTGTTTAGGATGTCTGAAGAGCAATTTGGATTGCCATGTGATGGACCCCTTATAATGCCATGCGATTCAGTCTTCATGGACTATGTTGTATCTTCTATAAAGAGAAGCACGTCTGAAGATGCAGAGAATGCTCTGGTCACTTCCATAGCCACCGGCCGATGCTGGACGACTCACCATGAATACACCAACCAACAGATATTCGTCCATGGCTTCTAAACAAGCTAGTTCTTTCGAGTCACTGTGACTTAGAAGAGACTAGTACCTTCCAAAACATACATTTTGTACAAATTCAACAAAATTCTAAATCAATGGTTCAATACAAAATCTTTTTTCTTTATTTCCAGTGTCAACTACAGATAACTCATTGAGTCTTATCATATGTTGGGTTTTATACTTTTCATGATTCTATGATAGTGGATCTAGTTTCACAGGTGGGAATGAATTTACACTTGTTAATGGTCATAACTGCATGTACATGCTGTGGATGGCAGCATATGATGATCCATGTTTAAGTTCTTAGGTTTTCAAGTTTAATCTAATATGCACTAATAACAGCTGGCCCTCTTTATTAGAAATCTCAGTTTTGATCTTAACTGAAAATATATTCATTTTTAGATTGAAGTTATTGTTTAAATTTTATTTGCTTAGTTTGGAAGGATTTTTTAGTCTTATCATCTAAAACTAAAGAAAATTCATGCAAAAATTAGCTACAAATGTGAAAAGGGAATTCAATATCAAATTTGGTAAGTTTAAAATATTTGACCCACCTTTTCATGTGACTTTTAAATGAGTCTTGGTCTTTTATTAATCAAATGGTTGAGATTTGCTTCCATTTTAAGAAGTCAACACAAACATGAAACTCACCTTTTAATTCTCCTGAAGCACACAATTTATGGATTCTAAGTTACATTTGTTTGGACCGGCCTACATTTGCAACCCAGACCAAGATCCTCATCATTCTCTCTTGGTATCTTCGAACAAGATCAATGTATGAATTCCTGATCTTGATGTCTGCCTCCTGAGTTTTGAAGAAATATCTGAGATGTCGGAGATTACATTGCCAATCTAACAGTGCTAAAACCAGCAAAGGTTCTAAGTTCAACTAGAAGATTGACTGCATCTTGGTCCTACTAGGTTTTCACCGCCTTCTCAAGTATAATAATGCAACTAGGTTCCTGTAATTGAAGAGATAATCTGTAGTTCATAATAAATTGGTGTGAACTTTTAATCATTTCCCTTAGATTGATTTACCATCTGAATTTAAAAAAGTGAAACTAGACCACTTTTTACGCATCCAAACTATTATAATTGAAAATTCGCACTAATTTTTGTGAACAAGTTCACAAAGATAATTCCCCTGTAATTTCAGTGGTTTGATGAATGCTCATTACCATACATACACGATGCATGTCTGGTGATCTAGACCAATGAACTGATGAACCTTGTTTGGTAGGGGGGAGAACAACACCAAGGACATCAACTAAGCTGTATAGGATCGGATATAGTCACATAACTTGCAATCAAAATGCGTATTGTTGTCTAACCAAAAAATAAAAAATAACAAAAAATTGCATATAATTGGATCTTAGTTAATAACATGAAACTTCAACTTGTTAACATGCTCTCATGTAGAACGAAATGAACTATTGAATTTAATTTCTATGGACTATATACAGAAGTGAACTTTGAAGCAAACTCTGTCAATTCTGAATGGTCATGGTAAAGTGTAAAAAAAAAAAGGAACTCCTTTGTTATCCTCAAAATCCATGAACAAGTATTTGGTGGTTGATCATTCCTTGATGTAGCATCCATAATGTTGAGCATCGACAATGGAATTATGTTTTGATTTTCTTCAGCAACTATCAAATCAATGCTGGATATGGTTGGCTATATATCTCCTTCTGTGGCTGCTGGCCTCTTATACTTCTGTGGATGACAATAAAATGGGTACCAGTCACATGCTCTTGATCAATTCTTGCCAATAATTGAATTATCAGCTGGTAGTAAATCAACCCAATCATTTATCTTGCTAAATAAACAAACACAATGACGCGACTTCTCGTCCAACTCAAGACATGAGCACATGTGTCTAAAGAAAGGAGGAATCATACTTACCACCCAACCTCCTCACTATCTCATTTCGAGTCTCAATCCTCTATCTAGTTTTTTTCTGGAGCTGTGTTTAAGACTTTCCTAGCCATGGTAAGATTTAGTCCTCAAAGAAGAAGCCATCATTCATTGTTCCACTAGGTATAAGAAATATGAATAAGCTGACAAATCTGAGCATGAACCCACAGATTTGACTGATTGGTTTAGAAAGACCCTGTTATGAGGCTGAGAATCTAATATGGATATGGCTACATTTAAGTCGGGTGGGTTTGTTTGATACAGTATTTGTACAGAATGAGTGAAGTTTCACCCCTATTCAACAACCTAGCCTTATGATCTATTTGGATGTTTCCGCACAACATTCAAGCTATTCAATGTTCTCATAATTCCCCTTAGCTATGTAAGATTGTTCACATTACCTGGTTTATTTCTTGAAGAGGATATAGAGTCAGAAAGCCAACTTCAAAAACTAGAAGTTGAAAATTAGACAAATAAAAACCATAACTCGAAATCCAAACTATTCAAGCTAACTATTCTGAGTCTGATTTCAAGTTTCTACACTTGGGAAAACCAATCATTCAATTCACCTAGAACCTTACTTTCATCTACTATTGACAAATTTGGATTACTCACTTGATTCTTCTTATCTTGCAACAATCTAATAGGTCCCAAGTTTGAATCATCTGGTCTTAGTGTGGACCTACCATGTTAGAGGGAAAACACATACCCACTCTGCTTTTATGAGATGAATGATTGCTCGACAACATTCAAACAAACCAACTTGCCAAAACCTTCCCTTGTGGTTATGCATGTAAGTCAGCTAACATGAGAATGACACATTTTAATGGAGTGTCTGCTCCTCAATGCTTTTATATAACCATCTTCATAGCCTTCCAACTCCCACAAAACAGCAGCCCCTTCCTTCTAAGATCAAACATCCCTATTCCCTTGTCAATTTCTCAGAGAGAAAACCATGATCAGCTCTCAGAGGCTTATGAAAATCGCAAGGAAATGGAGCAAGCTAGCTGCCATGGGACGACGAAGAATTTCTGCGACAAGAACCAATAAGCCTGCACATTCAGAAGAAGGCATCAGAGCAGTTGCTGAAAAGGGTCATTTCATTGTGTACACTGCAGAAGGAAAACGTTTTATGATTCCTTTGGTATATCTGAACAATCCCATATTCATAGAGCTGTTTAGGATGTCTGAAGAGCAATTTGGATTGGCATGTGATGGGCCTATTATAATTCCATGCCATGCAGTCTTCATGGAGTATGTTGTATCTTTGATAAGGAAATCTATGTCAAAAGATGCAGAGAAAGCTTTGGTTGCCTCCATAGCCACTGGTCGATGCTGGACGCCACACCATGAAATGAGCAACCAACAAATACTTGTCCATGGCTTCTAAACAAGCTGCTTGTTTAGTGTCGTTGTATCCCTCAAAATATACATTTTGTACAAATTCAACAAAATTTTGATTCAATGTACAATTATTACTTCCTTTATAGCATCCAATGTTGAAATTTAAAAAGGATTGAGATTACTTTTGTGGCATAAACAACCCATAAAGTGAGATTCCCCTCACTTCCCCTTTTTCAAAGCAACATCATATGAGGCAATGATTGCCGACCCATTGACAGATTTGAATTCTACAATTCATTCATGAATTAGATCTAAAAGCTAAAAAAAAATTAGTAGGATTGCTGCTTGTTTAACCTTTCAGCTATTGAGGACCTGTAGATTACAGGGGTTGTTTGGTTTGAGGGAATTTGGTTGAGATGTGGTAAAAGTATTTTTTTTTCTATTACAGAAAAATAAGTTCACAGTAACAAGATCATTTCCTAAGAGTATTTAAAAGTTGTTTGAATATCGGGGTCGAATTTTTTTGAAATGTTAAAAAGTTGTTTGGAGTATTATTTTTTGAAAATTAACTAACAAAATTTTAAGACTTAAAAGATAAACTAGATTTAGTTTATTGGACTTTAAAAATAAACTAGATCTATTTCTTGAAAAGGATAAAAGAGTTAGAAAACCAACTTCAAAAACTAGAAAGATGAGTACCAGACATAAAATATATCTCAAGATCTAAAGAAAGTCTAGCAACTATTCTAAGCCATCTTTTATGTTTCTAAACTTAGTGGCAATTCCCTATCCTCAAATTCACCTAGAACATGACTATAAACACTTAAAAAATTGTCCAAATGTCATTCTTCATATGATCTAATTCCTTAAAGGAAAATAAAAAATGTTAGGATTTATATGATCTAATATGATCAAAATGATTTGGATTATATAAAGTTCAGATCCAAAGATATTCACAAAAGATCGTAAAAATTTGGACTCGATATAGTCTAAGCAATTAAAAAGGGCCCATCGTTCGTAGATTTAATTAATCAACCACAATCCACAAATAATAATTGAACGATTACGATTTTGAGGCACTCCAATAGAAGATTAAGTAATTATCATGCTACTTGAACATATCTAAAGATGAATAAAGTCATTAAGACTTTCCATCAACACATTTAATGGTAGATCAAGTCACTAAGACCTTCTTTAACATATCTTATTGCGGACCAAGTCATTAAGGCTTTTTATCAACATATCTAACAATGGATCAATTCATTAAGACCATCCATCCACATATTTGATGGTCAATCAAGTCATCAAGACCCTACCAGACATATTCAGCAGTGAATTAAGCCATCAAGGCCCACCAAAAGCATATCTAATGGTGGATTATCTCAACAAGGCTTGCCATCAACAAATCTGACACTAGATCACCTCATATGAAGAAAAATTTATGCATCGAGAATCAATGGATCCGAACATTCAGAAGAACTTATCAAATCAATAGCTGAAAAAGGTCATTTCGTTGTGTACACTGCAGATGGAAGATGTTTTATGATTCCTCTGGGATATCTCAACAATCCCATATTCATCGAGCTGTTTAGGATGTCTGAAGAACAGTGTGGATTGCCATGTGATGGGCCTATTACAATGCCAAGCGATGCAGTCTTCATGGAGTATGTTTTATATTCTATAAAGAAGCGCATGTCTAAAGATGCAGAGAATGTTCTGATCACCTCCATGGCAATCAGCCAATGCTGGACGCCAAATTGTGGACACCAAACAACAAATACTCGTTTAAGGCATCTCGGGTGTAGTTCAACTGGTAATCTCCCGTCTCAGGAAGTTGGAGGTGATAGTTTTGAGTCCCCATGACCTCACTGGTGTGCCCTAAGGGCAGTGAGGATCACCCGTGGGAGTTTTATGTTGGATTTCCTACGATTTTCCACACGTAACTTAAAAAAAAACAAGTTATTTGTTTAGAACCAATGTAACTGGGAAGAGACTAGTACCTTCCAGAACATATATTTTGTACAAATTCAACAAAATTTTGAAAATATATTCTTCGTTAGATTGCAGTTATTGTTTTTCATAATAATCACTTTTTCTTGTTGGTTTGAGCATATTGTATATGAACAATAAATCAGGATGAGCTTTTAGTCATCACTAATCTATTAATCGACTTTCTAGCTTATAAGATATGTGTTGCATATAGATATGGTAATAAATGGGTTTAGATTGGGTCGGGCAAATCAGATCGGATTAAATCAAATTTTACTAAAAGAATAATAGGAATGAAACTGTAATAAACATGACTGATATGTACTGCATTATATATATATTTGAAGTATAGTATTAGTTATATAATGCACCCTATCGGCTGATATATATTGTAAAACAGTTGTCTTATATATACCCGTATCAAACAATATGGTATAGTATTTGGCCTTACTTAGTTTTTAAAAAAATTCAAGTTATCATTTCAACTATTTTTTGGCTTAATATTTTATTGGGTGTAATTTTAAGAAGATTTAGAACAAATTCTTTTAAGTGCAAAAGATCCATTCCAACTTTTTTTTTCCATTTAGATTTGTCCATTTTGACTTATTTTCATCAATCTTTTTTAATTTTTGCTCCAACATAGAGTTTTGAAGTTTTTGTGAAAATAATTTAATTAAATGATATTGAGTGTTTATGGAATTGAATCGAGATGACTTAATGTGATTGGTGCAGTTTTTATGGTGTTTGTGTGATTTTTCAATTTTTTTTAAAAGGAAAAAACTTATAAAAAATGGGTTTTCTAAGAATTTTCATTTTGGATTTCTTGTGAAATTTTAAAAAAAGTTATAAAAATATTTATAGAATTAAATAAAAATCCTTTAATGTGATTGATATAGTTTTTAGAGTATTTTTTAATCTTCTAACATTTTCATAAAATTTATATTTAAAAAAAAATAAACTATAATATAAGATACATATCAAAAAGACACTAGAGAACATGAATTTCATATCAAGTTCTTAATATTGACTTTCTATTTTTTAAAAATTTTAAATATTTTTCAATTATTTATGATATATTTTATTTGTATTGAAATTTCGGCTTTTAAAAGCCTAGTACTCTAAAAAGATAATTATTTTAATAAAAGACAGGCCGAAACAAATGGAGGGACAAGATCAAAACGGCGTGACTGGTCATTAATTCTAATGAGTGACTCAAGCCTATAAAAGAGGGAAGGAGAAGCAGCTTCACTTTACCTTTCTTGAGAAAAGAAAACTACAACAAATGAGGCCACTCCCACAAAAGATGAAGAAAGATTAATACATTCTTTTCAAACACCAAGATGTAAGACATTGAGAAGTTCCTGAATTCCGAAAAAGAAGTAGCCTAGAAAGCATACTTGATATTGCAAGTCTTGCCACAGTGTCACTGGACTCAGAAATACTTTTGAACATCCTATTATTTCATTTCCACCAAAGGCTCCAAACTGTGACAAATAAAGATGAGTACCACAATGATGAACACTTAGGCAAGGCAGAATAATGTCCCAAGCAAAGGACAACTCGGCTACGGAAGAAGGTATATCCTAAGCCACACCAAAAAGATCTAAAAGAGAGTTTCAAACCAAGGTAGAGAAGACATTTGCTGGTAAATTCACCCTAGATGACAAGCCCAAGGTGGCTAATTTACATGTGAGAGACATTTGGTTTGGGGGCTCTACCACCAATTGGTTTGAAGAAAACGAACAATTGGTGCTAGAAAAGTGCTGTTACAGATTTTGAAAAGGCTTGAGATAAAATCAGAGTGGAAAACAATCTGATGGAGATCTTCAAAATCCTAGCTTGCTAAGTGCTAATGAAATTAGTATGAGAATTATCGAGAAGATGTACTCTTTAAGTGTTTACAATAATGTTAAAGTAGGATACCATCAAGTCTATCGGGTCTTCTGGAGGCATCATCATTTGTTGGGATTCTACTACCCTAATCTTGTTGGATTCCTTCATTGGTGAGTTCTCGCTGTCCGTTTTGTTTCAAGATCGTGTAGCTGGATTGAATTGGACCTTAACCTCAGTGTATGGCCCTTGTGATGAAGCTAGAAAGATTGGGTTCCTTAACGAGATAGTTGCTCTAAGCGGTCGGTGGAACAATCGATGGTGTATTTGTGGGGATTTCAATCTCAACAAATTCCCTCATGAGAAGACTGGGGTGACCAGACTCACACCCATCATGAGCCGCTTTTCTGACTGCATTTCCTCTCTTGGGCTTGTGGACTTACCAATCTCTAGAGCGGAATTTACTTGGTCCAATGGTCAAGAAAGGCATATTCTTTCTCGGATTGATAGGTTCTTGGTTTCGACTGAGTGGATGGATTCTTTCTCGGACTCGCACCTCTCTACTCTCCCTCGACCCATTTCTGATCATTGGCCTTTGGTTCTTGACACTTTCGATGAGTCTTGGGGCCCTTCCTCTTTCAAATTTGATATTTGTTGGACAAAGGAAACTGGGTTTAAGGATCTCATTGCTCTTTGATGGAACGAATTCACTCCCTCTGGCAACAATTCTTTCATCCTTCATCGCAAATTGAAATGTTTGAAGCTCAAGTTGAAGAGTTGGAGTGTAAATACTTTTGGGTCATTAGGGAATCGCTTGCATCTCTTCTCAATGACATTGACAATATTGATATTGTGAGCAAATGGATCCATTTCTGAGGAAGATTTGATTCTTAGACAAGGTCTGCAGGATCAGTTTCAAACTAAGAGCTTTCAAAAGGAAATAAAGTGGAGACAGAAGTCAAGAGATAAGTGGATCAAGGAAGGGGACAAAAACACTAAGTTCTTCCATGCTATGGCATCGTCTCACAGAAGAGTTAACAGAATCAGATCCCTAACTGTTGATGGTTTGAATGTGACCGATAAGGATGAGATCATCGCCACCATTATTGATCACTTCAAGCAGTTGTATTTGGCCAATCCGGTTGACAGGTTGCCGATTTCTGGTCTTCCTTTTAAGTCTCTCCTTCTGAGGCGTCCTCTTTAGAGCGTCCTTTTTCTGAGGATGAAATCGGAAAGGCTGTTTGGGATTTGGGTGAGGATAAGGTCCCAGGGCCTGATGGTTTTCCCATTGCTTTCTTTAAGGTTTTCTGGGACATTGTGAAGGTTGACCTCATTGCTTTCATTGCGGAATTTCATCAAAGGGGGCAAATTTTGAAGGAGGCAGGGGAAACTTTTCTTGTGTTGGTGCTTAAGAAAGACGGTGCTTCGTCTCTTTCAGATTTTCGGCCTATCAGTCTTCTTGGAAGCCCTTATAAGATTTTGTCCAAGGTTCTCGCTAACAGATTAAGCACTTCCTCCATAAGATTATCTCCCCTATCAGTCTGCTGCTGTTGAGGGTCGGCAAATTATGGACTCGGTTATTATAGCTTATGAGTGTATTGACTCCGAGCACAAGTCTCGTCAAAAAGGTTTTGTTTGTAAACTAGACTTGGAGAAAGCTTACGATATGGTGGATTGGCACTTCCTTCATTTGTCCTTACAAGCATAGGCTTCAGTCGGAGATGGTGCTTATGGATTTATGAATGCATGTCTTCTGCCCACTTCTCCATTCTTATCAACGGTTCTTCTAAAGGCTTTTTCAAGAGCTCCAGGGGAATCCGGCAGGGTGACCCCTTCTCACCTGCCCTTTTCATCATGGTAGCAGAGACTTTAAGCCTTTTGTTCTCCAAAGTTGCTGACTTCTCATTGATTCATGGTTTTAGAATTGGTACGTCTTCTCTTTAGGTTCACCATTTACAGTTTGTGGATGATACTATTATCTTCTGTGAGGCTGACGTGGAGTCAACCAAGAACCTTCGCGCCCTGCTTAGATGGTTTTGAATTGTCATCCTCCTCCATATCAACTATCACAAAACAAAATATTTGGTATCAACTTGAATGAGAGCGAGTTGTCCTATTTTTCTGTGATTTTGGGTTGTGCTTCAGCCACTCTCCCTTCCACTTATTTGGGGCTCCCTCTTTGCATCAGATCTCCGGGCTTGTCTTTGTGGGAACCCATAATTCATAAATTCAGTAACCGACTGGCTTCGTAGAAAGAAAAGTATTTGTCCTTTGGTGGTAGGATCAACCTCCTCAAGGCAGTCCTTGCGGCTCTCCCTATCTATTTCCTTTCAGCCTTCAAGTGCCCAAGTAAAGTTACTCAGTCGTTGGAGAAAATTATGAGGAACTTCCTGTGGAATGATTATGAGGATAGAAGGAAATTTCATTTGGTGAAGTGGGATCAAGTATGTCTCACAATTAGTACGGGGGGTCTTGGAGTGAGGTCGATCAAGGAGGTTAATGTTGCTCTACTTTCTAAGTGGCTCTGGCGATTAGGGACTGAGGGTGATTTTCCTTAGAAGACCATCCTTATCCAGAAGTATCGACTGGGTAATTGGGGGTGGGATTTTCATCCGACTTTACATGGTGCTTCTGGTATGTGGAGAGCTATCGTTGCTTGTATTGACAAATTTAAAGATGGAATCAAATTCAAGGTGGGGAGTGGTAATAAGGTAAAGTTTTGGACAGATTCTTGGTATAACAACTCTACTTTGGCTGCCCAATTTCCTTCGATTTTTCGTCTTTCTCATTTGTTAGCTGGTAATGTGTCTAACTACTACTCCATCCACAATAGCCGGACTGTTTGGGATCTCAACATCCGGAGTATTCTTTCTGACCCTAAGCTTGATGAGATGTCCAAGTTACTCCACCTGATCTCCTCCATCCAGATTCGTAGTTCGACTGTGGACAGTCTTGTTTGGTTGTTTGACCCAACTGGTTGTTTCTCTGTCAAATCTTTCTTCACCGGCAACACTCGAGAGGTTTGGCCTGTTGTAATCAACCCAAGTATTTGGGTCTCCAAAGCCCCACTTAGGATTATTGGCGTTTTCTGGACTGTGGGTCTGGGGAAAATCTTAACTTAAGACAGCTTGCGCAAAAGAGGAAAAATTATTGCGAGTGCCTGCCCTCTGTGTCTTTGTGCTTCGGAAGATACGACTCACCTTCTTCTCCATTGTCCATTCTCTTCGGCTGTTTGGAACTCCGTGATTGGTAAGTTTGGTGTGTTGTGGGTTATGCCTTATTCAGTGGCCGAGCTATCTTATGCTTGGGATATTTCTTCGGTATCTTCAAAATGTGCCTCTCTTTGTCACCTTTCCCTCTTCGCCATAGTTTGGAGTTTATGGTGGAAGCGCAACAATAGAGTCTTTAAGAATCGTGCTGAGTCAAGTGAAGCAGTTTTCGAGAAGAGTTTTTCTTTGTGTGCCTCTTGGCCTCTACCCTTCCAGAATTTAGAAACGTCTCTGCGAACGACATCCTTCGTGTTTAGAAAGAATGTGTTGACTTAGTTTAGCTTTTTCCCTTCCAGGTTGTGTGCGATGGTCCTGAGGGTGTGTCGAGGTTGTAATGCTTATTTTGAGCTTTTTCTTTTTTTGTGTTGCAGCTCTGATGCCTTTTCTTATTAATATATTAACCATTCAAAAAAAAATACACTATTCCGACTGATCTTTGTTAATAACATGAACAGTACTCATTAACACTCTTCCAGAATTGAAAATGAAGTACTCAATTTAATCTGTTTTGATCATATACAGAAGAGAAATTTGCAGAAAGCTCTGAAAAAATTCTAAAGTGTTACAGTAAAGTCCAAAAAGGAAAAAGAAAAAAAAAAACTGATTTGTCATCCTCAAAATCCATGAACAAGTATTTGGCTGATCACTCCTTGATGTAGCATCGATGATGTTGAGCATCGACAATTGGCAATGGAAATGAGCAAAGCCTTTGCCCCTTCACTCGACATGCGCCTCTGAACCAATGAGACAATGTATTCCATAAAGATTGCATCACAGGGCAATGTGATAGGCCCAGAGCATGGTACTCCATACTCGTCTTCAGACATTCTAAGCAGTTCCATGAAGATGGGGCTCTTGAGATATGACAAGGGAATCATAAAACGTCTTCCGTCTATGGTGTATGCCACAAAACCCTTATCGGTGACTGATTTTTTGCATGATCCAGAACCTACTTGCCACTGGTTCGGCTCATTGTGATTTCTCCTTCCTAGTGCAGCTACCTTCTGCCACTTCCTCACCATCTCTGCTAACCTCCTGGAGTTGATCATGGTTTAATGTTGAAAGCTAGATAAAAAGTTTTGCGAGGAAGAGGGGATTTTAGATTTCAGAATTCCCAAGAGGCTAGATGCTAAGTGCTGAGTAGGGAATGCAAGAAAGATGGTTGGTTTTATATTTGCAATGGGCAGAAATTACATGTTAAGTGTAGATTTTCATGTTGGGCAGCAAAGGAAACACAACCATGTGCTGGTTCAGACATGATAGAGCTTTGAAGCTGGTTCATGTTTGGATTTTCTTCAACAACTATCAAATCAAAGGCTGGCCATGATATGACCTATATCTCCTACTGTATGTTCGCCTATTGTTTATTTGTGGATGATAAGAAAATGGGTACTAGTACACTGCACTTCATCAGTTCTTGCCAACAGTTGAAATGTCAGCTGGGAGTAATCTGACCCAATCATCTGTCTTTCTAAACAAACTGGTACGACTGCTCGACCAATTGAAGACATGTTCACATGTATCATGGTCACAACCAAGCCTCTTTTGTGGCCCATATATCATGTGATTGTGCGTTCACTGCACTTGAGCGTTGATAATGTGGACTGTGTTGTCCAATTTTCATTTACATTTCCTTTTTAAAAATCCTCTGTCCTTCAAATTTTCATTTACACTTCCTTTTTTAAAAATCCTCTTATCTTGTTCTATTATGTTCAAAATTTTGCATCTCTATGAATGATTTATCTTGCATTGAGTTACAGATCTCATAGAAAAAAAATCCCTCACATCAAACTCTACCACTATGTAGACGTTCAACTACTATTGAAAACATTAGAGAACTCATTCAATTCTTCATATCTCGCATCAAATTAAGAGGTCCCACATTTGAATGCAACACCTCTTCACTGTGGGGTGTCTACTCAATCATCTGGTGGCAGCTGGATGTTCAGTTCAGAGGACCACACCTTGCTTTCATGAGGTGACTTTATTGCTCAACAACATCCAAACATAACCCACTTGCCAAAAACTTCCCTCGTGGTTATGTAACCAATCAAGCTGACATGAGAATGCACATTTTAATGTGATGTCTGCTCCTCATTCCTTAAATATAACCATCGTCAAAGCCTTCAACTCCACAAAACATTCTAACATCAAACATCTCTTCTCAATTTCCAACTCAATTTTCCACAGGGTAAACCATGATCTGCTCTCAGAGGGTTCTTAAAATTGCAAGGAAATGGCGCCAGTTAGCTGCCACAGGAAGAAAAAGAATTTCTGCATTGAGAAGCAATGGGTCTACACATTCAGAAGAAAACATCAAATCAGTAACTGAAAAGGGTCATTTTGTTGTGTACAGCATAAATGGAAGACGTTTTACGATTCCGTTAGCATATCTCAATAGCTCTATATTCATAGAGCTATTTAGGATGTCTGAAGAGCTGTTTGGGTTGGCATGTGATGGACCCATTACAATGCCATGTGTCATGTGATCAGGGGTCAAAATATCGGCCGATACTGTGCATATCAGCTGATATATATCGGATTTTCGACCACCGAATTACATCGGCCGATACGTATAGTATCGACAATACCAAAAAAAAAATCGGCCGATATGAACGAATTTTTTACCGAATTATCGGTCATGATATCAGCTGAATTTTAAAAATCCAATTTTTTTTTAAAAAAGAAAAGCTTTTTTTAAAAAAATATATATATCTGCCGAGATTACCGATATATCGATCAAAATCTCGGCCGAATCTGGGCCGAATTTGCTGTTTTTTCCATAAAAAAACAGTAAAAGTCGGAACTGGGCCTAACTCAAGTTTGGCGATATTTTGCCGATATATCGGATGATATCTCATGTCCGATATATCAGGCGAGATCTCACCTGTCAACCAATTTCTCCCAGTCAAATCTCTGTGTACAGCGGACTGCAGGATTCGGCTGGTCCGGCATGCATGAATATTTTATTATTTTTTTTAAATCTGAAAAATCAACCCGGTCCAATTTTTTTCTATAAATACCATTCACCTACACTTCAAATTTCACACACTTATTTTGTAATGACCCGACCCGGGGTAACGGGTCAGTTGTGATGGGTAAAATTAATTTAAAAAATGATTGTAGTTTAAATTGATTTATTAGTTTAATTTGACAATTTTATTTGGGAAAAACACAACTGAATTTAAGGATTTAATATTAGACCCCGATTTCACACTTTCTCCCCAATAAGAATTTACAAATTTATCCCTTTCGAAATAAATTAAGGGAATGAAAAATAAATTATCAACTTAGATTTTAATTCCCCTAAGTTAGAATCTCAATTGGAGATATTCAATTAAGAATGTGAAATCAATAAATAAGTTCCAATTTTAAGTGTATAAAATTTAATCGATGATTAACAAAATTAATAAAAGAGAAATAAAGGACAATTTATTAAAATCCTTTCACCGATGGGACTCCTTGTTCATATTGGATTTTTCTTCCTTTTTTGTTTGGGACTCAAATCCCTACCTAAATGGAAACTGTCCAAAGTCCTTTCACCGATGGGAGTCATTTACCGATAGGACTCTCCTCCTTTTAAGAGACCTGTGAACCCTTCCCTTCTTTCACCCTTTTCGAAACAACAACCAAATTCCAACGGAAATCACAGCGGAAACCTCAGCAGAAGAAGGGAAAGAAAAACCCCAAATCTCCCTCTTGAGTTCTGGTTCGAGCAGCAGAGTTCCGAACCAACGTGGTTGCTCCAGAAGCTTCTCTTGGTTACAACAACTTTGGAGTAAAAGACTTGTATATACAGCTTTGGATTTCTTGCTGGCACCATACATTTCACGCGATTCTAGGTGAGGAAAAACAATACACTATATTTTGTTGTACATGATATTTTCTATTTTGTTTATATGATTGAGCAATGTAAAAATATTGCCTTATGTAATTTATTTTGGGAATATAACGTTGGACCTATGAGATGGACTGGGTATATGTAGGAATAGTGGTTATAATGCGGTGCTTACTCACAGTAATGTAAGGGGATAGGCTAAATGTTCTAATAGCCGTGAGGGACTCAGTCTGCCCGGATAGTTGGAAGTTAGCCACTAACCTTGTTGAAAGGTCCAATAATTATGTTCGTATTAGATGGATGTTTTATTGTCTATTATAGAGTTATTTTTATGTTATTAAGATGGACTCATGATATATTGTTGTCATATTAATAATACTGTGATATGAATTATTATTATGCATATGCGATATTGTTGACATTGATTTTGATGTTTTAAAATATGTACATGATGTTTATGTTAAATTGAGATTTTAATCATGTTTGGGAATGATGGCAATGATTTTATTCATGACATGTTAATATGATTCATAACATGTGGCATGATGATAAAGATGATGCATAGTAGACATGGCATTGAGCATGGCATCTTCATATTCATGGGATGGGTATGGAGGTGTTGGCCGTGATCTTTTGTGATGACCACGACGGTGGTAGTTTCAGGCCTCGCTTTTAGTGAGAAGTACCACACATGTGGTAGGTTTGGTTTTTAGGCCATGAAAGATCATGAAGACTGATATTTGGTGGTAGTTGTGTTATGTAGGCCCCATTTGATATGGGAAGTACCACTCTGTGGTAAGTTATAGGCCTCGCTTCGACAGGATGGCCACCAAATACAGTGGGTATGTTGTGGAGGAATGAGATATTGAACATTGCATTGAATATTGTGCATTGCATGGCATAATGCATGGATATTAAAAGCATATTATTTAATTATGTTTTAAGTTCATATTTATAGAAAATGGTGATATTATGTTGGGTATGAATTATTGTATTCCTTCACTGGGCTTGGAGCTTACACCCCTTACATTGCAGGTAATCCTCTGGACTTAGGATTGGAAGAGACAACCGATGTTTAGAGACTCAAGATGAATATTTAATTTCTTAGTATAGTCGTGTTTTCTTGTGATTGAATTTACTTTATTTGACATTACGTATTTTGAGAGATTGATTGGTTAGTTTGAAATAATTGAGAACCTTGAGGATATTGATTTTATTTTATTTTATGGAATGGGATGTGAGTAGTGAGATTAAATTTGATGTCGATGATAGATGTTATTTATTTCATATTGTCGATGTCATTATGATTTATGCAATGTGTAAATTGGGCTTGAAGGATTTGATTGCTTCCTTATTTCATTCACAATCTTAAAAAAAATATATATACTTATTTTCCCCCAGCCACAAATCTGTGATGTAAGGCCCGTTATATGCATTGTTGCGTTGAGTAACGCCCGTTCAATTTGCAGTTGAGCGAATCATGACCCGTTCAGGCTGTAGAAAGGGGCGGGGCGTTACATATTTTCAAGGAAAAAACCAGATTTTACCATTTCTCTTCCAAAAAAAATTCACTCTTCATTACTTGATCTAACTAAGTTCTAAAAGACCCGGATTTGGTTGAAACTGAACGATCCAGACCGTTCAAAGTTTTCTTCATTTATAGATCTACTGGTCTTGTAAGTTTTGTAATTTATTTCGATTTATCTGTATTTTATTTTAATTTTTTTAGCCAAAAATAATATAAAAGTGTTAAAATTTGTTAAAAAATGCTGGAACTTAAATAACATATGTAGTAAATAAAAGCTTTATAAATGTGTTATAATTTTTTTCCATCTGAATGTATCTGTAGTTATTTTTTGTGTACTTTGTTAGTTACTATTTTTTTTCATTTATTTATTCCTTTTTGTTAACTATTTCAACATAAAATAGCATAAATGAAAAAAAAATTAGAAAATGATAAAACGTATAAAATAATAGATTAACATTTTTCATTTGCTCTTAGTTACTGTTACTAACATGTCAAAATTTACAGCAACATTTTTTATTTTCATTTACTCTTTATTTTAATTATTTCATTATAAAATATGGAGTATGACTTATAAATGTTAAAAAATGGTAAGACCTATAAAATAATACATGAATTTTTTTTATTTGCTGTTATTTACTTTATACTAACTTCTTTAACAGGGATGCAATTTTTTCCATTTATTTTCTTTCTTTTTGTAATTATTTCATCATTAACTATGGATTATGACATATAAATGTTAGAAAATGGTAAAACCTATAAAATAATACATGAAATTTTTTTATTTGCTGTTATTTACTGTATACTAACTTCTTTTACAGGGACACAATTTTTTCCTTTTATTTTCTTTCTTTTTGTAATTATTTCATCATTAACTATGAATTATGACATATAAATGTTAGAAAATGGTAAAACCTATAAAATAATACATGAAATTTTTTATTTGCTGTTATTAAATGTATACTAACTTATTATTTGCTGTTTATTAAATGTTATTTTCTTTCATTTATATCCTTTCCTTGTAATTTTCACCAATTTATTACTAAATATAATTTCCCGCTATCGTAACTTCAAAAATATATTAGAAGATGTAAATGTCTGATATTTTATGAAAAAATTACACATTCAATAAGCCCATAATTATCTGCATTTACTGTAATTTTTTTGGAAATTTAAAAAAAAAAAAAAAAAAAAAGGCAGGAGAGAGAAAAAGTTCGGCCGATATATCATCCGATATGAAAAATCGGCCGAGATTTCGGCCCGGCCGATTTTTTTACCCCTGCAAGTGATGCAGTCTTCATGGAGTATGTTGTATCTTTTGTAAAGAAACGTATGTGTAAAGATGCAGAGAACGCTCTGATCACCTCTATAGCCACTGGCCGGTGCTAGATACCACACCATGGACACAGCAACCAACAAATACTCATCCATGGCTTCTAAACAAGCTGTATTTCGAGTCACTGTAATTTGGAAGAGACTTCTACCTTCCAAAACTTACATTTTGTGCATTCATCAACAATTTTTAATCAATACCAAATCTTATTTCTTTATTTCAAGAATAAAGTTGAAATTTTTTTGAGATTACTTTGTCGTAGATGTAAAACATCAAAGCTACCCACACTACGAGTTTCCAATAGCAGCTCCATTGGTCAAAATCTCATTTACCCAAGTAAAGAAAGATTTTGTGTCATTCTCAACTTTGAAATGTCAACTTCACTGCCTTTATATTGGAGAGAAGAAATGATGAATGAAGGTATTTTTCATTTTATTTTTGTCATCTTGATGCAAAGAAGGAGAGGCTTGAAGGATCTTTCACTTACGCTCTTCAGGATTTCGGGTTCAAAACTCTTGTGGGTTTTGAAAGCCATAGTTGATTGGGTTTTAAGCAATCGGACTACTTCCCTTAGTACGATTAAATAATCCATCTAAGAGACCTTTATTTAAAAAAAAAATAGTAAATATGTAATGAAAGTATGCACCAATGATCAACCAAAAATATCACAATTAGTGGGGTATTTTGGTTGACCTTCCCATTAAAAATCACACACCTAAAATACCACATGTTTTGGAGATTGGACGGCCAGGGAAATGGGGGGTATTGGGTGAGATTTTGAGGGATTTGGACTGTCAACATCCCATGTAAGGTTGATTTGGGTATGGTTATGGGTATGACATAATTGGGCATGGAATTGGGTAGTTGAGTCATGGGAGGTGGGCATTTGGGTCATTTAGTGGATGAGGTCTAATACCAATGTCAGAATGAGCCAAGCCTGTCAATTGAAAGAGCTAATTAGACGGGTCCAATTAAAGTGTCCTCTATCAAATTTGCCCATACAGTCCAATGCAATTTGCTCGAACAAATCCAAGTCCATGATGCTTGCATCACATCTACAGATAACCCATTTGGATTTTATACCTTTCATGATTCTATGCTAGTTGATCTAGTTTTTCAGGTTGGCATGAATTTATAGTTGCTAATCATTCAAATTGCATGTGCATGTTATGGGTATGGATGGTTTTATACTTGCAATGGGAAACATTACAGTGTAGATTTACACACTGTAGATTTTCATGTTGTGCAGCAAAGGAAGCACAACCATGTGGTCCAAATATTTTAAACTTACCAAATTTAATATTGAAATCCCTTTTTCACATCTGTAGTCAATTTTTACATGGATTGTCCTTAGTTTTAGATGATAATAATACCAAAAGAGTGGATAAAATCCTTCCATCAAATCAAATCCTAAAATCTTTTTCTTCTTTTTGTTGGTTTTTCAGTAATTTTCTCTTTTCAATATTATATCACAAAAATTGGTCAAAATTTTCAAACTAAGAAAATCAAATTTAAACAATAACTTCATTCTAACTATGAATACATTTCAGTTAAGATCAAAACTGAGATTTCTGATAAAGAGGGCATGGTGGTGTTAGTGCATATTAGATTAAACTTGAAAACCTAAGACCTGAAACATGGATCACGCGGGCATCATATGACCACCCGTGACGATTAACAACTCTAAATTCATGCCCACCTGTGAAAAGTATAAAACCCAACATGTGATAGGGAGTCAATGAAAAGTATAAAAATAAAAAAGTAAGTTTCATATTTGATCTCTGGCCTCCAAATCTAAGGCAGTGAAGTGATAATTCAAATTTGTGAATGATTCAAAATATTTGCCTTGATATGGGTGGATGGGGTTTTGACCAAAGGAGCCATTTGGGGAAAGTCACTTTGTGGGTAGCTTTGATCTTTTACATCTACAGAGAACTAATCTCAATCATTTTCAAAATTTTGCTGAATTTGTATAAATGTATGTTTTGGAAGGTACTAGTCTCTCCCAAGTTACAATGACTCAAAAAGAAATATCTTGTTTAGAAGCCATGGACGAATATTTGTTGGTTGGTGTTATCATGGTGAGGCATCCAGCAACGGCCGGTGGCTATAGAAGTGACCAGCATTCTCTGCATCTTCAGACGTGCATCTCTTTATAAAAGATACAACGTAGTCCATGAAGACTGAATCGCATGGCATTTAAGAGGTCCATCACATGGCAATCCAAATTGTTTCTTCGGACATCCTAAATAGCTCTATGAATATGGGACTGCTGAGATATGCCAAGGGAATCATAAAACGTCTTCCGTCTGCAGTGTACACAATGAAATGACCCTTTTCAGCTACTGATTTGATTTGATCTTCTGAATGTGCAGACCCGTTGGATCTTGATATAGAGATTCTTCTTCTTCCCATGGCAGCTAACTTGCGCCATTTCCTTGCGATCTTTAGAAGCCTCTTAGAGCTGATCATGGTTTCTTATGTGCGAAATTGAGAAGATAAATTGATCTTAGAAAGAAGGGATTGTTGTTTTGTGGAGTTGGAAGGCTATGAAGATGGTTATATATATGCATTGAGGAGCAGACAGGAAATTAAAATATAGCATTCTCATGTTGGCTGAATTGGTTGCATAATCACGAGGGAAGCTTTTGGCAAGTGGGTTATGTGGTTTTCCTTGCAGCATGGTGGGTCCTACGACCTGAACTTCCAGCTACCACCAGATGATACAAGGTGTAGAAATTTTAAAAATGGCTTAGATGAGTTTACTCATTCCGACTGTAAGTTATGTTTATGGTTAATTCTTGTCTGAGTTATTCAAGTCAATTGGATTTCAAGTTGAATCCAAATTTCTAAATTTGAAATTTGTATTTCCCAACTTTTTATGCTGTTCAAGAAATAAACCAGGTCTCTTTCAGAAGTCCCATATGCCTAGTGATAATTTTAACAATCTAGATTTTCGTTTCTTAATATCATGGCCTATGTTTACAGTCTTAAGTGAAGGGGAAAGGAGAGCAATGAATTTCTTGAAAAGGACCTATTTCACATCGGAAACATTCAATTAATGGACTTAGCTGGATCATCAAGAGGGTTTGTCACATCCTTGTGGACCCACCCATGTGTCTATGTATAAGACAGACCACCACACACAGAGATATTTCTAACTTTACTACTATGACGTGATTTCTCAACAAAGCCTCCCATGCCTAGACAAATGGTGAATGAAAATTTATTCTGTGACATGTATAACTTAAGGTGAGCATACCATATGGTGGAACTGCATAGTTCCATAAATCTTTCATTCACACCCAAATTTTCTGCATGATAGAACAAGATAGAGGATTTTAAAGAAGCAACAGTAAATGAAAATTGAGGACAACATGATCCATATAAGATAGACCTTATCAATGCTTGAAGTTCCGAAAATGCACAATCACATGATATGTGGACCGAAGAGAAGGTTGGGTGGTAAGCATGGTTCCTCCTTTTTTAAAAACATGTGAGCATGTCTTGAGTTAGATGAGAAGTCGCGTCATTGTGTTTGTCTCTTTGGCAAGATGAATGATTGGCAAGACTTGATCTAGAGCCTGTGAATAATACTAATTTTCTTCACATCCACAAAAACATAAATAACCAGCATACACGAGGAGATATAGTGCCAACCATGGCCAGCCTTGATTTGATAGTTGAAGAAAATCCAAACATGAACCACCTTCAAAGCTCTATCATGTCTGAACCAGCACATGGTTGTGTTTCCTTTGCTGCCCAACATGAAAATCTACACTTAACATGTGATAATGCCTACCCATTGCAAATATAAAACCAACCATCTTTCTTGCATTCCCCACTCAGCAATTAGCATCTAGCCGCTTGGTCATTCTGAAATCTAAAATACCCTCTCTTTCTCGCAGAACTTTTCATCTAGCTTTCAACATCAAACCATGATCAACTCCAGGAAGTTAACAGAGATGGCAAGCAAGTGGCAGAAGGTAGCTGCACTAGGGAAGAGACGAATCACGATGAGCCAAACCAGAGGCAAAGTAGGTTTTGGATCATGCAACAAATCAGTCGCCGATAAGGGTCATTTTGTGGCGTACACCATAGACGGAAGACGTTTTATGATTCCCTTGTCATATCTCAAGAGCCCCATCTTCATAGAGCTGCTTAGAATGTCTGAAGATGAGTATGGAGTACCATGCTCGGGGCCTCTCACAATGCCCTGTGATGCTGTCTTTATGGAATACATTGTTTCATTGGTTCAGAAGCACATGTCGAGTGAAAAGGAAAATTCTTTGCTCATCTCCATTGCCAATCGTCGATGTTCAACATCCTCGATGCTACATCAAAGACTGATTAACTACCAAGTACTTGTTCATGGATTTTGAGGATGACAAATGAGTATTTTTTTTTTTTAACTTTTCCATAACCTTTAAAATTTTACAGAGCTTGTTTCAAAGTTCACTTCTGTACAAAATCCATAGAGATTAAATTCAATGCTTCATCTCCAGTTTTACAAAAGAATTAATGGGTAGTGTTCATGTAATAAATTCAGATCCAACAAATATGCATTTTGATTGTCAATTGACTACTACTGCTACTGTGGCTGCAGTAATTAATTCCTTGGGTTGTTTTATTTAATTAATCAGAATCATCGATCTTATGGCACCACCACTCTAGAATTAGGATCACCTGAAAAGGCTCATCAAATTAGCAGCCTACATCACCAGAAATGTGCCATGTACGTATGAAATGAGCATTCATCAAATCACTGATGCAGGGCCCAGTCACACTGTTAAATTTGGATATATCTTCCGTTGATTGTAAAAAATCCTAATATAAATAATATCTTATCAAATCCAAATATAAATATTACATAATGATCTTTTATCAAGTGAACTGTAACTATAGAATTTGAAAAAGTGAGGCCTCAACGAATACTTAAGATGGTGATGATAATTTATATTTGAACAAAAATTATTAATTGATTAAATGAGTTGAAAATAGATATCCAAATACTCTAAACTAATTTAAATGCATTTGGATTCTTATTTTAAGAGAAGATTAAACCATTTTTCGTGATTGGGTACTTATGTAGTTGAGAATATATACTCTGTACCGTATAATAAATATCAATTATTATTTATACTAGTGAAAAGCAAATACTTTGCATTAGTGACATTGATAAAAAAAACTTAGTAGTAAAAGAATCTCTCTCCATAAAAAAAAAATTATTAAACAAAATATAGTAACTAAATACCATGGGTCAAAACTTTCAAATTCATGAAATTTAATCATAAAATATCTTTTTTTCTATTTTTAGTTTCTTATGAAATTATCTTTATTTTAGATAATAACATGATTAGATTTGGCCAAATCCTTTCAATTTTAAAATCCTTTTTTCCTATTTTTCCAATTTTTTACACACTATCCTATTATATTTTAATACTATGATAGATAGGTCAAGTTTTTCAAACTTAATAACCAAATTTCAAATTCGATCTTGAAATCCATTTCAATTTCTTGAATTTGAAGTATCCATTTAACTGAATCATCCTAACCAATTGAATTTGATATCCATATCCCATATACTGTGTGCACTATAAGTAATGGTATTGGCCATTTTTCTAAATTCTCAAATTTAAAAAAAAAAAACATGCTAGAAATAAATTGGTTTCAGCAGGAGGCATCCATATTGTTACACCCAAGAGGTTAAAACCTCATCTAACTTGAGACAATTTCTTTGTGCATTGAGGCATTTGGCCATTCTTCATATACAAATTTTCCTTTCATCATTTTTTACCCATGAGGTGAGTAGCCCAAGTGGTCCTTGGCGTCGGGTTTGCTCCATCATGTCCCAGGATCAAACCTTGGTGCTACCACCTGACTTATCTTGGACGATTGTGCGGACAAGTCCTATAACTTCTTGAGTGTAAGAATATGACTTCAGTTTGATTTCCACTTTCACTAGGTCCCAATTCCTGTCCATATCCACCTGAACTGAGTAACTGACTTCTACAAACCATCCAGGGTTTTCAAGGAACACTGAAGACTGAAATTTCATAATCCAAAATATAGGACAATGTTTATTGCAATCTATCATATTAATAATATCAGGTTCACATAGTGGAAGAATAGAATCATTAGCAGGTCGAGCAAAGAAATTGACATTTAGTAGGAGAAAAATATTGTCCTTGTGATTTTAACTCTTCTATTCATGGTTTCTGAAACTTGAGAGCTTCAAAACGAGCAGCAAGTGATTCATAGTCTGGCAACTTTGGATGGACACGAAAGGTTGCATTCTGTATAAATGGACCAGAGTTATCTGTTTCTGTTTTTTCTTCAGTGTGATTTGCATGAGATGAAGTCAATGGTGGAGGCAGCCGATTGGGTGGTCCACCTGGACGTCTTTCCATTTCAATCTCTTCATCAGCCTCTGAATCTAGCCCATCTGAATCATCAAACTTAATATCAGAATGTGTCACAGGGGCATCATACTTGTGCCTTGGATGGTTCCTTTTACCAGTCAAATTTGTTGGGGCCATTTCCACATCACTCATATACTGTCCCCTGCCAAAACTCTGCGACTCAAAGATCCTACCTGGTGAATTAGATTGAATGTGTGTTGTGTTCTGGAAATCTTGAACAGTTTTGACAACCCGGGGTTCATTCATTGAGGAAAAACTATTGGCTTTGGTGTAAAGGGTGGCTGGCTGAGTGGTTTGAGAATTTTGATTGGCTAGATATGCGGCAGCTTGTGCAGCGGCAACTGCTTTCTCCGCAGAATTTGCAGCTGCTTGAGCAGCAGAAGCTGTATCCTTGAACTGCATAATGCAGCTCTCCCTGTCATTGAAAGACCTGTGACCATATTTAAAGGACATTTAGTCCACTTTGCTGTTAGTATTGAGAACACAGTAGTTCCTTGTGGCTATGTAGACTAAGATTACTGTGCAAGAAATGAAATTACCCATTGTTAGATTCATTTGATTTTGCAACTTGCGAAGATAGAGGTGTCACCGGCATGCTGCTGGCACTAACAAATGTACGTGGTCCATTCTGTGTAGCAAGTGAATTATTTAACATGAGTATTGATGATTGTAACTTATGATTCTTAAGAATAAGAACCCATATAGGGAAAGACTACCGGATAAACAATGACGACAATACTGCAGTTTTGGAGACTGCTACTTAAAAGGTAGGTGGATGGGAGGGGGAGAGACAGAGAGAGAGTACTCACAATGAGTTCTTCAGGGGTCTTGAGAAGCTCAAGCTCAGATTCTGTTGTATCCCATTCAATCTGATATTCTTTCGCTATTTCCTTCATGATTTTTAACTTACATTCCCCAGTAGGTGTTCTAACAGACAGCTTCTCTATCAACTTCAAAATAGAAAGCATGAAGATGAGCACAGGGAAAGCAATAATTCATCACTGAGGCTTTGTAATGTGCTAATCTCAATAATACTTATTTAAATTAAACAAGAGACCTAAATTTTTTTTTCCACATCTCAATTAAACTATTCTCTATGATAAAGTGAATACATTATAAAGAAACATAAAAATCTATGCAGATGTCATAGAATTTCAACAAAAGCATCTCAAATAACTGGACCAGGACTGACCACTGCTTGCATCAATTGGGCACATTTAATCACAAATTTAAGCACAATGTAGAATGTGTGCACTACACGGGTATTTAAAATAAACATCATAAACAAGTGAATTTGATGATTACTTATTACAAACAACAAAAATAAGGATTGATTTCAAAATTGTTGTCACATTATCAAATACTCTCCCAACATATATATTGGGGACTGATAGAGTAGGTAGAAAGCATGCAAGACCACACACCAATCACCAAAGCCAAAATTACAAAAACAGCAAAAAGATCTTGAATTGAAAATTCATTATCAAACAAGTTCCCTCAAATACCATTTGAACTAGAATCAGGCTACAGTTAGTTCAACCCACATAAAGGTGTAACAGCCAAAGTCACCTAATTAGAACATTGTGATCAGAACTCAGAAAGGGGGATTACCGTGCGATTCACACCACAGTCAGGGCGTAGTTCTGTTGCAGCTGATACAAAATCCTTTCCATATTTCTTTTCAAAAATGTTGCGGATTCGCGAAAGTTCTGGGATATCAGAGCACCTTGGAGCTGCAAATATTAAACTAGAGATCCCTTCTTTCAGATCTGCAGGACACTCCCTGTGCATTACAGGTCCAACATTAGAACACGCATCCGTTGAAGATAACTGAGCAATGCAATAGTGTATAGAACCTTTGCTTTGAAATTATCGACAGTCGCACCACAACTAGTTCACAAAAGAGTTCAATGATTTCATTTGCTGCCATAATGTTTTGCTCTCTGATCACATGTTCAACCTACAAAATCCACCAAATCATTCTTTTCAGCAGTACTCATTAAATTCAATTAAACAAAACTATGTATTTTTTGCTCACAGACTCAAGCTAAATAAGAAAAATCATCTCAACTTCTAATTCATGCCATATTAAGAACGCTCAAAAAAAAAATTCCATGTCATTTCGTGTGATCCATTCGGAAACTCAAAAAAATGACCCATCCCTCTAGTACAATATTGTCCACTTTTGGCTCGAAAAATCCTCACGACTTTGCATTAGGCCCCCTTAGACCCAAAAGGCCTTGTACTAGAAGGGAGGAGTGCTCCCTCATATATTCCACAATTCTTCAACCCCTTTCTGTTGGGGCTGCAAACGAGTCCCACATCGGTTGGGAAAGGGGGAAATATAGAGTAATAAGGGGCTAGGCAACTCCACCTATCAAGCTAGTCTTTTGGGCCCCATGCCAACGCATGTGAACTCAGGATCCCTTAGCCGAACGAGATGGTTGGCGACGACAGAGCCGGCCTTGGACATAGGCGGTTTACGCCGCCGCCTAGGGCTCCTAGACAGAAAGGACCCCCACACACTTAAACTCCTTAATATAACAGTCACAAAAGGCCCCTGAAATCTCACTCCGCCTAGGGCCCCTGAGATTTTAAGGGATCTCAGGGCCGGCCTTGGGCGACGATGTTTGATCCGTAGGAGAGCCTCATTTGAGGGGGGGATTGTTGGGGCTGCAAATGAGTCCTGCATCGGTTGGGAAAGGGGGAAAATAGAGAGTTATAAGACGTTGGGCAACTCCACCTATCAGGCTAGTGTTTTGGGCTGGAACCCCAGGCCCAACACTCTCTCCCAATGTTGCCCCTCACCAAACAGCCTCCCTCTTTTGGTGGGGCCGGGGTATCACAACAGGCGTATTTTAAACAAAGGCAATACACATTTTCAAAAGAAAGCCACACCATTTGCCTAGTCATGTTCACAAGATATGTAGTGATCAGACTTTTTGAACTGTCCAAACCTTTATAGGGAAAAATATAGGTGTTCAAGCAACTAATTTTTTTAAAATTCATTTTGTTCCATTGTAATATCACATTCTGTGTTAATTATTGATTTTCTTTTATAAGGCTATATAAAGCCCCTGCATGTAAATTATTTGGAACCAAAGCCAAGTTAACAATTATCAGCATTCTTGCGCAAATTCCTTGTGTGCAAGTGTCTATATGGGGTACTCCCTCATATATTCCTAGTTCATTCCCGTGCATCATTTTGTTGGATTTTCTCAGTGTTTGGGGGTCCAATTTCATGGTCTACTATCAATGCTGCAGATTTAGCCATTATAAAATCTAGAAATCAAAACCCATAACAATAACCATAATAATAGGATGAAAAATAAATCAACATATGACCACATATGGCGAAAAAAGGAAATGAATGAATGGACAAAAGAGAAGAGAAACGAATAGCAGCAAAAATAAGAAATTGATTTGTTGAAAGAAAAAGGGGAGGACTAGGATCTGCACCCGGATTCTAGCAGTGGCGTCTTGGCCGGACTGGAGAAGCAAAGCAACGTCACGCCTCATTTGCTTGATTTGTACCTCTCTCTTGTTCCTCAATAGCTTCATCCTCGACGTGGCGAGCCTCGCCATGGTCTTGCTGCTTACAAAAAGGAGGGAAATGATCTTCAAGGAGAAAAGGAATGGAAAAGAGTAAAAAGCGAGATGGGTTTGATAATTTGTACCATTTAGAAGAATTGAAGCCTCTGCCGAACATTGCGGACCCAAATCTTGCTAGCTTCTTGCAGGGCACAACAACAGCTTTCCTTGCAAGAGTCATGACCAGATACCAGGTAGAGAGAGAGATAGAGAACGGGAAGAGAGACAGCGAAATGCAGTAGTAGTGAGAGGTGAGTCATGTAACGGTAACCTGAGATGGCAAGAAAGTTCAAAGATTTGAAAAGGTCGGCTCTCCGCTCTGTCTCTCCTATGGTGGGGACACCAACGAATGGCCCGTTTGAATATTTGGAGAGCCGTTGAAGGGAGACGTTATGATGATTTGACAGGTGGAGCACGTCTCCACCGTCCATCCAGTTGGGTTGAACCATTATAATCATTTTTATTTCTTCTCTCCGTGTCTTCAAAGTTTACCCTCTCCTTCTAGGATGTATAATCTCTCTACTCTACACCCCAATCACCTTAATTATGGTAATATAAACTAAAAGTTGAGACTTTTTTTTTTTTGAATTTAATTGTGGAAAAGTGCAGAAATATAAAGGTTTCAGATCCTATTATATTAAAAGCAAAATTATGAAATATGACGTAAAAAAATTTAAGATAAAAAATTGTCATTAGCAATTTAACTTAAATATATTGAAATTAATACTTGGCCTAATAATTAAAAGAGTTAAGCTAGCGAGACACTCCAAAGAGCTAAGTCATTAAATGAATTGTAGATCTCATGTATTTAGATTCATTTGAAATATGATTATATGAATATAAATTAAATAAATTTCACTATCAATTAATAATTCAAGTCATATTATCTTAGCCTTTAAATTTCGACAAGTATCGACAATTCATTTTTAAAAGTTTAAAATCAAATAATAAAATGAATTTTATATACATATTATTTATATAATACTATACGAATCTAACATCTATTTGATTACATGTCTCATTAGTGTATCTTAGGAGAAAAAGTCTCGCTAAATTGGCCATGAGTTTTTAATAATGAGGATCCCCTCACCTATATGGTAATATTAAATAGAAAACTATTTTCATTTTACTTTAAAAAATAACATAATTATGTTACCGAAGCATTTTCCGTTGGTGGGAGAAAGCTTTCCTTTTTAAATTCAAACGGCTTGGAGAGAAACAAAATATCAAGCCCAAGTTAGGGAAGGGGCAGAGTCAGATGGACTGAAGCAATTATAGGCTTTATTGAGCCCAAAATGGATAGTGTGAGCCCATTCATAGCTCGAGCCAAATCATGCTCGGGCCTGCCTTAAGTAGCACACAAAACCCACATTGAGACATATAAGATATAAGAAAATAATATACTGATATGTGCCACTCAAATTTGGGCTCCCTTAAGTTGGGCCCGATTCAAACTTGGGCTCTGATTGGGCTTGAAGTCTAAAAAGACGAAACTTTGTTGAGGTCAGATTTGTCTTTTGACACATTAATTTTGCAGGTATCCATAAAAAGGAACCAAAAAGGGCTTATCTCCAATGGGCTGATTGGCTGAACAGAGAAAGAGATTGACCCATAAATGTTTAAGGGCCTAGCTATCTTTATCGGCCCAATCATGTTTATCTTTACTAATGGCATTAAGCGTTTTGCATAAACGGATATTAGTTTAAAAAAAAAATATTTGGAGGTCACTCTTTCTTCATTTCAAAAAAATTCATAAAATGTCATACTTCTAAACTTGAAAACGGTGAGCCCATGTTCTTCAAATTCGCTAAATTTAATTAATATAATTTCTATTTCGATTTTCTAGTATTTTTATATGAGTTTCCTGATTTTAGATAATAACATGCCAAATAAGACCTAATCTTTTAGTCCACTAAATCTGTCTAGAATCATTTTTTTATTTCTTAGTCTTTTGTTGTACAATTTTTTTTCTATTGATGTGTGTCAAAAAAATTAAATTCGCCAAAATCAAATTTTTTTTCTAGTTTTAGCGATTTTTGGATGATTTTTGTTATTTTGGGATCAATAAAATTATGTCTTGATTTTAGGAGAATTTTGATAGAGAGATTTGTTCAAGTATTATCAAAATCTTCAATTTTATTTAAATTGTTTGATAAAATGGAAGTGAATTACAATTATTCAAACAATGAGCTTTCAAGATTAACTCGACAATCACAAGAAAAATGAGTCAAATCGTACAAACTCAGCAGATTCAATCATAATCTTTTTCCTGTTTTTAGTCATTTTACACAAATTTTAGTTATTTTTAGAAAATGACACCACAACAGTCAATCAAGTCCTTACAACTCATCAAATTCAATTTTAAAGTCTATTTTTCTATTTTTTTAGTCTTGCAAAACTTAACACTATAAGGATGAGTCAAATATTTCAAACTTGCAAAGTCACTTAAAATTCATTTTTTTTATTTTTTGTTATTTTAGACAATTCTTCCCATTTTATATTACTTAGTATTAATATGTATATTACTATTCAGACCAAAAGTCCCCTTCCAACTTCTATATTTGCAGATATATCTTATGCCAATTAGAAACTCTAGGGAAGCTACTTTAGCTCATATATAAAAAAAATTGTTAGTATATAATACAAATATTAATATTTATTAAATAGTTCATATATTAATATAAAATGTCCACATCAATTTATATAAAATATGATATAGAATATGGTTAGTAAAAAATAAAATATAGTGCATGGAGGGTTATAATGTTGGCCGATACGTTTTGTATCGGCCGTACCAAAAGTTTATCAGCCGATATGACTAATAAACGGTCCACAATATCGGTCACCATATCGGCCGATATGTATAAAATTTATTTCCCTTTTTTAAAAAACAAAAAACAAAAACCGATATCACCCGATACGGCCGTTATATCGGCCCGTTTATTGGTTCACATATCGCCCGATATTGTATTTATCGGTCTGGAAAGGGTGTTTTAAAAAAAAAATATCCGATATCGGTTGTGGGCCCCACACGATATCAGCGATATTATGTCCGAATATCGGCCAATATATCTACCATTTATCGGTAAACAATATCGGCCAATATTTCTATTTATCAGATTTCCAGCGGTTTTTTTTTTAAAATTAAAAATAATAATATCGGTCCTGGGGCCCATTGTTTTATTTTTAAGCCTTTTCATCTAAATGTTTTATGGTTTTAATGTATACTTTAATATTTAATGCATTTCTTGTAATATCTTGTTATTTTAGAAATATAGATTATTAATTACTGTTAGTGATTGAGTGATTTATTTATGCTTAAACATTTATAGAAGTTATTATGAATGTATGTTTTTTTTTCAGGCAGATTAATATTTTTTTTTACATTTCTTTTTATTTTCTAAAGTAAAATGGCCCCTATATGTACAAAAAATTATAAGAAACAGTAATTATTGGGAAAATTTGTTGATTTTTTATAAACCACCCTCTCAGTGTGTACTGTTTGTGGACTGAAAAAAAAAATCAGTTTGACAGCAGATGAGGCTTTTTTGCATTTTATCATTTAATCCCCCATTTTTATGTGATAAATTGCTGAAGAATATATAAATGTATCAAAAAAATATGATTTTTTTTTTAAACTACCCTCTCAGTGTGTACTGTTTGTGGACTGTAAAAAAATTCAGTTTGACAGTAGATGAAGCTTTTTTTTTCATTTTATCATTTAATCCCCCATTTTCATGTGATAAATTGCCAAAAAATATATAAATGTTAAAAAATATCTTTAAATCCATTAAAATTTTTGCCTCTAAGATTAAGAATTTAAAAATTAGATAGATTAAAATACAACAAACATTTTAAAAAATCATAATACTAATCACTAAATTTATCATCAATTTCTTACATACTTTTTCATTAATTTTTAAAAGAATTTTATTAAAATTGGGATCTTACTTTCTAGAATTTTGTATTTTGATTTTTATTTTGTACTTTTATTTTTTAAGAGACTTATGTTATTGATGGTAAAATATTTCTTTAATTAGATGTCGATCATGAATGCGAAGGTCAAATTAAATGAAGAAGTACAATTTAAGAAATTTATCTAAATAAATGAAATTTTAAAATTTAAAATTTAAATGCAGAGAGTTATTTAGAGATGAACTCATCGTAAGATGGATTGAGACATTGGATAAAATTTGAAAATATTTGAATTGTGAAGGATTGAAACTTTGAAAGCATCGTTGAATTGAAAGATGAATTTGTCAATGACATCTACAATTGGAATTTAGGTGGATGTAACATGCATAGATGTTAGGTTAACAAGTGATAGAAAATATAATATTAAACATATAAATCCTATTAGAATTTTAAACCTTAATCTTATGTTTGAGAAAAAAATGTTCAAAAATAAAAACATAAGCTGAAACTTTGAGCAGTATCGGAAATTTTCAGCCAGTAAGATTTTTGTTGCTTTTTTTTAATTTTGATGATGTTAGCTTTTAAAGGAGATCTTAAACATTTATTATTAATTGTTTTATCTTAAATTAGTATAAAAGTATGTAAAATGCTTAATCACTAAATTTATCAAAAAATTCTTACATGCTTTTTCATAATTTTAAATGTTTTTTTATCATTTCTCTTTATTTTATTGTTAATTTTAATATTAATCGTATTCGAAACTTAAATAAATAATTTGAATATGTATATGACCGATATTTAATGAAAAAATTACATTTCCAAGAAGCCCAAATTTTCTGAAATTACTATAAAATTTTCGGACCAAAATACAAATAAATGGAAATATCGAGGGAGAGAGAAACTTATCGGCCGATATTTACATATCGGCTGAATTATCGGCCAAGCCGTTTTTTATACCCCTGGCATGGAGTATAACTTTAGTTGAAATGAAGCTAGCGCGAAAGGCCGCTAACAAAGCTATAAGTTAAGGCATATAATTTTGCCTTTAAAATTTTGATGAGTATTGATCATTGATTTTTAAAAGTTTAAAATCAAAGGATAAGATAATCATATCTATGTGAAACTTCATATATAAATTAATCATATGGTCATGTTTACATCATATTCAACTATGTGGGATCTTAGATCTATTTAATGGTATATCTCACTAGTGTGTCTCAATATACCACCCTTCTCGAGAATGATTATCGATTTCTATGTTTTTTCTTTATAAATTGTTTTACCACTAAATTTTTTTTTTTTAAAATACCTTTAGCAGCTCAGTTTTCTTAAAATTCTTTATTCCATGCGAAGTCCTCTAATTTATTTATCCAAAAAGTTTCCACAGTGCTATTTTGATGTCTGATATAAACGTTAGAAAATCCAATAATGTAAATCGACATTCGATGACTTAATGATAATTAAGAGGAAGATTACAAAGTCCTACTGTAATAATAATTCAATTCATTTTTCAAATACATATGAGTGGAACATGTTATAAATATTTGATGTGCTACAGCCCTAATATGAGGCCCACTACCTTCAGGCATCGCCATCCACAAGGACCACAGCCCTAATATGAGGCCCACCACCTTTGATTGTCGGATGATGTTTCTTATTTTCTCCATCTCCTCATATCATAAGTTAAAAAAAATATCTATGATATTATCTCACACACCTATGACTTAGAATCGACTAAATAAAATAGTGATAGATTTTACTAAAAGAAATTCTTTTTTAATAACTCATAAAAACCTTTTCAATAAACCATCACCACCGCGCATACTATTGTCCACGTAATTCTACATTATGCTCAGGGATAATGAAATTATTTTTTCTAATAATTAAGGTGTTCAGGCCTCTAAGAACACTTAATTAATTCTCATAATATGTGAAAGTTTTCCTACCCACACAAGTAACTTTATAAGGAGTGGCCCTTTCAAAAGACATATTTGAGCTCAACCTTTTGTTTGACCCGTGATTAAAGATTTTATTTATAATAGAAAGAATCATTTCTTATAATATGTGCAAAAAAAAATAAAGAGAACAACTCTTTAAAGAGGAAAAAATATCTTAACCACAACTGTTTTATCCCAAACTTGGAAGTTGGAACCATTCATCTGAGTTGAGCCATCACTCTTGAAGCCTCAAATTGGAAATAATTAGTAATTACTGATGTTTTATTTCTCTGTGAAACCTGCCTTGAGCCCGGGGATGGGACCATGCATGATGATTACCGGTGAGACTTGGGCTTTTATTTCAGTCAAAATCATGGGCCTACAATGTCTTCACTCAACATTATCCCTCGGCCTAAGGAAAATAAATGTAGCCTCATGTTAGGCCCATTTATTGCTGCCATAGTGCCATGTACTTGGCTTGGACAAGTAGACTAAATTTCTTCCAGGGTAAAAGTCGGATCTGTCTGGTGATGGCTGGACCACACCTTTAAGTTTAATGAAATTCACCTGTCTTCTATTGGGGCAGCGAACGAGTTTCATATTGGCTCTGAAGGAGAAGATTTAAGCACTTATAAAGGACTTGCATCACTCCACTTATTGGGTTAACCTTTGGGGTTGAATACCCAGCCCTAACAAGTGGTATCAGAGCCATATCCCCAAGCCAACGCATGTGGACTTAGGAGATTCTCTAGTCAGACGGGACGGCCGGCGACGTTTTATCCATAGGAGAGCTTTGTTCGAGGGGGCATTATTGGGGCACCCACATTGGTTTTAAAAGAAGAGATTTAAAGACTTATAATAGACTTGAATCGTTCCAATTACTGGGCTAGCTTTTAAAGTTGGATACCCAGTCCTAACCTCTTCAACAGTTTAAGATGGTATGCAAAGACAAATTATCAAGACCTCCATTTTCTTTTAACAGAACCCAACATCCTTGGGGTGCCCCATCACACATTATTCTAAGGACTCCGTAACTTTGTAAATGGGCTAGTCAGATTGGAGGTCCATTGTGATTATTTGGATCATTGGATACATGAGGTCCAAACTCCAACCTCTGTGAGGCTCGGCAGGTTCTGTGGACACAATTATGGCTATGAAGGCTCTTCTGAATAAAAATATCAGGTCTGCAAGGCCCATTCTTGATTTCAGGCCCAATAGTCAGACCTGGATGTGGCACAAAGAGATGATATGAAGAACGGTAGCTGGGCTTTAAAGCTCCTTGCTTGTCAAACTCATGTTGGACATGGGCTGTAAAACAGGACATCTCAGCCTGGACTTTTTAACTAATGAGCTAGTAATGGACCGGTATTGGGGACATATGAGAGCCCAGCCAGCAAACCTTAAAATTAGGGGTGAAACTCGGGTCGGGAGGGTTGGGCCCGAGTTACTAACATATGGAACCCAACCCGACCCGACCCGAACTTTTGACCCGGAAGTCTTGACCTGACCTGATCCGACTCGAATTATAACCCGACTCAACCCGAAATTCGACCCGAGCTGCATTTTGAACCTACTTTTTACCGAATTGGGTTGGGTATGATCGGGTCGGGTCGGGTCGGGTTAATTTAAAAATCTCTCAACCCAACCCAACCGGCAGACCCGACCGGCATGGTTTTCGGGTCGGGTCATGTGGGTTCGGGCCAAAACCCAACCCGAGTTTCACCCCTACTTAAAATGCACCCCAAATGGATTTAAAGTGGACTAGGCTGAGGATTGGTTTAGAGTAGGGGTCAAAAAAACACCTAAAATATCTTGAGTTTTTTAAGCCCGAGATATCTCGGCCGATATGAGATGTATCGGCCATACAGGCAAGATCTTGGCCGATATGACTGAGATCTCACTGATATCGGCCGATACGGCTGTTGAGATCTCGGGTCCACCATTTTTTGGACCCCTAATTTAGACATTGATACTTTAATTAAAATCAAATACTGTATTTTTAATTTTATCCTTTATTTCATTATGATAATTAAAAAAAAAAAGATAAACAAAAATCATATCAATTCATTATGATAAAATAAAATAAAAATATTTAAAATTTAATAATAAGGACAAAAGGAAAGGGAAAGGACTCTACACTCTCACTGAAGAAGTGAAGAAATAAGAACCACAATAAAGACATTGGTTGTACCAAAAGTTGCCATTCACTGCTGCATTGTTTGTTTGCAATTATTACATTGGCAGGAAATTTGATGCTTTGGCCCACTAAAATTGCACAACTTACTCTAAAGCCATAATGGATAATTAATTACAACATAACTTGGACTTTGGAACAACTAATGAGATTGGAAGCTTGATAATGAGACCCAAGGGAATGGATCTATTGCTTTCAAAGTTTGAAATGATTAATAAAAAGAAAGTTTGAAGTGATTGATATGATCATGGCTACAACAATCACTGTAAGTTAACCTATCCCATCATTGGTACAATCAATCAAAAGTAATACTGTACACTATTCAATCAAAAAAAATTTTTTTTTTTTATAACGAGGGTAAATATGAGGCATTGATTTAACAACACTAATTCTCTAGAATCCGTACAGTCATTGCCTATACAACCCAATCAAAAGTAATACTGTACACTATTCAATCAAAATAAATTTTTTTTTTTTTATAACGAGGGTAAATATGAGGTATTGATTTAACAACACTAATTCTCTAGAATCCGTACAGTCATTGCCTATACAACCCGTTCGAATAAGTCAATTGGTAGTCCTAAGGCTTGATCGTGGGACATGAAGGAGCAAACTCCACCTCAAGAACCACTTGAACTAATCAAAATAAGTTTTGTTAACTATTTAAGATTTAATTATAGTAAATTATTATTATCATTAAATATTTATGTGTTTAAAATATAACTGGATTGATATAATCAGAATAATTTTTCATGATCATCATATTTAAATATAAACATCTTTAATAAACTCATTATCAATCTTTTACAAAATAGGCCTAAAAATTGATCAAAAGCTCATTTCACCTGATGAAATATGTAAGAGTTGTGTGAATAGGACATTTGCTAATTATATCTCTATTCAATCATTTTAAATTCATAATGATCTTAATCTTTAAAAAATTGGTATCATGTTGATGGAGTCTCTCTCAACGTAAAAGATGCATACAAACATTATCTTTTTAGATATTTTAAAATTATTTGATCTACTGTTTGATGGATCAAATGATAAAGAGTATTATAAAGTTTATGAATTTTCTAATCAAAGTATTTTTTATTTGATAGTTTCACAAAATCTAAATACACATTTATATGTATCTTGTTATTTAAAAATTAATAAATGATTTAGATTTTTAAAAAGTAGCCCTACTTATTCCATATAGTGCAATTTAAAATCATATTTAGGAATCACTCTTTTTCTTTTAAATTGCCCTTTCAAATGATATTGCCATTCGTTCTTTTTTTTTAAAAAAAAAAATATATATATATATATATATATATATATAACATACATTGGCTGTGCTTCCATAACATGTTGTCCACAAATTGTGCATACAAAGCATGTGACCTTCACGCCTCTGGTCAACATGAGCTCACACCAATGTCACATAATCTTTAGGAAACGTTACAATGTTACATGTTAGATCCATCATAAATTGTTAAGGATCACTACCATTGATTAGGTGGGCCAAAGTTGATCAGAGTTTGATGGGTAATAGATGAATAATGGGTAGGGTTAGGGGTGAAACAAACCCGATCTGAAAAATCAGGCAGGTCGGGTTATGTGAGTCAGGTCAGCAGGTCAGGTCAGGTCAGGTTGAGAAGACAAAAATCCGTATGGAATTCGAATCGAATCGGGTTGAGGAATTTTCAAGTTAACCTAACCCGGACCGATCCAAACCGGCTAAAATAGGTTCAGAATAAGAGTCGGATCAGAATTCGGATTGAGTCAGATTAAAATTGGGGTCGGGTCGAGAATTTCAGATCAATAGTTCGGGTCGGATTCCATACATATTGACTCGGATCGGATTGAATTTTAAGAAACCCAACCCGAGACTCGATTAGTAGGGTAAAAATAATGATGAGATGAATGAAAATCAAATAGATGGACGTTCATGTTTTCCTAATAAGTTGTTTCCAACTCAAAAAGAAAAATGCTGGGAAGAAGATATTGATTGATTGATGAGCAACTTTACGATGCCACAACTATTAGTAATTCAGCTTTAATATAATTCTAAAGGCCCCACCTCAGATGTGCAACGGCTCAATAATCTTGTACCAAACGAAAATTGGATCCTAATCATGCCAAAAGAAATATTCTAAAATCATTTTGCTTACCCTTTCTTTAAAAACAAGGACAGTAGTACAGTACCAATCAAACGTTCGTAATGTTCGATTCTTGTTTGGGTCCTTGTGTACAAGTTATTAAAGTTAGGTCAAATTTTTAAGATTTGGATAGAGATTTTAATGTTTAAATTATATTTTTCTAAAAAAACTAAGTAAATACATTGGATAATGATTGTATTAATGTACTGTATCAGAAGAGATCAATACACATTGCCATTCCTTCTCCATTGAAACTTGACATGACAAACCCACAACATAAGATGACTCATTATTTAAGGAAAATTTATTCGAATGATCTTAATTTATATATTTACAAGCATAAACTAGTATTAAATTATTTTTATTAGTTACCAAATAACATTAGAAACCTTCGCTCATTAGTCACACTTTTAAAACATGAGTTGACTCATAAAGAACCGCATCATAGCTTTAAAACATATTAAATCTAATAAAGTTGAATTTAATTCAACCCATTACCGACATCGTCGTCATTATTATAACCAATCTATTAAATTTAATTAAATTGAGTTTGAGTCAACCAATAAATGAACAAACTCTATGTTTGCTGAGTCAGTGGTGCTACTGAGTTTCACATATATTTGACTTTCGTGAAACTATCAAATCGTAAATCTTCCCTATTAATTTTAATTTCAATATAAAGTAAGAAAACACTAAGTTTTAATAATATGATTATTGAGTCTTCTGCGAGTGATCATTCTTCAACAATAAAATAATTTGAAAAGAATTACAAAAAGATTTAGGGAAAGAGTTTTGGAGTACTTTTTGGGAGCTTTTATTCCATGTAGATAGGGTTTACATAACAAGACATATAATTGACCAACAAAGTGTTTGCCTTGTGATTTGGATTATCATATTTTTGTCTTAAAATATTAATATGTCATTTGTCTATTTTCTTGAAGAAAATAATATATAGTTGAGTTCGATTCATGTCATCCAACGGATATTATAAAATTCAATCTCATGTTAGGCTGTGAAAGCCCAACGTTTATTTTTGTTGTTTGCATCAACATTACTATTCTAGTTAAAAAATAAATGAAGTGCTATCTTGATAAGAGAAAAACTTCCCTCATTTTTTTATTATTTTTTTCTATTCTCACCATGAAAATTGATTTCCACATAAAAGGAGAAAAATGTCTCACCTTTACATTCTTAAAAAAAAAAACAGACCGAGAATTCATTATCCATACCAAAAACCCTTTAGAGTTGGTTGTCAACAAATCAATTCAAGTCAAACCCATTTATCAATTTATAATTGGTTAAAAAACCCTTTTTTTTTTTCACCGGAAGATACAATAGATTTTCCTATGAGACCTCTAGAAAAATTTAAAAAAATGTACATTTTTATTTAAAGTGGGGTAAACAAATGAAATTAGAGTTAGAAAATGACTTCGTTTTCAATAAAAAATAAAATAAGATTAAAAAAAAAAAATTACTCTAAAGTTTCGAAAAGAATCCATAATCTCAAACATGATGCTGTACAGTACATGATGAAGATGAGAATGCATGGAGGCATTGTAGACATTTAAAAATAGAAAATGGGACCATCAACTTCAAATCATGGAAAAAGGATTCTGGTCATTAAGAAGGTCTTACCCAAAATAATATACGTCTAATTACGGTGACTGACACATCATCTTTATTGTGGGTCAGACCCTCCACATTTGGTCTATTGGCTTACATTGAGACCAGAACCTCATCTGCTTTAATTCGATAGGAACCAATGGCTGGTACCCTGGTACTGGTCTCTGCCCCATCTTTTGCAATCACATCACATCTCATTGCAAAAGAGCGACAAGATCCATGCTCCATTTTGCATGCATCTTACCAACTTTCTTTGTAAACATATTATATTAAGACATGGATACAGTAAATCAGTAAAATTACAAGAAATTGACATACATGTATCTTTTTTATTCTGAATTTGAATCCCATGACATTTTGTATAATTCCTCTATGAGCATTTTGTATAATCTGACACTGATTTTACTTTATTGTCTATTTTGTCTTTCGAATCGGCTCATCGGACCCTTTAAATCAACTCGCCAAATCATTGACCCACTCGCTGGACCACTGACCCTTCCATTGTGGTATAAATCAGTTCACTGACCAGCTTAAAAAAAAATTTATCTAAATGAGACTGTTTTTTCATACAAAATAACAAATCGGATCACTGAAATCGGCTCACTGACCGGATCATTGAATTTTTTTTAAAATGTTTTCGTAGAACAATGGAAGGATAAAATGGGCAATACCCTAAATCCTTTATCTCGTTACACAAAATACCTGTGGGAGGATCGTTACCCTTGAAATATATATAGTATTACTAAAGTGAGATTAATTTCAGAGATATATGAAATCATCTACAAATTTCATGTATAGATAAATTTGAAGGAGTCGAATCCAAAACCTCTACTAACTAAACTACATGTTCACTCTAGTTTGTTGATCATTATTTAGAAGATAATAGTAGGAACATCTACATTTTTATAATAAGAAATATTAAATTTATTGTTATATATATAGTATTATCTAAATAGTGAAAAGATATAATATGTTATCTGTTATCAAAAGAATTGATATTTCTATCCTTGTTATTATTATTAGTTTGCCACCATCTTACCTTACCTACTATCCCCCACCACTTTCTTTTAAGGAAGAGCATGAACTTCACTAATCACCACACAACTTAGTGAACTCACTGAATTTTGGGTGTATAATTCATTTCAAGCTTCGAAAGTTCAAATGCAAATATGCTACCAAGGGTTTTAAAGGATAAGATTTGATCTCTGATTGGGAGTTTGAAACTGAGTATGAATTGAATCTGAATTTTATGAATTAAGTTAGATGAGAATTTAACTCCAAAGGGTTAGCATGTTGGTCAAGAACTCGTCTCATTAAATAGGAGTTACGAATTTGAATCATATCTCACTCCAAATGGCAACTCCATGTAGTTTTACTCATTGTATGTAGATAGAGAGGCTTGCACATGCCTTGAGGACTAGTCACGTGCTCTAAGTGGCTCTGGACACCTTAGTCATAAAAAAAATAGATGAAAATTTTGTAAAAAAAAATAATAGTAGTGAAAATATTCAAAGTCTTAAGTCTTAACTAATACTGAAAATGGTAGTGTTACTGTTTCTGTGTCAACTAGTTTAACCAAACACACAAAAAAAATATTTTTAAAAATCTAATGTCAAGTGTCACCCTCATGAGTTTAATTTAAATTAGGGTTTTCTCTAAGCTTTTATCCTTTTCATGATTTATACAAAGACTTTTTAGTTGCTTGCTATAGTTGTTCTCCTTTTCCTCTCTTTGGTCATTATCTTTCTTTGAATATGATTATATGGGAGATGTATGTGAAATCACTTGGATGCATTATTTGTTAATTATGGACCTTTTTATGGTATTGATCAATTAATCTTATAGAACAAAGTTTTAACCATTTGAATATTGTGAAAAATTCAAATGTAAATATCTAGTGTCTTAGAGGGTCTTGTTGAGAATATTTATGAAAGGGTAGTGCCTAGAAGATTGGAATTGACAACGAAAGGAGGCACACTCTCTCAAACATAATAGGAGAATATATAAATACAGTATGATATTCAGAACTAGCTTGATCTAGATTTATATCCATAGTCAATCAGATATTACATTTAGATGCCTAACTTAATGTCTATACTCCAGCTTTCTAGTTTGACTCCTCTAGATATAACACAAGTCATTGATGAATCTGAACAATAGATCACACAATTCACATACTATCAATATTCATATCGTTTGTAATAATTTTATTATTGTAGTCATTATCATCATTATAATCATTTTTTATAAAAGAAAAAAAAATCTAAATACTGGTTTAATGTTAGAATTGTTCCCATATCACATTATAGGTGCATCCAAACACAAGCTCAAATTACCTCTCAAAAAACAACACAGGCTCAAATTACAAGCCCTGATTCTCATGGACCAGCACCACTTGGAGTGATAGAATTGGAACTTGGGAGAAATTTTGTTTTTTTCATCATCCAACGTGTTTCTTGCTCAAATTTACAAAACAGAGCCTTTGAAGCTTGAATGCCAGAAGAGCCTAAACTTTACAAAGTTCCGCTGCCGTTACTGCAAATGATGAATTCAGATAAGATGTCAGTGAGTCAGGAGTGACCCTCTCGTCTGCATCCAATGCCAAATGCCAAGGCCTTGTGCTGACTGCTAAGCATGTTGGGAGCCATTTCCAATACTTTTCAGTGACAAGGCACCTGAACTGAACCAAAGAGGAGGGACTTTAACTCTCTACTTTTGACTGTTTTTATGGATACACGTGCATTGCTGTCTGATCAAACTTACTTTCTTTCAAACCAGCCATTGACATTCTTCCTAAACAGAGATGAAGGGTCATCAGGAAGAAAGAAAAATCAAATGGGAGGAAAAGTAATGGCAGTCTCAGCTTGCATGGAGAGGTTTTTGGTGGGAAATTGCAAAAGCAAACATAGAAAGAAATGTAGATGTCACATGCTTTCCAAGTGTGGGGGTATGATCTTGTTGGCCATGTTCCCAAAAGAGACCATACATCAATCTTTTCCAAGTTTTACTGCCACAATGCTCTATTTCAATGCAAATGGAAAGAACAAAATATTTGTGCTAGGTTAACTGAACAGATGGAAAGAATATGGCACTTGCAGAGTTGCAGGGTACCCTTCTGCATAAATAAGTTTCCTTTTAACACTTAAATGAGCATATATTCATCTTCATCTTTATTAGGCTATGTGAAGTCTCATTGTCAGATGTATTATTGATTCAGTCATGGGTTGAGGTCCAAACTAAATTCACGGGGGTCAAAGGGGCAGTGTTCCTTGTCTAGGAGAACATGGGCAAAGCCCCTAAGCTGAATTTTTATTGAAAGACATTTTTGTAATTTTATATTGCACCTGTGTAAACTCTAATTAGAGTCATATGTAATATTTTTTTACAAGAGAGAAATCGAAGTGTGAGCGAAAATTGGTCAATATATATTGATTTGAGTTAATATATTGATCGATACATATTGTATCGGACTAAAATGAATAAGTACCGACATATCATTCTTGATATCTGTCTTATATAAACCCATTTGTTAAAACTTAGTTTTTAGCTCTAAATTATAGTTTTAATTAATTTTTTTATGTTTTTAATTCACCTTCCTTCGTCTTCTCTATCATTTATATCTATTAAGCCTTCCTGAGAAGCTCAAAAAAAAAATATTCTAAACTTAGACAAGATCCAAACTTGAAAAAATACAAAATTCTAAACTCAATTTGCCTCAGTTTTGCAAGATCTACACCTATGAAGTGTTAAAAAGTGAAAACACTGCTTTCACTCTAAAACAAGCATAAGAAAGTTTTGGAAGCAATATTTTGTCATTCTAAATGTATTTTCATTACTTAATCTCATTTTCTTTAGAATTTGTTCTTCTTTAATACGAATTTAACCATTTGCCTTCCAAGAAGCAATGCTCCACCAAGAGGTCTGAGGTTGATATGAGCAAAATGAAATTTTCATTTTTTTTCTTATTTTTCTAATATTTTTTTTTAATTTTTTTGAAGAAACAAAAAAATTGTGAACTGATATGGCCATGTAATAATTACTCCATACCCCATTTGACATTCCTAACTCATCCATGTCCCATGAGAAATGGAAGTGTTTAATTAGATCTAAGTTATAAATATCCATCAATGCTAACAAAATCAGTCTCCTAAATATTGATATATGTGTTGATTGATATTTTTTACTATATTTTAGAGAAACTTGTACATATCTAAGTGAGACTTTTCAATTAATCTATCTACATATACCCAAATGAGTCTTATATTAAACCCTTTAATAATAGTTATTTGAAGTCTAAATTCTAAAATCAAATTATCAAATATTGTCATTCCCATTATAGTTTTTACAAGAATGAATTGATCTAGCATCTATTTTTAAAAAATAAATAAATAAATATTAGATTCATTCAAACTAGTGTGAAGATAATATTATCATTTCTCAATTATAAAAAAATCCAATTAAGAAAACAATAATTGGTGCTAAAGATAGACTCATTAGCCATTAAATGATGGTTGCATTTATATCTTTGGCCCTTGGAGAAGATGGTCCACAATATATACAAGGGACAACAAGCTGTCTGTCTCTGTATCAAAGTTGTGCACATGGACCTGCAACATTGGATTCTTTTGCTCATCTCTTTTATGGAGAAAAGGAAACTGGGCCTGGGCCCACAACCTGCACATGACATATTGGGTAAAAAAAAAAAAAAATGTACCATTTAATGAAATCCAACGCATACAATTTGTCTTAGGCGATAGTGCTCTTAATTTTATGTAGTAGTAGTCCCTGTCGTCGTTATGTGTGGCTCTTGTAATATTTTTAATAGTAATTTTTAAATATTATTAACTAATATAAGTATATGTACCTCATAATGAATGTGAAACTAATCCAACGTATAAATAGAACCATCTACAAATCTAAGTATATCAAATTAGCTCAAAAAGAATTGAATTTAACATATCTAATTTAATCTTAAAAACTTAAATAATATAAGTATATGTATTTCATACTCGAGGTAAAACTAATATGATGGACAAACAGAACTATCTACGAGTCAAAATGCCCGCCTATGAAGTAAGAGGTCTTAAGTTCAATATACGTTCAACCTTTCAAGTCACTCTCCATCGACTTAACCAATATGTATAGATTAAAAGAGAGATATACACATGTTTGTGGAATCAATTTCACCTGTAATATAGACTGAGAATACCCATATTACCAAAAAAAAAGGATTTAGCATATCAAATTAGTTTAGATGAAATCGAATTAAACGATAGTTTGCTTTCATTCTCATGCTAGTTTTTGTGGAAATAAACAAACAAATTCAATTCTCAGTGAAAACTATTAAAAAGTTTATCATAAAGTGGATTCATTCTTTCTCATAATAATTACTATTAAAATAGTAAAATATGATCATTTAATATAATTTTATATTTTAAACTTTTCAAAGATTACTATATTAGAATAGGCTAAACACATGCTATTTGATACCTATAAACTCTATAATAACGCCGTGTGTCATATGCTACTTATAAAACCATATCATGTGCCACATTTTTTTTCTGAATTGGACAAAAGAAAAGGTATCTTTAATCTGTGTTGATTCTTAAAAAACTAAAATCATCGACTTATTTACTAAGATAATTTAGAAGTAGGGCTGCGTTTGGATGGAGTAATGTTTCTTTGGTAATTAAAGGGTATGGATAAAAAATCAATTTTTATCTTTTTTTTTATTATTTTTGAAAACTATTTTCAAATAATAAATATTCATAATACTTAGAGTAATTCATGATCAAAATTAACCTTAGGTAACTTTTGTAAAATTTACTGTGGGGGTAGAACTTGGTTGGGTTTTAATTCAACCTGTATCATCTAATATGAGAAATCAATAAGATAAATTACATATTTATAAATTTAAAATCAGATCTAATTTTGAAAAACTGTATAGAATTCGGATAAAGATAGGTTTAAAATTTTATAATAAATCTTACTTGATTCAACTGAAGTTTTAAGAAATATGAAAACTTGGTACTTATTTTTTTTTAAAAGTTTGAGCTAAAAATAAGTTGCACACCAACAATGTCAGATCGAACTTAATAATTTTTATAAGAATTGAGTTAGATTTATTAAAATCTAAACTCAACCAAGTAAAATGTAACAATTTTTAAAATAAAAATGGTGGTGATTGAAAATCACATCAAGTCTTTTAAGTAGTACAATCCAAAGGGGAAGAACCGAAGAACAGTGGTCGTAGGTTCTACTTTTGACCAATGTAAAGAGACCATAACTCATTGCTACAGATAAACTCATGGTTGAGAATAAGATAAGGGATGGTCTTACTCAGACGTGGTCTGGATTTTTAATCAAAAATGAAAGAAAAGAAATTGAAAATATACTATGACTTTCAGGAGAAGAGCTAAGCTTTACTTAAAATTTTTGAAATTTTAAATTTGAGTAAGAGGAATTATTAACGAAAGGTGAATCAAAAGATGATATTGGTGTGAGTTCGAATATCTATGGTCTAATTTTAGTGTGCTTTGGGTCAGTTGGCTCATTTATGAAGATTTTACGTTGTGTATCCCTCGATTTCTCATATGTAAATTAAAAAAACGAAGATATTTTCATTTAGGAAGAATTCAAATCATTTATTACTTTTATGCATATCTAAACGTCTCTTATTTAAGTTTTGTCAAATTAATGGATCCATTTATACAATGAAAAGTATTTAATTATGATGTTTATTTAAAATTTTAATTCTCAACTTTCCTCTATTTCAACTGTTCTACTTATATTGTTTTCAAAATAAAAACAAATTTTGCCATATTCTAAGTTTGTCGGGCTCCATTCTAAGTACATGCTTTGTGATTTTTAACAAACTTAATGTTATAAAAAAAAAAAAACCTTTAGTGCATGTTCTGGATTTGATAGCTATTTTTTATATTTTTATAGATGATCAACATTATTCTAAATCTTCACTATTTTTTATATTTTATTTTATTATTTGAATATTCATAATTTTGAATGCTGCATCTTCCTAAGTGAATTAAGACTGCTTACAAGATTTGTCGTCCTCCAATTGAAATTAACTAGACACAACATATTGCATGTGGTGGCCTATTCATTCGCCGGTATATAGAGATTGAGGATTTTGAATATTCATTGATTGTAATGATTATTCATAAAATTGTTACACTTAACACCTAGATATAAAACTTACTAAATAGAATGGTGATAAATGAATATGCACTATACTAAAAAATCATTTTGATTGAAAAGAAATCATGTCTTTTTTTCTTTTATGACTAAGGTGTTCAGAGTCTCACTTGTATTTGGACCTATCAATCTCACACACACTGGGTAAACAATTTTATAAAGTGATCCAGAAGGGTGTTCAGTGTGAATCGAACATAAAACTACTTTTCATGAAGAGAGTTTCTTGACTACCGACTCTCTTTTAGATTAAAAATCATGTCTTTTAATATTGTAAAAATTGAAGATTAAAAATAATTTAAGTTATTCACATTTTAGAGAGTTTACAAAAATATAATTTGATTAATTTAATTAAAATATTCTTTAGTAAATTATATATTTAAAAATAGCTTTTTATTTAATAAACTCTCCTTATAGGGAAGCTGACACAAGGCCCAGTAAATTGATGAGAAGAGACAGTAGTTTGAAAATGGATGAAATTGAAATGAGTCAATGAGACTTACCGTCGGCATGAATGGGACATGTACGTTGCAAAAAATTGCGACATGATGGAAAGGGACCATTACTTTACTGCACATGTACCGTTTTTCAAATATTATTTATTGGAAAAAAATTCCAAATAAATAATTAATGTATATAAAAATAAAATTTAAAATTGAAACAACCATAAATAACTTTTGATTATATAAATATACTGTAAACAATAAGTTACTGTAATAATTGTCTCACATTTTATTGAATTATAGTATATCATCAAATGTCATTATCAATTTTATTAAAAAATTAAATCAAATTATCAATGATTATAACTTAATTTCTTTTAAAAGTGATGTTAATATTATGATATATTAAATTTTCACGATATCATTGTGATAATATTGAATTTTGATGATAATAAAAAAGAAAACATAAAATCTTAATATTAACAAAAAAAGGAATGTATTAAAATAATAATAAAAAAAAAATCTGTCAGTATTAAGAAGGCCTATTAAGTATTAAGTTTGAGGCGAATGATTGACCCCTTGTGATTTCAGAAGCAACAGAATAAGAAAAAGATTCTCAAACTCTCATGTCTAAAACAACAAAATACACAAACTCGGTACCGTCCAGCTCCTCGTGAAAGAGAGTGAAGGATCCAATGATGTGGGATTTTTTAAAAAAAATAATTAAAAATTTATTGTCTTTTTTTAGCAAAATTCAAAATTCTTTCTGTAATTGTTTTATTCTTAAAAAATTAGAGTCAAACAAAACAATTTAAACTTGAGGCAATTCTTTTACAAAAATTTAAATCTCATTACTTCTTATAATTTTTTAAGACACAGACTGAAATTGAAGAGAAATATGGTGAGAGCTTTGATCTATACTTTCTCAACCCATCTATTTTCTCAAGTATTTTACTGTTTAGGATCTCCACTCTTGCCTAGAAGGAAAAAAAATTATTTATACCAATAATAAATATTTTTATTAAAGAAAGAAGAAAATGAAGAGGGATTAAAGAGTCCAATGGCTCTTTATATTAATGGCATCGTGACTCTTTTAGAATTCAAGGTTTTTGACTCTTTAGAGTGAAAAATAGTTGCAGACTTGATCATTTGGAGAGAGAGAGACTTGAAAAACGGTCACTAAAATTGAAGTATGCAATTCAACCATTCTCGTTTTTGTCTATAAATAAAGAGTGGTCATTTTAACATGGGTAAAGTCTGTTAGGAGACACGAATTTTCGTGAATTTTTCACTTTACTCTTTAGCCCTTAATACGAAAGCATTTAAAAAAAGGAAGGTTAGTGAACCGGTTGGGGCACTGGTTAATGAACCGGTCGGTGCACTGGTTAATGAATCGGTTAGTGATCCGATTTGTTATTCTTTATGAAAAAAACAGTCTCACTTAGATAAAATGAAAGTGATCCGGTAAGTGAACTAGTAAATGAACTGGTAGGTGAATCGATAAGTGAGTCAATTTTTTACATTCTTTTTTTTTAAAATTTTGATCCGGTAGGATGGGAGTAAAATGGAAAATTTAGGAAAATCCATCTCTTAAAAGACTTTACCTATACTAAGATGGTCACCTTAAATAAATAGGTTGATGATAAAACAGATACATTCAAAATTAAGACAAAATTTTCATTGAATCCACCTGCATATAGTAGAGAATTGTTGTCCTAAAGACAACATTTGACACTATACCTTATTCAGTTTTATTTCTTAAATTATATTTATTATTCATTATAATTTCAAAAACACACACAATAGACAGTTCTACGTAGTAAAGCTAAAATGAGTGAATGAGAGGATCCTAAATACCTGAGGTACAAAGCATGAGCTTGTGGTGTTTGTATTCCAAATAGATCGCAACGTAGCGAAGTCCAAATCATGTCAATCAAAGTCAACCGGAACTCGTCGAAATCAACGTGACTTTGTATATCATAATATTAGGAAATTTCTTATGCATATTTAAGAGTCAATGTATGCTTAATGAATTTCAAAAAGGAGTTATATAATTGACTTTTTTATTTTTATATATATTTAAAAAAGTTCACAAAATTATTGCAAATCATGATTATGAGTTGATGATAGCCAAGAGGCCAAAAGAAATATAAAATTATATTATATGTTCCAAATTCCATCTATATCATTGATGATGGGCCACAAGAAAGCATGGCTAACCCCTTTTTTTTTCTTCACTTTGAGTGGAGTCCACACTAGCCATGAATAGGAAAGCAGAGATTTTTTTTTTTCTTTTTTTTATGATTTATGTTATCTAACAGCATTTGGATGTAGAAAAAATGAGGGTGGAAAGAAGGGCCTCTGATGATAAAAGCAACTTTTATGTCCATTTTGCAGTATCTAGCTCATGTCTTGCGTCTTCACATGCATAAAAAAATAAAAGCTTTTCAATTTAGAATGGAAATGTACCCTTTTTTTTTAAAAAAAAAAGGTTGTTAATTTATTTTTTTAGAAAAGTAATTTTATAAAAAAATTATACTATCATTCATGTAATTCTGATTAAGAGTGGTATAAATCTGGTCTAATGCCGAGTTCTGAACACCTAAGTTTTTATTATTTGAAAATAATTGATGCATTATCTTAATAAGGAAAATCTCTTTAATTTTCTCATTAATACTTTCTATTCCTCTTATGGAATATGAATTCTTTAAAATAAAAAGAAAATATATCTCATTTTTTTGTATTCTTAACCAAAAAAAAAAACTTTTATTCCATTAAAAGAAAAAGAAGAATTTCTTTTTCACTGTTCAACACTTCAACTTTTTTTTTGTAACATAAGTATTTCTACACCACATTAGAGGTGAGACTGATCCCAGAGCACATGTAAACCTCCCAATACACTATACTGGTTTAACCAATAGAGAATAACTCTTGGGAAGTAGTTCAAAGAAATTAAGCGCGAATCGAATTCAAGACCTCATTTCATAAAATAAACGTGTTGACCGTAAGGTTTAACCTTTTATTTAACCTTTTAAAATAAAAGGAACGGTATGTTTTCCGAATTCCTAGACTGCATTTGGATGGAGGGTAAATTTTGAAAGAATTACCCTAAAGTTTGTTTATTTCCTTAATAAATATTAAGCTTCCAAATCAAAGAAATGAAATGATTAATCATCACCACTTTTGACTTTCTTTAATGAAATCCTCGTTTCAATTTCACCACATACGAAAACAGCCTACGCGATTCATGTGATGATTTGTCATACTTCTTGTCTCACATGTGCTTTACACCTTAATTTTCAAATATTTATCAAAAGCTAAAATAATTAATTCTATTTTGAAGTGGGTGGCCCACTAAAATATGGTGCCTTCTCTTGTTTGAAACTGTAACATGTCAAGTTTATGAGTTGGCCATGTCCAAAAGACCAAAACTGGGGAAAGTCCTTTTAACCCTTTTCACAAAAGATTGACTGTAAGACTGCCAACTTTAAGATGCACTCCACCATATTTTAATTCCTCTCCTGAATTACTGTATCTCTTCATCCTTTTGAATTCAAATCACCAACTCCAATAAACAAAGTATTGTATACAAAATGTTTGTACTTTTGCATGTTTGTATGGTCCCAATGTTGAAGTCATGATCCAAATATTCCCTAACCTATCCAACAAAGTTGAGACAGATTAACATAAAATCAAATCATTTTATAGGTAGGATTATTAGTAATGGCGTTTTCAATAATCTATCATGGCTCCATTTTATAAATTCCACATATAAGTGTGTTTAGTAATTCTACGACAAACACACTCTTATGAATGCGTTTAGATGAGGGGGTGTAATGGAAGTAGAGGGTTACTCTTCATTACCTTTATTTGGTAATCAAATTGTTAGGGTTATCCCTCCTTTCTAACATTTAAAAACCCTTTCTTTCGAAGGAGTTTTCATATTATTGTAAAATTTACCTCTCATCCAAACACAGGCTATGTGTTGCACAAGTGATCAATTTTTAATTCTCATTTTATGTAAAATGTATAGAGGGCATACCTTTACTACCATCCAATTTAAGGTAATGAAACCGAGTGATTAAACTGCATTTGCTTAATTTATTTTTGTTTTTTTAGTTTTGATCAAATGACTTTTTTATTTAATTTTACCAAGTGAATAATATAAAAATCTGGTGAAAACAATGGGCGTGTCATCTTCCAGCTTACTTTTGATAAAGTAGATCAATGTGTTACATTAGCCTTAATAATAATAATAAGGGTTAAGATTGTTTAATAAGTTGTAGTCAACACATAATAAGTCTCTCTCAATGTCTATGATTGGGAACCTTCTTAGTATTACTAAGATGGAGTTAATGACATCCATCACTTTCACAGTTTACAACTTCCACTCATATAAATTATAAACAAAGGGGAACAAACTCCTTTTTTATTATTATCTTGGGTGAGTTTGGATGTTGAGACCCAATCCACAAAACACCTAACACCACTCTTTTTAAAAAAGAAAACTAAAATTCTGGACCAGTTGATGTCAAGTGCATCATACTTCGGAGGTCCAAAAGTCGGAGGTCCAAAAGTTAGGTTGCAACTTGAGTTAAGTCAATTTGAATTTTATTTATTAATTTAATTAATTTAAAATAATGAGATATTACTCGCGCATTTTTTCTTATAGTATTATTATACTTATCAAGTGAGGGACTCACCAAATTAGATAGTGATGAACAATTAGAACTGTCTTTTCTTCAGTGTCTAATACAAAACTTCCTTAATCAAATTGATATAAGTCATATCTTTAAAGCTCTTAAAATTTTATAATTTTAAATTACTTTTTAATCTTTGAACATTATGGTTTTTAAATTTTAAAAACATGATTTGATCAAATCTTATAAAGATGATTTTTTGTAGATAATATATTGAAGAAAAAATTATTTCAACGGGCCCATCACCATCTCCGTTGTGGCCCCATGCGAGGTGCATATAGTAATACCTTATAATCCAACGAGTGTGTAGGTGATCATTTGTTTTAAATATGCCTTTAGTTTGAGCTAAAAAAATTGACTATTCTTTGTATTAGTCGACTTGCCTAAATTACTTAAATTATATAAATATAAATATAAAAACATGTGGTCTTCATTTTTTTATATTTTTATTTGATAATTTTTAGACTTAATGATAAAATTAATACATATATTATTCTATTTAAAAATTAATAAGTAATTTAAATTTTATTAAATAGATCACACTTATCTAAATATAAAATTTGAAGTCATTCCATGAGAGTAAATGATTATTTCTAACATAAAAAAGCTCCAATGAGACACGGATAGTGAGATATTTAATAAAAATGAATTTTTAAGGTCTATTTTGTTAAGTATATAAATAATTTTTATATGAAATTTCACCTTCATGAAATAGTTTCATCCCTTGATTTTGAACTTTCAAAAATCAATTGCTCATATTCATCAAAACTTAAAAACTAAAATTCAATGATTTAGATCATTAATTAATGAAATTTTATATACTCTATCTTCATCTAATCACTTATCAAATAAATCTAATTTTATGAAATTTACCATTAAATTCAATGACATAATATATTTCCTATCCTCATCCATGATACCGAGAATCATTGGATTAGCAAGGAAGTTGACAACAGTTGAATCTGATGATACATACAATCATTCTCCATTCCAAGGATGATGATATGATGATGATGATGATAATGATGATGGTGGAAATGGCCACTTGCATGTATTGACCTTTCATTTGGGGGCCACTTTCTTAATTTCACCCACCCACTGCCCAGTGCCCACTGCCCACTGCTTTGGTCTCCACGAAAACGATCCCCAAAATCCAGAAGTGGGTCCCACGGTATTCCTTTAATAATGGTGACATTCCTGATTCCTGTGATATTCCCTTTTATCCAACCTCCATTCCATGCCAAGTCATCAGCGTCAGAACTTGGACAGAAGAGTCAAACCCACTCACTCTATATTCTAAAAAGTCTAACGTAATTAAAAGACTATTTCTGATTTTTTATATTCCAACTTCCAACTCGTCCGTCGCTTTAATTATATAATGTTTTCACTTTTAAAAGTATAAGCAGAAATTTAATATTTAAAGTGGTATTTTCAATTGATCTTTATACTGAAATATAAATAAATCTTGAGTTTTCTTTGGGAAATTTCAAAAATATTATTTCCACTGATATTTTCAAAAAATAGTATTTAAACTTTAAAAAATAGAAATGTTTGCTATTCAAATGCACTGAAAGTGGCAATATCTTTCATCAACACAATATCAATTTCAGATGACATTTTAATCCCACTCTACTTAGGGTATACATGTAAATTTTGATTTAGGTGTTGAAGTCTAATAAACTATTAATTTTCATTAAATGTTTTTTTCCTTATTTTTAGTGATATATCTCACTAAATCAACTAAAATTATGTACAAATCTTAACTCAAAAAAAAAAAAAAAAATTCCAATTTAACACTATCAACTATTCGATTTATCCATATGGGTGTACTTCAACTAGTTGCCTCCCGTGAAAGTGGAAGATTGCAGGTTCAAACCCCATGATTTAACTTTGGTGTGTCCTAAGGTTAATGAACTCACCCGTGGGAGTTTTACACCGGATATCCTGCAGTTTCCCACACATAAATTCAAAAAAAAAAATCTATATATTTGTAGTTAACTTTTTTTTATACTATTTTTCAATTTAACTATGTTATAAATTATATATTCAGTCACTATACTATTTATTATATTTTCTTTTATTTATTTCTTCTACATTTTCAGTAGTCTTGCTCCTCTCATTTGTATAAATGACTTATAATCTCTCAACCATCATATAAGGACTATGAACTACCTCATTAAAATTTCTCTCAAATATATTATTAAACAATTAATTATTAGATTAGAGATCTCAAAATAAAAGTGTAGAACAATATTAAAAGAATTGGAGATCATCCTATAATTTATTTTTATACTTAACCTCATTCAATAATTTAAATCTCAAACAAAAGTTGAACGCACTTAAAAGTAGGCAATTTTATAAAGTCCATCCTATGATAAAGTACTGATTAAAATCGGATCTATCCAAAATTTTCGAAGTGTCGCTTAAGTATCAATCCCTGGGGATGCATTAATTTGGAGCAAGTTATATCAGTCAAGGGTTATTAGACTGAGGGGCAGCGCCGAACTTTGCATGTGGGCTAAGATATTTTAGATTTTTGAACGCCCACTTATCTTAATCATACTATGAGATATTGGCCGATACACATTTAAATTGGTATTTATCCAAAAAAATTAAGAAAGAGATATCGGTCCATACGCTGATATCTCGGTATCAGTGAATATGAAAATTTTGGCCCACAAATAAATGACATAGTTATAATATCAATTGATAGAGTCGATAATTGAGCTATATCATATTGGCATGCATCAGCTGATATGTACAATATTGATCATTTTTAATTTTATATTTTAAAAATAAAAATAATGATTCAATCTTTTTAGAGTTGAATTTTGCATTAGATATGATTTTAAGAAGGTTTAGAAGCAAATTCTTTAACTATGAAAAGTATTTATCAATTCTAAACTTTTTCATGTTAAAATTTGACAATTTTAAATTATTTTTATCATTTTTTAATTTTTTTCTAAGATAATCTCGATTTTAGGTTTTTTTTAGATATAGTTTGTAGTTTTGTACTTTTCAAGGTGTCTCTATGATTTTTTAAGTTTTTCGAAAATTAATGAGAGTCATATCTAAGATAATTTTCATTTTGAAGTTTCTTATAAAAAGATTAATGAAATGATATAAAAATGTAAAATTAAGTGAAAAGCTCTTAATACAATTGATATATTTTTTTATAGTGTTTGTGTGATTTTTCTATTATTCCAATATTTCCATGAAATTCAGAGTTTTTAAGACAAAAAGTTATAAATTATAATAGAAGATATAAGTCACTATGTGATACTAAAGAACATGATTTCATATAAGGTATTTTCTCGTATTAATTTTGTATTTTCTATTTTTTTTTCAAATCTTCAAAATATACTATATTCGTATCAAAATTTCGCCTCAATACTTCATAAAAGACCTTTTTAATATAGGTTTTCCACACGAAATAAAAATAATAAATTATCTCTGTACACACATAATTTTGCACCGTTAATCATGAAAATGGCATTGCGCTTTAAAGAAAAATGAAATAGAATAAAACTTTACATGTAAAAATTAAAGCCTTAAAAGGTGTGATGAATATATTTTTTTTAAATAAAGTAGATATTCTTTCTGACAATTTGGTAATAACGTATTTGTAGATGTCTTAAATAATTGTGACATTAGATAATTAAGATCAGTTTTTAAATATATTAGCATACAATATAATAATAGTATGTATATTTTGTTATTTGAATTTGAAAAGAAGTTATTTAATAGATTAAGTGAAAAAATATGAAAAAAGCTGAAAGTTTTAACCAGCTTTTGTACATGTTTTAAATTTAAGAAGTCAAAAAGGTGAAATACACCTCACACAAGTCTAGCACTTAATTAGTTTTCTATCATGAGGTGTCAAAATAATTTAAAAGTTGAACTCAATTATGTAATTTGAAATTTGAGTTGACATTTTTTACTTAATTAATATTAATCAAATAAATAAAATTATCAAATTTTGGAATTTTTGACGATAATCTTTGAAATTTGTGATTTTAAGTGATATTACTCTAAAAAAAATTATATTTAAATTAGAGTGCCTCAAACATCCAGTCAAATTTATTTTTCATGAAAAAAGTTTTTGTCAGTGTAGATTGAAATTTCCCTTTTAAATATCTAAGTATTTCGATCTACTAACATTTTTTTAAGACCAAGGTGTCAATGTCTCGTAGAGCCAGTGATTAATCCTTAAAATATATGTAATCATTCAAAGCTTTAGTACCCAAATTTAATTAAGAGTGTACACCAGAGCCGTTTCTAGCTTTGTCACGTTACACGGAGTCCACACAGATAGACAATGCAACACAAATAGAGAGCTCACACAATCTGAGTGTTAAACCGTGCTCTAATACTATTTGTAAGTTGTGATGATCAGACCCCCAACATGAAATTTCCCACTTTGAACCCCACTTGAGTCCACACAATTTGCTTTGGACGTTCCCAAATGACTTAGTGTTGGTTGAGGGGTTGCCCCCTCATATAATCACTCCTAGCACCCACCTCATGGGCAATGTGGGACTTTTTCCTACATCCACATGTGGGTGGAGTGTTAAATAAATTTTTTCCTTAAAGGATATTTTTAATTTATCACATAGGTTTAATATGTAATAATGTAAAATTTATTTAAAAAGTTGTAAAAATCATTTTGTATTAGAGTAGTTTAGAGGAAAATGCTGAAACACTGTAATAACATTTCTTTGCAAGAAAGGTAAAAGGAAAAAATTCTAAAAACAAAATGCTGATTTCATTATATTTGAGACACCTTTTCATTAAAATTAAAGAAAATAAAAAATATCCGTTAAGGAAAACATAGAGCCATCCCTAGCATTTTTTTAATAAAAAAAGAAAAGGCTAAATTTTATGGCTAACGGTATGAGTTTTGACCTTTATTTATCAAATGAATGTTTGAAAATGTTTTCTTCACTTTATTTGCCCCTGATGTCACCACATTTTATATTTAAAAGAAAATAAACTATTACTACCTTAGAACTAATTTGATGCATGAGAGAGAATAATTTGAGAAAAATGATAATTTTGAATAAAAGATAATTGAAACTTATTTTGTTATTGACTTATTTCTAATAAAGATATTTAAAAAAAAATGTATTTTATAAAATTGATTTTTCATCTGTTCAGTTATAATGTTAATTTCAGCATCCAGAGAGAGGGAGCTTGCCGTTGTCTGCATGTAAAAGAGCTGAGAGTACTGCAGCGCGAGAGTAGAAGAGCAGGGAGTTCACTCTCACACCGTATTTTCCCTCTTTTTCCCCTGCTTCTGCTCTTGCTATTCCTAATTTGCTACCCGACGACGGACTCTCTCTCTCTCTCTCTCTCTCTCTCTCTCTCTTCTTCCCCAAATTTCTCTTTCCCTTTCCCTTTCCCTTTCCCTTTCCTTTTCCTAGTCTTAATCATAATCATGCCTCCTCCCCTTCTCTTTCTCTTCTCTCAATAATAATAGAAAAAACCCTTCTTCTTCGTTCTTCTTCTTCTTCTTCTTCTTTATTTTTGCACCAGAAGTGGTGGGAATAACGCCATGGGGTGTGGGGGATCAAAGTTAGATGACCTCCAGGCCGTGGCCCTCTGTCGAGAGAGGTCCCACCATCTTGAAGCCGCTATCCGCCATCGCTACTCCCTCGCCCATGCTCACCTCTCCTACATCCATTCCCTCAAATCTCTTGCCTCCTCTCTTCAACGCTTCTTTGACGACCTCGATCGTCTACCGTCTCCGCCCTCTCCTTTTCTCCCTCTTCCTACCCATAAAAAGGGCGACCCAGATGCCCTCCCCCTTCCCATCAACCCCCCCTCCTCTTCGATCCCGCCCGTCCATCTCTCCCACTCCAGTTCAGAATCCCACATCCACTTCCACTCCGACTCTGACGAAGACCACCACTACTCTGATGGATCCACATCCGACCATGAAACCCCACTCCCCCATGAAACCACCTACTACATGAACTACGCCCGCAGTGGCGGCCCTGCGGCCTCCCTTTCCTTTGAGCAGCGCCCCCCACAGGCGCCTGAAGCCAGCCAATTTGTCGATTCCTCCCACTTTGGCTCTTATCCCAACTATCCCAACTATTCCACTTATCCCTCTTCCTACTCGAATTATGGTGGACTCAACACCTTCTTTGGATCGCCGCCTCCCCACTCGTCTTCATATCCTCCCCCACAGCATGACACTGCACCTTCATCTTCTTCCTCACGCCCACCTCCACCGCCCCCTTCCCCGCCCCGAGCTTCCACTTGGGATTTTTTGAACCCTTTCGAGGCCCAAGCGCAGTACTACCCTTCCTACCCCCCTAGCCGGGACTCGAAGGAGGTGCGAGATGAGGAAGGGATCCCCGATCTGGAAGATGAAGAACACCAGCATGAAGTTATCGTCAAGGAGATTGCTGTCGATGGTGGCAGTGGCGGCAATGGTGGGTATTTGAAGGCAGTTGTGGGTGACGTGGAGGATGGACGACTTGGCGGAGATGCAATCTATGGTATGAGATCTCACACAGTGGGTGAGAGCAGCGGGGTGGAATATGACGTGCATCTGGTGGACAAGAAGGTAGTGGCTGATGAAGAGCCAGTGGAGGGCAGGGGTAATGTGGCTACAGTTAATACGCGCAGGCCGCGGGACGTTTCCGAGGTTGTAAATGAAATCAAGGATCAGTTTGATCGTGCATCAGACTCTGGCAGCGAGGTGGCTAAGATCCTTGAGGTTGGAAAACTTCCCTATTCTGGGAAAAAGGCTGTATATAAAGGTAAGCATGCTCTGTATTCACTTCATTTTAGATTTCAATTTTATGGATTTCACTGCAACACTTGCTCTTAGGGCTGCTTTGTTTTGTGTATTAAATTTCAATTCCATGGATTTCAAGCATATTGGAGTAATTCAGAAAGTTTACAGCTTCTTTTTTTCCAATTCCATGTTGGGTTTTGGCATGATTTGCTATTTAGCGCTTGCTCTGGATCAAAACCACTGTATATATAGGTTGATAGAACCGTAGAACTAGAAAGCCCTCTATGCTACAATAGTCACTGTAATCATCCAAAAACTTTCAATGAATAGTTTTGCCTCTAGGGATTCACAGAATGCTATTGTTGCCACAGCTACACTCTTGAAATCGAGTAATAGGATTTAGTTCAAATTAGGGTCTCATGGTTAGTTTTCTGTAGTAAAGTTTGAATTTTGAATATTTTTCTTCCACAGTGTCTTCCAAGATGTTGGATGTGATTGCTCCTTTGCCATTGTTATCTTCACATTCATCTGCTTATAAAGGTACCATAGCTCTGCCTTCTGTCGAGAAGGTTGATCCTCTTCCAGTGGACTTTGGGGAAGATATGTGGATAAGATCCAAGAGTCTTTCTGCAACTTTGCAGAAATTGTATATATGGGAGAAGAAGCTTTATGATGAGGTCAAGGTATGTTGAATTTAGTCATCACTGTCATTGCTTTGCATGCATTCTTTGCCTAGTATTTATCACTAATATTTTCAATCATACTTTGACTTCCGTGGTTGTATTTTTTATTGACACATTTTGGGGTGTGGATGGGCATTGCACCTGTTGATTATTTGTTGTTTCTTAAACATCTAGTTGAGAATTTTGAGAAATTATTTATGGTCTTAAGCTTTGCTGAGTTTTAGTGAGAGTTAATTTTGCATCTTGGTTTATATTGATACAGTTGGTAAACACATTCTCTTACAGTGGTGTGTCATTGGAGTTGTACATTTCTGTTGGTTAAATAGGAAATATTGAACAATTCTGGCATCTTTCCTCATTACTTTTGTTTTTCAAGAGTAAAAAAAGGGCAGCACTTGATTTTACTAATATCAGTTTTCCCAAGTCTGCCTCTTTTTGCATAAGTGAGCTGGGGACAAATATATATTCTAAAATTTGGTTTTAAAAGACGAATTTGATTTATTTGAAGAAAGCTTAAATAATGATCAGTAGAAAAGTAGAATTTTATAGTCTTATGAAAGCAAACCATAAAATCTGAACTTCTCCCTTTGGGCAGAAAAGGGGCCTGAACATCACTTTGATTAATTCAAGTTGGAGAACATTTTTTTTTTTTCGAAAAGTAAGTTAGAGAACATGTTATTCAGAAGCCTTAGGCCTCAGCCCAAAATTTGGACACTGCACACTAGAAAATGATAGATAATATTTGAAGTCGATCCCTTTTTCCTGGTTAAGTATAAAGTCAGGACACCTGATGTTTTAATGAATGGTGATTTGATTACTGTAAGATAAAATTGTAAATCATAATAGCACCAAATTATCATATGATTCTCAGCATGTGGTTCAAGTTATTTCCTATTAGATTTGATTTAAATTACAAATCATAAGATTTTACCAATAATGCACACGAGGGCTGCTTTTGGCCTTCTAAATAAATGCCTAACCATCTCAGATAATTTTGTTGATTTCCTCTAATATTGGAGCCTCAATTGGAATTTCTCCTTTGAATTAATTCTCAATTGTTTCTTATTCTTATTAATGAAATTCATTTGTCACTCTTCAAAAAAAAAAAAAAAGAATTAATTCTCAATTGTATTATTTATTACTCTCCAAACTTTGTGTTAACGTACATGTATGAAGTCTGTGTAAGTTTCTTTATAGTTTGATATTCAGTTCCATATTAACAATGCATTTACAACTATTGTCTTTGTAAAACTGTTTCTTTAAATATGATCGTATTTTATGACGTGAGGTCACTTTGCATTTATGCAAATATGACCAAGTTTACCCCTATCCTCAAATTGTGAAATGAGCCAAAAGCCACATTTGACACTTCAATTTTAAGTGGAACTATATGGGTTGATGCTGTGACCCAATGACATGTTGTATGTCATACTAAGATCTTCTAATCATCATGGCATGATAGACATTCTGAGATGGATTAGGATTCATGATCTGGTTCCTGATAAAACTAATGTTTCAGCCATGCCAAACATAGTTGTAATTTATCTGTTGTATAGGTCAGTTGACTTGAGCTTCTAGGAGTATTTGAGGTCTTGGTTTCGACACTATCTGGAGTTAACCGATACACAAGGCTTGTGGGTGGTTTTGTCTATCCATCGGATTAGTCTCACTCCAATGTAGGGTGTGGATACACATGATATTCAAAAAAAAAAAAAAGAGGCCTGTTGTACCTGAAAGTTATGAATGTCTTCTCTTCCTCATCCTTTTTTCACCTTTTCATCTTCTTTTTTACATTTCCTTTAAGAAAATCTATTGTTATTGACTTTGCTCTCTGTGGCGGTGATTTGATTAGGCTGAGGAGAAGATGCGGCTAATCCATGAGAGGAAGTCCAGGCGGCTAAAACACATGGATGAAAGGGGTGCTGAGGCTCATAAAATTGAATCTGCACGGACTTTGGTTAGAGAGTTATCTACAAAAATAAGAATAGCTCTCCAATTTGTTGACTCAATCTCGAATAAAATAAATAAGTTGAGAGATGAAGAGTTATGGCCACAGATTGATGAATTAATTCAAGGGTATGTGATTCAACCAATGCTTCTGGTTCTTGGAATATGTATTTCTTTATCAATATTAGTGTCCTAAGACTGCCTACTGGGAAGCTACTTCTAATAAGTATACACTCCCAATTAACATCGTCTTTTCATTATTTCCATGGTGTTCCACTTATAGTCTTCTTCCTGCAACCTCATTGAACATGCCTCTCAGTCCATTCCTGTTTTTAACTTTGGGGATGTGAAACAAGTTTAAGTAATTCACATTACTGGTGGCTGAGTGTTTTGTCTGAACATTCCTTGTATTGCAGGTTAATGAAAATGTGGAAGGTCACGTTAGAATGTCATCGGAGTCAGTGTCAAATCATAACAGAAGCCAAGAATTTGGATGCTGTTGCATCTGGTAGAAAGCATAGTGAAACTCATTTGGAAGCCACTGTGCAACTTGAAATGGAGTTGTTGAACTGGATTCTGAGCTTTTATGCTTGGATTAGTTCCCAGAAGAGCTATGTTAAAGCTTTGAATGGTTGGCTTTTGATGTGCCTTCATTACGAACCAGAAGAAACACCTGATGGGATTGCTCCGTTTTCTCCTGGTAGGATTGGTGCACCTCCTGTGTTTGTTATTTGTAACCACTGGTCTCAAGTGATGGACAGAATTTCGGAGAGTGAAGTATTTGAAGCCATGCAGGCTTTTTCGGTTACCGTGCTTCAACTCTGCGATCAATACACTTTGGAGCAGCGCCAGAGGATGATGGCTAATAAAGATATGGACAGAAGGCTAAAGGTCCTTGAGAGGGAAGAACAAAAAATGCAGAAGGCATTGGATATAATAAACAAGAAACTGGTTTTGATTTCTGAGCAGAATGGTCTCCCATTGCCTGGACAGCTTGTGCATCATAGTCACAGTGCCAGTTCAGGCAGTTTACAATTGTGTTTGAAACAGATATTCGAGTCTATGGAAAAATTCAGTGATGACACATTGAAGGCTTATGAGGAACTGCATTTACGGAGTGAAGAGGAACGGCTTGCCGGAGAGAATGCGAAAGTTCCTTAAGTTTGTGGAGGAGGAAGTGTTTTCTCTTTTTAGCACTGGGTGACCCAAATATCTTGCACAGTTCTGCCTATTCTGTCAATCAAGTTCCAAGGTGGCTTCATCACAGAAGTAAATGTGGGAGTGCCTTCTTCACGGAAGAACTGCATCTCACATCAAGGATCTGCATTTGTTACTTTTGGTTGGGTTGTTTTAGTTTTTCATTTTAGTTAAATTGCCTCAGGGACCAAACATCTGTTCTCCATGTTACGTTCTCCGCTGATCTGAGTGCTCCACATGAAGGAGTAAAGAGCTGTTCGATTCGACTGGGGAAGGCACAATTCATGCAACCAATGTTTTGTTGATCCCATTTCAGGTTTCCGTATCAGTTGACAAACGATCCAGTTGGAAATTTGTCATGCTCATGGATGCAAGTCACTGCACATATGTTCATCTGATTTGCTAGGTGTTACCAATTTTGTCAGAAGCTGCAGCGGTTTGATTTTGATTCATGTGATTGCTCTTTCCAAGAACAATTCAATCAGATGGTTCAGTACACAGGACATTCTCTTCGTTGCATAGTTGGAAAAAACCTTTTGCAGGCAGACATACCCGAAAAAAGAGGCCGAGTTGGAGTTGAACCTGGTATGAAATCAAGGGACGAAAAATCGGGTTTTCCAAATTCAATATGTATGTCCATTTGAGGTTTTGTTGGAATCTCCTGGTGCTCCAGCAGTTTGGTGTGCATTCCTTCCTCCTCAAAAAGCATCCATCTACGGAGCATGTTTTATCTGCAAATGGAGTTTCATGTGTTCACTGGAACTGTCAGTCAAAGACTCATTTCCTATACACAACCAATCAGCAGCCAATGTGATGCAAGATGAGAGGATTTTGCGTACCAATTGATACTTGATATGGTCATTTGAAGCTCCTCAAGATTCCAGTGGTAACTAAGAGCCCAAGAGGTGAATGTAGCCTGGAATGAGATGCGAGCTCAAGAGGTGAGTGTAGCCTGGAATGAGATGTGAGCCCAAGAGGTGAATGTAGCCTGGAATGAGATACCTTCAGAAAGCGAAGAGAGAATTTGTAACATGGTCTCCTATGCTGTATCTATTTGCTAAGGGATGGTGGCACTATGTCATTGTATCTGTAACATGGTCTTCTGTGCTGTATCTGATTTTTGTTTCTCCATTGATGGTAGGATCCCAGCGAGAGAACTTGTAAATTCTTGATCGAGTTGTTATCTCAATGTAGATGTCCTTAATTTAAATGAGACTTCTTAATGATTTGTGGGCCTTTTCCCCCTATAATCTATGCTTTGATTGCATTTGATCCAATTTGGAAGAATGTGATGCAAATTGTGGTAGCTTCCATAGGGGCCGTGTGTGCATTTCTCTTTTCCAGGAGTTATTTCCACTATTTGCAGCAGCGCTTGCCTTCTTGTTCAAACTCTCCTGCGAATCAGCAGGTAAACGAAAATGGGATGTAGTTTTCGGCATGAGGTTTCTGATTTTCTTAGCTATCATCCCGTTCTCCGAATGTGCACGAACTGAAAATGGGCATATGATTTTCATCTCTATGGTAAATGATGGATCCTAACTTTCTGACTGGAATATGACAAACAAGCATGGCTACAGGAGCAGAGGGGGGAAGGGGACTGTTACTTCTGCTCAGAGCTTCATTAATCAATTAGGAAAGCTTACATTATTTTCAGCAGGCAATTTTTATGAACGAAGGTGTTCAGAATTCTCACCCAACTAATCTTTCGGAGCATGTGCATACCTCCTTGTACACATACACCAGTTTTGTTGATGGAAAATAATCCATGTGGAGTACCTCAGAGGTGCTGGCCAGGAATTGACCCCAAGACCTGGCTTTCTGAGGCCAGCGTCTGGGGTTATATGCAATTGTGCATCCATTTTCTGAGAAACCAACATGAATCCAGTGCATCCATCTTTTTTTTTTTTCTTTTTTCCTTTTTGTATGAGTTGAAAACATGGACTTCTTTTCATGTTTTTTTTTTTCAATTGCTCAAACGTGCTACCCATAATAAGGTTCACTGAGGTTTAATAGACCTGCAAATGGGTAAAGTTACACAACCCATGAGGGTTGGCTTGGTTGTCAAGAACTCGTCTGATATGCAAGAGGTCTTGGGTTCAAGTCACTCTTAACAAAAATGGCCACTCCCCATAGTATTACCTGGTGTGTGTAGAATAGGGAGGTTTGAACATGCTCCAAGGATAGAGTAATATTATAGCATTTTTTAATAATATTTTTATGTCACTTAGGTCAACCATGGACACGGCGGAGACCTACCTTGATATAATCAGCTCTGGGCCTGGTTATGGATTCTATCTTGGTTGTACAAAATCCATCTTGCTTTGAGGCCAGATATGGGCTCATCCTTGATACTCTTGACAGCAGCCAATGCAATGGGCCTGAGCTAGAAAAGCATCATCCTTGCTCGAACAGTTGGCTTGGGTTTTGAACCAACCCAAGCCTGATCAAGATTCCACATTGCCCAACCCAAACCCTACTCAAAAGTCAAAACCAACCTAACCCAACATGAGATTGAGGTAAGGTTTTGTTTCTCAACCTGGAGTGATTTTGGTTGAGATTGAGGGCCAACCGAAACCTGGCACAAATTAACTCAAAAAATTCATGCCAAAGACCAACCCCAAGCCCAATTATTTCAAACTGCAGTCCAACCCAAGTTGCAACCTCTCAAGGGAGCTAGTGTGTGATGTTTTCTGCTGTTCATCTTGTGGCTCGAGTTTCCAATGGCTGGAAACCAGAAAAAGCTTTAGCTGGAGGATATTTACCATCCAAAACTCACTTTTGATCATTTGAATGACCTTTTCATTGGTCCCATTTGAACTCAACTAGGCAAATTATTATCATTGATGATTTTTTGTGGTTTTTAATCTGTAGTTCTTTATACTTGTGATCACCTGATCAGTGTAGAACTCAGATATCTAAAAATTTCATTATTCCTGCCAAGTTCTACAATTTCAGAAGAAACCGAGAGATTCTGATTTCTTTTGTAATCTAGAAATCAGAGATTAATTGCAATTTTTAGTGCGCCCTTCCTTTAAACGGCTTTACTGAATTTACAAGGTGAAGGAGGTGATTTCAATTCAGATTCTCGGCCGAGACGAATTACAGCAATCATGAGCTGCCTTAACTAAAGTGGGGAGAAATTCGTCGGCAGATGTACCTCTAAATGGGGCAACGTTCACTTGGACAAAAAACCAAGAATGCCCTTTTCTTTCTAAATTGGACAGGTTCCTTATCTCAACCAATTGAGAGGAGCATTTTTTTAACCTCTTGATAGGAAGCACTTCTTAGACCCATCTTGGACCATATCTCCATTCTCCTAGACTGTGGAGGTAAAGAGAAGGTACCATTGGAGTAGGTCAGGTTCATATCTCTGGCCATGATATTGAGGAGGAATGTTGACAAAAGTTTATTGTCTCCCGCTATGACACTGAGGGAAAATGTTAGCAAAGTCTCACATTTTTAGTGGATCTTTGAATCTTCAGTTTATAAGCACAAACGTTAACATGATATGGTGCCCATATACTTATAAACTTCAAAACCTAAAAATCAACCGATAATATAAAACTTTACTAACACAGACATCATCGCTGAAATCATTACCATGATATTATTAGTTATTAATAATGATGTGAGTGAAGGAGTGGAGAGAGGGAACAATGCCAACTAAACATGCATAAGAACGTTTGTTTATGCAATCCTAAGACCAAAAAGATACATAAATAATTCGTTGGCCACTGTGTGATCTTTCATGCATACCTCTTTCTTTCATTAAAGCCAAATCTAATGCATCATTCTCCAAAAACTCTCTTACTTTCCATTTGCCCTAATATTCCTCTTGTCTCTCCCAACAACCCTCTTTTCTATTATAATCCCCATAAAAAATCTAGTTTATCCCATGCTACCATTTTCTAATATATAATACTAAAAAGCAAGCTTATTAGATTTCCAATACTGACACCCATGGAAATTTTGTTAATAGGCTATGGACCAAAGAAGAGTGTACATAAACTATGAAGATGAAATAAAAGAAGCTAGTCATTGACTGACATATTGATAACTTTTATTATGGTCTGAATCCAAATGGAATATCTTGATATTAGATGTTATTAAGGTAACTACAAATATTTTTGGACATTATAGCATTCGTAAATTTCAGAAGATACATTCAAAATTTGGGCTGAAAATATTTATCTTGGGCTCTTCGCCAATATTTAAATCTCAACTATGAAGACCCACTTGAATATTGATATTATCATCATTGATGTTAGTGTTTATCTATCTGGCTTTGATTTTTTTTTTTTTTTTTAAAAAAACAACTCATATTTATAAGTAGGGCTAAAACTCAGGTGAGTTAGGCTGGGTTTTAATAAATCCAACTTAACCCATATAAAAATTATTGAGCCTGACCTGATTCATTTTAGCTCAAATTTGGAGGAAAAAATCAGGAGCATGTTTTTTATATTTCTTGAAACTCAGATCGGATCGGGTCAATTCAAATCGGATCGAGTTGATTTTAAATTTCTGAACTCCGCCGACTCGAATTCCACATGGGTTTGTTTTCCTAACTTGACCCGACCTACATTTACAAATACATAACCTAGCCCACTGATTTTTCAAGTCGAGTTAAAACCCGACCCAAGTTTCACCCCTATTTAGAAGTAAGAAATTATATTTTGAGCTAATTATTCATATGAGACCTAAACTGCTAAACCTTTATCTACAGCTAGGGCAGAAGTGTGAAGAAATAAAAATAAGCAGAATTGATGGCAATCATCTAATTGGTAGCTTCTAGATTGATGATTAAAAAATTACAATGATATGCTGGTTAAACACAGAATCTGTTTATAATGAATAATTGAAAATTTGATGCTCATATTAAAAGCTGTCCAAAGTTAGAATAACTTTGAGAGTTTTAACCAACTTCTTGTAATCCAAAAGATTCACATGATTGTTAGAGAGATGATTCCTTGCACAACTTAGAGTGAAGTCTGCTGATATTGTCAAGTTTGTTGTAAAGATCTATGTTTAAACAATCAATACTTCAGAAATTATTTTAATTAGATCAATCAAATTATAATTTTAACTCTATCGATTTCGATTAACTTTGTCAGTTTAAAATCATCACTTTCATTAATTTAATCAAGTTGTTTTAATCAGACAACAGATTCAGACATTGACCTTTCATGGATTTCATTAGCATCAAGTTTGCATCACAAAGAAGAGAACCAGGGATCATTCATTTGTTCAAAGTAAGCACAGCCAAAACCAAATTTGCCAAGAAAGCCTGCTTTAATATTTCAAATGCCATCTTCATAGCTATTTTAATTGTGCAATTGAGTGGGTATTTTGTTGATCAAACATGATTTAGTCTCTTTTTGTGTCCCTCAAGCATTGGCATTTCCATTTGTAGAACCAGAAGGACAGACTATGATCTTTCACTCTTCAGAAAAACCAAATCTCTCTCTCTCTCTCTGTCTCTGGAAGATTGTGCGGCTATTGTCCCAGGCCCATAATCGAGGTCCTGGAGGAAGTCTCAGTTAATTGAAAAAACAATTTTTCATGTTTTCTTTTTCTTAAAAAGCTAATATTCTGAACTATTCTCATCCTAGATTGAAAGTGAGACTAATCTATATACATACATGAAGTGATGAAACCACCCGCAAACGTCATTTCTCAAAGTTAGCCCTAAAAGAATCGAACTCAAGACACATAATCTAATCTCAAAAGCTCATGCTCAAACCGATTGAGGTACCCGTGCAGTTTCTTTTCATAAGTTTTGCTGAAGCTTTGTGCTTATTTATATGATTTTGACAAAACAAAACTTGTTTTGATTACTCAAATCTTATTTTTCATTATATGCATGACTATTCAGTAGTAGTTGATTATGTGCCGGTGCAAACTCTGAAGAATATTCTTCCTGCAAACAAGATGCATGAGACCATGGCCTTCTATGTTTGATATAAAATATGTCTTTGTGCACCATTGTGTGGAATGGAAGTCGAGTGTTTGCTCTGTGTCATTTGATTTAGTTGAGCTGGCTTGGCTCTTATTCTTTTTTTTATGTGATTTGGTAGTCCTGCTCACCACCTGTATCATTTGCATTACCACATTCATGGAACAGGATTATCATTTTATTAGGAGAAGAAGATGACTTTGTTATTCAATACAATTCCAATTTTTATTTCTCCCAACTCTAGTTGCTTTCTTATAGAATTTTGATTTTATTATTGTCACTGGTTGGGGGGATTTGGTGATAGATGTATATCGTACACAACACATTTTTTTATTTATATATATTTTCATAGTGCTTTTGTTTTTTTGAATTATACATGTGTATTTCATCTAGGGGTGACCCTACCGAGAAATCATGCATGTTGGGTCATATGAGTCGGGTCAGCGGGTCAGGTCGCGTTGAGAAGATAAAATCCACATTAAATTTTGGTTGAGTCGGGTTGAAAAATTTACAAGTTAACTTGACCCGACCCGACCAAACCCGATCCGACACGGCTAAAATTAGTTCATAATGTGGGTCGGTCAGAATTCGAATTAAGTCGAGTTAGAATTCGGGTCGAGCCGGGTCGAGAATTTCGGGTCAATAATTTGGATCGGGTCGAATCAGATTCTATAAATATTAACTCGGGTCAAACTGTGTTTTAAGTAACCCGATCCGACTCAATTTTAGCCATAATTTCATCTCTACTAATGTACATCTTCACATACTTCACCAGCCAATTATGTTACTTAATATAGAATGCTTTCCCTTTTGTTTATGTTCTTATGAAGAGGTTTTATCTTTTTTAGAAAAAAGAAAATAATTACCTTTGATCAAATTAGTAATTAATTTATCTAAATTGTTATTTTGGTTTTAAGGGATGATTTTTTTATCAACAAGGTGTTTAGGTCTTTTAGAGCACCGAGACATGTGAAAGTCTCTATATCCACACACACTAGCTAACATTACTGGCCCTTTGGAGTAGAGTGAAAATCCAACTTAGAAAAGATCATTACTCTCACACTAAGACATTGGGCCTATAAAATGGAGTAATATTAGGTTTGTTAGAAAATCCTTATTTAAATATAATATTTACATCAAAATTACTTTAATTAGATTAATCAAGTCATATTCTTAATACTGTAAAACTTAAAAAGTAGAAAAAAATTTAAACTAATCAAATTATGGAGATGTTAAAAAATGACTTAATCAATTCACTTAAAATATTTTTTCGTGAACAACATATTTTAGAAAAGATATTTTCAGTATACTCATTGTCACCTTATTTAGTGAATTTAATACCTTAATATATTGGTAGTGTTAGAGAGAAAAAGAGTTCTAATTATATAATTATTCGAAAAGTGCATATATGAACATACTACTTATGATACTCGTATCCTTTTATATTATATAGATTGTTCATACTAATACTTTTAATTAATTTAAAAATCTTTTAATTGAATTTCCATTTTTAAATGCATAATTTCTTTTTAATACATCAAAAGCTCCCCTCAAACTTTTACTGACATTTAATCAATCACTTGAAAGCCACATAATGACGAAACATGTCTTTTTTACTTTGCAACAAAATCAACCAATTTTTAAGAATTGAATTCATAGAATGAGACATAATGAGTAATATAATATGGTGGCTTTCATTTTTTAATTGGGAATGTATGATAAAGGATGGAAATTATAAAATTCTCTGAAGCATCGTAGTTGGTTCCTTCGTTGTTTCTCGTGTATAAAAATATATATTAATTTACATCAAAACATCTCATCCCTTTCCTTTCTTTAGAGTTTAAGCTTCTTTAATTTCTATATTTTCTCCATTATAAAATGGATAACGATCCATGCAGCTTAGTAAAAACTCATGATGCTTATAAAAATGGTTTTCTTCTTCTTACGATAAATTATATAAACCCCTCACTTTTCTTTAGTCTTATGACAACAGATAAATGGATTGATGTATCCACAGTTAGAATGAGTGTTTTAGGAAAAGTATTAAAATAATAATTTTTATTTTAAAAGTAAAAGTTGAGATAATTTAATAGACTTCATTTTCTTCCTCTTTAATATAATGTTTTATTAATTTCCAATAAAAATCTATGTAAACAGAAAAATATCAAATTTCTATAATATAATATGAGATCAAAATTTAAAGCACGTATTGAATTACATGAACCAAACTAAATATAATTTATTAAAAAAATTAGAAAAATATTTTATAAATTAGTATTCAAATTGAAAAATCAGAGATTAAGGTTCGAATTCTATAGTCACTCAATACCCATGATTTATGTTATCTATAACCTTTATACTCCGATAGAGTCAGGTGATTTTATCCTTGTAGAAAAATATATTCCAAAGTGAAAAACTTACTCTTAGTTGGGGCGGACAATTTGTACTCGGGCAACAAATGTCATGAGAATTTCCATAGTAAAAAAAATAGAATGGAGGAGAGAGAATGATATTGGCCGATATCATTCAAGTCAATTTTTTCACCCCTGAACATGATAGGCCTGGTACCTTATAATAACAATGATCTTAAAAGTAAAAGTGATGGTTAAAGTATTAAAATAGAAGTAAATATTTATTGTTTTCTAAGATATGGTCTTCATTGCATCACATTTAATCATGTAGAGAGTACTAAAAGTTCATGAACATTTACCCAAAAGGCTTAGACAGTTCAAGTGAGAAGACTTTGAAAAAAGATAAACTGAAAGAGTCTTTAATACTTATGGGTAATTTTTTTTTTTTTCAATTCTTACCATGTCAATGATACAAACACACAAAAATATTCAGATGATCAAGTCCACCCACTTGAAATCTGAACCCTACACTCTTTTCACCTGATGAATTATTACGTGTACCATTTTTACTCTCCTCCTGCCCTTTTTGAAACATACTCCTCTCCTACCTTAAAAAGTTGTTTAAAGTGAATCATATGAAACTAAGGTAAATAAAATTTACAATTAACAGTAAGGTAAATCTGAGAAAAAGGTCACTTCCTTAGTTTTATAGTTTTGTAGTCGACTATAATATAGTCAAAGATTTACATATATTTTAAAAATTAATGAAATAAAATAAAATGCGTGAAAAATTCAGCAGGATTCTTCAACACGAAGGTACATTTGACGATAATTACATTCTCACTCCTTGTCCGTACAAAATGGTGGGCCTCATTTTTCTTACATTGGACATAGATGATATAGACCACAATAAGCAGTAGGAGGAGAGGGGTCCTTCTTGGTCCCTTCAAAGTTCAGACAGCTCGAAGTCTAGCAGTGTAAAATCAAGAAGCAGAAAATAGAAAAACAAAAAGAGAACTAGTAGGCTTGGACAGCCAGACAAACAGAAAGAAAAATAGAAATACACAGTAGACTTCGAGAGGGAGGGAGATCCCATTTTCTCAGGAAATCTGATCAGTGAAGAAGAAGAGGAAAGGAAAAAGCAGAAATATTTCTCTTCCTTTCTCTTCTGCACAAATAAAAATACCAACCAATAAGTATTAATTAAGAGCAGCAGCAGAAGCAGCTGCTGGAACAACAAATCAGCGCAGCAAAGAAAAAAAAGAAACGGGAAGAGAGCAGATTCATGGGTTGCTGCCAGTCTTCTTTATTCACAGAAACCCACCCAGAAAAAGAGCATCATCAGAATCAACAGCAAAATCAATCCTTCTCTCATCTCCATCCCTCTTCAGCTGCAGATGCCCAAGTTGGTGAGATCCCTCCCTTCTCTGAGTTCTCTCTCTCTGACCTCAAATCTGCCACCAACAACTTTAGCTCTGATAACATCGTCTCTGAGAGCGGTGAGAAAGCGCCCAACCTCGTCTACAAGGGCCGCCTCCAGAATCGCCGATGGATTGCCGTCAAGAAATTCACCAAGATGGCGTGGCCAGACCCCAAGCAGTTTGCGGTAGCTTCTGTTTCCCATCTATCTGAGCTGTTTACTCCATCTCAGTTTGAATTTTATCAATATGGGTTTTTGGTTTTGATGGGTTTTGGATGTGCGTTTTTTTGTCTCTATCAAGTTTTGGGCTTCTCTAGTTTGATCTTTCCGATCTGGATTTTGTTTTTTTGCATGTGGGCTCTCTCTTTTGAGTTTTAGGCTTCTGTAATTTGATTTTTGTAATCCGTTTTTTTTTTTGTTTTTGATGTGGCTTTTTAAGGAAGAGGCTTGGGGTGTTGGTAAACTGCGGCATCGGCGGCTAGCAAATTTGATTGGGTATTGTTGCGATGGTGACGAGAGGCTTCTTGTTGCAGAGTACATGCCAAATGATACGCTTGCCAAACATCTCTTTCATTGTATGTGAAAAAGTTCTATTTACATGATTTAGATTCACGTTTGTTTTGGTATACTGATGATCATCTCAACTTTTAATTTCTTATGTGTGTCATGTCACTTGTATATGAATTATTGGAGTTTGTAACAATGCTCTTTGAAATTAAAATTCGTTGACAGTCATCTAAGTTGTCCCCCACATTGTGCTTTGGAAGCAAGCTGAGGTTGATTCTGGTCTGAGCATATCTCTGAGTTATCATATATTAACTTATGGTGTGTCTGGATATACCTCTACTTGCAATTGGCTTTGATATTTCACCTAAAATTTATCCAATTTGTTATGTATTTGGGCCAATTGGAAATGTGGGTTTATATTCTATGGTAAACTGCCTTTCTGTATTCTCCAAATTTTGTTCAGTGCTAATAGCTGATATTTATATTGGTCAGAGAAGCTGGAAAAAATTGTATCCAACCTATTACCATTTGTGATTCCATGTATTGTGAAACACAGAATGGATAACCACTTGTTCTGGACAAGGCATTTAAACAAGATCAGTTAGATTGCCTTTAAGTTCCTTGTTCCCCTCTTTTGAGATAGATCCCAGGTTTATTTTATTTTTGTATGATTGGTAGCATGACCTCTGTGTCCAATTCAAGTCTGGATGACTCTCAGCCTTCAACGCGTTCTATCTATCCCATCTTCAAGCCCTTTTGATGAGTACCTTATATATGTTGCAGCAACTGCCTTTTGAAGTTGTATCTGTTCTAGCAAGAATTCCTACACTTGAACATGACACCTTGCTTGCCACTTGATTTTACATTCTGTATTCTTTCACATTGTTGTTCTAAATGAGGAATGTAAACTCTTAACACAGTCAGATCCTGATGCACTTATAATTCTGGGTTGTGCTAGACTAAATTGTTCTCTCTTTTCTTTTCCAGGGGAAATTCAAGCTCTTGAGTGGACAATGCGTTTAAGAGTTGCGCTCTATATTGCTGATGCATTAGAGTATTGTAGCAGTGAAGGCCGACCATTGTATCATGACCTGAATGCTTATAGGGTTCTCTTTGATGAGGTGTAACAATTAAATCTTTTTTCTCTTGAAATTATTATTTTTTTGTTGAGAGGTTTTTCTCTTGAAATTATTTGATTTCTCACTATCATCTATTTTTTCCTCTTTTTTTTTTTCCTTGTTTCCTTTTAGTGGAGAAATTTCCCATAAAAATAATTGCAGCTTCACTTCTCCATCTCTATTTTTATCTCCATTCGAAAATATCTTAGTATACAAATGTCTTGTGGTCTGACAATGCCCTAAACAAGTGGAGTTGTAGGTATGTAAGTTGTTTCTTTTTGCTTTCTAAGGTTATAATGCTCATTTCTATTTCTTTCATTAAAAAAGTAATAATTGTTGATGGAATTTATGAAATCCAACTTTGTGCATCATTTGTTTGTGTACTTACTTGTGTGGAATTAGAGTAGACTGCTTCTTGGGCATTGACTTGATTTTAAGGGATTGTTATGTGATTGTTATATGTCTCTCTGGTAAGGATACGATGTAAAAACATAAATAATCTGAATTTATCAAAAGAGAAAACAATATATTCTCATGCCTAAATTGTGAAGTACAACAAACAGGATGGGACTATGACTTCTTAATGACATACAATTTCATTGGTATGAGCCTTTTTCCCCCTTTTGGGATATATGCATACAAAAAAACTGGAGAAATCGACAACACTTAACACTTGCAAGAGCCAATCCCCAAAATATATCATCAATGTCATCATCATCAACATCCTTATCACCATCACCATCTTGGTGTAAGTTTTTTCCATTTGTCTAGGATTGGCCTTTTGAGTTCCATTTCTCCATCCTACTTTGTCAAAAACCATATTAATTGTCACTATACAATCTAACATGCCAATTCTTATTATTCTAACTCATTGTTGGTCATCTCCTCAGCTCTTTGAACTTGTAATCCTTCAACTATTCATATGGGTTTGTCTCCATTCTTCTAGATAGGTTTGCAAACCATCTTAAGCATTGTTCCTTGGTTTTTCTTTTATTGATCAACCTTTGAGTTCTTCTTATATATGTTTTTGTACCCCTCACATCCATTTATACATATGCATACGTCCGTTTAAACATATGCATCTCTCTCTCTCTCTCTCTCAATTTCTAATGTGTTTTCTGCTTGTGTCTTCTTACCCTTTTGTCATTGCTCACCTTTCAGTTCCATTTAGGCATAATCCCATCTTGTAAAAAAGCCCCTTTAATCAAAACAATAATTACTTTCATGCGATACACCACTAAGTCAATTCCATTTTGCTCACTATGATGCACTCAGGCATCTAACCTGTCACATTGAAGGACTAAGTCAAATTAAATTTTAACAAATACAAATTGGAGTGTGTCAAATTGAAGGACTAAGTGAATTTGAATTTTGACAAACAAAAATTGGAGCACATCTAAAGAGATTACTCATGGGAAGGAAACGAGGAGGGGCATCTAATGAATTGTAAAGATTTTGTGAAGTCTAAAAAAGGTAGATTAGGGAGGGCATTGCTTGCATAATGATTGTTGAGGTTTGGTATAGAGGAAGAAATTTATGGTGACAAATCATTATGAAGAAATATAGGGTTGATAACAGGGGTTGGACAATGGAGATTGGCAACAATCTAGGGTGTGGAAGCCAATATTATGGGTCAGAATATTGATTCTGTCTTTGGTATTGTGGTTTATTTTCTTGTGCGTTTAGGTAGTCTAGTCAGTTTTTGGGATGATGTTTGGATGGGGTATTGTCTTTCGAAAATAAAGCTTCCAAGGTTTTATAGGTTTTTGAGGTAAAAAATTATTGTCTAAATTGTGTCTGGAATGCTGGTAATTTTTCCTTGTTTTTTTTTTTTCCCCTTCATGTAGCTGTCGCTTTGGTTTCAGTCTAGAATTTAGGAGAGCCACGTTAGAGTCAGTCTGTTGAATATGCTTGTCTGCTATGTTCTTTTGACAATGTTATTATTTGCAACAATGAGGAAGATGGAGGATGTGGATGTGCAATCCTTCAGGGGATTTCTTGTCCAAGTCTTTCTTTAAAGTTCTCTCTCATCGAAGTCTTTCTTTGAAGTTCTCACAGAATTGTTGCAGTAGCATGCTTCTAGCTTGGTCTTGCATTGGGAAGGAACAGCACCGCCTAGAGTTGAAGCATTTCCTGTACACCGGTGGTTGGAAACATTCACGCTTGAATTAATTGGTGGAGAGGAGGAATTGTAGGACAGTTTTCATCAATTTAATTTGTGTTGCAATGGAAAATGTGAAGATTTGAATCATCTATTCCTGTGCTTCCTTTTTGTGAAACGGATATGGTGCAATTTTTTGAAAGTGTTGGTTGTAGGGTTCTTCCGGATTCCATTGTGGAGTTCTTTCAGCAGTGAGAAAATGGATCTGTAAGCGAAAGGAGCAGAATTCTGTGCAGTTAACTCTGCCATTGTTTTACGTTTGAAAAGAGCAGAATATTAGGATTTTCAACAACAAATCCTCATCTAAAGAGGATGTATTTCAATTTAGAAAGGCACAGGTACTATCTTGGGTGTTGGCAAGAAAATGGTTTTCTGATTTCTCTCTTCCAGATCTGTGCTAAGGGTGGGAAGCATGTTTGAGCAGGGTGAGAGGAACCAGAAACAGCAGGTGTTGCCACATTAGCCCTTTCCTAGTGATAGTTCAGAAACAACTTTGAGGGTTTTCTTGGGTGCCACAGGAATTGTAGAATCCAATGATATGCATGATTGATGGAAATAAGCAGCTTTCATGAATTTTAAAGAAGAATTTCAGGGCCATGCAATCATATAAAGTGATTAAAGTAATACAATTGGGTGGGCTTCAAAGTTTAAGTTGACCCATGGAAGTTGATTCCTGTGGCAGTAGATATAAGAAAGCAATGAAGCATATTAGTTAGTTATCTTTTCTTCTCTTCTTCTCAATAAGATTGGAAAATCTGCAAATTGAGAGGATCCGTCATTCTATCGCTGCTTTTGATCTTAAGGTTGCTTGGGTTCTTCGGTCAGCAAACTCAGCTGCCGATACTCTGGCTAGGCAGGGGTTGACTTTAGATATGGAAATTGTTAATAGATTGATGTAACTTGGGGGTATTGTTGTCTTGTGCTTTTGGTAGGTTTTGGTTGCCTACTTTCTTTATATCTGTTTTATGATTAATGAAGTTACCTTTCAAAAAAAGAAGAAGAAAAGGCAACAAAGATGAGAGTGGATGGATATCTCTTTTCTCTCATTGTAATTCAGTATATATCTCTTGTACCGAATTACATCTTAGCATCTCAGCAATGAACTGTTTTTGCTACTTCTCAAAGAAGATCTTCCATTGTAATCCAGTAATATATCTCTTGTCCCTTCTCTGCTTTTGTCTGGAACTGTTCTGGACAAGTTTGGTGTGACTTGGGTTATGCCTTCTTCGGTGGCAGAGCTATTTTTTGCTTGTCTCCATTTCGCCTAAATGCTCCTCCTTGTGACACTTATCTTTATATGCCGTTGTTTGGAGTCTTTGGTGGGAACGTAATAGCAAGATATTGAAAGGGACGACTGAATCCAGTTTGTCGGTTGCTAGACGTGCTCTCACTAAGTGTGCATCTTGGGCGATTTCTCTTTGGGAATTTAGAAACATTTCCATGTCAGACATTCTTCGTGCCTGGAAAGAATGTATTGACCTTGCTTGGGTTTTTTCTTCTTTAGGCTGTGGCCTGGCTGTTGGCTTCTTCTGTGGGTATTTTTCTTTTGTGTTGCTTGTTTTTTTTTTTTTTGTTTTTTTCTTCTTCTGTTTGCACATTCTCTTTGTATTTGCACCTCTGGTGCCTCTATTATCTATTAATATATGAACTATTTCAAAAAAAAAAATCTCTTGTACTGGACCCGAATACTCTTTTCCAATCTTTGGTCATTATTCTCATATTCAAATTTGTTTTAATCATGGATTTTAAGAACAAAGGGTACATAGAGTTTGTATCTTAATGTGCATTCAATTGACACTAGTAAGAACTCTAGTGTGAACTTCTTAAGTGGAATCATCATTCTGGTTTTGTTCATCTTTGCAGGATGGTGATCCACGGCTTTCTTGTTTTGGACTAATGAAAAATAGCAGGGATGGAAAAAGTTATAGTACAAATCTTGCATATACGCCTCCAGAGTATCTAAGAAATGGTACTTACTTTTATCGGAAGTTGATTTATTTGCTGGGTGTAATTTTCCTTTATTGCATGTCTATTTCTATTGCCAACAGACTGGTCCTATTTTAACTACACAGTGAAGTGCACAAGACTTGTTAGCTTATTTATTCATGTACTATCATGCAAGTAATAGCATAGTCTTGTAATGTTTCAGTGGTGCAGTGATCATTTTGTTTTGCAGTGGAAAATGATTTCTAAATCAGTGCTTGTATTTTTGTTAACAACAAAGCCTTCATAAATTTAACTGATATGCCTTGATTTCTGTTGCAATTTTTGGATTTTATTTCAATGAAGAAAACTGCCTAGAAATAGTGGACAGTTAAATTGCCATTTGTTATGTTACCGTGACAGTGGCAGACAGGATCCACAATGTAACCCGATAACTGTATGTTGAGTATGTCAAAGATCAATTATAATGAATTCTTTAAATGCCACTGCTTGGAATTTGTGTGTTAAAAAACGATTTTCCTTGATTTTCCTCTATTTTGTTGGTTCTCTCTTGCTCATTTACAATTCAATTATTGCTTGTTACCTCACACAACCACCTTAATTTATCACTGCTTATGTCTTTTCTTAATTATTATTGTTTTTTAGTCTTAGCCTGGTTACCTCACTTCATTGACCACACAAGTCCAAGTCCCATCTTATACAAGTGGCCATTCAGTTCAAGTGGCACTCAACAATTTAATAAAACTCCTCTTTATCCATTTCCATAATGTAATTATCTTGTTTATGATCTCATCCTTATAGTTCTCGACTTCATTTTGTAAGAGCTCTTAACTGTCATATTCTGTCACATGATGCCACTTAGTAGTTTTCAATTTTGTTCCGATTGTGTCCGTTCTTTCAGGTCCCATGAAACATGTTTTCCAAAATAAAATAATTCTATAATTTTCAAAAATATATCACAAATTGGATTTTAAGATGATTTCATTAGATTTATCTCTACAAGTCAGTTTTTTAAATCTCAAACTCAGATTTTGAATATGTCTATATGATGAAGCTTGAAGGAGAACCCTTATCCTGAAACTGCTAAACTAATTTGGTCTTGTGTTTTTTCCTTACCAAAAATGGGATCAACAATTCGGCTTTTGGAACCTTTTGTTTTTGAGAGTTGGGATCTAGGGGCTCCCAACTGTTCATTTTTTTCCTCTGTTTTTGTTCGTTGTGGTTCTTTTATTGCTTTTTGTCTTTGGTCTAATCCTTTTAAGACCATTTCTGTTTTTATATTGTTTCCAAATGTTGTTTTGTACTTTCTTCCTTTTTAATGAAATTTTAATGTTACCTCTCAAAATATATATATATATATATATAGTGTATGATTGAAATGCTGGATTCACTTTAAATAATACTCACTTATGCATGCAAATTTTTAAGAAAGTACCAATACCCCAAACCACATGCATTCACCCACCAAGCACTGCCACCATGGGCACATGCAGACCCAAAAAAAAAAAAAAACCACAAGCAAGAAACAAGGGCTTTGTTTGTTTGTAATAGAACAATGTTCTATATATCTATTCTATGGCATTTACTAAATCCTGATAAGTTGAATAGATCAAACTCAACTGAATATGGTGACATGCTAGCATCCAACATATGAACGGCCTAATCCATCCATTTTGTGGGATCCAATTGTATATCTGCTCTACCTTGATGTTAGGCTATTCTGCTCATCAGGTTTTCCACTCATATCTGAAGTAATGGTACACATTTGGTGTACAGCTGACTTGATGAGTGGACCAGCTGGAATTCAGGTGAGACCATCAATATGGCATGAAGTGTCGTAAAGTGTGCATGGGCTGGGCAGATATTTCGACAGAAACAACCAACCTATGTTGCATAGATTCTTCAAGATATTTTGAGAGAGACCTATGTCATGTGTGACTTAGCAATCAACACAGGGTAATGTTTTTGGTCATGTGTGAAGTTGCATGTGGGCATACAACTGGATTGTATGTTTTGGTTTTTGGCAGAACCAGATATCTGTATGTCAAAACTCTACATAGACCTAGCTCAAGATTGTTCAGCCATTGAAATGATTAGTCATCGGAGCAACTAGTTATTAAGCTGGATGAACAGTCTTTTCATTCATTAGGCCTCTAAGTTTGTTCACTAGTTGAAGTCATTAGTTCATTATGGAGATGACATAGGCCCATTAGCTGTGGGAAAAGACTTTTTCTTTTTAATTTTTATTCCAATAAACAATCTTCGGGAACTGAAGAGTATTCACAATCTCGATGTAGTCCTGTATTACTATGCTCAGTCATTTGAGAAATTTGGTTTTGTATAAACTTGAGTATTCTCGAGGTTTTTATCCATAATTGGACACACTGATGTACCCTTCTTACTTTCTGCAAACAGTTGTATTTAACATAAATTTACTGCAATAAAGAAGGAAAAGGAAGGGGTCACATGTTGGCTACAATATTTAAGATTTAAAATATCAAGTGGTAAATAATTAGTTTGGTGATTTGGTGTGAATTTCTAGGAAATGCTTCACTTCTTTTTATTAGGCAAGCTGTAGTTGGCAAATGTCTTAGTTATCAACTTAAGTTAGTGGTCCCATTTGAAAATCTTGTTCAGCGGGTTTCCTCGTGATTTTCATATTACATAGAGTCTGTCTCAATTTCTTTGATTCAGGGATCTTGTAAGTCTGATTTTCTGAGACTAGGTCCAATAATTTTCCTATCCCATGTGCAAAGCTGCATATGCTATTTGACTAGAGTGAAAAAACAGAACTGCATGATAGTAATTGAGAATTGTTCTTGACGAGCCTAAATTTTCTAAATTTTGAAGTGGACCAATTCTGCTTGAACCTTCTTCTTTTGCTGTGGTTGCCAAGCACATCCTTGATTGATTTTTTATTCTGTTTCATGTACTGGGACATCATGTGAATCACTTGTAATGGATAATACATAAAACAAGGGTGGTTGTTTTTGCATTCAGTATATTCTTTTATACTTAATTCTGCTTACAATTTATCTGCAATGTTGGTTGCTTCCTATGACCAGGTAAGCATAATGTCACCAGTTTCTAATGAGCCTGACTTGGACCATTGTACCATTCTGTGATCATAATATGTTATAGTTTTGCAGGAAGGGTCACTTCTGAAAGTGTAATTTTTAGCTTTGGTACTGTCCTCTTGGATCTTCTCAGTGGAAAGCACATCCCACCAAGTCATGTAAGCCTGCCTATTGCTTATTCAATGCCTACTAAATCTTTCCCAATACTGATAATGGTAACTTTGTAGTCTACAAAATTGATGAAGCTAACCTTATTAAGATTTGTCATGCACTTCTTAAAATTGAATGGTTTTTATCTCTTATTATAAATGTTCATGATCATCATCTCCATCGAGTTTTACTTTCTCCATTTGAGTCATCATAAAGCATATGGTTTTTACTCTACTATCTTGTCTTTTTTTAATCCCTTCTTTTCATGCTTTCACTCGTCTACCTCGCTTTGTACTTGCAACTCGTAACCTCTCAATTCTACAAACATCTTATTATAAATGTTATAAACATAAAGGTGTTAAATAGTGAATTTTACTTGAACATTTGGCCAGTCTATATAGATTTTGCCTCGGTCAATCTCATCTAGTTCTTGACCGATAACTAGGTCCAGTTATGGTTTTTGAAAATGGTATTGTGGGGTCCCCTCCCCTCTCCTAATAATCCTAAGCATTTTCTAAATTGGTCGAAAGTTGGTTTAACCCATTTAAGCTTAGTTAGGTACTTGGTTCAGGTTAACTCATTTAAGAACTGATTATATCATGAATGGGTTGGATTTACCCATTTAAGATTGATCGGGTTAAATCAACCCATTTAATAAGTAGGTCTAAGCGAGTCAAGTTTGGTATGAGTTGGATTGGGTTAAGTTTTAATGAATGGGTTGAGTTGAGTTGACCCCTTAAAGTTTGGTTCTCTACTTAGATTGGTCGGCTTGCTTCATAAATGGTTCAAACCTGTTGGGTCAACCCATTTGACGTGTGGATTCAAGTAAGATCAAGTTTGGTACAAGTCGGAGCCTGAATGAGTTGCTCATTTGACTTGAGCTTTTAGGAATAGACTAGAGGCCTCGGGGTTAGTTCCTCCCAGAGTAACCCGATACATAAAGCTTGTTGGCAGCTTCGGGTATTTGTGGGATTAGTTTCACCTCCACATGAAGTGGGGATGCCTATGTTATTCTTAAAAAAAAAAAGTTTGATACAAGTTGGGTTGGGTTAAGCTTTTGATAAATAGGCTAACTTGCACCAACCCTCTTAGGCTTGGTTGTCCGCTCGAATTGGGTTGACCCCTTTAATAAATAAGTCGGGATAAGATGCATTAACTCATTTAATCTTTGTAGGGTCAACTTGTTTAATAAATAGTTAGTATTTGTTGAATCAACTCATTTTGTAAATGGGTTGGGTCAGGTTAAGCCCATTTAATTTTAGTCAAGTCAAATTAATCCATTTAATAAATGGGTCAAGTTGGGTTACTCATTTAAACTTAGTTGGGGTGTTTAATTCTTTAATAAATGAGTCAAATTGGGTATGAGTATAATCAAGGTGTTTCAGATTCATTTGGTCAAGTCCTTAAAGGTGTGCTTGTAATACCCCACCCAAAAGTCCCACATCGGTTGTGGACTTGGGTGGTGGAGGCTTTATATGAGGGGGCAAGCCCCTCCTCATTACAAGGCCTTTTGGGCCTGGCCAAGTGGGCCAGGGCCCAAAGTGGACAATATTGTAATGGGGTAGGGTCGGGTCGTCACAAGTGGTATCAGAGTACGGTTCAACACTCGGACTGTGTGGGCTCTACTTGCGTGACATTGCCTGCCTATGTGTGTGTGGACCTCTTGTCGGTGTGACGTGACAGAGCTGCGGACGGCTTTGGTCTTAAAGGGGGAGGGTTGTAATACCTCACCCAAAAGTCTCACATTGGTTGTGGACTTGGGTGGTGGGGGCTTTATATGAGGGGGCAAGTCCCTCCCCATTACAAGGCCTTTTGGGTCTGGCCAAGTGGGCCAGAGCCCAAAGCAAAGCTGTGAGGGCCCGTTGGTCAATGAGAAATTTTTTGACCTATTTTCCTAAGAAAATTTGACTTTAAGAATCCAATTTTCAAAGAAAATTTGTGCAAACAAACATGGGAAAATATCATTTTCCTAGGAGGATGAAAGTTTCCAAGGGAAATTTGTGCAAACAATTGTACCCTATATAACTTCTATTCTTCCAGTCTTCTCTGATCTAGAAAGCACTCCATCCTTCAATTGGAAGTTCCTGAAGATCTCTAATGCAATTGGAATTCTGATGTTGAATAGTCAAGGAACTTCATTGTTTATGTGAAGTATTACCTAAATGATCGCTATGTGTGTTTGATTGTTCTACACTTCTACCCATATGTAGGCTCTTGATATGATAAGGGGCAAGAACATCTTACTTTTAATGGATTCACATTTGGAGGGGAACTTCTCAACGGAAGAAGCGACTGTGCTTGTGGACCTTGCCTCACGTTGTTTGCAATATGAACCTAGGGATCGACCGAATTTGAAGAATGTTGTTGATACACTTGCGCCATTGCAAACCAAGCCAGAGGTAAGTTTTCACTCTCACCGTTCATATTGATAGTGTCTTCTGGATTGCTATATTTCCTCTATAGTGGGGTTTGCTACTTTGATTTGAACACTTTTCTGCTTGATAACAAATTCTAGAATTGCATGTTGAATCTCTGATTAAAATTTTCATGGTGTATGAGGTATATGTTCTTGGTTCACATATTGTTGCTTGATATGCTTTTTAATTGCATTACTGTGGACAGGAGGGGAATATATATGCTTTGTGTGTGTATGTGTGCGTGCGTCTCTTGTGGAATTATCATTTGCAGCTTTGATCTGAATTTTAATGGAATATTAACATATCAAAATTCTCAATGGAATAAGAGAATGAGGTTGATAACTTCCTTGGGTGAAATTGACACAATGCAAAATTCACGAAAGAAAATAAGAATTCTAAAATTGAATTTCTTAATTCAATTCCAAAAACTAAAAATTAAATCCGTCCAATGCTTGGACAAAATTAAAACTGGAACTCAAAGTAGAACACTAGAAAACCAAGCAACGACTCAGTGAGAACGCAACTTGCACAAATCAAAATTGGAATTGATTTTGGTGTTTTTGCAATGGCCCAAGGCCTCTATTTATACACAATTGAAAGAAAATAATTACAAAGGATGCCATCCATCAAAACTGTCCATTACCACGTACTCAATCCAAACTAAATCCTAGCTATACATTAAAAAACCCAAGAATAGCATGTGACCTACTAACTCTTTTGGTTTTATTTCACCTTCCTTTGTTGCTTCTTGGGACCACTACTTGCATGTGTGAGCAAGGAAATTCTTATGGATGCCTCATTCCTTGGATTTGGGTCTCCAATTGGATCAATTTTGCATGAAAACAATCTATTTGGCTTATTGAACCCATATGCTATCTTCTAATTGAGCTTGTGATACCCTCATCAACCTATTACCCACTCCAAGTTATACCTACCACAGGTTGAAATTCTATATAATTGCTCCATATCTACCATTGGTTTTGGGGCGTTCAAAACCATACCTAAGGTCTTTAAAATCCTAGTTTTTGGTAGGCATCACATTCAAGCATTAGACTTTCTATCCTACCTCCATAACCAGCAGCCCTATAATTAGGCTCACCTGCCCAAGGAGCTCTCATCATGATAACCCCTCATGGATGTGACAATTGGGCATGCACAAACAGACAGCCTTTTGGGTCTTTAACCTCTCCTGAAGACTTCTGTCTTTGTTGGTAGATTTGGCATGCCTTTCTTTACCCCCTTAATCCAAGTCTCTATAGATACACCCTTTTTCTTCTGATTTTTCTATATGCATGTTTTGAAAAATTATAAAATTTGTCATTGCAACGCACACCCCCCACATCAAAACATACATACGTGGGGACACACACCCCCTGGGCCTCATGTGTCCCCTTACCTCTTGCACAGCTCTACCCTCAATGTACCAATTTGATCCTATTCATCACACTATTTAATTAAAAACCATCAAATTTTTAGATTAAAAAATTATTTTGAAGTGGTCCAAACCTTTTTTTTTTGAATGATAATTACTCTCTCTGTCCCAAATTAGTTGTTCTATATGGATTTTAAAATTGTCCCAAAATAGTTGTCTCATTTATATTAGAATAGTATAAAGTGTGTTGAAAATGGATGAGATTACATGGAGTGCTAGTCTTATACAGAGAATTCCTTAAAAAACACAAATATTTCAAATGAGACAACTAAAATGGGATGGAGAGAGTATTTTATTCATAAAAAGAAGGAACTTTACGGCAAAAAAGGGGGAACCACAAAACCGGGCAAGAAGCCCGCCCCTCCATTACATCAAGTGGAGTTACAAAACCCTGTTTACCATTTCCGACAAACTAGAGAGCCGCTGCCTTGCCATCTCATCCACAGCAGAGTTTGCCTCTCTATGAACCCAAGACACAGGAAAGGGATACGCCGCAATGGAATGCTGAATTCTCTCCACTTTGTCGAGAAATTTCCATGGACATATGTATCCTGAGGCCCAACTAAAAAACCACCTTAGAGTCTCTTTCCAAACTTTGGGGCTTTAAGAACATGACTTCACCTAGCAAGATAATTTTTATTAGACACCCTATTTAAGCGAAAACCTTGTTCAACCAATCCATTAGCATGAGCCCAGTTGGGGATCTGCATTTAAAATGTGATCTCATTGCTCACAATATTGGTGGCTCAGTGCTATGGTGTAAGGTGTGCAGTGGAGACCTTGTGTGATCTTTCAAAAATTAGTTTTGAGAGTGGTATTACCCATCTAAAACTAAATCATCCCTCTAGCACCACCCTTGAACCATTTTTTGGAACCCTAGAAATTCCTTTTCCATTTCCACAATGCCAAAAGCCCCTGCTCACTCCAGTCTGACTGGAATCCAGCCTCAAACTGCTGTCCCCATAAGTTCAATTTTTGATGTGACGAACTCCCTCTGAACCTTTTTCTTCGAAACCTTCACATAATATTTTGATAGTGATGTTGCTTGCTTTTCTAATGATATTTGTTCACATTGTTCTCCCCCCCCCTATTTTCCTCCTTTTTGGGGTCATGTAGTGATGGGGATTTTTGACATGCAGGTCGCATCTCATGTGATGCTGGGAATTCCAAAGCATGAGGAAGCTCCTCCCACTCCACAACATCCCCTCTCCCCCATGGGTGAAGCCTGTTCAAGGATGGACCTCACAGCAATTCATCAGGTTTTGGTGATGGCATACTACAGAGATGATGAAGGAACAAACGAGGTATGGTTCTTATGAGCATTTTACATGGAGAGAGGTTTGATGCAGGTTTTGATTTGTACCCTCAAGTTGTTTCTTTTAAATGGCGCTTCTAGTTATCCTTCCAAGAGTGGACACAACAAATGAGAGATACTCTGGCGGCAAGGAAGCGTGGGGACTTTGCTTTCCGCGACAAAGATTTCAAAACTGCCATTGACTGTTATACTCAGGTATATCTTGAGCATTGAACACAGACATCAATCCCTAATACATGGAAATATGCTAGCAACCACACGGATGAGAAATATAGTGTTGAAAAATACTGAATGTTTGTAGTTTTGCCTGTTGCATGCAGGTCATAGATGTTGGCACAATGGTTTCTCCAACAGTATATGCAAGGCGGAGTCTCTGTCATCTGCTGTGTGACCAACCAGATGCTGCACTCAGAGATGCAATGCAGGCACAATGTGTGTACCCAGAATGGCCCACGGCTTTCTATATGCAAGCAGTTGCACTTGCCAAGCTTGACATGCACAAGGATGCCGCTGACATGTTGAATGAAGCGGCTGGACTTGAAGAAAAGAGGCAGAAAGGTGGAAGGGGTTCCTGAATTAACCCAGTATATCCTGTAACAACGAAACACATTGATGCAACCCTTGTATTGACAAGACCAATTGGGCTTTCTGTGTAATTCAAATTTGGGAATTGTCTTCTCAGCATAATGTAATATAAAGAGAACTGTTGTTTTCAGTAACTTGTGTTTTTTGGTGATGAATAATAATTTTGTTTCAATGTACATGAACGTACAATACCACAGGTGAGTGGAAGTTTTGATTTATGCCACTACAAGTCTTGGTTTATGCAACATATAGTTCAGCCTTGCCATCGATGAAGAGGCTCATGAATTCTTCCCCATCTACAGACTCTTTTTCAATTAGGAGCTGAGCAAGTTTGTGTAGGATGTCAATGTGGGTGGTGAGGATCTGCTTGGCCCTTGAGTATGCCCTTTCAACCAGCTCCCTTACTTCTGAGTCGACCACATCTGCAGTTGCCATCGAATAATCCTTCTGGGACGACATCTGTGGGTTCAACAGGTAGGGAGATATACTCAGCAGAACATCTTAGGTAATAGGGATGATGATGCCATAAAATAGATATTGTAAATATTCAGGTACCTGCTGACCCAAGAAGGGATTTCCTCCAGGCCCACCAACGGCGACTTGACCAATCTTTTTGCTGAAACCAAACCTCTCCACCATCTGCCTTGCCACCCGGGAAACCTGCATAAAGTCATTTGATGCTCCGGTCGTGACGTTCTCCTTTCCAAATATCACCTCTTCAGCAACCCTGCATGAGGATAATAAAGGAAACATGCAGTTTAGTAACTCTAAATATGCCAACAAGTCTCTTTTTCTGAAAGAAATATTTCAGAGAGAACGGGACCAGAGGAAGAGGTTATGCAAATATGGTCCGAGAAAGTTCTCAAGCTCTTCCAGTCAGGAAGTTTTGAAATAACCATTTTTTCTAGATTCTAGAACCATGGGTCTATTGGCAGGGAAAAAATTGCAAAATATGGAAGGAGAATGGGAAATTGATCCTAGGGATGGGAAAAACAGCAACAGATGACATCGTGCCATATTAACATTTCTCCCTATATTTTTAGGGAGTGTGTGTTTGCCTCCCATATCTCCCATGGCAGAAATGTTTCCTAGTACTTTCTATTTCTTCTACTAAGACAGTAGAAACTCCCTTCTCCTAAAAAACTCTCAATCCAGAGAGAGCCAAAGTGGAAAGTGAGTGCCCGTACTTACTATACTGACAGCAGTCAGCAGCCCCACATTTTCTCTGTTTCTCTTTATTATTATTATTAGTTATTTTTGAGGAAATCACTATTTTCCACTTTACTCATACTTGGCATACACTAGAGAAAACTTTGATGAGAACTATGATTAGAAATGGGAAAATCCTGCTTCCCCCACCCTTTAGGTAGCAAGTTTAAGAATGATTTTACTGTAAGATCCCCATTTTCACCAAATGGTACAACCAAACAGGACTAAACAAATTTCTGCGTTGAATTGTTTCCTATCATTATTTTCCCCACATCCAGACAAAATCTAAAATAAGATCAAGTGAATAATTGTGTGACAAACCTGCCACCAAGTGCAACAGCCATTTGATTCTCTAGGTAACATCTGCTATATAGTCCAGACTCAAGTCTTTCCTCACTCGGAGCAAAAAATGTAAGTCCACCAGCTTGGCCACGAGGGATGATAGAGATCTTGGCAACAGGATCATACTCAGGCATAAGTGCACCTACCAGGGCATGCCCAGCCTCTGCAGACCATTCAAAATGAGGTCGAGCACCCAAAATGAACGCAAAAATCTGGAAAGGCAACATTAAGAAAAAGGTAAAGAAAATTACCATGATAAGCGACCAGTTTCTTCTTCTCCTCTGAGACCACAGCATTTTTCTTCTCAGGCCCTGCAATGATCCTTTCCAGAGCATCTGAGATCTCATCTTTGCTGATCTCCTTCAGGTCTCGTCTGGCAGCAAGAATGGCCGCTTCATTCATTAGATTTTGTAGATCAGCTCCAGTGAAGCCAGGGGTTCTTCTTGCTATTTTCTCGAAGTCCACATCTTTCCCAAGCGCCTTTCCTCTTGAGTGCACCTGTCACATATACGAATTATTAGAAGATATAAAACAAGTATCACTTTCACAATAATAGCAATAGAAAGGAAAGCTGCAGCTTAGAGTGTCTTAGAAGGTCTTAACACCGTTTAGACAGCAGTAGTGCAAGTAGAGGACTGATTATATTCATTAACATGTTCAAGAATAATGTTAAAGCTCTTCCAACTGGAAAATAAATGACATTTTTGAGTAATTTATACATGGATCAGAAGGTACATGCACTACAACTTCATAGAACAGAAGCTCATGTCATTTTGGTAAGATTTGTAGCAATCTAATCATAAGTGATGGACATCTAAATTGGAAACGCAGTGGAGATCACTTATTGCTAAGCACCACTACAATACTCTTAAGCATTGATCCAGGTCATCCAGTCCAAATCAAGGTTCAGGGGTTCATGCAATGTAACGATATCACTTTCATGATACGCATAGGCTGTCTCGCTTTGCTTAGAAGAACAATGATGATGTATCAGCTGTCACCAAGACTGTGACCCAATTGGTATGTTTAGTTTATAATAATTGGTCATGAATTTGATCCTGTGAATCTGCTAAAGGGAGAGCAATCTTATTGTTTGCATTCACAGAAAAGTCTAGACTTCAAACATTCTTACACTACAATCAGTGAACTCAATCAGGTAAAAAATGTTGCGCATGGAAGTGAAACAGAAGCTGTGCTATCAATGAGGGGCAAGAAGTCAGAACAATGCACAAGATCTAACAACCTGAACAATTCACATTGCTCCTTCCTTTAAAGAAGGCAATTGGTCCATAGAGAAAATAATTTTGACACAATTAGATTGGCGGCATAAGTTGCTTTCGTGATGATAAAGGGATCTAATGTGTCTGATCATCAGACAATTGGTAGTCTGCACTTCATAAATCAATATCGTTCTGAAATTCAAATGCAAGGGAACAAGTACATAATAAATATGAATTCTCATGTTTGGAATTTTCTTCATATTCAGATGTGGTTTTCTATTTAGTTGTCTGAAACTGATATAATTAGCCAATCTAACTATGAAATCTTGTGCTTGTGGCAAGCCTTTTATAACCATATGGCAACAGTTCTTGCAGAAAGAGACTACTTATTGAATTGAGTGAAGTAGTATCACAACAGAAGAAATACATGGAATGGAAAAATTCAAGAACATAAAGAAAGTTGTAAGCCAAGAAACTAACCTGAAGAATCTTAACTCTACCAGCAACATCAGGCCTATCTACTGTGACCTGCCGATCGAACCTTCCTGGTCGAAGCAATGCAGCATCAAGGACATCAGGCCTATTAGTCGCAGCCAGAACTATAACCCCACTGTTCCCAGAGAATCCGTCCATCTCAGTGAGAAGCTGATTGATTGTTTGCTCCCTCTCATCATTTCCACCCCCAAGCCCCGCACCACGCTGCCTGCCCACTGCATCAATCTCATCAATAAAAACAATGCAAGGTGCCTTCGACTTTGCCTTCTCAAACAAATCACGAACTCTTGATGCTCCAACACCCACAAACAGCTCAACAAATTCTGACGCTGCACAAGAGAAGAAGGGGACTCCAGCCTCACCTGAAACTGCCCTAGCCAAAAGTGTCTTCCCTGTCCCAGGAGGGCCTACCAGAAGACATCCTTTTGGGATCTTTGCACCTAGTGCCGTGTACTTATCAGGATTCTTCAAGAAATCAACCACTTCCTGCAATTCAAGCTTGGCCTGGTCGGCACCAGCAACGTCGGCAAAGGTTACTCCTGTCTCGGGCACCTCCTGGAACTTGGATTTGGACCGGCCAAAATCCATTGGACCACCAAGTCCCCCAGGTCCCCCAGGGCCACCCTGAGCTCGTCGGAAGAGGAAGAACAGCCCGGCAAAAGCAAGGACGGGAAAGATCAAATTACCAATGAAACTGAAGAGCCCATTGCCAGTATCTCCCTCGGAGACGGAGATATCAACCGTTCATTGCAAGAATGTCGATGAGGTCAGGGTCATTGGGGACGATGACAGAGGCGCGACGGCCATCGACGGCGGTGAGCTGGAGGGCAGTGCCATCCTTGGTGAAGCGGACTCTTTCCACCTTGCCCCTTTTCACCGCATTCAGAAATTCACTGTATCGCCATTGGGAGCCCTCGGGTAGATCAGAGGCCTGAGATTGAGCAGGGGTCTGGGTCTTGGGGGCAGTGAGGAGAAGAGACTGAGAGAAGGGTGAGGAAGGTGAATTGGGTTTTGTTGCTTCAGCTTGAATGGGTGCGGAGAAGGAAGGTTGGGTAGGAGGGCTGGTGTTGTCTAAGGCAAGGGCAGGAGGAGTAGTTTGGGAGAGGGCTGTGAAGAGGAAAGTCGCTAAGGCAGCTTGAGATGGGAAGTTGGGAAGAGACGAAGTGTCGTTTGATTGATTTCTGGAGTTGGGATCTTTGCTATTGGATGGAAGGAGAAGAGAGTGGATTGTTGGGGATCTTCTTGTGGTCACAAAGAAGAAAGGGGTAGCAGAGTGGATTGAACTGTGTCTTCTGTTCGGGTGGATTTGGGTTCCATAGAATGTTGTAGATAGAAGAGGATTGCTAATAGATGACACCATTTCTCTCTTTTCTTCTTCTTCTCCTGCTTTCTTCTTCTTCTTCAATCGATTGAATCAAATGTCTGAGAGAGGTTTATGGGCGTGGTGGCTGTGGAACCGTAAAAGGATAACACTAGAAACATTCCCAATCTCATTTTATTTTATAGTGAGAAAAAGATATTTTTTTTTCTCAATACAATTATTTTTTCAGGATGACGCAATCAGAGACGTCCACTAGTGGGCCATCCTGGACAGTGTATCCCACAGGAACTGCAACCCTCCAATTAGAAGAGCATTATTACATATTTCTATCAAACTTTCGACAATCCAATGAACTCTTTAGAGTTTAGATTACAATTAAGACAATATCAATTCACATTTATTTATATATTTATATTAAATAATTTTTATAAATATTTGATGTTATAGAAAAACCTTATCGAACTAAGGTGTGCCTTTTGTAATCTAAACCACCATCCTGATTGGCATCTATTGCCCCATCTGAATTTAATTTCTAAAACAAGGTTTTTCAATTAATTTTTAACTTAAATAAAGTTTAATTAGACTAGTCAGGTGACATTTCTAGTCAGATTTAGGTTAGTTTAATCCAGTGTTGGTCATGAGATATCTTAAAATCTTAGAGATTTTAGATAAAATTGTTAAGATAGAGACCTTACTGTAGAGGTCCTATTTTTAAGGTCTGTTTTGGGGGTCCTAAACAGTGGCCTACACTGCGGCCCTGTTCTAATCATAAGTATATATCTATATATTATATAATATAGGTTTTTTGACGTTAAAGTTGTAATCCCTCAAAAAAATTAAATTCAGATAACAGTGACTTTTGTGGACGGTGGAGGAAAGAGTGCAACGTGGATAGATTGCCACACTAGTTTTGCTATGTGAACCTTGAACAACCAAGTCTAAAAGGAAGACTGAGAGGCCGACAAAGGCACAAGTTGAAGAAGGAAGAAGAAAAAGAAACAGAAGAATTGGGTGTCGTGAATGTATTTCGTCCAGAAGAATTTTTGTTGCGTTCAGGGACTTCCAAAGTTCATTTGGCAAGCGAAGATCTTTTCGTGAGAACAAGAGCAGAGGGAAACGAAGACGATTGCTGGGGAAAGATCTAGAATCTAGATCGTGATGGTGGGAGACAGGAATACCACAAAAATTCAGATTCAAATATTTTTAGAAAAGGAATGATACTAATCTCTCATTTATCATTTTTAATGACAATGATGATTTCAAATAATATTATTGAGATACGTAGAGTTTATCTTTTAAAAATTTAAATCATTTATTAATTTTAAATTTAAAGATATATATATATACACACACGTGTCTTTTTAAATTTTATGAAACATTTGAATCTATCTTTAAATAGATCAAATAAAAGTATTTGATTAAAAAATCTATTATGTTTATCACACTTCTATCATTTGATACGTCTAATAGCATGTCTAATTGATCCAGGAGAATCTATATAGACATTAACGTATTTGTAAAAAGGTGCCGATATAAAATGGGCATAATTTCGTCATAGGACTTCGATTGAGGTGATTCCAATGTGATGAAAAAGGGACTCGGAGAGCTATGCGACAAGAAGTCTAAGCAAATCATTCAGTATACCAAAGGAGAAGTAACTAATCAAGGTGTTTTGGCATTATTTACCTTTTCGAAATTGCAGTTAAAGTTCGAATTTTTATTTTTTAGAACTTTGGTCACGATTATCTCATGATCCATGGCGATTTTGAGAATGCTATTTACTTTTCTAAATGTTTGTATGTAATAAATTAGATTTACTATTTTTAGACTTTTCCATGGCTATTAATTACTATTTATAGTAAATGTGGCCTAAATATGTATTTAGCTGGTCCTAACATGTAATTAGCGGTTAGTGGGTCCAAAAACTTTCACTTTGTGGGAGGGTCTCTATGACGGTAGTTGCCAACTCCTAGGAGGCTTTGTAAAATACTCCCTCTGTCCCAAATTATTTGTTCTATATGTATTTTAGAGTTGTCTCAAAATATTTGTCTCATTTGTATTTGAGTAGTATAAAATGTGTTGAAAATAGATGAGATCACATGAGTGCTAGCTTTATATAGAGGGTTCCTTAAAAAATACAAATATTTCAAATGAGACAACTAAAATAGGACGGAGGGAGTATAATTTTTTCAAGAAAAAGAAGAAGATAGGAAGCAATTCTTCCAAAAAAAAAAAAAGCAATCTCTCTCTGGTTTCATATTTTTGGATTACCAAGGGTTTCACAAAATCTAAAATGATACACGTATACATCATTGAATTTAGAAAGTAACAAATGATTTACATGCATCCAACACAAAACCCACTATTTCTTTGAGAACTTTTTATTCTTTATTTTTTAACCTTCTTTCTAAATTTCTTAGAACTTTATATTTTGAAATTCTGAAATTCATGGAATTTCACAATCGATTTTTTTCATTTGGTTTATTATGGATTTTTTTTTAATGATTGGTTAGTTATTCGTTCAAAGGGAGGAGAATGCCCAAAACAAATACAGAAAAGAAGTCCACAGTCAGGGCCAGACAAAATAAATCCTCAATTCAGAACGGCCCCCAAAATGAGACAAGGCCCAAATAAAAGACCAAAAGAAATAAAAGAAGCCCATACCTCGGGTCAGACAAAAAACACAAATAGCCCACAAATCTCTATCCATGGAACAAGGCCAGCACATACAGGATGGAGATCCCAGCAAGCATTAAAAAAAAAAAAAAACAACCCGAGGGCCAGAAGCCCACAAACCCACACAGCCCAACCAAAACATGCCCCTACTTCAGTCCAGAGACGCAGAAATGTTAAAAACTGGAAGAAGGCCGATAAACAGAGATCGAAGCTAGAAGTCCCCTCCTCATATTAAAAATTTAAAATTCTAATATTTATCGAAAATTATATTAGATTTATTTGAGAACATGAATTACAAAAAAGTCTATTTAACAACAATTCATATCATGTTCATGGCTTATCAATTATGTCTAAATAATTTATATATAATTGTATTATTGAAATAAAATATTAAGTGGATCTACCTAAAGTTATTGTTACTATTTTTATTATAATTGACCAACAAATATGAGCATTAAATCTAAATTATCTTATCACCCACCAAATAACATTATGATTAGGGATGGAAAGTGGCTGAGTTTAGATTTCTCAATGTTTCTATAAGAGAGATCATGATATTAGATAATACACATAAGGTTCTTTAAAATTATTAAAACTAAATTCATACTTGAACTCAATCACTTGATTTTATTGCTTTCAATGCTTAACTCCAGTGTTATCAAAGTCAGACCAAATCGTGGTCAAACAGTAGGTTGGACCGGAACCGTGGTAACTGTTGTTTGGTCTTGGCTGGGAACCGTTTTTGGGTCAAAACCACATAAAATCTGTTAGAGCCGCAGTTTTCTACGGTTTTGAAGGTAAAATCACAAAATTTGATTTTTTTTTTTTTAAATTTCCCTTCAAAATATCAAAAATTAATATTAAAAAATGAATATATTTGAAATATAAAGGCTTATTACCATTTCTATCCAATATCTTTCACCATTTTGGTATATTACTCAGAGTTTGAATGTTATTTTTAATATTTATATTAATGTTATTTGTAAAATGTATCTTAATTAATGTTATATGTAATATTTTTATTATATTACTACTTGACCGGCTTTGGCCACTACTGAACCCGGTTGAACCAAAATACCTCTAAGACAGTTCATTAGACGGTCTAGTTCTGATAACATTGCTTAACTCAATCACCAATTGGATCTCTTTGTGAAAGATTTTTCTTTCCAATGAGATTATTGTATTGTTCACAAGTTGCCCTTTTGTCGAAACTCTCAATTTGAGAGAGAATATTGAAGAATATGGATCAAGTCCAAATCCATTCTGGCCAAGAGAGATTGTTGAGGAATCAAGCCAATTTGGAACAAGCCCAAGTCCATCTCTCTTTTAGGCTCATTTGTATTTGGTTATAATATGTCATAAAATGTTCCATAACTTTAATTATGTGATTATAATCCAATCTAAGAGACAATTCTTCTTCCTCTTTCAAAAATTTTCAATGACATGACAAGGTTGGAAAACAAAAGTTTTTTCACTGCAGCAGAGGCTCTCCATGGTAGTGTGTGTCATGACTAGAGTTCAATATGTTATATAAAAAATATAGTATAATATACTAACAAATTAGTGTTTGATATAGTTTGAATTCAATGTTAGAAAAATATTAAAAATAATCACAATAAATAACAAATTGAGAGAAACATGTTTGAGTTGGTTTAGATATGTTACTAGCAATCAACGTTAGTCTTAATATGTAGGCTTGAGATAATATAAGTTGTAAGTATGAGGAGAGGTAGACCATACAAAGGATGGAAGAAAGTGATACAAAAGATATAACAGTGGAGTGACTAATTGTATGGTTCACAGTAGGGTTAAATGGAAAAATATAACTTAAAAAACCAACTCTAAATAGATGAAATTTTTTCTATGATGATGATGATAGTTGTCACCCATGACCAGGTTTGATATGGTAAATGCCGGATTCTGTAGGCATTAGATGGACAATTAGCATAGCATATAGAAAAAAATTCTCACTTTCCGATTGTGAGTGGATTTGAAACTGATTTGGATTCAGCCTACGAAATTTCTACCTTCAACTAAGCTTGTAATCAGTCTTCAGACTAAGATTCCAAATGGGCTGATCCAGTCTATCTTGGGCAGGATATGGACTGACTTTTAAGCCCATAATTGGTCCGACCCGGGCCTATTTCCTGACCAAATAGTTAAATGGACTATAGGCACAAAGAGTGAAAAGACCAACATTATTATGGTCCTTATGTCTTGATCATGTTAGATCATGCACCATCTACACCAGATCAGGTCATTCTGGATCTTAAGAAGTTTTGATCGATGAAAGGTGGGCATAATCAACAAAATGGGTGAATTAATGCAATTAGTGGGCCAATGACAAAGCCCAGAACAAATACCTGGTCCAAGTCATTTTCACCAACAAGAAAAAAAAGTGAAGATCGATCCAAGACCCACCCTGCACTGATGAAAGAAAGATATTTTAGAAATGTATGATCAATGGACCGATTCCAACTTGGGCATGGTAAAAAATCTAAGATAAGGTTAAACTTGGCCAAGGTAAAAAGTGAATTTTCAATAATAGCCTTTGAATGAAAATCTCAACTTAATTGAAAAAGTGAAAATACTTTTTCTTTATCATAGAGTTTTGATTGAAAGTTTACACTAACTTTTGTGAATCAGTTCACGATAATTTATCCTAAAACCTGATGGCTTGTTCCCTACCACAGTGTATGGTCCTTTAATCAATGGCAAATGAAAGTGAGCGCAATTTTCATCTGATATGAACATGAATAATGATTTGGTCCAAATGATACACATGCATTCTTCATCAAGTATGATGGTCTACAAACAAAATCTGTCATTTCCTTTACAAAAAATGCCCATGCCTCCAATGGCAGAAGTAAGGATAGAATGAGCATAATATGCTTCTGATATCTGTTACAAGTTGAACATGTTGAGAAGGAAGACTCTGGTTTTGATTAAATGTCTAAACACACAATCCAATTCATCCTCAAAACATTGGATGATTTTCTCCAACTTCTCCAACCCCCTTTGTGCATTTTCGATGCAGATTGGCTCGACTCGTTTGCAGCAGTGGCAGGAATAGATGGCATGGAGATCGGCGTCCACTCTCTCCACATCGCTCATTTTCTCTGCTTCCTCCTCGCAGACTATTCGCCGTGCACGGACACATTTCAAAACCAATGATCGCCCTGCCATCTTTGCCTTTGGCCTTGAGATGGCCATGAAAGAAAACAGTGATTCAAGGATGGAGGTGGTGATGGACCTTACTTCTCTCAGCACATGGATGACTGATATGAGCTGTTGATCGCCACCCAAGAGAGCAGAGGATGTGCATTTGCTCTCACTCATCTTCAATGCTCTTAGACACTTCTCTATCTCCTTCTTCATCTCTCTTTTAGAAGAAATATACATATCAATTTTTCTAGAAATTGCTTTTCTCCCTTCTCTTCTGCGTAGAGCTGATTCAATGTCTAGTACATGCTCCTTCATTTGCATGAAAGCGTCCCTAGCAGTGCCACACACATCCAGCACACTAAGAGATCCATCCAAAACCTCATCTACCCATTTATCGTACCGATGGCAGACTAAAGCCTGATGGGTGAGTGGCGACTGAAGCAAATCATCGACGCATTCGTGCAATTCCTTCAGTCCACTCAAGAAATTGCTCAACATGTGAAGTGTGATATGGGTGGTGGGCAATGACTGAGAAGTTGTGTTGCAAGCAATCAATTTCTTCAATTGATCCTCAACTCTGAGGACAAGGGGATGCAATCTGGAGGGCATGCTGATGGACCGAACACGGTAGGCATTTTTCGTCGTTACACGCCAAGTTTGGGTCATCTTCTTTGGATCAAGAAGGCCTTAGGGGGAAGTTGAACACAGAAAGAATTGAATACAAGATGATGATCTCCCCTGTTAGGCATATGCTCTTCTTATACAAAGGCAAGAATGGTACATGTAAAGGGAGACACAAGGAATCTCCTGATTGATTTCTACCCATGATGAAGATGAGTTTAGCGTGTGATGTACATGTGGGTCTTCTTCATATACTCCCATGCTATCAATTGCTGCAAAAAATCCTTTAATTAAGGAAGAGAATCATCTCTAATCTTGCAATAAGTAATACAGAATCTCACTAATTATAATATATACATCCACGAGGTGCATGCATCCTATTCTTTTATCAGGCCAACAGGTAACTGTGCCCTTGTTTAATATCATCAAATAGCTCTAAACCTTGCCATAGATGTTGCAGCTCAGATTTCCATGTGTAATTTGAGTTTGGGGGTTCTAAATCTGCATGTGAATGGCTCCAATTTCTTAGGAATTACTTCTTTTCTTTATGATGATGGAGATGAGCTAGCACAGATTTTAAAATATAAGCACACGAATGGGTTTGCCATCTTGTTTCCTTTCCAAGCTACCCTGTTATTATCATGGCCATACCTGAAGATTGAAAGAGAGATGAGTAGGTAGATTTAATAGTTCAACTTGTTTGCTGCAAATGGAAGAGGACAACCATGTCCGTCTTAATCAAGGGGCACATATGATTTGGGGGTTGGGTTGAGGATACATAAGGTAGGCGGCCTGCCCATCTCCATTTTTATCTTTCTCATACTAACATGGTCAGTCATTAAAGATGTGAATTCATTTCCTTCCAACGTTTGTAACTTGTTAACAGGAAATTCAATGAAAAGGCCCATGACCCAAATGGTCCAAAACTAGCAAGTACGTGTGGAAAATTTTTTTTTTTTTAGTAGCAGGTAAAGTGAAACAGAGTATATTGATTTACATAAGAATTGTAAATGGGTTCACGAGAAAAAGAGATAACATGAGGCAGAGTAAATTCGGTGAAAATGAAATTCATAGGTCGATATGAGTGACTTTGATATAATTAGATGGTACTTGACAAGATTGAACATGAACAACGGGTAGACCCCGGAGGTGGAGGAGATATGGGCCAAGATGTTTACTGGTGAAGTCATACCGGAATGGGAGTTATGACCAAGACAAGGTCTAGTATTCCGAGAAAAGGATATATGTATCTAAGGCTGCATAAAAAAAAAAGAGTTATTGGTTCAGGCACATCAGACCAAACTCTCTATTCATCCGGGCAGTATTAAGATGTATCACGACCTAAAGAGACATTACTGGTGGCACAGACTCAAGAAGGATGTGGCAGAATTTGTGGCTCATTGCTTAACTTGTCAGCAGGTTAAGACGGAACATCGGAAGCCACCAGGGTTACTCAAACCCTTACCAGTGCCGGAATGTAAATAGGAGCACATCTTCATGGATTTTGTAACAGAGTTGCCAAGGTCATCACAGGGCAACGATGCAATATGGGTCGAGGTAGACCGACTGACCAGGTCTACACATTTTATTTCATCAGGATGACAGACTCATCTGAGACTTTAGGTCGCCGGTATATCGGGATATCATCAGAGTGCATGGTATTCCTCGGACTATTGTGTCCGACAGAGATGGTCGATTCACCGACAGAGTATGTAATTGGCTATGGGAACAGACTTATTGACTAGCACAGCGTTCCATCCACAGACTGATGGGCAGTCTGAGAGGACAGTACAGACATTGGAGGATATGTTGAGAGCATGTATGCTAGATTTCAAGGGGGTATGGGGATCGACATGGCATTGAGAAAGCCACATGGGAACTCGAGTCGGAAATGAGGACAACTCATCCTGAGCAATCTATGTAAATATTGGAAACCCTACTTCACTAGATTTTCGGGACGAAAATTTTAAAAAGAGGGTTGTATTGTAACACCCCGGATTTTCAGGTTATTAAATATTTACGGAAATTAACCATTTAATTGGTGAATTTTTAGATATGGATCTTATATGGGTAAAGTGTTGGGTCTTTGCCCAATTAAGACCCAACGGATTGTGGAGTTAGCTTTAATAAAATTTAAATGGGGTTGAATTTAAATGGTAATGAAGCATAATTATAAATAAGGGTTATGGATTAAAGATATGCGCATAAAAGGAAATTTGGATTAATGGTCATGGCCGAATTTTGGATATGAAATCCATGAATGTGCGCATGTGTTGGAATATTTTTAAAAGGTGTCTATGTCCTTGATACTAGGGGATTGTTTAAATAAAGAAGCTAATCCAAATAAAGAAGATAGGATGTATGGCCGTGTGGAAGATATGCTTATGCGCATAATATGATAGAATAATTTTAAAAGGGATTTGCTAAACAAAGGGTTATGGCACCTTCTAATGTTGGACCAATTGGAAATAATAAAGGAGAGGCAATAGGGGTACACGGCATTACACAATTAAACAAGGGAGAGAGGCTCACAGCATTGCTATTCTAAATAAGGGGGAATTGTTATCCTAGTACTTTCTAAGTTAGGATAAAATGGAAGTTTATAAAAGAGGCACAAGGAAGGGGCGCACAAGACAATTACTGTCTCAACACCTTCTAAAATAGGACCAAGGGGAGTCTTATAAGGAGAAGGCAGCAAGGGCACACGACATTCACATCCAAAGAGGGAAGCATGGCACGACAATAGCATATTCTAATTAGGACTTTCTAAAATGAGAAAGGGGCACACAGCAATTGCTAACTTAATAAGGTTGGCCGAGTGGATGTGTTAGAGACAAAAGAGGCGCAATAGCATTGTCTAAGATTGGGACAAATTGGAAGTAATAAAAAGAGAGAAGGAGAGGCACACGGATTGCACAAATCAGCAAGGGTCTTGACGCTGGTGTGCTTGGTAAGAAGGTGTTCTCAGTTTTGTGTTAAAGATCAAGGAGGCTAAGGAAAGAAGAAGATTGGAAGAGCAAGATCAAACGACGCAAAACAGGAGGAGTCGCGGAATCGGTAAGTGATTTTATAATTTTTGTTTAAAAGAAAAGAACCATAGGGTTCGGCCATGGTGTATGGCCGAACCCCATGGAAGAAAAATTGGAAGATGAATGTGATGATTTTAATGGAAAGAAAGAACCATAGTGGCCGAACCCCATGGAAGGTTATTGGCTAATTTTTAAATGGGAGTTTGATGTTAATGGTATATGATTTTTGAAAAGATTAAATGGAAGATGGTTGGTGAAAAACCTTAAACCATGGGTTCGGCCAAGGGGCATGGCCGAACCCCACAAATAATTATGGAATTATACTCATGTGGTTAGATCATGGAAAGGATGGCAATTTTGTAAATACGTGATAAAATGGAGGATCATGGGTTCGGCCATGATGTATGGCCGAACTTCATGAGGTTTAGTTTTGGATTTAAATTATTAAGGAATTTATATTGGAGTTGGTTAATGAATCCATATGGGTTTAAATAGTTTAATAAAAAGGGTTGAACCCCATGGAAAGAATATTAACAATTTTAATGGATTTAAACGAGTGGATAAATATGTTGTTTTAATGATTATGGAAGATCAAGGATTAATGAATTTTAAAGAGAACATTTTGGAGCCATAGGGTTTGGCCATGGTGTATGGCCGAACCCCATGGAGGATGTTACTAATTTAGAAAGTATCTAAAGATGGACTTATTTTTTGTGGTTGATTAAATGGAGACCATTGAAGATGTTTACTAAATTGGGAAACTTTCTAAATATGGAAGGTGGAGTTTAGTTTAGAAAGGATTTAAGCATGGTGATTAAAATAGAAGGTGGAGATTAAATTAGGAAACCTTCTAATTATGGAAGGATGGATGCTATTTATGGATTTTCTAATTATGGAAGTTGATGAAAATGGAAACTTTGACATCATGGGTTCGGCCATGTGTTTGGCCGAACCCCATGAACCAATTTTTAAATTGATCCCTCAATGATAGATCATGTTTGGATTAAGAAATTGTTATGGAACATTTAAAGGGTATTTGGAGTATTATGCATGATTAAATAAATGAAAGGATCTATGTTTTGGAACCTAAACACATGTTGTTGGAGGGAATGGCAAAGATGTAAATATGGTCTAAGATGAAGAATCATGGGTTCGGCCATGGTGTATGGCCGAACCCCATGATGAATGTTTTTATGGACTCAGGTAATTACCAAGAGGGTGAGGTTCGGCCATGATATATGGCCGAACCCCACTAAGGTGTGTTTGAGGGACTAAGTGTTTAAATAAATTAATTTAGGGATTTAATTATAGACCTATACTCATGGTTTATGTATTGGCTATAAATAGGACAATGGCAATAACGTAAATAGGTGAAAAATAATGGACATAGGGTTCGGCAATGGTATATGGCTGAACCCCATGAATTATATGATGGAACTTGTATGGGGGAATGATTTATGTTTTTAATGTTTGAAAGGATTGGATTATGGGTTATGATAGCCATGGATGGCATTTTGGTAATTATGTGGAATTAATGGAACTCAAACATAAGTTGATGGTAAGAATGGCATTATTGTAAATATCGGCTGAAAATGATAAACCATGGGTTCAGCCATGGTGTATGGCCGAACCCCATGGGGATTTGTTTACAGATTTAAAATATTGAAAATCAAGTGGCACTTGGTTTTAATTGATTGTTATATTATAAGGTAGCGGGACCTCATAAGGCGCTTACGATCGTGAGCGGTTATCGGACGAAAGACGTAAGGACACGTTAGTGGTCTTTGGTAGGATTCCACCTCTTTGAAACCATGGGTTTATGTGCATTGTTTTATCTTATTTTTGATGAATATATGTTGCAAAGGATATGTTTCAAATTGTGATTTTAAATGCTATGTTTATATGATAAAATAGCATATGGTTTAAATGTGAGTTTTAAATGCTATAATTTGTATTTCTACATAGCATGTTGGCATTTGCATCTCATGCATGGCATGGGAGGGATGAACGGTAACCGGAGACCCACACTCCGTCAGGGTGTCCGTAAAACATTCGTGGGGGGGATACCTTGATGAGGAGCATTCCATCAAGAGGATACTATGTTAGAAATGTAACCGGAGATCCACACTCCATAGGGGCGTCCGTAATAGAATCGTGGAGGATACCTTGATGTGATTTTCATCAAGAGGATACTATGTATGAAATGTAACCGGAGGGTCCACACTCCGTCGGGGCGTCCGAAAGACCTATGTGGTGGGTGCTTTTGTATACATGTGATGGGTTAGACTCATTGCATATGATAGCATGGCATGATATTGAATCGGCATGATTATGATCTTTATTATCATTCAAGGTTTCTGGTTTTTATCGATATGATTGGATCTCTATTATCATACACTGTTTTGTATACGATGCTTATTAAGTATGGTTTATTATAATTACATTTGATATACATTATATCTGGAGTTTTGGTACTAACTCATGTGTCAACCCTAATTGGAATACCTATTGGGTGCGTTGTTCTAACGCCCTCCTTCTACCCTAGTGGATGATGCAGGAAACGAGGGGAACGATGAACGCGAAACGGACAAGGCATAGGAGCTTGGAGGATTATAGTTTATATTTGTTTAAGATACTAATGGGCTTGTAATATGAGTATCTAGAATTCGGATTATAATAACTTAGATGAATTTGCTATGGTTGGATGTTTTATTGGATAATTGCATTATGATAATGATGATTAAGGACTTGACGTACTTTGATATCTGAATGAAATAGAACTATGTTATATTATGTTTTCCGCAAGTTATGATGTTATTCCGCAAGTTGATATTGTTATGTGTGAACCGTTTTTGTGGACTTAGTCCATGCACACATAGGGTTGGCCAGTTAAGGGTCGGACTTTGGAAGTTCGGACTTAGCACGCGTCGTGACGTCCCGCTCTCTATCACTCTACTCTGTTATAAAAAAAAAAAAAAATAGACTCTGATTTACGAGAAGAAGCGAGTGAAAAGGGCGGTTCGTTACAAAAACAAGGATCCGGGTCTACACAAAAACATCCATCAGCAAATTAGGATTGGTAATAGGATCAAAGCTCGAATTTGTGTAGAACATACTTCAATCCAGTTGAATCTAACTCAAATTGGGCTTACGAAAGTGACAAAAGTTCTATAACGATTAATTTGATAAACTAATTATTCCATATAATATTTGAGACACAGTCCACTCAACAGTTTATCTTTTGAGAGTGAATTCTACTTAAGAATGTTATCATGTTATGGTTTTTTAATATGATCCTACAATCATAGGATCAAGTTGCACGTGAGGGTGGGTGTGAAAGTAACAAAAATCCCACATCGATTAATTTGATAAACTAATGACTATATAATATTTCAGATATCCTCCTCTCAACAACAAGTTTTTTTAGAATGAATTCTACATCAAAGACATTATCTTTTAATGTGTTACTTGAGTATTAAAAAGCTCTTCGAACCACTTTTTAAATATTTTTAATGACATCTTAATATTATATCTCATCGTTCTCTTAAATTTTTAGTCGGTGTGGTGTGCATTTTGAGGGACTCTTCATCCAGTAGAAATGCATGTGAAGAGACAAATGGAATCTCTTTCATCCATGTTTATGATTCTAGTTGCTATAATATCTCACCCATACGCACGAGTGGCCCAATTAATACCTTGTCTCCATACTAAACTAACATATTGTAATTTTTACAAGACATTATTATTATACATTTGTTGATCATGTGAGACAGATCTAAGAAAAAAGAGATCAATTGGAATATCGCATATAAATAAATTATATTTGGGGACTAATTTAAATTGATTCAGACACTGCTGCAATCTTGAATCACAACAATCGGATTCGTCTTTGCTGTTGAAATATATACAATAAAATATTTAACAATTGTCTAACTTTATATATAAAAACTTGAAAGATTAAATGATCAAGCTGATATGAAACAATCTTACACTTGTTGTATCCATCAACCTTTTCTACACTGATTCATTTAAGTACTTAAACTATAAATTTTGATTGAATTTGAAATCTCATCTTAATATGTTTCAAAATTGTTGAGACACCAAATGAGTCTTATATTGATTGTGAAGGGAAAAATTTATGGACTTATAAAGGATCTTGGTCACTCTACCTAATGGGATAGTCTTTTGGACTGGATATTCGAATCCTGACAAGTGGTATCAGAGTCATATTTCTAAATCAAGGCATGTTGACTTAGAGGATCCCCTAGTCAAACAGGATGAACGATAATATTATATTTGTCGGAGAGCCTCGTTTGAAGAATGAATTGTTGGGAGAACGAACGAAATTCATATTAGTTGTGAAGAAAGAGATTTATTAAAAAAATTAAAAAAATTGAATCATTTTACGACTATATGTTAGCCCCTTATGAAATTGGGTGTCAGACCAGTCTCATGAACCGGCTGTTATGTCACTTAGACAGACTAAGCTCTCCTACGTCTTTACTAGCCATTAATTTTATTTTTCATTTCAGCCAACATGGAAAAATTATTCATTGTTAGCTAGCTGAGTTGAGACAATGCCATCCATGCATGTTCTCATAGATGAGAGCGTATCATAGCCAATGAATGACTTGAATGGGTTATGAAATCTATGGACAGAGACGTGCCACCTGTCATATTTTCGCTCGCACATAACCTGCAATTTCTTATTACATCCAACTAAAGACAGGCTTAGGTCCATATCTCAATGCTCTTTCATTAAATTATGAAGCTTGTGTTGGTCTGTTAGGATCACAGAGGAAACAGGCCACTCGTGCTCACATTTGTATATTGATATCTTATTTAGAACTCTGGATCATTGTGATCCTCTCTCTCACTCGTGCTCACATTTGATATTTGTTGTGAATCCGTTCATAGAATGTATTTAAAGGTTAAAATTTCTAGTCAATGCTTCAAATTGTGAATCTTTTGTTCGTATAAAGGTTTTAATTGAAAGTTCATATCAATTTTTATGAACTAATTCACAATGGGTACTTTTCCTTTACATCTCTTCGCACGTGTGTCAGTGTCACATGTGTTTCTCTAATGTTTCACAAGTAATTTTAATGAGACCAAGTGTCAATTTTCTCTAGAAACGTTATATACTTTCATAGGTCAGATGCCATATGGTTAGGTGAGATGATATAATTTAAGAGAAACTCTTCTATTCAATAATTATAATTTTGTGAGATTGGCTAAAGAATTCAACAACGGAAAATAATCAAAATTTTAAAGTCTAAAATTACAAAGCTAAAATGGTTAAACGAGTTTCAAATTACTATTTGCCCTTACCATTTTTTATGTTTTTTAGATAAGGATATGTAGCCCACTTAAAAAATTGTAGTGAAATCTCACCAGAATTTTGATTTTCTACACTAATATAATTATCGAAATTAAGCTTTGAAATTTTTACTATTATAAGCTAAGAAAAATTCTTTTGAGAATTTAAGATTTAGACCAATCTTATATGAAGCTATTGATGCTTTTTGAACTATCAAACATTGAGAAATTATTGTAATAGATCTTAATTTTGCGCTTGAAATGGGACAATTTCAAAAAAATTGGCCAAAACTTCATTCAAATTTTAACTAAAAAACATTGGTCCTATATAACATTTTTCTTATTACCTCTAAATATTTTACCTAATCACATGAGAACCAATCAATTATAGAGCCATACTCTTTAGAAAATATGAACGCTTGGAACTTCTTAGAATTTTTCATAAAAGAGAATAAATATGTGATTCAAATCATTTAAACCACTCATCTAGTGGGTTTTTGACAAGTAGAAGGATCATAAGAAGGAGATGTACCATAAGGGCTAAGATATTCAATGGTTTACAAACTAGCGGAGTGTCTGTAGTCTTGGTGTTGAGGGAGAGTGTTAGTAAAGTTCTATATTGTCAGTGGATCTTTGGGTCTTAGAGTTTGTAAATGCATGAACACTCTCTATTTATAAACCGATTTTTAAAAATGAGTTCTATTTATATGTATAACAATTGTCTACTCTATCATAATTACAAATCTCTCCATTTCCTTTCTCCTATTGTATCCCTTGTTTTCTTTCTTCCTTGAAAAAAAGAATAGAATGCCATCAAAATTTGTATGTAAATCACTAGACTCGTAAAAACAATACATGTTGATCACTCTTTTTTTTTTTTCTTTTAAGATCAAATGAATGCTATTTTCTCAATAAATGATATTTTTCGATTTTATATATGCTCATTATCAAGCTGAAAGGCCAAGCCAACAACATTCAGGATTGCTGCAATGGATCTCTACTTTTCATTCAAGTGATCACCATTTTAATCCAAAAATAACAACAAAAGGAACTATTGTTTATAAGTTGAATTGATTTATAGTCGTTTGAGTATCTATTTATGATTGTATTACAGGGGTTTGGATGAGCATGCAAATGTTTGTTTCAAGTGGGGCTTAGATGTAATTTTTCTAATTTTTTATATTTGAGATGGGGTGGGATTTTCTTGTGTGTGAGAGGAGCAAATTTAATTCCTTTCCATTTTTTAAATTTTCCTTTTATTTTTTATTTATTTATTTCAGCAGCCTTCTTGTTGAGTTGGATTTCATATATTGATAAATCAAACAAAAGAGAACTTCGGATTTGAACATTTAATTACTCATCAACCGAGTATTTATAATGCAAATACAAGTAAGAAAGAAAGAAGGAACAAGTCGTGTGGAGTCGATGGTGAGGCATGCCTAGGTTGCTGCATTAATTGTCTCGAGCGCACGAAGAATTACGGTGCGGCTGTACCATCACCTATTCACGGGGTCCGACTGTACCATTACCTATTCACGTGGTCATTTTTATATCGCATCCAATGTTTTGTAACTATAATTGTCCCAACATCCCTAATATCAAATAAATGACTCACGTGTGCTCTCTTTTTAAGATTTTGTTGTTTGCTAAGATTTTGAAAAGTTCTAAAACAAGTTTGTAGTTTTGCAAAATATTTAGAGTCCCTGTTTGCATACCTGTTTTTTCTGCTTCTACACGTCCATTTTTTGGTGCCAGTGGCTAATTACTATTTTGCCCCCGTATTTCTATTCGTTCGAACGAATAGAAACACGGAGACAAAATGATAATTAACCACTTGCACTAAAAAATGAGTATGTAGAGGCAGAAAAATCGAGTGTGTAAACGGAGACCCAATATTATAGAAAAATAATCACGTGGATTGCAACCATTTCTCTATGGGACCCCAAAAAGTCTAGACATTGAAAAATAATTGCCCAACTCGATATATGTCAAATAATTGCGTGTGCGCCTTCAACTCTCTACTTGTTGCCCATTTTCTCACTTTTCACCCACCTACTACAGTAAACTAGGGTAAAAACTTCGGCTGATATTTTATTTATTTTTTATTTTAAAAAAAATTAGAAAAATTACAGAAAATAAATAAAAATTATAGACTTTATAGACATGTAATTTTATCATTACATAGTGGTCATTATTTATATATGCAAATATAAATTTTAAATTACAAGATCGAGTTACCAAAAAAAATGTTCAGAGATATGACAAAACCTTTCTTATAATTTTTTGTAAATTTATAAGCTTAAAAAACAACACATAAACCTTCCTCAAACAAAAACGTCATTTGAACAAAATTAAATATTATTTTACCTTCTACTTAAGATTCAATTAAAAAAATAAAAATGCATTAAATATAATTTTTAGACAATACAGTAAATTCTAAAACACCATTTAAACAGTTCCAAACATTATAAAGTCACTTTAATAAACTAAAATGATGTTTTCATTTCAAAATAAATTCCTATTGAGATTTAAAAAAAAAATAGAAGTGCATCAAATATAAACTTCAAGAAATAATACATGAAGGCTTCCTTAAACTATGGGAAATACACTTTCAATATTTGTAGGTCTAGCGAGGAACTCAAACTTCAACCGTCAGGATTGTCTAAAAAGAGCCGAAAATCATGATTTTTAAGGTTAAAATTCAAAGAAATAAAATTGAGAAGAAAATATGGGAGAGATATTGAGAACCAAAAATCAATTAGCTGATGGACTTTATAAGATATAGAAATAGAATAGAGAGCTCATATTTAATTACTTTCGAATTTACTTGATAATATTATTTATTTATTTAATCACTTAATAAAGAATAAATAAAGTAAAAATATAACTATATATAAATAAAAATAAAATCTGAAATGTCAAATACAAAAGGCATAAAATATAAAATAATAATCATATTTTCATTAAAAATGTCATATTCACAATAATTATAATTTAAATAATAAAATTGTCCAACAATTCAACCAAATAAATTTCGAAGTTTTTTAAAGTTACTAAAGATTAACTGTGTCCATTCTTTTGAATGGTGAGGTCCACATCTTTATCTTTTTGGGCACCATCTCAATTATTGATATACGCCAACTATCTTTTATCTTTATCTTTTAACCTCCACCACACAATGCATTTGATGAGATAAGAAGGGAGTTTTCTTTTTTCCGCATACAATAAACATGTTCTGAAGATGACACAATTGTTCCCAATTCAGTTCACCTCTTAAATTGTGTCCGGATACTCAAGAAGCACACATTCGTGTACTAAAAAATATTTAAATATATTTTATTGCATTTTATTTAAATATTTTTTAATAAAAAATAATGAGATGCTCAATAGAAGTTCATTTTTAAAAGATCAAAGTTCTAATATAAATAAATAAAAAATAATGAGAGACGGTATTTTTATTTGATTACGAGATTTGTAGAAGAATCCCTATGTCTTTAGGGGTGTTCATTCTAATACAGGTAAAGTCTTATAGGAGAAACGAGTTTTTTTAAATTTTCCACTTTATCATTATCTTTTTGTATCGAGAAAGCATTTTAAAAAAGGAATTAAAAAATCAGCTCTCTTACCGATTCATTTACCGGATCACTTTCATTTTATTTGAATTAGACTGTTTTTTTTATATAAGGTTCACTCATTCCTGTGTGTAATTATACAAAAATCCCGTATGAGAATCAATACCTTTTTTCACGTGTGCAAATATATTTGAACTACTAACAAATTTGGTAGAGAAATTTTAAAAACCTCATTGAGGTTTCATTGCGAATGAGATTGGATCACCATGTGTAAGTATTTTCTGCTACGAAAATGTGAGACTGACATTCAATCTGTGCACCACTCTTAAAAGGAAAAAGTTATTTTATCTTCTCTTTTTAAAATAGGAAAGAGAGAAGAAAAAAAAGTAACGGTAAAGTGGTCTTCTTCTTATAAAAGTGGCGCATAGTGGTGAAAACTCATGGTGCACGGATCATTACCCTTATTTAAATTGAAAGATTTAATTTAGAGTAACATATAATTAAAGTAAAGTTTTAATTTATTTATTTAAATCAAGTGAATAAATTTTTTAAATAAAAATCATTTTTGTAACTGATATAATTATGATATATTCGTTAATTTTGCAAGATTAATATATAAAAAACAATTATATTAAAAGAATAAATTGAATCAAGAGCAATGTCATAAATATCGACGATATTTTTAAATTTATCAATAAAATACCAATTGTCATTAATATCTCCAGATTTATAGATACTACAGTAAATTTTCAATACATTTTTAATAAAATCGTAATAAAAATATCATAAATAGTAATATTTTGAAAATATTCCAATAAATTTCCATTAAATTTTGATAAATTATTTATTAATAATTTCATTTATTATGTTTTTAGTAAAAAAATTAATTTTTTTTAATAAAATTTAAAACTATTCAAATATTGTCAATATTTACAGAAGCTGTTACTTTCATAAATATTATGATAGATTTCCGACGTACGCTGCCTTTATTAGCTTGGCCACCGTTCATAACGCGGTACTATGTTGACGTGCTTAATGACACGTGTTCAACAACTATTGGTGATTTCGTACGTGATAGAGTTCTAATATCCATGAAGGAGCACTTGGGTAACTATCAGATTCTATTGCAAGAAAATCCTCCCTACCACAAAATAATTGTGGATGCGCGTTACTCAATTTATAAAATTAGAAAAATTCTAAAAAATTATTTCTTTACAATTTTAAATACTATGTGGTGTTGAAAATGTTAAAACCATTCTATTAAAAGTCAAATTTATCTCATTATTTGTTAGGTAAAATATTATAAATTGACAAAATTATCTCTTAGACAAAAATAAAAAAAATATAGCTATATTTTAAAAATAAAACCTTTAATGGATACAATAGTAATTTCCATCTCTACACAAGTAGTATACTATGTTCTTATTAATTTTATCTGGTTTTGAGTTATAATCCTTCCGTCCCATTTTACTTGTCTCATTTGAAACATTTGTATTTTTAAGAAACTCTCTATATAAGATTAGCATTTTATATGATCTCATTCATTTTCAACACACTTTATACTACTCCAATATAAATAAAACAACTATTTCTTTACAATTTCAAAATCCATATGAGACAACTAAATTGCGATAGAGAGAGTATGTTTTAATATAGTTTTTTAGGTTTTCGTAAATATTCATAGAATTTTTAAAATAGTTTACGTTCATTTCTCACCCTTCTTTTGTAGACTAATTTATATTATGATTTAACTTCAATTTCAATAATTCACTAGAACTTAGAATAACTCATCCAACTACCTAATATACTGATTGTATGGTGGATCTCATTTTCTTACATTAACTTGAACAGGTCCATACTTCTTCTTCCATGTAGCTCGATTAATTTGAACTTTTAAAAATAGACTTAGAGATCTCATAATTGATACTTTCTATATTTATCTGATATACGGGATTTGTAGATTATTTCATATATTTTTAAAATTAATTTCAGTTTAAGATTAAGATATTTATATATTTTTAAAAAAAAAATAGTACATGTCTGATGAAAAGATGGTCCGAATTTATCTTTATACATCTTTGAAAGGCATTTTTACCGTTTGTCTTTTTGTAATTATTCAACTCCCTCTACCAAACATGTTAAATTTTCTATTGTTTGAATGGACGTTTTCTATTTTCCACACACAAAACATGTTATGAAAAAGATGGGAACATGATAGAAAAGAATAGAAAGAATGTAATGCTTCATGCAGTGGACCATTTGAAATTTCTATCAAAATATAATATTTTTAAGTTGGATCAATAAAAACATAGTATTTTAAACTATTTAAGTTTTGATAACTTCAGTTATTGGTCTTATCTCTAAATTTTGTACCTACTGTGAGGCTTATTTTAGTCTATATCATAGGTTCTATGAAAAATATTATGCATAAAAAATGGTCAAGAAAAGTATATTTTTAATAAATGAAGCAACATTTTTAAACTACCTAAGTTTTTATAATTTTATATCATTATATTAATTTTAAGATTTGCATTTTTTATTTTTTTTTCCCCATTTTATATTGAAGGTGAGACTAATCCCAAGAGCATGTGTAAACCTCTCCATCTACACACTGATTTAGTCGATGAGGAGTAAGAGAGTGGCTTGGAAGAATTGAGAATGAATCGAACTCAACACCTTACTTCAGAACGCAAGTGTTTTGATCACGAAGCCAAATCTTCTAGATTATTTTTATGCATGAAGAAATACTCCGATTGGATCAAGAAAGACATCTTTTTAAGTTATTAAAATTTTATTTATTTTAAATTGTTACTTTAATTCTTAAATTTTTACACCAGGTGGAAGAGCCCAATTTAAACTCATATGATAAGCATGTGTCAATATAAGTATATACCTAAGTTTTGAATAAGGAAAAATAATTACTTTAAATAGATTAGCAAAGTCATCTTTAAATGCTATCAACATTCGATCACTTTAATTATTATTTTTAATTCTTAAACATTTTAATCCTCCAACACCAAACATATGATCACAGAGTTCTTACATGAAAGAGTTGGACAATCAAGATTAAGTTACAGTTAGTGAGATTCGCTGATGAGATTTTTCTGTAAATGTATTATGGATCTTATATGTTTAAGTGTATTGAATAGGTGATTATATTGATATTAAGCATGTACAATTTCATCATCAATAGATTACACTAGCTATGTAATTTTGACATTTTAAATTTCAAGAAAATGAGTGACAGGTAAAAAAAAAGGGTAGGTAGAGGTCTTACTATCACTTTTACAGTAACTTTTAATATTTTGTTGGTTTAAAAATATATTCTAGAGGACAAAATTTGTTGGGCCAAGCTTCCAGTCTAAAAAATTAGCTTGATAAATGGAGTTGTCCAGCCTCGTATCCGTTTTCCCAACTGATGTGGGACTTGTTTGGAAGAGGTAGGATAAAATCAGAACTTTTGACATAGTAATTTTATTCCAATGGTACATTGTAAAATTTCAATGAACACGTGAAATTGATGAGTCTCACTGTTGATTAATATTTCACACACCCCCACTAATGGAAATTCTGAATTTTGTCATTGGTAGGTGTGGAGATGCTATTTTTTATTTATTTATACCCCCTCTTCTCTTCTCACTCAAATCATGCAATGCAATTCGAAATGAGAACTAAGTGCTTCGGTTCTTCTTCTTCTTCTCAGCATCCTTGCTTGGTGCCCTCGCACAGCAATGCGGGTGGCAGGCGGGGGGAGCTTTGTGCCCGGGAGGGCTGTGTTGCAGCTCTTCCGGCTACTGTGGCACCACCGATCCGTGGTGCGGCGACGGTTGCCAAAGTCAATGCGGCGGTGGTACACCACCCACCCCACCACCACCCCCTACACCTCCCACCCCACCTACACCTCCCGGTCCCGTATCGTCACTTTTGTCTCGGCAACAATTTGAGGACTTGCTCAAACATCGTAACGACGCGGCTTGCCCTGCTCGTGGCTTCTACACTTATGATGCTTTCACGGCGGCGGCGAATTACTTCAGTGAATTTGCAGCGTCCGGTGACAAGGAAACACGTATAAGGGAGATTGCAGCTTTCTTGGCTCAGACCTCCCATGAGACAACTGGTGCGTGCGTAACACTGGTTTCTACTTATTCACTCTCCTTGTTTCTTTTACTCTTTATCCTTTCAAGTTTTCCACTGTAACAACCAGTTAGGAAACGGGAAGTTGCAGGTTAGAGCGTCTATAGTGTAACTTTGGTGTGGTCTATAGGTAGTGAGTCCTCTCGTAGAGATTTTAGTAGGATTATTTTTGAGTTTTCCACATTTAAATTCAAAAAAAAAAATTCTAATTACTTTGTTAAAAATGTATGCGTTGATTTATTTATTTATTTTGTTAAATTAGGTTGTAATTGATGGATGGTTTGATTGACACAGGTGGGTGGCCAACGGCACCAGATGGCCCATACGCTTGGGGATACTGCTTTTTGGAGGAAGTCAACCCTGCATCAGATTATTGTGATCCAAGTCAATATAAATGCGCACAAGGGAAGAGGTACTATGGACGAGGACCCATCCAACTCTCATGGTAAGTGAATGTCAATCAGTAGAATGATCAATGGTCGAGATCATCTCTCACCTTGGCTGAATGGTTACAGGAACTACAACTATGCGCAAGCAGGAGAAGCCCTAGGGTTGGACCTTCTCAACAACCCCGATTTGGTCTCCCAGGATCCAGTCATTTCCTTCAAGACAGCCATCTGGTTTTGGATGACACAGCAGCCACCAAAACCATCGTGCCACGACGTCATCACCGGCAAATGGACGCCATCACAAGCTGACCTGAATGCCAATCGGCTGCCCGGATATGGTGTCATTACCAACATTATTAATGGAGGAATAGAATGCGGTTCTGGCGTAAACTCTTATGTCCAGAACCGCATAGGTTTTTATGAGGCCTTCTGTCAGAAGCTGGGAGTGGACACCGGTGATAACCTCGATTGCTACCGGCAGACTCCGTTTGGTAGTTCCAGTTCAGCAACCTGGAGTATATTGAAATAAGATGGCAGACGCGTTTGCCCAGTTAATCTAATCTATGTCTGGACTTCTTTGAAATAGAGTGGTAGCCACTCTTTATCCATGTAGTTTCTCAGTTGTATCAATTATGAATAAATCTTTCCAGACAATCCATGTAGTTTCTCAGTGGAGTGGTAGCCACTCCTTATCCATGTAGTTTCTCAGTTGTATCAAGTATCAACTATGAATAAATCTTTCCAGACAATCCACAGCCCAACTTGCTATATATGGTTTTTTTTTCTCTAAAGATTGGTAAGCAACTCATTCAATGAATGGATGGAAGACCTGAACAAATACAGAAAATCAACGTACGGCCCACGCGAGGCAAAAACAACCCAATTAAGATTGGGAAAAGATTTTATTAGTTACTTTTATATATATATATATATATATTGTACATAGGTTTCTATTTTGGACAGAAGGTGGTCCACATTTTTATCTTTTTGGACAGTATTGATAAATATTGAATAGCTATCTTTATCTTTATCTTTATCTTTAAATCTCCACCACACAATGCATTTAATCTGATAAGAAGGAAAGTTTTCTTTTTTTGTTTTGGCATACAATAAACATGTTCTGAAGATGACCGATGCCGTTTGCTTTTCAGCATTTACGTGGATTTTGCTGGATTTCCTGCAATTCAGTTCATCTCTTAAAAAGCGCACTGTCATAACATTCTGTCTCGTTGATTCTTTATTAAAAAAATATTTAAATTGCTTTTATTGCATTCTATTTAAATAGGTTTTAATAAAAAATAATGAGAGAAGTTATTTTTAGATGGTCAATAGAAGTTCATTTTTAAAAGATCAAAATTCAACTTAAATATGTCCTTTTAAAGTTAATTTGATGCATTCTAATTATTAAATAAAAAAATAAAGATATTTATGTACTGGCTTATTAAAAAATAAAATTTAATATAATTTAGTAGACCTCATTTTTGAAAATTCAATAAAATTTATAATAATCCATTCAACTACCAAGTTTCCTCATTATAAAATGGGTCTCATTTTCTTACATTCAGACATTCAGCGTTGAAAATCCCATACTACTCACATTACCAAATATGGAAGATTTAACCATATACTGATGCAGCACGGGTATGATTTGAAAATCAGAATCTCGTCCAAACCGGAAACCCAATTAGAAAATCAAAGAGATCTCGGAAATTTCTTTTTCGATATTTGTAAGATTAGATTTCATTAGGTTTTTTTCTTTATTTATCTTTTTATTTTCGTTTTTAATTAGTTTTTATTTTTAGAATTAGAGTTAAATTAGTAATTGGGTTTGTTTTGCATATTTATTAGAGGATGTATTGTAGGGATATCTTTGAAATAATGAATTAAGAAAATTGAGATTTTCTGTGTCTCTTCTCCCGTCTCTCCTGGGGTGGACTCCCACGTCCCTCTCTCCTCTTCTTCTATCTATGTTTGCCTCTGAAACATAGAGAGACGGATGTCTCTCCTCTCCTCTCCTTCTCTTCTCGTTCTCTTCTCTCTTCTACTTCTTTTTTCTTTCTTTCCTCTGCTCTGACACCACTTGAGGTAACATGGAGTCCACGTTAAATTGGAGATTAAAAGTAAAGTAGAATTCATCATTTGATGCCCTAACGTCTCATCCTTCTTGGCTAGATATTGAAACATGTATCATGTTAAAAGAAAAACATGTGTTATAATTATTTTTTACGTTAATTTAGCTTGTGATTGGATAATAATTGTATTGTAATTCTTCTATGTTCCAGGTGCCAGCGGGTGGCCAGGCGCACCAGATGGAAAATATGCTTGGGGATACTACTTTAAGGAGCAGCCCTCAGATATACCTAATTGTAGGCCAAGTTCTGTAACGCCCTGCCCTTTTTCACCCATTTTCTAAAAATCAGAATCTATTTTTTTTTTTTTTTTTAAATAGAAGAGTGAGAGAGGGCGCGGACGCCACGACGCGAGTTAAGTCCGAGCTTCTAAAGCCCGGCCCTTAACTGGCCAACCCCACGCGTGCGCGGAGCTAAGTCAACAAGAACAGTTCACGCGTAGGAAGTAAGCTCGCGGCTTATAATTATTGCGGAACATGATAATAGAGTCTATCCTACCGGTTTTTAGATAGAAGGGAAGATACAACATTGAATTACCAAAATGCCCCTATGTTCATATTTATATCACAAAATGTAATCGTCCATAAATAACGTCCAAACCATCGTAAGAAATGTAAACTTATATAACCTGACAAGCTAAGTTACTTTAAAATTACATCTCCAAAATGTAAACGTAAATAAACTAAGACTGCGCTGCCCAAGCTCCTAAGCTTGGCTCCTGTCATGTTCACCGCTTCCGCCATCCCCTGCGTCATCAGCTAGGGTAGAAGTAGGGCGTTAGTCAACGCCCAGTAGGACTCCGAGTAGGGCTAGCACATGGATTAGTGATAATACACATACCGATAAAATAACATATAACAAAATAAGCATGTGATGAATGCTATGCCATGGGTGCCTATGTCATGTGTCCCACCCATCATCCGTATGATCATACAATGTACTGTCCCCATGTTTGTTTCTCGGTCACCCCGACGGAGCATGGACTCCGGTTATCGAACTATCCCCATGTTTGATTCTCGGTCGCCCCGACGGAGCATGGACTCCGGTTATAGCCCCTCAACTATCCCCATGTTTGCTTCTCAGTCGCCCTGATGGAGCATGGACTCCGGTTTGTTTATTTTTTTTCCGCCCATGCCATGCATGAGATGTAGTGCATTATGCTATGTAATATATATGTAGTCCATATACTTAACATATCATACATAGCCATATAATGCATAATATTAAAATATAATCCATATGATTCATAACTTAAAACTCATCATAAGATAAATCAAAATCATAAATCCATCATAAGCCAAATCAAAATAATTTAAAATACCATCACATATCCATCGCTTACAAAAAGGTAGGAATCCTACCGAATACCGTGTAGCGTTCCGTTCCGTTTTCCGTTCGATAATCCGGTCGTCGATCGCGTACCGTTTGCGACGTCCGATATCTTATTACATTTACCGAATTAGTCCATACGTTATCCATGATTAAGTTCATAATTGATCCATCTATTTAGACCCATTAATGGCCATTTAAATACTCTAATTTGCGAACCTAAACGCAGCAACTATCCGTTCCAATTAATCATTCATAATATCCTTTCAATATATCCAATTCCATGTTCAATCCACATAGGGTTCGACCATGGAACCCATGGTTTTTCAATGTGGCACTTATTTACCGTTTTGCCATTCCTCTCCCATGGTTCAATCATCCATCCATTTATGTACGTTCTAAGTCCAACAATTTATTCATACTTAGATCCATTTAATAATGGCCTAATATCATAAAATCAGCCACCTATTATTTAATTTTTAAGAAACATTTAATCCCATATGTCCTTTCACATTTGGCCCTAAAGGTGGCCCACAAAGAGATCATGGGTTCGGCCATACACCATGGCCGAACCCATGGTACCCTATCTTCATTTTTTTGGGTCCATATTTTACTCCCTTTAATCCAATCTCCAATGAATTTAAATTATCCATTCAAGTCCCCATTTTCATCCCATTTAAAACCTCACATATCATTTTTATAAATCCATTAAAATCTAGCATTCTTCTACATCATTTTCCATTTATTAAAACCACTAATCACCACCCTAGGGTTCACCTTCATGGATGCCATTTTCAAAGACTCATGTTTTGTCCCAAAAATAATCCATTTTAAAATCACTAACCTTCATTCATTTTGGCCCTTTAAAAACTTATATCATATACTTTGTAATCCATTTAAAACTATCATTTTCTCCATCATCTTCTATCTCTTCACTCTCATTAAAATAATTAATCATCACTATAGGGTTCGGCCATGTACCATGGCCGAACCCATGGTTCATGGTTTATCTCCTCCATGCTATTTTAGAAGCCATAATAATCATGTGCATTTCCCATGATTTTCTCATCTTAACAATCCTTTAAAATCACCCATTATTCACCATGGGGTTCGGCCATGCTAGATGGCCGAACCCTATGGTCATCCATCCATTCCATTCTATGCATTTAAATCCTATTTAAAATCAACTATTTAAATCACTTGAAAACTAATTATCATAAATCATTCTCCACCATTTTAAACCTTCAAACCTTAATTAAAAATCATCCACATTTACCATGGGGTTCGGCCATGCTACATGGCCAAACCCTATGGCCCATTAAACCATAAAAATCCCATTTTCCTATGCTTAATAAAGACTTAAAAAAATTCCATTCTTCCACTTCATCACTTTCTTAATCCATTCCTCCATTTTTTTTTTATCCATTTCTTATCCATCCATTGGATGGATTTTTAAATTCAAAGCCTATGATGGTTTGGCCACCATCCAATCCAAGGAAATGGATTCCAAAACTTAAAACCCTAAAAATTAAATTTCTTGTTTAGAACATACTTACGATCCGACGACTCCTCCGGTCTTTGTCGGTCCCGTCGACTTCCTCGGCCTCCTCTCTTCTTCCTCTCCTTGTTTGATTGGCTAGATGCGCTTGATCAATGGTGGGACATGCTTGGATCGGCTAAAATAGTGTTAGGTTGAGAGGGAAAGAGTATGGAGATGAGGGAGAAATCTTCAAGGATCTTGATCTTGGGGTGGCCCAAGACTTATCCTCTCCTTCTCTTTTCTTCTTCTTTCTTTCTAAGTTTTTTCTTCTCTTTTCCTTTGCAAGGTGGGGGAAGATTTTTCTTGTGTGTGTGGAGGGCTAGAGTGAAATGGGTAGTTTGAAATGAGATGGAGATGGTTGGAGTGGCCTTTACTCAACATTAATTTCCCCACCCACCAAGCATGGGCTAGCTTGACTTTGGTGGTGGTGGTTGAGACCCAACCACCAAGCATCGCTCCCATGTCCTCTTTGACTTGTTTATGTTGACCCTAATTAATCAACTAATTAATTAAGTTAAGCCCTCACTTAGGTTAATTAATTTCCATCCAATTTAATTCCATTAAATTATCTATCAAATAAATCCACCCATGGTTGACCAAGTCAACCATGGTGGACGGCCCCCACCTACACCTACCCCACCCGCCACCTCATTTGATGAGGTGGAGGTGGGCCCCACTTGGCCATGTTATTTTAATTCCATTGATTTTAACTTAGGTAATTTTACAATAATTTTAATCAATTTAATTTACCTTAATCCACCTTAGTCTTCTTAAATTTATCTCAACCATGATGGTTGGTCCCACTTTTTCCGTGGTCCACACGCTACCTCAATTGGTGAGGTGGAGGTGGGCCCCATTTGGTCATACCATTTCATTTCATTACTAACTTAGGGGTTTTAATTCCAAATTACCCTTTTTAAATTAATTGGCCCACCATTGGGCCCACAGCCCAACCAATTATTTTCTACCCCTTTACCTTAGGGTTTGGACCAATTTTTGATCCATTGGGTCCCACATGGTGATCGGGCCCACTTTGACTCAAATTGACTATCTTTGACCCGATTACTTCTCATTGACCCATTGAATGGATTTCATCTAATTTGTGGCCCAATTGGGCCATTCTTGGACCCTTGTCCCAAAGTTGATCCATTTGGCATTTTCATCAAATTAAATTTCAAATTAAAATAATTAAATGTCCAATATATATATTACAAGTTCTGAGTGGCCATGCGCACCTAGGAAGTCTTACAATCCACGAGGACCCTTCCAAATTAGTTGGTATGTGAATCAATTATCCAAATTCCAGAGTCCAGACCAGTCGAGACCATCTCGACTCCAACATGCTTGACTTTGATTCTGACTCAATGGTTATAGGAATTACGTCTATGGGCCAGCAGGAGAAGCCATAGGGGAGGACCTTCTCAACCACCCGGAATTGGTTTCTAACGATCCAGTCATTTCATTCAAGACGGCCATCTGGGTTTGGACGAGACGACAGCCGCCGCTACCATCCTGTGACAATGTCGTGACCGGCATATGGACACCATCAGAAGCCGATCTAGCTGCCGGTCGGCTTCCTGGATATGGCGTCACTACCAACATTATCAATGGAGCGGATGAATGCGGGAAAGGTGTAAATGATCCGGGTGTGGACCGCATCGGCTTCTATAAGACCTTCTGTGAGAAGCTAGGTGTGGACACTGGTGATAACCTGGATTGCTACCACCAGACACCGTTTAATCCTTACTACATTTCAGCTATCTAGAGTCCACTGAGATGAAATGCCAGACGCGTTTGGCTACTTAGTTTAATCCATGTACTATGCCCTACTTCGTTGTCCATCTTTCTCATTTCTATGTTCATCAAACTACGAGTAAATCTATTCAGACTAGTTCGTTCATGCTTTGATTTTTATTTGAGAATTATTTTTCCATACGTGTGAATGAAATAGAAAAGTGACGGCAGGGGGTAGGATCAGGATTTAAGATGGACGGGTATGGTTGGCTGGGTTAATGGATTAAAAATAAATGGGGATTAATAGGATTGATTGGTAAATGGAATTAACGGGTTCTGATGGGATTAAATAAGGGAGGAAGGTGATTATAATTGGAGAATGTAATGGGTGATTTTAATGGATAATGGGCTTAAAGATTGGATGCTTGGACTTCAAAGATTTAACAACGGGACGGTGGGTACGGGTGGGATATGGGCATATGACTCAGAATGGTCATGAGGTTTAATGAAATTAGTAAATGGAAAGAGCCTAATGTAGCACGGGTGTGGATCTAAAAATCAGAATCGAATCGAAGAGATCTAGGAAATTTTTAGTTTTATTTATTTCCCTTGTAAGATTAGGTTTATTTCTAATTTTATTTACTATTTTCATTTTTATTTTTATTGCTATTTTTAGTTTTGTTGCCCATCTCCCTTCACCCTGTTACATCGCCTGTAAGGACCTCTGTTAACCCTTGCTACTGCCTCTCGCCTTTGTCCATTGAACAATCTTCATCTTCCATCACCCAACCATCCACACTCCCAGATCTACCTTTGTTGTTTTCTATTCCTATTGATCCATCTCATTTATTTCATTGCCATTACCCATACCATATCCTACCATTATTTTCCCACCAACATAGCAAGACCTATTAACGCCTCCAACAACTCTTCCCACCGTCCCCAAGCTTGCCTTTTAATTTCAATGCCTCCATTAATACCCACTTTTTACTCCTTTGACTCGAGTTGACTGAGCCCGTTAAACTCATTCATCATTCCCATTTTCTACCTATCTACTCATTTAATTGATCCGTTTACCCATTTAACCGAGCCTAAACCGAGTCAATCATCCACACTCAACTCGTTTCTGCTACACTCTACCTCAGGGACGGTCAATGTTGGGCTCTTGAGGAGGCCTGAAAGTGGGGTGGTGGTGCTCGGTTCTGATATAAGATGGGGATTGGGCGAACAATGCTGTAACGGTGGTGGGCTGTTTGGGAGAGAGAGGGCCGTTGGATCTGAGAGCTGGGTCGAAGAAGGGTGTTGAACAGATCTGGGGTGAAGTGGAGGTCGGAGATGGAGGCGTCAGCTTGACGTGTGAGATGAAGATCCACCGGGGATTGAGAAGAGGAATTATGAGTCTACCCGTGATAGAGAGAAGTTTGGAAAAGTTCCATTTTTTTTTTTTTTAAATTCATAATGATCTAATCTTTAGATTCTCTAATTGGGGTTTTATAGAAAAACCCAAAACTAAAATAAGAAAAAAAGTAAAAAAACGAAAATAGAAAATTAAAAAATAGAAATTATCTTAAATAATCTCAATCTTGCAATTAGGGAAATAAAAATAAAATAAATTTAGAAATTGCTTGATTTCTTCAATTCTTGTCGGGTTTTTTTATTCGATCAAGATTTCAATTCTGAGTTGATTCTATGCCGAATCTCGTTCTACATCAAAAAGCAGTAAAACAATCTATCATCTAACTACAAAATTGACACCAAAATTTACATGGAAAACCCTTCATATTTCACGGTAAGAAATGCGATGATTACAAATAACTCTCTCTTAAACAAGAGATGATAATAACATTAAGAGTGTACTCTAGGATAACACAATAATAGAACAATCCCACGGAAGTGATAGTGTCGATATCTCTTCCAAAATCACATTTGGAGATGTTTACCACCCAACTTTCTCTTATATGCACAACATGATTGTTTACCACTCTAAGTGAGGCTCTTTTTCTCTCTCTAAGTGTCTACAGGCTTGGATGCTGAATGACCGGAATGATGAAATGAGGAGAGGAGTGTGGTTTGTATAGGCTTAGAAGACGTGTGAATAACAAGGTCATAATGAGCTCTTATGAACTCATGTAAAATTGGACGAATTTTGCAATTAATTTTAGGATTTGATTCAAAAATCAATTTTAAAAATTCTAAAATTCTATATTTTCTTGAGTGATCGTGCATAGTATTAATTTTGCCGAAGGAAGTCTTGGCCTTATTTATTTATTCCGTCGAGAATTAGAGATTTTAGCTCCTCTTTAAAGTCTCATTTGTCGTCAATTTGGGTGGGTTATTAAGATGCGTATTTCATTGAGGTTGGTCTGAAGATGTTCCGAGGCGTTGAAGTTCTTTGAATCTAGGTTCTCTCATAATTCTATCAAATTATTGAAACGGGTCTTGCAATTTTTTTCTTTCTACATTGAAGATATAAGTAGGTGTTAAAATCGATCCTACCCTTCATCATTTTTATTTTCAGGCCTTAATTCATCTAAAGGTGAAAGATGTGAAGATTTTGTTCAAAGCACAATCAGGTCCAACGTGTAGTGGCCTGATTTTTAGTTAAACACATCTATCAAGAACCAAAATGAGTGGCTGAAAATGAATGGGAATCAAGTTTAGGTGTATGTAGGTTGGCATGGATATGCTTACACGTATGAGCAAATTTGAAGATTGGTTTGGACTGAATTTTTTACACGTGTCAAAAGGTAGAAAGGATACCCATTAATTCATATTAGAAGTTTGGAATATGAAAGCCTGATCTTGTAGAGTGAAAGCCGTGTACAGCAAATAATTAAAAGAGGAAGGACTATTTAAAAGCATATCACTGATTGGAAAGAGTCGGCTGGAATTTTGTGGGTCTCGATGGTTGCTAAATGGGAGCACTTACATACATCCAGATTTCCTGCATCTACACATCCGAAATTGAATTTTCAGATGAAATTACGATTTTACCCCTGCGTTTCCATTCATTCGAATGAATACCTAGTTCATTTTGACATTTATTCGAATGAATGATTCATTCGAATGAATGCCCAAGTGTAATTTCAATTCATTTGAATGAATGGATCATTTGAATGAATGACACCCATTCGAAGCCATTCATTCGAATGATTTAAATAATAAAATTTATTTTAAAACTTTACACTTATTTTTTAAACACTGTGTATTTTCAAAATTTCTCAAATTAAATATCTAAACTAATTACGATAACCTCATAAAAATACTTTAAGACTTCAAAGTCTTTTGACACTCCTAAATATTTAAAACACCTTATTTTGCAAATAAGGGTATCCTTAGGGTGTGCCGAAAACACATTTAGGAGTGTCAAAAGACCTTGAAGTTTTAAGGTATTTTTATCAGGTTATTTTAATTAGTCTAGATATTCAATTTGAGAAATTTTGGAAATACACCGTGCTTAAAAAATAACGGTCTATGTTTTAAAATATAGACAGCTATTTTTAAGCACTATGTATTTTCAAAATTTCTCAAATTGAATATTTAGACTAATTAAAATAACATGATAAAAATACCTTAAGACTTTAAGGTCTTTTGACACTCCTAAATGTGTTTTCGGCATACCCTATGGATATCCTTATTTGCAAAATACTGTGTTTTAAATATTTAAGAGTGTCAAAAGACTTTGAAGTGTTAAAGTATTTTTATCAGGTTATCATAATTAGTCTGCATATTTAATTTGAGAAATTTTGGAAATACACAGTGTTTAAAAAATAAGTGTAAAGTTTTAAAATAAATTTTATTATTTAAATCATTCGAATGAATGGGCTGAGCAGTAACACGGAATACTGCTCAGCCCATTCAGCCCATTCATTCGAATGAATTGAAATTACACTTGGGCATTCATTCGAATGAATGCTAAAATGAACTAGGCATTCATTCGAATGAATGGAAACGCGAGGGTAAAATCGTAATTTCACCCAAAAAATCTTATTTCGGGTGTATAGAGGCAGGAAATCCGGGTGTGTGTAAGTGCTCCCTTGCTAAATAACCTCACCAATCCTGTTAGGTAATGGTTTTTAATTTTATTTTATTTCTTTTTGTGAATGTCATGGAACAAATTATTTTTAGAATTTTTCAAGAAAAAGTAGAATCCTGTTAGGATCGGTGGGACTTGACCTTTTCAATTTAAGGTTCTTTTTAAGAGCATTTTATTTTAGATTTGAAAAATGCAAGTGCAAATCCCGCTAAAACCTAAGGCTTGAATTGAAAAATTCTAATTTAATGGACGTCGTAATTTTTCTAATTAGAATTTTAATAAATGCTAAATTTGAATTTATATTTAATAATTTTAGAGGATTTCATAGTGTAGGCCATAATTTTATTTTTAAATGGGATAACATACCGCCTTAGATATATATATATTTTTTAATGAGTGGGTTAGATTAATCATTTAGAAAGAAGTCCAAAAATGAAAAAAAAAAAAAAAAAGAATAAGCCCATATCCCGGGCTAGGTGGAAAGATCGATCCATCCAACAAGAGGAACCAAAGAACAGAGCCCAATAATAGAAAAAAGGCAATCCCACACCCTGGGACAGGGAGGTAGAAGAAGAGACAAGAGACCAGTCCCGTCAGTGGTGAAGAAATTGATTCACAGAAACAAAGATTCCAAAATTAGTACATGAGGACAGGTAAGAGGGGAAGTTAACTGCCAATGACCCATTGCAGCTGGTAAAAACTATGTTCCTGGAGCTGCATCTAGATGTAATAGCCTTGATAGCAAGGTGGTGACAACGATGGGACCAAACATTCCTAGCAGAGGAGTTAAAAACACTAGCAATCTCGCCACAAAGCTGAATGCGAAGTAGAGGAGGGCCGATGGGAAGGATGGAGAGCAACGCACATGAAACTAGCAAAAACTAGAGAGCTGGGATCAACACCCCCCCAGAATTAGGATCTGGAGGTAGAGGAGGGATGTCAATAGCAGGCGGCATATCCCAAATAGCAGCAAAGTCATTCCTCATGTGTTGAAAATTAGAGTTTGACAACAGGAAGAAGAGGCGTTGGTTAATGTCAATGAGAATGTTTCTCTGCAGGCGCTCAACAGTGTTAAAAGTGTTCTTGAAAATCCTCGCATTTCGTTCATGCCAAAGATGCCAAATTAAGGCCGGGAGAGCAAGGTGGGCATCAAGCATCTCAAGCCGACCATTCTGATTCTGAACCAGCATAAGAGAATCTGTCACAATGTTTCTAGAATGATGTTGGAAATGGAATTTTTCTAGCAAAGAATGCCAGACATTGATGGAGAAGCAGCATTGCAACAAATACTGGTGAGAATCTTCCTCCAAGCTGCAAAGAATACAGGTTCTATCAGTAATAATGCCCAGGTTGTGCAGCAGGAACTTGGTCTTGAGGCCAGAATTGAAGAGAAACCAAGCAATAGTAGAGTGTCGATTGAGACAACAAGGGAACCAAATCGAGTGCACCCACTCAGGTTCATCCAGAGAGCTGTAGGTGGCCAGAATTTCAGAGCTGATGGAGAAATTTCCATTTTCATCGGCAGCCCAATAAATGTCATCATCAATAGGAGAGAGAGGTAGAGAAACACTAGAGACCAAATTCCATATTGTGGCTAACATTGGTGATTGAGGATCCGGGAGTGCCCAATTAGCTAATGAAAGTTCTCGCCAAGATATCCTTGCCGAGCCCAAGATCATAGATTGGTCTACCCCCAAAGTGCTCAAAGAGAATGAATCCAGGCCTAATCCAAAGATCAAACCAGAAACTGGTGCAGTCCCCATTGCCAATCACATAGACAGTATGAGTCTTGACAAGGTTGCGAACAGAGAGGATCGAACGCCAAGCCCAAGAAGAATCATGCTTTGTTTGACCCGCCAAATGGAGGAGTTTTTCAAATACTTATGCTTGATCGATTGAAGCCACAAAGAGTCCTTGTTTATAACAATGTTCCAAAATTGCTTCATTAGACAAGCCTCATTGATAGTCGTGATACTTCACAGACCAAGCCCACCTTTGATCTTCGGACGACAAATTCTATGCCAAGCAATGGTATGCAGCTTTCTAGAATTAGTGGAACCCCATAAAAAATTCCTCATAATCTTTTCAATCTCGACAATGCAAGTCTTGGAAGGAGAAAAACATTCGCCCAGTAGTCGTGCTCCCTTAAATACTTGTCTCAATTCCATTGTAAAATATGTAAATAATTCATTATTATTATTATTATTTTATTCTTTTATTTATTCATAAAAATCCTTAAAATGATGGAACTAGGTTAGAAATATTTTATTTGTTTCATAACTTTGCATTTTAAATTAGATTGAGATTATTTAAATTCACTTTACCATTTTAATCAATTTTAAAATCAATGGTTTGTATGATAAAATTAGATCTCGTATTTTGTTAAATTCCAAAGTTAGATAATTAATTAAGTATTGGATATCTAAATCTAGAATTTTGCTAAGTTCAGATTAGAACTCCATATTTCAGAAAATTTATCATGCTTAAATCCCAAAATTTTATTTTCTTAAATCACGTTAATTTAATGGTACCATTTTTTTTCCATACATATATTTTGTTGATTTTCCTTGAGTACGATCTCGGACTCATTCACTACACTATTAACTAGTTTGTGCGCTTGCAAGTTAAATTTAAAACACAACAATGATGGCCAGTTCATATCTAATGGCTGAAAATCGCTCCACCAGCATGCCCTCTGGAACACATCCCTTGCTCTTAGAGTTGAGGAACAATTGAGCAAATTGATGCCTTTCGAGGCTTCATCACCATCAACCTCATCTTCTTTCACCGATCCAACGTTGGACATTTTGTTTGATCGTTTCAGTGGACTCAAATATTTCAACGATCGTGTTGAAGATTTTCTCCGGGCCCCACTCACCCAACAAGCTTAGCCCACCATTGGCACGATAAATGTGTCGACGAAATGATGGATGGATCACTTCCAAATGTTGGATGTGTTAAGCACTGCTAGGGACATCTTTATACAAATGAAGGAACATACATTTGCTGATAAAGTTGATGCTTACAGTTCTTGGAGGAAGAAGAAGAGGAAAGAGGGAGAAAATTGACTCAAAACATTGAAGGAAATTGAAAGAAACTGCACATCATGTCCTTTCTTCTCAAAGGTGAAGTGAGAACATCTAGGAGACATAACCGGTGTAGTAAGAGAAGTAAGGTCCTTCACCATATCCATCTTCGAATTTCTGCTGTCTTTCATGGGAAATGCTTTTTTTTTAAATGGTTCATAGAAAGAATAAGAAAACAAGTTAAATAGAAAAAAAAGAGTCAAAGTTGAGAGAAAAACTCCCGCTGCAACAAAAGAGAACTAAAGAAGATTATGATAAATATGCAAATGTTATTTTACGAATGTAGTTATGACTCTATATATGGGTTTTGGATGAATATGCAAATTTTGTTTCAAGTGGGGCTTATATGTAATTTTTCTAATTTTTTATATTTGAGATGAGAGAGAGGAGCAAAATTTAATTGCTTTCCATTTTTTTTTTTTAATTTCAGCAGTCTTCTTGTTGAGTTGAATTTCATAGTTGATAAATCAAACAAAAGAGAGCCTCGGATTGGAATATATTTTCGAATGTAATTGTTGGCCAATCACCAATGACAATAACAAGGGCCGATTTTTATATTTTTTAATTTGTTGTTGGTGGAGCCGAATTTTCAACCCCGAGGGGAAATTATGTGTTGTAAATCGGTTTATTTGGGAAATTTATGATTATTTTTTTATGGAGTGTATATTGGATGATGAATATTTGTTAGTTTAATAAATCTATTTTTGAATAGATATGTAACGTCCCGACCTATGAACATGGCTTAGGGCACCAAGTCAAGTATTGATAACGCCAACTATCTTTATCTTTTATCTTAAATCTCCACCACACAATCCATTTGATCTATTTAATAAACATGTTCTGAAGATGACCCATGCGGTACGTGGATTTTGCCGGATTTCCTGCAATTCAATTCACCTCTTAAATTGTTATTGATCTCTTTATTAAAAAATATTTAAATATTTTTTATTACATTCAATTTAAATAAAAACTCAATGAGCAGAAGTATTTTAAGATGCTGAAAAGAAATCTAGATCCAACTTAAATCTGTCCTTTTTCAAGTTCATTTGACGTATTCTAACTGTTAAATCAAATTAAAGTATAAATTGTTAAATTACCACAGCTAAACTCTCGTAGATGTTATCATCCATTTTGTGGTGGTAAAACGAGCTTGTAAATATCATACTTGGTAAATGGGAAGACCACATGTATATTAGGGAGGTATTCTTCTTTTTAATATATGAGGATTTATATTTTAGTTTTTCAGTAAGAAATAATGTTTTCAATTAGTTTATGTACTTTTATTTTAAATATAAAATTTTAGATTAGATAATTAAAAATAACTAATAAACTTGATTCTTCACAAGTTTTTACCAGAAAAACCTCACTTGATTGTAAAGGTCACTCGTCTTCAAGTCAGACAACGAGGAATGAAAATGGATATATGAAATTCAACAATTCACTCTTAACAACGGAAAACTGAGTTATAAATTTCAGTGGAAATCAAATTTTCGATCTCATAAAAAAAATTAGCAGATATTTTAGTTGTATTGGCTATATCAGTCAAAATTCATGAATAGATGAAATCACAAAAAAAAAAAAAAATTAAAATTAAGCCAAAGTTTAAATATTTGATCAAAATTTAGACCAGTATCTGACAAATGTCAACCAATATAATTTTATTGAAAAATGATGTAAGCCAAGCTGCATTTGAGATTTTAAATCCGGAGTTTTACATCGAATCACGGATTTCGATGAAGATGAAGAAACTTGGTGTTCTCATGCTCAAGCACAATATGAGCTCGAATAACTGTTTTCGGACTTAAGTCAAATTCGAAAAACTTTCTAATAATTTAGTTTATACATGGAATTACAATTTAATACTATAATAAATTAAATTATAATTAAAGGGATAGAAACTCACCAATACAGAGAAAAAGCTGAAGCTTTGATAAAATCACTATAATAAAAAAATTATCTCTTTCTATTTTTTTTTTTTATCTCCTACTTGCTGTGTCATTCTCCCAACACCGTTCTTTTCTTGCTTTTTTTAAAAAAAAATTCTCTTTCCTATTGTTTTTCCATTCCCTGATGTAGCCTCCCAAGTCGAGCAACATCCACAAATGTTTCCATCTTGAATTTTTTCCAAAAGTCTTGGCCCACACGTACAGTGTGTGATCCTTTACCTAATTAATTTCTAAGTTAGGCATCATGGAATCCAATGGAAATTTTAAGAAATTGAAAGACTTTTGGTGACAATGGAGTCTGCGAATTCAGGTGGGGTCCATACGGGAATGATAAAGCTGATGATGTGAGTTTGGAAGGACAGATCTATTTATGCATGTATTTCGAATATGATGACAAACTGTTTATGAATTCAAGATTTTCACGTCATTTGCTTGACAGCTCTATTTATGTCTTAATTTCTTTACTTTTCTAGCACGTTTTGGTCTGTTTTTCTTGTAAACTCATTTAGTGGGATAAATCTTGAGAAGAAAACTGAAAACCAGATATTCTAGAAATCTTCTAGTATGATCCACAGATAAGAAATTTCATATTGAGAGAGAGAGAGAGAGACCGACCATTGGGTTTAGTCTATTAGTTTGGCAGAGGCTGCTAAGAATTTTTGAACGTTCCGCTATGTTAGCCTTTGATCAAGGACCTGAATGTGGATCATTGATGGGCTGGCTGGACTAGGCTGGCCAACGGGCCAAGTATTCTCCATGCCCGATCCAGTTAACTACCGAGCCTGATATTCAAGCCCAGATCCTGCTAGGGGTAAAAAAATCAGTTGATCGATATGGGCAACCTTTATGTCTATATTGGCAAATCGATGCATATCGACTGCAACAAGTCGACACGCATTCATCTGCATCCCAGCCGCAACGCACTGTTGCGTTGTTGTCAATACAGATCGGCGTTCATTTTTCCATTATGTTGCAGCTGATTTACAACGTAACGGTCACATTTTTTTTTACACGTGTTGCAGAGTAGAAACTCAATTACAAACACTTTAATCACTCAACTTCATCCATCCCTATGTAATTATTATCACCCAAAATCGATATTAGCCTTTTAGGACAAAAGGTTGTTTACGAAAAGCTGTCAATGTGGTGACCTTTACATTGTTATATTATTATTTATATTAAACGCATGTTTGTATATAATTATTTTTGTGAAAATGATTTTTAAGACTTTAGAAAAAATGAAATCAAATATTTTTATTACTCGCAGTTATCAATTTCTATCATTTAGTCCAAAAAAAGAATTTCACAATCATTCATCAATGATTTTCTCAATTGTTAGGTCAGTGAACTTGATCTCAGTTAATTTTAGATAATAATGACAAAGAATAATAATAACAACATAGAAATAGGTAATATTCAGCCTATATTTTATCTATAAATGATAACATTAAGGTGAAATTCACATGCTAGGTCTAGCCATCTCGGTTCATGGGACGGCGCTTGTTTGGGGAAGATATTGTAGTTCGTTAAGTTAGACCATGGCCTTGACTCATGTTGTTCATCGGGCATAGTATGGATTAGGTTGGGTATGGGTCATTAGGTTGGGTATGAGCCCGTTCAACATTAAGAAACTATCCATCAGAGTCACACGGACAACTAGTGTCGGTATAGTCATGGATAGGTTAATGGGTCTCTTCAATTAGTCATTCGAATCATGGATTGGTCATGGGTTGTAATCTGGTTAATCATGGGTCATGGATTACTGTAGACTTCTTTTTTTCATGACCGTGGAGCTTAAAATTTCCAAACAATCGATGACGAGGCGTTAATCTACAACCCAAAGTCAATAGGAAAGGCCCACTACGCAACCCATTTCTCCATTTTCCGCATAAAAACCATTTAAAAAGGTTATCTTCTTTGGCTTTTTTCTCTTGAGCCATCTACACGTTTAGGGCTAAGACAATAACGTAACATGGCAAGTGTTAGGCTGTAAACCCTAATGACGTCTTCGAAACAACCTTGACTAGTCAAACAAGTAGATTTCGTTGATTAGTCAAAATTAGCGGTGCTCTCACCATCTATTTATACCTGAACCCTCCTCTCTCATCTCACTCACTCACAACCTGAGTATCATCCTACAAGAGAAAAAAGAAATGAGAACTCAAGCCTTAGCATTCCTTTCTCTAGCCACCCTGTTTCTGGGTGCTTTTGCCCAGGTAGGCTCGCTCATCAGTCAGGACCAGTTTGAACAGATACTGAAACATCGCAATGAAGCAAGTTGCCCGGCCAAGGGCTTCTACACGTATGATGCTTTCGTAAATGCGGCGAATTCCTTCAGTGGGTTCGCATCCACCGGCGACACAAACACACGTAAAAAGGAGATCGCAGCTTTCTTAGGGCAAACCTCCCATGAAACAACCGGTGAGTGGACAGTACACTGTTATTCTGTTTACATATACTCTGCTTTGTGACTCTGTACGTTCTGCTTATACTTGAAGCCAAATTCTCAACCCAAAATTAAATTTAAGCTCAAAAGTCTCTTATAACCAATTATTCCATGGATCTAACTGAGTTTTTTAACAATAGCTTATTGTTAATTTTTTTGTTAAACTAGCTTTTAAATGTATACTGACTGTAATTGATGGTTTGATTGACTGGCTATGGTACAGGCGGGTGGGCAGCTGCACCTGATGGCCCATATGCTTGGGGATACTGCTATAAACAGGAACAGGGCGATCCTCCGGCATACTGCGAAAGCAACCCTACCTGGCCTTGCGCTGCCGGCAAGAAGTACTATGGACGAGGACCCATGCAAATTTCATTGTAAGTCTATCGTCCATGTTTTTAAAACTTGGTGGGGATGATTCTGAAGATGGACGATTGAGATCATCTGTCCATGTTCTTACCAAGTTACACGCATAATACTTTTCTTTTCAAGACTAATAGTGTCATAATCTTCATTCAAGGTTATCTTTGAAAAAAAAAAGATTCTAGATGAATTATCAACGATGTCGAGATTAATCTTAGTACAGGTTGGAGTGTTAGACCCAACTCTTGTCAAAGTCGTGAGAGTAATAGATTTTTTACCCTATGATGAATTATATTATAGTTGACCTTGACTTTGAGAAAGACTTTGACTTTAATATGAATGCATGCAGCAACTACAACTATGGGCCGGCTGGAAAGGCCATTGGTGTGGACCTCCTCAACAACCCTGATCTGGTTGCCACTGACCCAGTAATTTCATTCAAGACGGCCATCTGGTTCTGGATGACCGCGCAGACCCCAAAACCATCCTGCCACGACGTCATCACCGGTGCATGGTCACCATCGGATGCCGATAGGGCCGCCGGGCGGGTTCCAGGATACGGAGTCATTACCAACATCATCAATGGAGGACTGGAATGCGGCAAAGGTACCGATTCTCGGGTCGCCGACCGGATCGGGTTCTACCAGAGATACTGCCAGATATTGGGAGTGAGCCCCGGTGACAACCTGGACTGCTACAGCCAGAGGCCTTTCAATGCTTAGGCCCAATTGGGATCATTTGAAATAAAACGCCAAGCGCGTTTGGCTTGCGTCTGTCTGGATCATAATCTTACTTTGTTATAGATAATATTATGTAATTTTCATCTCATACATACCCGAATGAATAAAACTTGCCAGACAATAAAATAGAGATTTTCCTTGACATTTGTTCAGCTAAATTATTTTGGTGGTACGTGGAATAATTCTTGCATGTTTCAGTATGTATCCTTATGATCGAAACTGACCTACTTGGGTTCTGCTGATTGACTCCAGTGTCAAGAATTTCAATCTGGACCTGACCCACCCAAGATGCTCAAATGGGAACCAAACTCTAATTACTTTTGATTACAAAAGTAATTTTTTTTTAGTAAGAGGCATCTCTAATAATGAAACACAAGAGTGCTTAGATACCTTTTATAAAAAAAAGGAATTTAAAAAAAAATTATTTTTCAGTAATCTTTTGAAAATAAAGTCACGGACAACTCTACTAAATTTCCTTTGATCATTTTTCTCGTTATTTTAGAATAATTGGTGAATGGCAAATTAAAATTAAATTTGAGTAGATGAATAGTCAATCTGAAAGGGTGGTTTGACGTTCAAGACGCTTGTCTCATAAAGTGAGATTTTGAGTTTGATTAATGTTCAACCCCTCGTGGCTCCTATCGACTAAACCATTATATAGATTGAGAGATTTACACATGCTCTTTAATTAATCTCACCTTGAGAATACCCTTAAAAAAGAATTGCCCAATATGCTATTCATTCATATGCTTCGTTAGCGGAGTTTGTCTTACTACAATCACATCTAAGGTGTAGATTGATGCACTAACATTTGACAAATATAGATGATCAATGAACAAAACCTTTCCTCATGTTCCAACAGCTAATTAGAAATGGCGAGAGACATGGTGGATATGGAATATTAAATATTAATAGTTGCCACATGCTTTCCATTGATTGACAATTGAATTAACATTTGACTAATCAACATAATGCATGTATTGCTCTTCTTGGAAATTGTGTAAACTTAAATCATTGACTCTTTAATTTGAAAATGGCAATATATTACTTTGGATTAGGGGTATAAATATCGGTGTCAGTTAGTATATTTTTCGTTCTTATTTTTTTTACAAAATTCACCAATATCGGCCGATATCAGATATATATCGCCGATATATAAAGATTTTCAAAACCGATATTTACACTTTTAAATCTTTTCCTCTATCTTCTCATTTCTTTTCTTGGATAGATCTCTAAGGGGGTATAATCATTGGTTGAAAACAACTGATAGGATGTGCCTATGGGTTGTATTTCTAGTTAACAATTTGTAATAAAAATGATGTGTATCAATTATTCCTCGTTGATTTCTTTAGAAATTCGATGCATTGTTTTACGTCTTTTGTAAGTGGATAACATCATAAGATGATGACACATTTGGCATTTTAAAAATTTAATAATATCTTGATGCAGCGTGTGTAGAATCGAGTCTGAATATCTCGAATGGGAATTGGTGGAGTTTGTGGGTTTAATAGTTATTAAATGGGGTTAATAAATGGGATTTAATGGGTCAATTGGATGGTCAAGGGACTAGTGGTGGTGATCAAAGGGACTAAGGGGTTAATGGGAGTGGTTAATGAAGGTGGAAAGGATGGTGGTTGGGTTTGGGTATTAATGGGCATTAACACAAACTTTTAAATGATCAAATGAAGACCATGCCAACGTTGGGACTTGGGGTGTTGTTTAAAACAATGAAAGAGAAAGAAAGGTAGACACGGCTACTGGGCTTGGGAAACCAAAAAGGTGGAAACAGAGGAGGATCTGTGTGGAATAGGAATAGAGCAGGGGCAGGGTCTGATGATTTGGAGAAGACGAGAGTGTGAAGGAAGGGGTTGAGCGGATATTGGAGGGTGGACTGGATGCAGGGAGACTGGTTCATATGGGTTTATGAAGATGGATTTCAGGCGAGGTTGAGATCTGATTGGGTTTGAATGGAAGGAAGGTTGAAGGGTAGATCTGGTTAGAAAAGGGCTGTGTGATGACTGTTCGGCTGGATTGCAGGCGGCACGTGGATGGGCGTGAAGAAGAAGATGATGGGCAGGGAATGGGTTCTAGATCTGGTTGGTTGGGTTCGATTGGGAATGAGTTAGGGGCAGGGAATGGGTTCTAGATCTGGTTACAACAACGTTTTATTTAAATGACGCATTCTTTGTAATGGTCCTGACCCAGAAAAAGCCCAGAAGGCCGAGTCCAATATGGCTGAATCAATGAAATCTGACCTGTGTCGGTCGGACCGACAGGTAGTATCGATCGAACCGATGGCCAACAGTTGAATGAACGAGTGGGTGTTGTGAAAAGTCCCACATTGGAGTTGAGATAGTTTAGGAGGGGGTTTATAAGAGGCCGCACTCCTCTTTATCAGCAAGACTTGTTTTGGGTCTGTAGTTGACCTAAGCCCAATAACAAAATCATGTAGGCCCCGTGTGAGTTCAAAGCGAATAATATCTTACTGAGTCAAGTCCGATTGGTTGATTTATGGGCCGGGCCGTGACATTCTTTGTATTTAACATATTATTATAAATAATATTTAATTAAAATTAAAATTATATATAATAAACACAATTTCCATCTTGATTGTTGGGTGGGTATACACTACTCAGTGATGTATATACTTTTTAAAAGCCCATATGGTAATTTAGAATGGGTAGATCCTTGTATTTGTACTTGGTTTTCTCGGTAAAAGGTTTTTTTTTAGTTTAAGAAACAAAGAATGAAGGAATGAAACACCACTTGCAAATTGCAAGACGTTATTATTTTGAATTTTGATTAACTTGAATGATAAGAAAAATATGACAGAGTGAGTGATGGAAAATATATTTTTTTAAACAAAATTTAGAAGACATGAAATAAATAAATAACTAAAAGTGAAATTGGTGGTAATTATAAGATGGGTCATCCCAAGTCAAGCACATTAACAATAATAAAACAAAAATAGTAATCATGACCATCATCATCGACAATCTCTCTTTTCAGTGACAAGCCTCACCAACTCAGCCAACCATTTATGGGGAACAATAACAAGCCAAAATCTATAAAAGGGCACTGGGAAAAAATCTAAAGAAATTGAAGCTTAGAAGTGGAACACCAACAAAGAAGAAGATCAGAACCTATTACAAGAAGAAAGTACCTTAGACTGACAACGAGCAAGATAGGTGAGAGTGAGAGAAAGTAGTGAGAAAGAGCAGTTAGAGATGCAAGAGAAGAGCGGCTAGAGAAAGGAATGAGAGAAGATAGAGTTTGTGCCGTTGGGTAACTTAAAAGGGTGATATTTAGGGTTTGCACCTAAGGACTTTTGCGGTAACTTAAAAGCCGAAATTTGGGCCTTCCCATTACGGTTTTGTGATAAGTTATCAAGAATTTCAGACATTTTAACACTTGGGGCCTTAAGCGAATGCTTTTCTTAGCTTTGGATTGAGCCGGCCCTAAATATTTGGGGGTCCTAGGCGCTTGCCTACTCTGCCTATGGGCAAGGCTGGGCCTGGAGAGAGCAGAGAAAAGAGGCGAAAGTCGAGAGAGAAACATCAGTGAGAGAGGCAAGAGAAGAGCGGCGAGAGAGAGAAGGGAGAGAAGATCGGGTTTGTGTCATTGGGTAATTTAAAAGGGCGAAATTTAGAGTTTGCACCTAGGGTCGTTTGCAGTAATTTAAAGGCCAAAAATGTCTTGTTGAAGATGAGTCTTTTTTGAACTCACCTCATGGTTTTACAACAGCGATAGTGCAATTCAAATTGCTAAACAAATTATTTTTAATGTATAGAACATATTGAGATAGATTATCATCTTGTTCACGATCATTAGACGAAAGGATATATTGTTTTAGATGCCCTTCTTTCTCATCTTCAAATTGCTAATGTATTGACAAAGCCCCGTAGAATGGCTAGATTTCAATATGTAGTCTCCAAACATCAAGTTATCAATCTCAAATTTTGATTATTTTTAGAAGTTAGGCACATATCAAGTAATCTAAGGTAATAATATTAGCAGATACATATCATATCAGCCGATATGTACCAGTTTTCTTAAGGTTGATAGGATGTGTAGCGGCACAAAAAAGAGGATTTCAGCGATATCACCGTATTGTATCGGCCCAAAATATTGGTTGATAACTTGAATATCGACTGAATTTACAATAAATAAAAAATCAATTTCGGTGCTAGGCCCACCAAAATATCGATCAATATCAGCCGATATTAATTGTTTTTACGCTGGGTATCCTACGGTTTCCCACATCTAAATTCAAAAAGAAAAAAAATTAAAAGAAAAAAAACCAGCCAATATTTTCATATAAAAAAAAAAAAGAGGAGAGAGAATCTTCTCGCGCGAGATATCCGCCGCGGCGATATCGGCCATATCTGCCAATATCTGGTTTGAAGTGTTTTTTGAACCCCTGCAAGTAATACACTCGTATTTACCAGATACACATGCGTTTTGAGACTCCAATGTGCATTTCCAGGCCTTGGTTTTGGACGTATGGGCAATAAGCTTGACGATGGTATGGACTATGGAGTGATGAGTTTTGTAGAAATTCGCTATTTTATTAATTTAGATTTTTTTGGAAGATGCAGTTAAGGACATTAAGCCAAGCTTTGAGTCAATCCAATTGATGTTCCACTTAATATTTCTAAGCCAGGCCCAACGTGGCCCAACATATTCCAAACCAAGCCCAAGTGAAACCTATACTTTTCAGCCTCACCACTGGCTTGAGTTGTTCTCGGGTTTTCTAATAAAACCAATCTTTTCTAGTTTTTTAAGAAACATAGAGAGCTATTACATATACGATAGTCTAAAAATGCATAAAAAAAACAACACAAGTGGGCTCAGTATGTGCTAGTGCTTTTGGAGGGCAAGGCCCAAGATATGACTGATTGATTGTGTTCCCTAAATTTTGAGCCCGAGTCCAAGTGTAGAAACCCCCCCGGCTTCATTGTCCTAGACGACAACCATTTTATTATAAGACAACTATTTTTCCACGGGAGTTTTGTTTAATTAGACACGAGTTTTAATATATTGTCAATTTTATCCTTCGCATGAACATTAAAATCGCCTAACCGAAATTTACTGTTCATGCAAAGAATAAAATTCGCAATATACTAAAATCTGTGTCTGATTACACAAACCTCCTGTGGGAGTACGCTTATTATAAATTCCATGAACTTTTCTGGCATTTTAATCGAAGAAGCCAAAATGGAAATTAGGGCTTTATGAAAAACATCTATTCTTTTATACTTTTACAATTTTAAAAAATCACCAATCTCTCATCACGAATTCAAAAAGCCCCTTAATGTTAAATAATTAATTATTGAAATTCTACTTTTTATTAAACATTATTTGTACTTGTTGGTAACAATTCGTATATAACTATTTGATAAAGCCCATGAAACGCCCTTTGTCACATGTTTTCTCTATGGTAGGAATGAAACTTGGGTCGGGTTTTAACTTGACCCGCATGACCCGACCCGAGAAATCAGTGGGCTCGGGTTATGTATTTGCATATTTTGGATTGGTTTTGGTTGGGAAAATAAAAGCCTGTATGAAATTTGGGTCGGCTTAGGTTGAGAAATTTAAAATCAACTTGACCCGACGTAACCTAGCTCAACTTGAGTGCACTATGTTGTAAAACAATACTCGGGTTGACTCGAGTCAGAAATTTGGTTCACGTTGAATTGAGTAATTCGGTTGAAGTTCAATAAATTTTGACATAAGTTGGATTGAATTGAGTATTTTTATTTCTCGCAAGTATCAATTTCTATCATTTAGTCAAAAAAAGAATTTCACAATTATTCATCAATGATTTTCTCATTGTTAGGTCAGTGAACTTGATCTCATTAATTTTAGATAATAATGACAATCATGATGATAATGATAAAGAATAATAATAACAACATAAAAATAGGTAATATTCAGCCTATATTTTATCTATAAATGATAACATTAATGTGCATTTTGATCAAGTATTGATCTAACTTCCCACAATTTAAACTAGAAATTCACATGCTAGGTCTAGCTATCTCGGTTCATTGGACAACGCTTGCTTAGGGAAGTAACATGGGTTGGGTCGGCTAGTCTGGTCAAATAATAGATCAAAGATATTGTAGTTCGTTAGGTTAGACCATGGCCATGACTCATGTTATCTACTGGGCATAGGGTGGATAAGGTTGGGCATGGATCATGCATAGATTAGGTCATAGATAAGTTTTTCTTTATACGTTTTCACTTTATCAAAACTCGATCTCACTTCAATCTCAAGAAACCACCATCATGGTCATACGGACAACGAGTGTCAGTTACATTATGAATAGGTTAATGGGTCTCTTCAATTGGTTTTTCGGATCATGGATTGGTCATGGGTTGTAATTTGGTTAGATCATGGGTCATGGATTACGTTAGGCCTTTTTTTTTCATGACCGTGGAGCTTAAAATTTCCACCGCCGGTGGTCTTTGGAATACAAGAAATCGATGATGAAGCGTTTAATCTACCACCCAAAGTCAATAGGAAAGGTCCACTACGCAACCTATTTCTCCATTTTCCGCATAAAAACAATTTAAAAACAATTTAAAAACAATTTAAAAAGGCTATCTTCTTCGGCTTTTTTTCTCTTGAGCCATCCACACGTTAAGGGCCCAGACAATAATGTAACATGCCAAGCGCTAGGCTATAAACCCTAATGACGTCTTCGAAACAACCTTGTCTAGTCAAACAAGTACATTTCGTTGACTAGTCAAAATTAGCTGTGCTCTCACCATCTATTTATACCTGAACCCTCCTCTCTCATCTCACTCACAACCTGAGTATCTTCCTACAAGAAAAAAGAAATGAGAACTCAAGCCTTAGCCTTCCTTTCTCTAGCCACCCTGTTTTTCGGTGCTTTTGCCGAGGATTGTGGAAGCCAAGCAGGAGGAGCTCTGTGCCCTGGAGGCCTCTGCTGCAGCAAATTCGGCTTCTGTGGCACCACAGCGGACTACTGTGGAACTGGTTGCCAGAGCCAATGTGGTGGTGGTGGTGGTTCTACCCAACACCAACACCTTCCGGTGGCGGCGGTGCCGTAGGCTCGCTCATCAGTCAGGACCAGTTTGAACAGATACTGAAACATCGCAATGATGCAAATTGCCCCGCCAACGGCTTCTACACCTATGATGCTTTCGTAAATGCGGCGAATTCCTTCAGTGGGTTCGCATCCACCGGCGACACAAACACACGTAAAAAGGAGATTGCAGCTTTCTTAGGGCAAACCTCCCATGAAACAACCGGTGGGTGGACAGTAAACTGTTATTCTGTTTATATATAGTCTGCTTTGTGACTCTGTCCTTTCTACTTATGCTTAAAGCCAAATTCTCAACCCAATATTAAATTTAAGCTCAAAAGTCTCTTATCAACACCAAAGCCAATTATTCCATGGATCTAACTGAGTTTTTTAACAATAGCTTATGGTTAATTTTTTTGTTAAACTAGCTTTTAAATGTATACTGACTGTAATTGATGGTTTGATTGACTGGCTATGGTACAGGCGGGTGGGCAGCTGCACCTGATGGCCCATATGCTTGGGGATACTGCTATAAACAGGAACAGGGCGATCCTCCGTCATACTGCGAAAGCAATCCTACCTGGCCTTGCGCTGCCGGCAAGAAGTACTATGGACGAGGACCCATGCAAATTTCATAGTAAGTCTATCATCCAAGTTTTTAAAACTTGGTGGGGATGATTATGAAGCTGGACGATTGAGATCATCTGTCCATGTTGTCACCAAGTTACACGCATAATACTTTTCTTTTCAAGACCAATAGTGTTATGATCTTCATTCAAGGTTATCTTCGAAAAAAAAAAAGATTCTAGATGAATTATCAACGATGTCGAGATTAATCTTAGTACAGGTTGGAGTGTTAGACCCAACTCTGTCAAAGTCATGAGAGTAATAGATTTTTTACCCTATGATAAATTATATTATATTGACCTTGACTTTGAGAAAGACTTTGACTTTAATATGAATGCATGCAGCAACTACAACTATGGGCCGGCTGGACAGGCCATTGGTGTGGACCTCCTCAACAATCCTGATCTGGTTGCCACTGACCCAGTAATTTCATTCAAGACCGCCATCTGGTTCTGGATAACCTCGCAGTCCCCGAAACCATCCTGCCACGACGTCATCACCGGTGCATGGTCACCATCGGATGCCGATAGGGCCGCCGGGCGGGTTCCAGGTTACGGAGTCATTACCAACATCATCAATGGAGGACTGGAATGCGGCAAAGGTACCGATGCTCGGGTCGCCGACCGGATCGGGTTCTACCAGAGATACTGCCAGATATTGGGAGTGAGCCCCGGTGACAACCTGGACTGCTACAGCCAGAGGCCTTTCAATGCTTAGGCCCAATTGGGATCATTTGAAATAAAATGCCAAGCTCGTTTGGCTTGCGTCTGTCTGGATCATAACCTTACTTTGTTATAGATAATATTATGTAATTTTCACCTCATACCGAATGAATAAAAACTTGCCAGACAATACAATAGAAGTTTTCCTTTGACATATGCTTAGCTCAATTATTTTGGTGGTACGTGGAATAATTCTTGCATGTTTCAGTACGTATCGTTATGATCGAAACTGACCTACATGGGTTATGCTAATTGACTCCAGTGTCAAGATTTTCAATCTGGACCTGACCCGACCCAAGATGCTCAAATGGGAACCAAACTCTAATTACGTTTGATTACAAAAGTAATCTTTTTGAGTAAGAGGCATCTTTTATAATGAAAAACAAGAGTGCTTAGATACCCTTTTATAAAAAAAGGAATTTAAAAAAAAAATATTTTTCAATAATCTTTTGAAAATAAAGTCACTGACAACTCTACTAAATTTCCTTATATCATTTTTATCGTTATTTTAGAATAATTGGTGAATGGCAAATTAAAACTAAATTTGAGTAGACGAATAGTTGAAAGGGTTGGCTTGACGTTTTAGACGCTTGTCTCGTAAAGTTAAATCTTGAGTTTGATTAATGCTCAATCCTTCCTGACCCCTATCAACTAAACCACTGTGTAGATCGAGAGATTTACATATGCTCTTAAAATTAATCTCACCTTCATTATGAGATGAGAATACCCATGTTAAAAAAGAGTTACCCAATATAATATTCATTCATAGGCTTCATTAGAGGAGCGTGTCTTACTCCAATCACATCTAAAGTGTAGATTGATGCACTAACGTTTCACAAATATACATGTTCAATGAACAAAACCTTTCTTCTATGTTCTAACAGCTAATTAGAAATGGCGAGAGACATGGTGGATATGGAATATTAAATATTAATAGTTGCCACATGCTTTCTATTGACAATTAAATTAATATTTGACTAATCAACATAATGCATGTATTGCTCTTCTTGGAAATTGTGTAAATCAAAATCATTGACTCTTTAATTTGAAAATCGCAATATATTACTTTGGATTCGGGGTATAAATATCGGTATCGATCAATATATTTCACGCTCTTATTTTTTTTTATAAAACCCACCAATATCGACCGATATCTGATATATATCACCGATATTAACCGATATATAAAGGTTTTCAAAACCGATATATATCGACTAATACGACAAATATCGGTCGACATTTACACTTCTAAATCTTGTCCTCTATCTTCTCATTTCTTTTCTTGGATAGATCTCTAAGGGGGTTATAATCATTGGTTAAAAACAACTGATAGGATGTGCCTATGGGTTGTATTTCTAGTTAACAATTTGTAATAAAACTGATGTGTATCAATTATTCCTCATTGATTTCTTTAGAAATTCGATGCATTGTTTTACGTCTTTTGTATGTGGATAACATCAAAAGATGATGACACATTTGACATTTAAAAAAATTAATAATATCTTGATGCAGCGTGGGTAGAATCGAGTCTGAATATCTCAAATGGGAATTGGTGGAGTTTGTGGGTTTAATAGTTATTAAATGGGGTTAATAAATGGGATTTAATGGGTCAATTGGATGGTCAAGGGACTAGTGGTGGTGATCAAAGGGACTAAGGGGTTAATAGGAGTGGTTAATGAAGGTGGAAAGGATGGTGGTTGGGTTTGGGTATTAATGGGCATTAACACAAACTTTTAAATGATCAAATGAAGACCATGCCAACGTTGGGACTTGGGGTGTTGTTTAAAACAATGAAAGAGAAAGAAAGGTAGATACGGCTACTGGGCTTGGGAAACCAAACGGTGGAAACAGAGGAGGATCTGTGTGGAATAGGAATAGAGCAGAGGCAGGGTCTGATGATTTGGAGAAGATGAGAGGGTGAAGGAAGGGGTTGAGCGGATATTGGAGGGTGGACTGGATGCAGGGAGACTGGTTCATATGGGTTTATGAAGATGGATTTCAGGCGAGGTTGAGATCTGATTGGGTTTGAATGGAAGGAAGGTTGAAGGGTAGATCTGGTTAGAAAAGGGCTGTGTGATGACTGTTCGGCTGGGTTGCAGGCGGCACGTGGATGGGCGTGAAGAAGATGATGGGTAAGGAATGGGTTCAAGATCTGGTTGGTTGGGTTCGATTGGGAATGAGTTAGAGGCGAATCTGGTAGTAGGTATGGCGTTTGGGGGTCTAGAAGGTGGTTCTTTGGGCGAACCGGAGATGCTTGAGAAGATGGGCCCTACAGGAAGTCTTGAGACTTTTATACATTCATAAAAAATAATATTATACATTTTTTTTTTGCAAGGTGTGAAATATCCAATGAAATATTATCATCAAATTTATAAAAAAGTATTATTTAAACAGAGCCTTCTTTATATTTAACATATTATTATAAATAATATTTAATTAAAATTTTAATTATATATAATAAACACAATTTCCATCTTGATTGTTGGCTGGGTATACACTACACAGACATGTATATACTTTTTAAAAGCCCATATGGTAATTTTGAGGAATAAATTATATTAAGGAGAATGGGCAGATCCTTGTATTTGTATTTAGCTTTTCGATAACATGTTAAGAAACAAAGAACGAAGGAATGAAACACCACTTGCAAATTGCAATGTTGCAAGACATTATTATTTTGAATTTTGATTAACTTGAATGATAAGAAAAATATGACAGAGTGAGTGATAGAAAATACAATTTTTAGATAAAATTTAGAAGACATGAAATAAATAAATAAAAGTAAATTGGTGGTAAAGATAAGATGAGTGATCACAAGTCAAGCACATTAACGATAAGAAAACAAAAATAACAATCATGACCATCATCATCGACGATTTCTCTTTCCAGTGACAAAGCCTCATCAACCCAACCATTTATAGGGAACAATAACCATCCCAAAGCCATTAAAGAGCACAACGACAAAACCCAAAGAAATTGAAGCTTAGAAGTGGAACACAAACAAAATAGAAGATCAAAACCTATTATAAAGAATAAAGTACCTGAGACTTAGAGCGAACAAGCCAGACGTGAGCGAGAGTAGCAGAGAAGAGCGGCGAGAGTTGAGAGAGAGAGCAGTGAGAGAGGCACGAGAAGAGCGGCGAGAGGGAAGATAACGTTTGTGACATTGGGTAACCTTAAAGGGTGAAATTTAGGGTTTGCATCTAGGGCCTTTAGCGGTAACTTAAAGGCTGAAATTTGGGCCTCACCGTTAGGGTTTTGTGGTAAGTTATCAAGAATTTTGGGAATTTTAACACTTGGGGCCTTAAGCGGTGGCTTTCTCACCTTTGGGCTGAGCCAATGCTAAATATTTTACGGGCCCTAGGCGGCCTACTCTGCCTATAGGCAGGGCCAGGCTTTGAGAGAAAGAGAGCAGTGAAGAGCGGCGAGAGTCGAGAGAGAGAGCAATGAGAGAGGCAAGAGAAGAGCGGCGAGGGAGAGGAGTGAGAAAAGATAGGGTTTGTGTTGTTGGGTAATTTAAAAGGGTAAAATTTAGGGTTTGCACCTAGGGCCTTTTGCGGTAATTTAAAGGCTGAAATTTGGGGCTTACCATTAAGATTTTATGGTAAGTTATCAAGAATTTCGGACATTTTAACACTTGGCGCCTTAAGCGGTCGTTTTTCTTGCCTTTGAGAGTTGAGCCTACCTAAATATTTGGGCGCCTTAAGTACCGGCCTACTCTATCTATAGGCAGGGCCGAGCCTGGCTGTTCTGCTGCAGACTATAGGCGAAGGCTACAAACGGTGGAACAGCAAGCAGGAATTCAGACGGCAACACTGGTCACGGGATTGGTGTCAAGCAACAACGACGGCCTGGCAGCAGAAGACTCGACGAACTCTGTCGATCGAGAGCAGACACTGGCTCGATTTTGGGAGAGGGAATGAACCACGATAGCAATCCTTTCCCGCCGGAACAGAGAGGAAGGAGAACGCAACAGAAAGCACTGTTTCTGTGCGTCAAAAGAGAGGAAGAAGAAGGGAAGAAGTGGGAGTCACCAGAGGGAGAAGAGTTGGAAAATTCTAAATTAATTTATTAATAAAATATGCTAATTACATTGTTAAGAAAGGGTTTTTCAAGAAAACTCAAAATTTTAAATGGAAAAAAAAAACTTAAATAAATCTAATTTTACAATAGGAGAAATAGAAATAAAATAAAAATAGAAAATATTTCTTATCGGATTTCTCGATTTGGATAAGATTGCGATTTGTGGTCTGATTCTTTTCTAAACCATATCTAAATAAATATTTTGAAATGATAGAAGTTGGCCTTCTTCGTTTTTTCTTATTAATGATTGCCTGTCCTATCCCTAGATTAAATGTCTTTAATACCATCTCTCAAGCTTGTCTTACAGACCATAAAATACCTAAAGCTCCTCTCCTGTAAAGCTTTGACCGATTGATGGTGAACTTTTGGCCAATCCAACCCTACATTGCCAACTGGTTAGAAGCCTCAATTAACTTACAATTTCTGAATCTACCATTAGTTATACGGGTTCACATTGTTAGTCAATTTATAATTGCTCCTCATTCAATTCCATTCAATTCATCTAGATGCTATTCTTGATACTGTGTGATGCATTCGTGGCACTCTATATAATACACTATTTATATGCTAACTAGAAAGAAATGTCATTGATAGTCAATCTACTATTAGATATTGCATTTTTCGCATAAATTCTTTTATCTCCTAGGAAAGTAAGAAAAAAGATCTTGTGTTTTATTGAAGTGCTGAAGTTGAATATCGATATTTAATAGATGTTACATGTGAAATTATTTTGTTAAAAATGTCTCATTGAAGATGAGTCTTTTCTGAACTCACCTCGTGGTTTTATAACAGTGATAGTGCAATTCGAATTGCTAAAGAAATTATTTTTCATAAATATACAGAACATACTGAGATCGATCATCATCTTGTTCACGATCATTAGACTAAAGGATATATTGTTTTAGATGCCCTTCTTTCTCATCTTCAAATTGCTAATGTATTGACAAAGCCCCGTAGAATGGCTAGATTTCAACGTGTAGTCTCCAAACATCAAGTTATCAATCTCAAATTTTGATTATTTTTAGAAGTTAGGCACATATCAAGTAATCTAAGGTGATAATATAAGCGGATACATATCTTATCAGTCGATATGTACCTGTTTCTTAAGGTCGATTGGATATTTAGCGACTCAGGAAAGAAGATTTCAGCGATATCACCGTATTGTATCGGCCCAAAATATTGGTCGATATCTTGAATATCGACTGAATTTGCAATAAATAAAAAATCAATTTCGGTGCTAGGCCCACCAAAATATCAACCGATATCAGCCGATATTAATTGTTTTTACGCTGGGTATCCTGCAGTTTCCTACATCTAAATTCAAAAAAAAAAATTAAAAAGAAAAAACCAGCCAATATTTTCATTTAAAAAAAAATAAAAGAGTAAAGAGAATCATCTCGCCCGAGATATCGGCCGCGGCGACATCTGCCGATATCTGGTTTGAAGCGTTTTTTGAAGCCCTGCAAGTAATACACTTGTATTTACCAGATACACATGCCTTTTGAGACTCCAGTGTGCATTTCTAGGCCTTGGTTTTGGACCTATGGGCAATAAGCTTGACGATGGTATGGACTATGGAGAGATGAGTTTGGAGAAATTTACTATTTTATTAATTTAGATTTTTTTGAAGATGCACTTAAGGACATTAAGCAATCCAATTGATCCACTTAATATTTGTAAAGCCAGGCCCAACATATTCCAAACCGAGCCCAAGTGAGACCTATACTTTTCAGCCTCACCACTGGCTTGACTTGTTCTCGGGTTTTCTAATTAAACCAATCTTTTCTTGTTTTTTAAGAAACATAGAGAGCTATTACTTATACAATAGTCTAAATCAAGATATGACTGATTGATTGTGTTCCCTAAATTTTGAGCCTGAGTCCAAGTGTAGAAACCCCATTCCCTGCTGCATGGTCCTAGATGACAACCATTTTATTATAAGATAGCTATTCTTCTACGGGAGTTTTGCGTAATCAGACACGAGTTTTACTATATTGTCAATTTTACCCTTTGCATGAACATTAAAATCGGCTAACCGAAATTTACTGTTCATGCGAAGGATAAAATTGACAATATACTAAAACCTGTGTCTGATTAGATAAACCTCATGTGGGAGGATCGCTATGCTTATTATAAATTCCATAAACTTTTCTGGCATTTTAATCCAAGAAGCTAAAATGGAAATTAGGGCTTTATGAAAAACATCTATTCTTTTATACTTTTTACAATTTTAAAAAATCACCAATCTCTCATCACGAATTTAAAAAGCCCCTTAATGTTAAATAATTAATTATTGAAATTCAACTTTTTAATAAAAATTATTTGTACTTGTTGGTAACAATTCGTATATAACTATTTGATACAGCCCATGAAAAGCCCTTTGTCACATGTTTTCTCTATGGTCGGAATGAAACTTGGGTCGAGTTTTAACATGACCCGCATGACCCGACTCGAGAAATCAGTGGGTACGGGTTATGTATTTGTATATTTTGGATTGGTTCTGGTTGGGAAAATAAAAACCTATATGAAATTTGGGTGGACTTAGGTTGATAAATTTAAAATCAACTTAACCCGACGTAACCTAAGTCAACTTGAGTGTACTATGTTGTAAAACAATACTCGGGTTGACCCGAATCAAAAATTTGGTTCACGTTGAATTGACTAATTCGGTTGAAGTTCAATAAATTTTGACATAAGTTGGATTGAATTTTGACACAAGTTGAATTGAATTGAGTATTTTTATTTCTCGCAATTATCAATTTCTATCATTTAGTCAAAAAAAGAATTTCACAATTATTCATCAATGATTTTCTCAATTGTTAGGTGAGTGAACTTGATCTCAGTTAATTTTAGATAATAATGACAATCATGATGATAATGATAAAGAATAATAATAACAACATAAAAATAGGTAATATTCAGCCTATATTTTATCTATAAATGAAAACATTAAGGTGCATTTTGGTCAAGTATTGATCTAACTTCCCACAATTTAAACTAGAAATTCACATGCTAGGTCTAGCTATCTCGGTTCATTGGACAACGCTTGTTTAGGGAAGTAACATGGGTTGGGTCGCCCAGTCTGGTCAAATAATAGATCAAAGATATTGTAGTTGGTTAGGTTAGACCATGGCCACGACTCATGTTATCCATTGGGCATAGGGTGGATAAAGTTGGGTATGGATCATGCGTAGGTTAGGTTATGGATAGATTTATACGTTTCGCTTTATACGTTTTCGCTTTATCAAGACTCGAGCTCAATTCAATTCTAAGAAACCACCATCATGGTCATACGGACAACGAGTGTCGTTTAGATCATGAAAAGGTTAATGGGTCTCTTCAATTGGTTATTCGGATCATGGATTGGTCATGGGTTGTAATTTTGTTAGATCATGGGTCATGGATTACGTTAGGCCTTTTTGTTTTCATGACCGTGGAGCTTAAAATTTCCACCGGCGGTGGTCTTTGGGATACAAGAAATCGATGATGAGGCGTTAATAGGAAAGGCCCACTACGCAACCCATTTCTCCATTTTCCGCATAAAAACAATTTAAAAACAATTTAAAAAGGTTATCTTCTTTGGGTTTTTTCTCTTGAGCCATCTACACGTTAAGGGCCCAGACAAAAATGTAACATGGCAAGTGCCAGGCTGTAAACCCTAATGACGTCTTCGAAACAACCTTGACTAGTCAAACAAGTACATTTCGTTGACTAGTCAAAATTAGCTGTGCTCTCACCATCTATTTATACCTGAACCCTCCTCTCTCATCTCACTCACAACCGGAGTATCTTCCTACAAGAAAAAAGAAATGAGAACTCAAGCCTTAGCCTTCCTTTCTCTAGCCACCCTGTTTTTCGGTGCTTTTGCCGAGGATTGTGGAAGCCAAGCAGGAGGAGCTCTGTGCCCTGGAGGCCTCTGCTGCAGTAAATTCGGCTTCTGTGGCACCACAGCGGACTACTGTGGAACTGGTTGCCAGAGCCAATGTAGTGGTTCTACGCCAACACCAACACCTTCCGGTGGCGGCGGTGCCGTAGGCTCGCTCATCAGTCTGGACCAGTTTGAACAGATACTGAAACATCGCAATGATGCAAGTTGCCCCGCCAACGGCTTCTACACCTATGATGCTTTCGTAAATGCGGCGAATTCCTTCAGTGGGTTCGCATCCACCGGCGACACAAACACACGTAAAAAGGAGATTGCAGCTTTCTTAGGGCAAACCTCCCATGAAACAACCGGTCGGTGGACAGTACACTGTTATTCTGTTTATATATAGTGTGCTTTGTGACTCTGTCCTTTGTACTTATGCTTAAAGCCAAATTCTCAACCCAATATTAAATTTAAGCTCAAAAGTCTCTTATCACCAGTAAAGCCAATTATTCCATGGATCTAGCTGAGTTTTTTAACAATAGCTTATGGTTAATTTTTTTGTTAAACTAGCTTTTAAATGTATACTGACTGTAGTTGATGGTTTGATTGACTGGCTATGGTACAGGCGGGTGGGCAGCTGCACCTGATGGCCCATATGCTTGGGGATACTGCTATAAACAGGAACAGGGCGATCCTCCGGCATACTGTGAAAGCAATCCTACCTGGCCTTGCGCTGCCGGCAAGAAGTACTATGGACGAGGACCCATGCAAATTTCATAGTAAGTCTATCGTCCATGCTTTTAAAACTTGGTAGGGATGATTATGAAGATGGATGATTGAGATCATCTGTCCATGTTGTTACCAAGTTACACGCATAATACTTTTCTTTTCAAGACCAATAGTGTTATGATCTTCATTCAAGGTTATCTTTGAAAAAAAAAAAAGATTCTAGATGAATTATCAACTATGTCGAGATTAATCTTAGTACAGGTTGGTGTTAGACCCAACCTGTCAAAGTCATGAGAGTAATAGATTTTTTACCCTATGATAAATTATATTATAGTTGACCTTGACTTTGAGAAAGACTTTTGACTTTAATATGAATGCATGCAGCAACTACAACTATGGGCCGGCTGGACAGGCCATTGGTGTGGACCTCCTCAACAATCCTGATCTGGTTGCCACTGACCCAGTAATTTCATTCAAGACCGCCATCTGGTTCTGGATGACCGCGCAGTCCCCGAAACCATCCTGCCACGACGTCATCACCGGTGCATGGTCACCATCGGATGCGGATAGTGCCGCCGGGCGGGTTCCAGGTTACGGAGTCATTACCAACATCATCAATGGAGGACTGGAATGCGGCAAAGGTACCGATGCTCGGGTCGCCGACCGGATTGGGTTCTACCAGAGATACTGCCAGATATTGGGAGTGAGCCCCGGTGACAACCTGGACTGCTACAACCAGAGGCCTTTCAATGCTTAGGCCCAATTGGGATCATTTGAAATAAAATGCCAAGCGCGTTTGGCTTGCGTCTGTCTGGATCATAACCTTACTTTGTTATAGATAATATTATGTAATTTTCACCTCATATCGAATGAATAAAACTTGCCAGACAATACAATGGAAGTTTTCCTTTGACATATGCTCAGCTCAATTATTTTGGTGGTACGTGGAATAATTCTTGCATGTTTCAGTATGTATCGTTATGATCGAAACTGACCTACATGGGTTATGCTAATTGACTCCAGTGTCAAGATTTTCAATCTGGACCTGACCCCACCCAAGATGCTCAAATGGGAACCAAACTCTAATTACGTTTGAATACAAAAGTAATTTTTTTGAGTGAGAGGCATCTTTAATAATGAAAAACAAGAGTGCTTAGATACCCTTTTATAAAAAAAGGAATTTAAAAAAAAAAAATTTCAATAATCTTTTGAAAATAAAGTCACTGACAACTCTACTAAATTTCCTTTGATCATTTTTATCGTTATTTTAGAATAATTGGTGAATGGCAAATTAAAATTAAATTTGAGTAGATGAATAGTCAATTTGAAAGGGTTGGCTTGACGTTCAAGACATTTGTCTCGTAAAGTTAGATCTTGAGTTTGATTAGTGCTCAACCCCTCGTGACTCCTATCAACTAAACTATGTACATCGAGAGATTTACACATGCTCTTAAAATTAATCTCACCTTCAATATGAGATGAGAATACCCATGTTAAAAAAGAATTGCCCAATATAATATTCATTCATAGGCTTCATTAGTGGAGCTTGTCTTACTCCAATCACATCTAAAGTGTAGATTGATGCACTAACGTTTGACAAATATACATGTTCAATGAACAAAACCTTTCTTCCATGTTCTAACAGCTAGAAATGGCGAGAGACATGGTGGATATGGAATATTAAACATTAATAGTTGCCACATGCTTTCTATTGACAATTAAATTAACATTTGACTAATCGACATAATTCATGCATTGCTCTTCTTGGAAATTGTGTAAATTTAAATCATTGGTTCTTTAATTTGAAAATCACAATATATTACTTTGGATTAGGGGTATAAATATTGGTATCGACCATTATATTTCTCGCACTTATTTCTTATTACAAAATACACCAATATCGGCCGATATCCGATATATATTACCAATATCAGCCGATATATAAAGGTTTTTTAACACCGATATATATCGGCCAATACGACACATATCGGCCGACATTTACACTTCTAAATCTTTTCCTCTATCTTCTCATTTCTTTTCTTGGATAGATCTCTAAGGGGGTATAATCATTGGTTGAAAACAACTGATAGGATGTGCATATGGGTTGTATCTCTAGTTAACAATTTGTAATAAAAATGATGTGTATCAATTATTCCTCATTGATTTCTTTAGAAATTTCGATGCATTGTTTTACGTCTTTTGTATGTGGATAACATCATAAGATGATGACACATTTGGCATTTAAAAAATTTAATAATATCTTGATGCAGCGTGGGTAGAATCGAGTCTGAATATCTCAAATGGGAATGGGTGGAGTTTGTGGGTTTAATAGTTATTAAATGGGGTTAATAAATGGGATTTAATGGATCAATTGGATAGTCAAGGGACTAGTGGTGGTGAGCAAGGGACTGAGGGGTTGATGGGAGTTGTTAATGAAGGTGAAGGAATAATAAAGAGTGAAAAGGACGGTGATTGGGTTTGGGCATTAATGGGCATTAATACAAGCTTTGAAATGATTAAATGAAAACCATGCGAACGTGGGACTCGGGGTGTTGTTTAAAACAATGAAAGAGAAAGAAAGGTAGATACGGCTACTGGGCTTGGCAAACCAAACGGTGGAAACAGAGGAGGATCTGTGTGGAATAGCAATAGAGCAGAGGCAGGGTCTGATGATTTGGAGAAGATGAGAGGGTGAAGGAAGGGGTTGAGCGGATATTGGAGGGTGGACTGGATGCAGGGAGACTGGTTCATATGGGTTTATGAAGATGGATTTCAGGCGAGGTTGAGATCTGATTGGGTTTGAATGGAAGGAAGGTTGAAGGGTAGATCTGGTTAGAAAAGGGCTGTGTGATGACTGTTCGGCTGGGTTGCAGGCGGCACGTGGATGGGCGTGAAGAAGAAGATGATGGGTAAGGAATGGGTTCTAGATCTGGTTGGTTGGGTTCGATTGGGAATGAGTTAGAGGCGAATCTGGTAGTAGGTATGGCGTTTGGGGGGTCTAGAAGGTGGTTCTTTGGGCGAACCGGGGATGCTTGAGAAGATGGGCCCTACAGGAAGTCTTGAGACTTTTATACATTCATAAAAAATAATATTATACATTTTTTTTTACAAGGTGTGAAACATCCAAATGAAATATCATCATCAAATTTATGTATATACTATTTAAAAGCCCATATGGTAATTTTGAGGAATAAATTATATAAAGGAGAATGGGCAGATCCTTGTATTTGTATTTGGTTTTTTCGATAACAGTTTAAGAAACAAAGAATGAAGGAATGAAACACCACTTGCAAATTGCAATGTTGCAAGACATTATTATTTTGAATTTTGATTAACTTGAATGATAAAAAAATATGACATAGTGAGTAATAGAAAATACAATTTTTAGATAAAATTTAGAAGACATGAAATAAATAAATAAAAGTACATTGGTGGTAAAGATGGGTCATCACAAGTCAAGCACATTAACAATAGGAAAACAAAAATAATAATCATGACCATCATCATCAACAATCTCTCTTTCCAGTGACAAAGCCTCATCAACCCAACCAACCATTTATAGAGAACAATAACCATCAAAAAGCCATTAAAGAGCACAATGACAAAACCCAAAGAAATTGAAGCTTAGAAGTGGAATACAAACAAAGTAGAAGATCAAAACCTATTACAAAGAAGAAAGGACCTGAGACTTAGAGCGAACAAGCAGGACGTGAGCGAGAGTAGCAGAGAAGAGCGGCAAGAGTTGAGAGAGAGAGCAGTGAGAGAGACACGAGAAGAGCGGCGAGAAAGAAGATAAGGTTTGTGACGTTGGCTAACCTTAAAGGGCGAAATTTAGAGTTTGCATCTAGGGCTTTTGCGGTAACTTAAAGGCTGAAATTTGGGCCTCACCGTTAGGGTTGAACCAGCCCTAAATATTCAGTGAAGAGAGGCGAAAGTCGAGAGAGAGTAGTGAAGAGCGGGGAGTGTAAAGAGAGAGAGCAGTGAGAGAGGCAAGAGAAGAGCCGCGAGAGAGAGGAGTGAGAAAAGATAGGGTTTGTGCCGTTGGGTAACTTAAAAGGGCAAAATTTAGGGTTTGTACCTAGGGCCTTTTGCGGTAATTTAAAGGCTGAAATTTGGGGCTTGCCATTAGGATTTTATGGTAAGTTATCAAGAATTTCAGACATTTTAACACTGGGGGCCTTAAGCGATCGCTTTCCCCCCCTTTGAGTTGAGCCGACCCTAAATTTTTGGGGGCCCTAAGTACCGGCCTACTCTGTCTATAGGCAGGGCCAAGCCTGGCTGTTCTGCTGCAGACTGTAGGCGAAGGTGTGGAACAGCAAGCAGGAATCCAGACAGCAACACTAATCACGGGATTGGTGGCAAGCCACAACGACGGCCTAGCAGCAGAAGACTCGACGAACTCTGTCAATCGAGAGCAGAGATTGGCTCGATTCTGGGAGAGGGAACGAACCAGGATAGCAATCCTTTCCCGCTGGAACAGAGAGGAAGGAGAACGCAATAGGAAGCACCGTTTCTGGTTAATAAAATATGCTAATTAGGGTTTTTCTAGAAAATTCAAAATTTAAAATGGTAAATTCCCTAGGTTAAATGTCTCTAATACCATCTCTCAAGCTTGTCTTACGGACCAAAAAAATACCTAAAGCTCCTCTCTTGTAAAGCTTTGACCGATTGATGGTGAACTTTTGGCCAATCCAATTCTATATTGCCAACTGGTTAGAAGCCTCAATTAACTTACAATTACTCAATCTACCATTAGATATGCGGTCCACATTGTTAGTCAATTTATGTTGCTCCTCATTCAATTCAATTCATCTACATGCTATTCTTCATACTGTGTAATGCATTCGTCGCACTCTATATATCATACATTATTCATATGCTAACTAGAAAGAAATGTTATTGATCGTCAATCTACTATTAGATATTTCATTTTTAGTGGAAATCCTCCTGGGAAAGAAAGAAAGAAGATCTTGTGTCTTATTGAAGTGTTGAAGTTGAATATCGACATTTAGTAGATGCTATAGGTGAAACTATTTTCAGTGATAGTACAATTTAAATTGCTAAAAAAAAGTATTTTTCAAGAACGCATTGAGATGGATTATCATTTGCTCGCGATCATTAGACGAAATGATACATTGTTTTTCATGCCCTTCTTTCTCATCTTCAAATTGCTAATGTATTGACAAAGCCCTGTAGAATGGCAAGAATTCAACATGTAGGCTCCAAACATCAAGTTATCAATCTCAATATTTTGATTACTGAGTAGAAGTTAGGCACATATCAAGTAATCTAAGGTGATAATATTGCCGGATACATATTGTATCGGCCGATATGTACCGGTTTTCTTAAGGTTAATACATATCGGCCGATAGAGGAAAGAGGACTTCAGCTATATCTTGAATATCCACCGAATTTAAAATACATAAAAAATCAATTTCGGTGCTAGGCTCCACCAAAATATCGACCGATATCAACCGATATTAATTGTTTTTACACGCGGTATTCCGCCGTTTCCCACACGTAAATTCAAAAAAAAAAAAAAAAAGGATCAAATTTAAAAAGAAAAAAGAAAAAACCAGCCAATATTTTCATTTAAAAAAAAAAAGAGAGAGAATCATCTCGCCCGAGATATCGGCCGCGGCGATATCGACCATATCTGCTGATATTTTGAAGCGATTTTTGAACCACTGCAAGTAATACACTTGTATTTACCAGATTCACATGTCTTTTGAGACTCCAATGTGCATTTCCAGGCCTTGGTTTTGGACCTATGGGCAAATAAGCTTGACGATGGTATGGACTATGGAGTGATGAGTTTGGTAGAAATTCGCTATTTTATTAATTTAGATTTTTTTGGAAGATGCAGTTAAGGACATTAAGCCAAGCTTTGAGTCAATCCAATTGATGTTCCACTTAATATTTCTAAGCCAGGCCCAACGTGGCCCAACAGATTCCAAACCAAGCCCAAGTGAAACCTATACTTTTCAGCCTCACCACTGGCTTGAGTTGTTCTCGGGTTTTCTAATAAAACCAATCTTTTCTAGTTTTTAAAGAAACATAGAGAGCTATTACATATACAATAGTCTAAAAATGCATAAAAAAAAAAAAAACAACACAAGTGGGCTCAGTATGTGCTAGTGCTTTTGGAGGGCAAGCCCCAAGATATGACTGATTGATTGTGTTCCCTAAATTTTGAACCTGAGTCCAAGTCTAGAAGCCCCAGCCCCGCTGCATTATCCTAGACGACAACCATTTTATTATATGATACTGATCCTCCCATGGGAGTTTTATTTAATCAGACACGAGTTTTAATGTATTGTCAATTTTACCTTTCGCATGAACAGTAAAATCGGCACACTGAAATTTATTGTTCATGCGAAGTAAAATTGGCAATATACTAAAATCTGTATCTGATTACTCAAACCTCCTGTTGGAAGATCACTACCCTTATTATAAATTCCATAAACTTTTCTGATATTTTAATCCAAGAAGCCAAAATGGAAATTAGGGCTTTATGAAAAACATCTATTATTTTATACTTTTTACAATTTCAAAAAATCACCAATCTCTCATCCCGAATTTAAAAAGCCCCTTAATGTTAAATAATTAATTATTGAAATTCAACTTCTTATTAAAAATTATTTGTACTTGTTGGTAACAATTCGTACATAACTATTTGATAAAGCCCATGAAAAGCCCTTTGTCACATGTTTTCTCTACGGTAGCAATGAAACTTGGGTCGAGTTTTAACCTGATCCGCATGACCCCACCCGAGAAATCAGTGGGTTCGAGTTATGTATTTGTATATTTTGGATTGATTCAGGATGGAAAAATAAAAACCCCTATGAAATTTGGGATGGCTTGAGTTGAGAAATTTAAAATCAACCCGACCCGAAGTAGCCCAACTTGACTTGAGTGTCAGAAATTTGGGTCAGATTGATTTGAGTAATTCGGATCGGATTTAATAGATCTTGACATGAGTTGGATTGAATTTATTAAAACTCGACCCAACTCGAGTTTCAACCCTACTATCCAGTCTGCACACTCAATGTCATGCACTTGAGATGCCCTCGATATGATGTGATCAGACTTATATTTGATGTTGAATTCAAACCAACTTTCTTTTTAATGTTGATTCTTAAATTTTTTTTTGAATTTAAATCTAATCTATAATCATCATTGATTTTTGGAATGACTACTAACTCATAAAAAAAGTATGTTTACTCACCGTTCTCTCTTTAAGTAACATTAACCTTCAAGTAGGATCCCATGACAAACATCTGAAAGATGTAAGAGAAATATTAACTAATTGTTAGAGATTTGATCAAGGGTTCTTCTTTAAAATTTTGTTGAAAAGGATAAAAAAATAAATTGAAAAGATAAAATCGCTTTTTATTAGAAAAAAAAAAAACCTTAAATTGATCTCAACAGTATCATCCAAGAAATACATTACCCAAAATGCCTATGATACTGTAATTAGAAAAAAAAACCTTCTTTCACTTCGACAGAAAGCAAAGAACTCAGGAAGGTGTGATGAAAATATCTACATTTCGATTGTCGCCACCTTATTATCTAATTAAAAGTTCAACACATTAGCATAAGAAGTCCAGTTCTCAAGCCAAGGGCTACGGAGTAAGAACGGATCCTGCATCCATTCCATGCTATATTTTGGCAATTGTAACTCCGGCAGGCTATTCTTCCCATTCAAATCCTCTTGTCGAGAAGAAACTTCGATCTCATTCTCGTATTCCACCTTGTTTTCCTTCATACCCATTGTCGCTTGCCAGTTCTCTTCCTCCGGTGATGAAGCCATGTCTACCGGCGAAGCGCAGAATCGCAACACTCTTGTATCTTCTTCCATGGCAGCTCGCTGCTCCAGAACCTTCAAAGAGGTTGCCTTCCTATAAATCTTGCAGAGAACTATGTCTTCCTGCATGAACAAATTCAACATCAGCAACGTAGAATTAGATTTCCATTTCTTTTTAAGAGTTAAGACACAACCCACTGAGTCGCTGAGTCAACTCGCTTGAACAGGGGAAACATTATTACCTTGCGTGAGTCACCGTTGTCTGGCATTCTATACTCGTTCATGACCCAATCCGTCTTGCATCCTTTTGGGGCCCTGCCCTTGTAAAATACGAGGGTCTTTCTCAACCCAATTACCCGTTTTGGGTCCTTAATGCTCCGAATCGGCCGGTCTGATCCTGTCGCCTTCCAAAACCCATGTTCAGTCGTCCGATTTGGCCGTCCTCCGTTGGCATGCTTCCGGTCTCTGGGCACAAAGAAGTACCATTCTCTCTCTCCTATCTTAGCCAGCCCTGAGATAGAGAACACACAACATAAGTGCCTGGATTAAGGCTCTTAGCACATGTGATCACGTTGTTGTCATCATTATTCTCACAAAAATACGGTTATCAGGATATTAACGACCATTGGTAATATTGGAATATTTTCAAATTCTCTGTGAATTTACCAGTAATTTACCGACATTTATTGAGAAGTTACTGGGAATTTACATCGATATTTGTGACATGGGTGCCTGATGGCATTAGCCACCATTCTATTTGATTTCTAATAAGAGTAATAAATTAGAAGAAGAAGAAGTGAAAATACCAGGTAATTCCCAAGGGTCATGGCGGTACAAGTTGAGGGTGCCAATTATGTCGAAGCTGAGCTTCTTGCCGTAGACAACAGACCTGAGATAGAAATCAAGAAGCTCTTCCTCAGTTGGGTGGAATCTGAATCCAGGGAGGTCTAAATCAGATGAAGATTTCTCCATGTTGGGAAAGTGGGAGAGGTATGTGGTGATGGGTAACGAATTTTGGATGGGTGGTGAGGCTGATTTAAGTATGTTCGTGTCTATACCATTTATATATATATATATAAGGCAGGAGGAGGAGGAAGACTGGAAGAGGATGGGAAGATGTTTGAAATTTAGATGGAAAATGGTGGTGGAAGGAGTCTACGGTCGAGTCAAGAGAGTGGAAGAGGAATACAGATTGGTGGATCCCACACGCTTAAAGATGGGCCGCATAGGAGACCGCTGTGTTGGAAGAACACACCTATGAGCTACGTATATTAGCTAATGACGCGTGTTTTCACAACCTTTAACCATACTTCTCACTGCAAATACATGAAACACACATTTTGTTTGGACGAGAAGAAAGTAGCAAATTCTTTCCTATAAACTATCTTTTGATAAGTGAATTTTTGTATGGAAAGATTATCTTATGTAAATTGTAATCATTAAGTGTACACGACACAACTTGTCTCACGAATAGAAGTCTTGAATTCGAATTTTGTCTCACCTCAAATAATTATTCTCTGTAATTGTACTCATGTGTAGAAAAAGAGGTTTGGACACGCCTTTACGATTAAGAGGATCATGAACACCTCGGTAATAAAAAAATAAAAGATTGAATTATTATGCATTAATTTGATAATTGTTAAAGTAATAGAATTTTGTTATTTAAGTAGGTGGGTACAGATGCACAATGGATCTTGTTGATCAAGTCATAGATTACATGCAAACTAGAAAATTAGAATAAAAAATATTTTTGATCTTTAGATTTCGATTCATCAAATTAATGGGAAAATGAGTATTAATTTCATTATATTTGAATCAAATACCTAAAAATCACTTTTGATCTCAAAAGTATTGTATCTAATAATCCAAAATTATGATTTTAATATGATGTCACCTTCTGGCCCATTACATGCTAGATGTCAAAAGTACATTTTTTTTCTTATCAGAACTACGGCAAAAAAAAAAAATTATATTACCTTACCATGGTTCCAAATAGGTCTTAATTTATTTTTCTCCAATGATAATTTTCTTAGAATATTTTTATGATTTAAAAAAAACACAAAATAAATAGTAAATAGAGATGGAAGAGATAAAGAAAAACACAATAAATTGTGGATTGCCAAATGTTTTCATTTATTATATAGTCAAATGAAGAAGTAAAGCTTAAAATTTTGAATCTAAATAGATGGAATAATAAGTATTCATGGTAATGATGATTTAATGAAATTAAAAAATGCAAGATATATGGATGTTATTATACTTGTTAATTTGGCTGATATGGCTGCTGCAAAGAAATTGACTTATTTCTGAAATTATGAACTAATAAAACACAAGATTAATGGAGTAAAAACGATTTTGCATGACTCTAAAGTGATTCTAAAAGCATAAAAAAATTCTCTCTTAAATTTTCATTTTCAACTATTTCAATTTCTAAAATGGGTAATTTCAACATTTCTCTAGTTAAAAGGTTAAGATTTAAAATTTAGTCGAAACTAAAATTTCAATTATAAGAATAAAATTTAAAAACAAAAGGTCCTAGATAAGAAATTTCTGTTAAATGGCTGATATTTCCGATCTATTAAGTAAGGCCAACCATATACACACCGGGTTTTTCTGCCTCTATACATCCGTTTATGAGTGTCAAAAGACCTTTAAGTCTTAAAGTACTTTTATCTATGAGAAACTGGGTGTGTATATGGCTAGCCTTAAGCAATAGTACTTATGCTAACCAATATCTGAAAAGTGTTCATTGATATTTTAAATATTGGCAAAATATAAATATCAGTTTAATAGATATTTGCATGGCCAAACTGACCATTTTGGCTTTATCATGTTATTATTATTATTATTATTAGTAGTACCGTTTAAATAATAGGAAATATAATAAATATATCATTCAATAAAAAAAAAAGTCTCAATTACAATTTACAAAATTTGGTAGATTTAGACTCCAATTATTACAACTGGCCAATTCTATACGGGTTAGAAAAAATTAGTCAAAATTTTGAAGACTAAAGTTATTGATTGACTCCTAAAGTTTTCACAAGTCACTTATTTAAAATAAAGCATACAACATTTCTATTTTCTACACAAAAGAAGGACTTCTCTTTGATAGTTTGATAGCATTAGGCTGTCATCCGAAGATCCTTGATAAGATCTATACAAACGAGAAATTAATTGTTAAGATTAGGTTAGATTGTGTTTGATTATGATGAGATAATGATTATAATGAGATTGTAATTGATTATTTGAGATTATGCAATATTATTCAGTGGAATAACAAAACTAAAAATATTACATGAATTTTTTTTGTATCTTCCATTTTCTTAACATTAATCATGTGAAGATCATCCAGAAACAAGTAAATGAGGAGTTTGTATGTATATAAATAACTTCGGTAATTAAGACGGAATCAGGATTATTATTTTTTATTTAGACCAAACTTATATTTTAAATAATTGGAGTTAGCCCACCTATATTTCAAATTGGGTCGGACTGACGGTCAAGTCAGACCCATAACCATAACTGTTGTTAAATGAATCTACGCTATGGTTGATTGAGATGATTAATATCACATTTTACATAAATATGAGTTAATGCAATGTGTACGTATCAGTGGAGGCACACTGGAATTACATTATCTTACTCAGCGTTATGGGCCGATACATATCACCCAATACATGACCAACACGTATTGACGAATACATTTTGCGGCTGCAATGAATCAATCATGAGTTTTCTGATATGGTTCGGTCGAGACGTTGCGTATCGGAGGAATTCATTTACCTTTGCTTTTAATATGTAACACTGAAAAGAAATGCATTAGTCTATCTGTGCTGTGCTAATCGAATTTTGAAACTCTGAATTCAATCCATGGTCCTTAGTAAGATCAGTGACGTGTACTGGTGCCACAATTTTTTATTGAATGAATGTTGATTCCGTTAAAATTGCTAAGTGTTCCTTCGACTTTGAAGTCTGAAGTTTTGAAGTTTGAAATGTTTGCAACTCTTTGAAATTGAATGGAAATTCTGTTTTAGTTTCATGGCAATCTCCACAACTTTTTCCCACATTCCTCATTTCCTTGAGGTAGCCTCATTCTCTCCTTTGCAACCATGGTAGATGCACCCAACCCAGTAGGGGATTCTTTATCATTGTTCGTATGATGAAAAATAATAATTTTTTTATGATTCTTATTTCTATAAAAATGAAAATTATAGATTTTTCTTTTTTCAGAAATATTAATTTCTTTAATTTAGTGCAATAAACTAGTTTTCACAATAATTCATCAATAGAATTTTTAGGTGTTAAGTGGATAAGGTATAGATTATAACTCGATTGTACTTAATTGTAAATTACGATGTGATGATAATGATCATAATAATCAAGATAATAGCAACAATAAAATTTATAAATATTATATAGTTAATTCAACCTTTATTTTATTAAAAAATGTTAATATTATGTAATAAGTAGGACAATTGATTTTGGATCTCAGCTTGACCTATCTCCATCTAATATAGGAATTCATAAGCTCGGTTAAATTAGATAGATTCACAGGTCAAGTGGTGGGTAGCCATTGGATAAAGGTTGTGTTTGGTTATGAATCGAGTAATATATTATGGGTAGCAATCCACCGACAGGCATTTTGTGTAACCCGACATGGGTTTTACTGTATTTCCCATTTTACCCTTCTAATCGGCTTGCTGGATCACTGACCGGCTCGGCAAACCACTAATCGGATCACTGACTCTTCCACTACGGTATAAATCGGCTCACTGACTGGTTTGTCGGATCACTTACTAGAGCACTGATCGACTCACTAAAATTTTATCTAAATGAGACTGTTTTTTGATACAGAGCAACAAATCGGATCACTAACCGGATCACTGAAATCGGATCACTAACTGGATCACTGAAAGTTTTTTAAATGCTTCCTTACGGCAGTGGAAGGGTAAAATGGGCAATACCCTAAATCCCGTGTCTCATTACACAAAATATCAGTGGAAGGATCGCTACCCATATATTATAGATATTATATTTTTTTTTTTTTTTTTTATGTTGGAGCACTTAGGTTATTTGTTAAGGTGTGGATTGGTTCATAGTTTGGCTTAGGTTAGGAATGAGAGATTGGTTGGATCATGGATTGAGAGATGAATCGAGTCACTGGTTTTGGTTAGTTTGGAGCTTGGGCCATGGGTTGGGTTATGGTTAGCCAAATGTTGCGTCATATGTCTTAAAATTCACCAAGTGGTGAAAATTGTTTTCTCACTCCTCCTTCTAAAGACTATTTTCCATACTTCCTGTGGAAAATAACCAAGTTGCAGAAATAGTTTCCCATGGAAAAGGTCCGTATGGAATAATAGGAAATTATTTTCCATTTCCACAAAGATTTCGCAGACAAACATGCTAAAAAATATGGAAAATGAAACTCTTTTCTCCTTTTTTTGTAGAATAAATGTTCTTTATAAAGAAAAAAAATGCATTTCTCTCTTCTTTTAAAAAAATATTTCCTGAAAAGAATAGAAAAATTTAACGAGAGAAATAGCGAAATTTTCTTCACTAATCAAACAACAAAGACATTAAACTTAAAAGGGTCACTTCTCATAATATTATTTGGTGGGTGTAAATAAGAAGGTTTGCATATGTCGCAAAGATTAATCATGTTCTCTAAAAGGCCTCAACACCTTAGTCTTAAGAAAAAAAAAAAACCTAAGACATCAAATTTTATGACTAAACAAAAGACTAAATTGTATGATACATTGAAGCAAAACTTTTTTTATTTTTAAAAGAGTTAAACTAGCGAGACATAACAAGCGAGACTCTCTAACGAAGCATGCCATCAAATGTTTGATAGATCTCACATAATTGGATTCATTTAATAAGTGACTTTATAAAGATGAAGTATATAAAATTTCAATATCAATTGATAATCCAAATCATATAATTTTGATGAGTATAAATCATTCATTTTTAAAAGTTTAAAATCAAGAGATAAGATAATCAGATGAAAATAAAACTTCAAGCACAACCTACTCGTATGATCTTCTTTACATCACGTCCAACTACATAGGTTTTAAAATTCATCTAATAATATGTCTCATTAGAAAGTCTCGATATATAAAATCTCCGGACAAACAATCTCTCAAGTTTCTTCAATTTTCACCATCATCCAAGCTTAGAGTGGCCCAGCTCCCAGCAAATGAACACATCATGATTGAAAAGGGCCGAAACAAGATTCACAAAGTCTATCATTTCCAAAGAATGTTGCTCGGTCTTTTCCTGTAAATTTTTTAAGCTAGTGGATGTCTTTTTGTGGCTACAAACACTATACCATTCACTTTTCATAGATCTTTTTTTCAAAAGAAAGGGATCAGCAGTCCAATTTCCCAGCACCAACGCGGTTTCGCCGCTCTATTTTCTCTTCTTTTCCACAATCAACCTATAATTTCATGATTCCCTGTTTTGGAATTTGAACTTGGGGAGTCAACGGAAAAGACCCAGTTGAGGTCTTGGCAATCAATGACTTGAAGACTGGGAATTTCTTTTTTCCAATATTTTTTTCCTCCTTGTCTCCTTTGCTTCATCTTCTTGGATGTTTATTCTTGTCTCGAGTTGGAGCCAGAATGAAAGATCTAAGACTCTTAGGATATACAAATGTGAAAGCCCAAAAAAGATTTACGAGTAGCTTTCTCTGCAGTTTCTTAGAACCTTCAAATACAATTTTAAGCCACGAGTAATTTAAGAATTCATTAAATAAAATAGTAATGGATGTATTGAAAAAGTCATATTTTGAATATATGGTCAATCAAAATTCACTTCTTCAATGGACCCGTCACCACGAAAAGTAAAATTTATACTAAAGTGCTCGACGAAATACCCTGCACATCAGTGTTCGAATGATCATTTCACATTTAAGATTAATCGATGACAGGAGTTCAATATCTCGGTGCTCCAAAACCGATTTTTGTAGTGGTTGACATTGATGGGCCAAATTCCAAAAATATGGGAAAGGCTATCTTATTATAAAACTATATTATTATATTAAATTAATAGGTTTTTTCCTTTTTTTCCTTTTAACAATTTTATTGGGTTTTGATTCTTGCATACCTACTTGTAAGAAAATAAAAAATAAAAATCTATTTTTTTTCTGATTTTTGCCTTCCATACTAACTTCACAGTATTTGTTAAATTGTCATTTTGCTAAAGATAACATTGAAAAAAAAAACAATTAATAAAAAATACTGTTCTCCCTAAATGAATATAGAACATTTTTGGTCGAACATAATATGTGATCGGCCAAGAGACTTTGTTGTAATCAAGTCAAAGTTGTGAAGTACTTAGACGTCAAAAATTAAAGTGGAAATACAAAATTATTTATCATTCATTCAATTTATGAGTTAAGAATTGTAGAGTAGTTATTCGATGCATGTAGGTATAGAGACTTGCACATGTCCTTAAAATAAATCGAGTAGTCTAAGAGGCTATATATATATATATATATATATATATATATATATGAATTCAAATGGCTAGTACTGATCTTAACCCCATTTTCTGTTGAATCAGAGTTCTCTGAGTCTAGTATTCAATATCTCAGGTCATCTAGGCTTGGGAGAAGTCCAAGATCAATCCAACATTCTTCAGCATATACAGAAGTATCCTTCGTCTTCTAATGAATCTAATAATGAATATGTTGAATTTAAATTTAAAAAAGAAAATAATAATTTCAAAAACTTAAATTCATTATAAATTTAGTCTTACATAGAGCACTTTTACTTGAAAACAGCTCAGAGTCTCACATACACTATTTCTATGATATAACATTCATATATAATTCAATTGGTCTAAAATTATAAAATTAAATTAGACATCTTAAGTTTAACTCATTCAAACTTACTTAATATACGAGACTTTCAGTTGATTTCATATATTTATATAATTAGTCTAATTCTAATAGAAAGTGAAAATAGTCGTATTAAAAAAATTCTTTATGATATTCAGAAATTGGTGGAGTCCATTGGTTAATGGTTTGGATCTCCGATAATTTCGGCCCGACCTGCATTAGTCGAGGATGCGTCACCAAGGATTTTATTGAGTGGAAGACTAGAAAATCGATCTATGTTGCACTTAATCTTCAGTTTATTGGTAGATGGAGGCTGCTGCTTGTCCTTGTGTACAACATTCGACAGTGGTGGGGCCCAAGAATCTGATAGATCCTCACTATGGGTTCACACCAAACTCATCTGGCTTGCAAATTTCATTATTCGATTCATGTGTGTCAAAAGTTGTGATACCTGACCCTTGATTAGTATTCCGAGTCAGGGTGTGACAGGTGTAGCACTTGCTGCATCTATTCAAATATATTGTTTAAAATATTTATATGACATAATTAGAAGCTAATAAATATATCAAATAAAAAGTGAATTTTATGTTTATCAAAATTGCCCAAGTTTAGCCAATCATCTTTACATCCATTCCTTATGTTACACTTTTTATGAATTCACTTGTGTGTAGTTTCCCTATGTTGATGGTGATAGATCTATTGAAAAAGTCTAAATTTGAATTAAGAGGTATAAAAATCATCTTGATTTGATCAATCAAGTCATATTTTTCAAGCTCTAAAAAAATTATTACCTTTTAATCTCTAAATTTTCATACATTTGAAAATAATGACTTCGTGTATTCAATCAAGATGGTTTTTTATGAGCCACATGTTTAAGACTAAATATTCTCAATGGGCTCATCACCATCAATATAAGTAGGCCACACATGATTCGGCTGACGAAAGATGCTAGGAACGAGTGCAGTGAAACGTTGTTGGTCTTAAAAATAGCTTTAATTTATATAATCATTAATATAAAGGATTTTTTAGTAAAAATACCTCAAAATTTGTGAATTATGGTGGCAGTAGCTTCAAAAAAATTGACTTTGAGTGGCTCATGCTAAATTTAGGACAAAAATACCCTTCTATGATGAGAAGTCAACACGATCATCATGATATAATTTTCTTCCGCCTCTTCAACTCTCCAATCGTTTTGGTGACAATTTTCACAAAAATCGTAGTGAAAAACGAGGAAGAAGAAAGAACTCAAATCTTTCCTTTGAATTTCAATAATAAACTGAGAACAAGATCTCAGATATTGAAAATACATACCTTAGGAGGAAAAAAAATATAAGATATTAGATATACGAAGGGTATAAAAGGTATTATCTTTTATATTTCAAACTCAATGATCAATAGGAGTTCCTTTTGGGAAAAACAGCCCAAGCCCGAAGGCCCAAAATGCCAAAGTTCGGCCAGACCCAATGTTGTCTATAAACCTACAAAGCCCAGCCGACAATGGTAGGGCATGACGCACGTAAAGCCCAACCAAACCTAACTAACCTATTTACATCCCTAACCACCTTAGAAGCCGAAATCGAATTAGTGGGTCCTATTTAGGTGGACAAACCCTATGTTTCGGTTCAAATTTCAACTAATTTTATCGAATCGCATCAAAGGTGATATGCAAAGTGATTTTTTATGCCAAATCATTTTTTTTTTGGAAATGAGCCTAAAACCAATATAGACAATTTTTTTGGAAATTCTGACAGAAATTTCAAGAACATTGGCAATTAGGGTTTTTTTTTTTTAAAACAAAAAAAAAAAATAATTAAGGGCCTGGAATGGGGGAATATCAGCTAAATTTGTCAGCCCATTGAAGGCCCGATAATTTGAATATTTGCAAAATTACAAACTAAAGCCCCGTTCCTTTGAGAAGTGTGATACCACCACCTATCAGGTCCGACGACTGGTCCAAGGAGCTGCATCCCTACTCATCTGGTGCTCGCACATCGCTCTCTCCGGGAGGTTGGCCGCCTATCCTAAATCTTCCCATATCCAATAAGATCCCGGGCTCAATCCAGTTTAGTATCAAGGTGATTTTGTTTCCATTCCTAGATGTATGTGTCCGTGCAACATTTCCACGATATCATTATGATCAATCAGTGGGACTTGGCCGGAAAGTGTTCATGCCTCTATGATTAGCACGGGTAGTCTCCGTTTCTGGTGTTTCAGTCAGCTTTCAATGGCTCCCTTAATGCAGACCTGACTTTGACTGGTTAGTGCCCTAACTCAAATTTTATATTTAGGCATCAAGCACAGTGGAAATTGTACATTTGTGTTAGTTGGGCTGAGATTCTTTCGTAGTCGAGCCTAGTGGAAATTCGGATCTCAAATCTTATTTAAATACTTCCTCTGTCCCAAATTATTTGTCTTACATAGATTTTACAATTGTCTCAAAATAGTTGTCTCATTTATATTAGACTAATATAAAGTGTGTTGAAAATAGATGAGATCACATTAAGTCCTAACCATATATATAGAATTCCTTAAAAAATATAAATCTTTCAAATGGAATGGAGGGAGTATTAAATATAATATGTAACAAGAGATTGTAGCAAAATCAGTAAGTTTACATTGGTCAAAATTGCCCAAGTTTAGCCGATCATCTTTACATTCATTCCTTATGTTACACTTTTCATGAATTCACTTGTGTGTAGTTTCCCTATGTTGATGGTGATAGATCTATTTAAAAAGTCTAAGTTTGAATTAAGAGGTACAAAAAATCATCTTGATTTAATCAATCAAGTCATATTTTTCAAATTCTAAAAAAATTATTACCTTTTAATCTCTAAATTTTCATACATTTGAAAATAATGACTTTACGTATTCAATTAAGATGGTTTTAATGAACCACATTTTTAAGACTAAATATTCTCAATGGGCTTATCACCGTCAATATAAGTAGGCCACATAGGTCAGCTCACGAAAGCTGTTAAGAACGAGTGCAGTGGATAGTTGTTGGTCTAAAGTTATCTTAAAAATAGCTTTAATTTATATAATCATTAATATAATGGATTTTTTTAGTAAAAATACCTCAAAATTTGTGAATTGTGGTGGCAGTACCTTAAAAAAATTGACTTTGAGTGCCTCACGCTAAATTTAGGACAAAAATGCCCTTCTATGATGAGAAGTCAACAAGATCATCATAATATAATTTTCTTCCACCTCTTCAACTCTCCAATCATTTTGGTGACAAATTTCACAAAAATCGTAGTAAAAAACAAGGAGAAAGAAGAAAGAACTCGAGTCTTTCCTTCGAATTTTCAAGAATAAACTGAGAACAAGATCTCAGATATTGAAAATACATACCTTAGGAGGAAAAAAAATATAAGATATTAGATATACGAAGGGTATAAAAGGTATTATCTTTTATATTTCAAACTCAATGATCAATAGGAGTTCCTTTGGGAAAAACAGCCCAAAGCCCAAAGACCCAAAATGCCATATTCGGCCAGACCCATTGCTGTCTATATATGGTAATTTGTCTTGAAAGTCTGAAAACCTACACAGCCCAGCCCACAATGGTAGGTCATGACGCATGTAAAGCCCAACCAAACCTAACTAACCTATTTACATCCCTAACCACCTTAGAAGCCGAAATCGAATTAGTGGGTCCTATTTAGGTGGACAAACCCTATGTTTCGGTTCAAATTTCAACCAATTTTATCGAATTGCATCAAAGGTGATATGCAAAGTGATTTTTATAGCCAAATCATTTTTTTGGAAATGGGCCTATAACCAATATAGACAATTTTTTGGAAATTTTGACAGAAATTTCAAGCACATTGGCAATGAGTTTTTTTTTAAATACATAAGGGCCTGAAATGGGGGAATATCAGCTAAATTTGTCAGCCCATTGAAGGCCCTATAATTTGAATATTTGCAAAATTACAAACCAAAGCCCCGTTCCTTTAAGAAGTGTGATACCACCACCTATCAGGTCCGACCAGTGGTCCACGGAGCTGCATCCCTACTCATCTGGTTCATGCACATCGCTCTCTCCAGGTGGTTGGCTGCCTATCCTAGATCTTCCCATTTCCAATAGGATCCCGGGCTCAATCCGGTTTAGTATCAAGGTGATTTTGTTTCCGTTCCTATATATATTGGTCGGTGCAACATTTCCACGATATCGTTATGATCAATCAATGGGACCTAGCCGGAAAGTGTTCTTGCCTCTTTCATTAGCGCGGGTAGTCCCCGTTTCTGGTGTTTCAGTCACCTTTCAGTGACTCCCTTAATGCAGACCTGACTTTAACCGGTTAGAGCCCTAACTCAAATTTTATATTTAGGCATCAAGCACAGTGGAAATTGTACCTTTGTGCTAGTTGGGCTGAGATTCTTTCGTAGTTGAGCCTAGTACAAATTACGATCTCAAATCTTATTTAAATACTCTCTCTGTCTCAAATTAGTTGTCTTATATAGATTTTAGAATTGTCCCAAAATAGTTGTCTCATTTATATTAGAGTAGTATAAAGTGTGTTGAAAATGGATGAGGTCACATTAAGTGCTAGCCTTATATAGAGAGTTACTTAAAAAATACAAATCTTTTAAATGAGACAACTAAAATGGGACGGAAGGAGTATTAAATATAATACATAACAAGAGATTATAGCAAAATCAGTAAGTTCACATTGTTGCGTTTTACAAATTGTGGACTCGACAAATATTCAATTTGAGCTTGAGATTATGAGATAAAACTAGTTGAACTTAACTTGGTTAATTGATACCCCTATCACTGTTAATTTTTTTTTATATATTTTAACAAATTAGAGTGCTTTTTTTCTTTTATAAAATCTAATGATGTTCTTTGGGTGGATAATCCAATTATTTTTCTTGGGTTTTTTTTTTTTATCTCTAAACCTTCCTATACCATTTAGAGTCATTAGATCATTGGCTGAAATGACAATTTGGTCAAGTCCTATTGGGTAATAATAACATGATGGTATACCATTCATGCCAGAAAGTGGGATTCTATCTTCCAATCTTCCATAGCTAGAGTTGATTACTTGCAGCCATAATAACCTGTAATCATCCCTGTAATTTTGGAAATTACGATGTAAAACTTTCCTGTAATTAGCTAAGTACTCATCTCTTTAATCATTGACTAGGCTGTACAATTTTGTTATAATCATATGACTCTACAGAGTCTACAACTACATTAATCACATCTGCCACAAGGCAGTGAAGATACATATCCTCTCAGAAGCCTTCTCTAACTCACATTCCTCTTCTTCATCAGCCCCATCCAACCCACACTTCCACTTAGAATCTACCAATCTCAACATCACACTAAAACTTGACAGAATAAATTTCTTCTATGGTATTCTCAGATTGTGTTGTTTCGAGGTGCACATCTGCTTTTTGGGTTTGTGGATGGATCCCATTCATGCCCTCTATGTTAGGACCTGGGTATCCAACTCAAGATGGAGTGATCCAAGTCATTTATAAATCCCTAGATCTCCTTCTACACTTCCAATGTGGAACTTGTTCGCAGCCCCAACACTCCATCTACTAATTTTATACACCAACTTCCAAACTTCATTTAAAAACACCCTGCACTCTTCTTCCTCAATTTCAAACAATTTCTTATTTGTTGGACATACTTCCTACAACGGATATGGGTTTTATTTGAGTTTTTATTGATGAAATTAGTAAGTTCGTGTTGATTTTTCCAATGACAAATAAATCTCAAGTATATAAGTGTTTTCCCTTTCAAGGTTTCAATAGAGAATGCTGATATATCAACACCCACAAATCGTATTGCAGATACACTAGCCAAGGCCGTGTCAACTAAACGGCTTCAATCATTAGAGCTTGCAGGGTAGTATCAGGCAGTAACATAATAGCATACCATTCATGCCTCGAGTTGGGATCTATTCAGAGAAATTCACCTTCTCGACTATATATAAACAACAATTTCGAAAAACAAAAAGGAGAAATCAACAAAGAGAAGCAAACAATAATATAGAGATTTACATGGTTTCTTTTCGTTACGTCAACGAGTTTCAAACCGATCCATTATGCTCAAAGATAAAACAATAAAGAGGCGGCTCTAGTTACAATGTTTGCTCTCTCTCTCGCTCACAAAATGGCGATATTTATAGGGTTGCAACTTGGGTCGGGCAGGTCGAGTTTACCCAAGTTAATATTTATGGAACCCGACCCAACCCGACGCGACTCGAATTCTCAACCCGAAATTCTCGACCTGACGGTATCCGAATTGTAACACAAATCAACCCGAATTCTAACCGGACCCACACTTTTAAACCCATTTTAGCCTAATTTTAGCCTGGTTGGATCTATTTAGGTCGGGTCGGGTTGGGTTACCTTGTAAAAGCCTTAACCCGACCCGATCCGAATTCCATGTGGGTTTTTGTTTCATCAACCCGACCCGACCCACTGATCCAAAATTCTCAATCCGACCCACATGATTTCTTGGGTTGGGGACCCGACCTGAGCTGCAGCTCTACATATATACTACCCTAATTAGGGTTTACATAATACGTCATGTGAAAATACAATATTACCCTCGACCAGATCGACAATACATCTTTGATGATTAATTTCCATAGAGCCTAATAGGATCTTTATCTTCCAATCTTCCACAACCAGAGCAGCCATAGTGGCATGTAATTAGCACACTAATGCTGTAAACTTTCCTGCAATTAGACCTCTAATCAACTCTGTGTTCTTGATACAAGGCTGTACGATTTTGTTGTGAACAAGGCAGTGACGACTGAATTCTTTCAAGTCTTACTTCAGACTCAAAATCAGTACTTTCTTCAAAAGAACATTTTTTTTATTAGAATCTTACATAAAAGTATCCCACATTGAGAGTGCTTTCATTTAAAGTTAAGGAATTTACAATACACTTTTCTGAGCTGATAAGATGGAAAATTGAGGGCCAATAATTAAATGGGCCGCCCAAGGCCCGAATAATTGTTACTCACATGTAAAACAATCTACTAATTCATTTAGAGGCTTAAAATTTCCAAACCCCTCACTGGAATCATCCGATTTATAAGAATTTTAGATAGAGACTACACATTAATTAGATCTGCGAGGCAAAGGTCAAACTAAATTTGGAATGCTCTTCTTGCCTGCTCAAGCGAGCCATGGGCCTGGCCTGGATGGCTCATATCTGGTCTAGCTAACACTTTCAGTTACATCGATTAGCGAGGACTTCGATTGGACTGACAAGTAAATTAGGTCAGAGTCAGAAAATTTGAATTGGACTCTGTTCTATAAGTAGGCTGTTCTCTGTAGGGCCGGTTGGTGGGCTCTGTGGGCTTTTTTTCTTTTTGTTGGGCTTTCGTGCCCCATGTCTTTTTGTATTTCTTTGGAGAGTTCTTCTCTTTGAATGAATCCTTACAAATCATTACAAAAAAAAAAAAAGTTACATTTGAAATAGTGTTGCAGTATTTGACAAAGATGCAGTATGAAAAATTTGGAATATACACTATTTTAAAGTTTAATATTAACAAAATTGTTAAAATTTGTCATATACACTTGCAAGGCCGAATATAATAATTTTTATATAAATCATTAAGAAAAAAAAATCGAAATATGGTAGAAAATATGTTTTAATACGTACTTCATTAGACTTCAATAGGTTTGTGACAGGAGTGGAATGTTAATGTAACTTTAGCCAAGTGACAAAAATTATGTTTTTAATTTATCATTTGAGTTAGTGGATTTTGTCATATTCAAGACTGTCTTAAGGATATATTTGTTTACATAGGTTTTCTTAAGAAAATTTGATTTCTCCAGAAAAATGACATTTTTCCACCTTTATTTGCAAAGATTTTCCAAAGAATCTAACGTCTTAGAGCCATTATTTTTGGAAAAGCAAGTCCAGAAATTTTCCCATCATGACCGTCGATAAATATTTTTCTGAAAAAAATTATAAAGTAGACTTTTAGAAACTTGACCAAATAAGTCTTAAACATCTTGATAATACGCATACTTGACCTAACTCATTTACTAAAAAGGTTGACGTGACCCACCTAAGTTTAAAAACTCGATAAATTCATATTGAAGTTGATCTGGGCTCAGATCGGGCTCCTTTTTGGACCTAAGTGTTAGGTCCAGATGAGAATTTGGGATAAGTTGGGCCTAGCCTATGAAAGCCCAAGCTTGGCCGAAAGCCCAAAGTTGAGTAAATTCAAATTTTATTTAATTAATATTTTGTATAAGTATAAGATTCATCTAATATATTATATATATTAACATTTTTCTTAGATAAGTCAAAACTAATCGTAAGTTGGTGATTAATTTCAATCCATTTAAATAAAATGTTCTTTTATATTCAGAGGTGTTTTATCATTCTAAATTTAATATGATAGGATTTACTTATTCAGTCCATATCACATTACAAAATTATAATTTTATATTTGTATAATATTTGAAATTTGAAAATAATTCTTAAAATTTGGGAATACTACAGACATATAATTCAATGGATGACCAAACAAGGTCAACTTGAGCTGGATTTTACATGTTTTAGTTCTCAATTTCTCATGTGAGTGACAACAACTATGCCAGCCAATGAATTGTTTAGCATGGATCAAATCGTAGTATTCATTTATATAGATTTAAAATTAATAAATGAATTTTACAAATTATATTTTATGGATTAATTATCTATTTAATGTGTATATATATTTATATTTAAAACTTGCGCTGGCTTCTCTTTGCTCACCTAGTGTGAAAGTCCTAGTCTCTTTGACAATGGTCCAACTATAAAGCTTTTGAAAGCAGACAAGGACCTAACCTTTTTTTTGTTTTTTTTTGACAATTTTTTCTAAGTAGGTTAGAATATGATTCAACAGAGGTCTAAATCAGTCAAAACATAATGCTAAAATTGAAAAGATATTAAATAAAATAGTATAGATACATACTAATCTGATCTCATACTTCCTTTTTCTTTTCAACTAGTTTTGAATTTTGAAATTTTGACTAGTTTCCAAATTGGACAAATATAAAATATATATTATTTGACTATCATACTCTCTCCAATTTCTCTTTCGCTTTTTTTTTTTTTCTCTTGGTTCATGCATGCACGTGATTATCTAGAAATTTCTCTTCTAATTTAATTTCTATACATAAAAATTCTTTGAGAAATTTTATTTTGAAAATAGTGGAAATAAAATGGAATAATTGAATAAACTTAAGAATGACAAAAATGACCTTGCACCCACTGGGTGAACAAGATATTGAACATTTCATAAAGTGTTGACGAGTGTGTACTTTTTTTTTTCTTATGATCAATTGATTAAGGTGTTTAAGTCTCTTATAACACCTAATTAATCTTTAGATCATGTACAAGTATCACCACCCACACATTAGATAACTCTATTAAAAATGACCTGTTAAAATAAAATGTGAATCAAAATCAAGACTCCCAAATTATGAGACAGATTTCTGTCAAACACTCTAACCCCTTCACGTTGTTGAGGGGATGAACCTAATGTGAATGAGAAAAAAAAATCTTCTGATACATAGTAAAAGCTTTATTAATGGAAAAATATAATGAGAAGGTTGAGGTCACCATACATTGCAAGAGCTGAAAAGACACATGGTGATTTGACAACTTAGCCTCAATGATGAGGTGTAAATGGGGTGAATTGGAGCGAACTATCCATGTGCCAAATGAGACTTGAATGAGGATTGAGGTTGATGATTTAAAGACTGGTTTAAAAAAGGTCTAAAATGAAGTGATGAAATGGGTTGGTTTTAGATGCAAAAGTGGGTTGGTTTTGAATTTTGATGCAAAAGTGAGCTGATTGGATGCAGAAATAAGTTGTTTCTAGCTCTAGGTTGGTTTAGGGTAGGTGTAAAACTGGACTCATTTTAGGTCTACAAGTGAACTTAGTCCTAATCAAGATTACATAAATTGGTTTAGAATCAAGGGTGGAATCTAAGGTGAAATTTGGTGTGAAATCTAGGTTTAGGGCTCCATGAATTGGCAATTTTAGATTGTGAGGGCTTACTACGTCTATTGTGTCATGTGATGAGGTTACAAAAGACATGATTTGTTTGGTATCAGGAAAGGTGATAAAGTTACATGAAACAATGGTGATTTGCAAACTAATTTTTTTTTATAATTCATAAATTTTATAATCTAAAAAAATACTAAAAAGGTTGACGTGACCCATCTAAGTTTAAAAACTTATTATAGGTGTGTAGTTCAACTGGTTAACTTCCCGTCTCAGGAAGCAGGAAGTGCCAAGTTCGAACTCCCATGACCCAACCTTGTGTAACCTAATGTCAGTGGGTATCACTTGTGGAGATTTTAGCTGGATTTCTTATGGTTTTCTACATGTAAATTAAAAAAAAAAAAAACCTTGAAAAGTACATATTTAAGTTGACGTGGACTCAGATCAGGTTCTTTTTTGGACCGCAAATGTTAGTCCTGGATTTCCGACCAAAATAGTAAGCAGAACGAGGCCCATTGAAATTTTCAAATCAGATTCATTGTTATTTTCGAAATCGTATTATTCATTTATATATATTTAAAATTAATAAATGAATTTGACAAATTATATTTTATGAATTAATTATCTATTTAATGTGTATATAATTAAAACTTGCGCTGGCTTCTCTTTCATCACCTAGTCTCTTTGACAATGGTCCAACTATAAGGCTTTTGAAAGCAGACAAGGACCGAACCATTTTTTTATTTTTTTTTTGACAATTTGTTCTAAGTGGATTAGAATATGATTCAACAAAGGTCTAAATCAGTCAAAACATAATGCTAAAATTGAAAAGATATTATAGATACATATTAATCTAATCTCATACTTCCTTTGACTTTTCAAGTTTCAACTAGTTTTTTGAATTTTGAAATTTTGACTAGTTTTTTAAGCCATCAGGCTATACAGTTTCCAAATTGGACAAATATAAAATTGTATTATTTGACTATCATAACTCTCTCCAATTTCTCTTTGGCTTTTTGTCTTTTTTCTCTTAGTTCATTCATGCACGTGATTAACTAGAAATTTCTCTTCTAATTTAATTTCTATACATAAAAATTCTTATTTTGAAAATAGTGGAAATAAATGGAATAATTGAATAAATTTAAGCATGACCAAAGTGATCTTGCCCCCGCTGGGTGAACAAGATATTGAACATTTTAGGAGTCATTACTGACACGAGTTTCAGTAAGGTCTACAATTTTTGTATTAGAAAAAGAGAGATAAAAAATAAAAAAAGAAAAACAATAATATGACCCTAAGAAAGTTAGGTCAAACAACAAACAAAAAAAACTAAAAAACAAAAATACCAGACCAACAAAAGATCCACTACCCTCCAATACATTAAAGACACCCCGACTTGGCCCATCAACCCTATTTTTAGCGAAAAAACAGCAAGTCTACAATTGACACCATCTTAGAGTTAAGAAGATTGAAATTTTACCCAATTCTAAATGGATGAAAGTTTAGTTACACACCCAAGTGGTGTGCCCACTGACAACAATGGTCCCTAGTAATGTTCTTTATGTTCATACTAGTTTTTAGGACTAACTTCTGTTAAAAGAACTCATGAGTTGAGATTAGGGCTACAATTCAGATCGGACGGGTCGAGTTCCTTAAAATCCAATCCGACCCGAGTTGATATATATAGAATCTGACCCGACCGACCTGAATTCTCAACCCGAATCTCATAACCGGATGCAACCTGAATTTTGACCAGACCCGCATTTTGAACCCATTTTATACTAATTTTAGCAAGTCGGGTCGAGTTATGTCGGATCACATTAACTTATAAAATCCTCAACCCAACCCGACCCAAATTTCATGCGGGTTTTTATCTTCTCAGCTTGACCCGATCTGCTGAGCAGAAATTCTGGACCCGACCTGAATGATTTCTCGGGTTGGATCATGCGAGTCAGGCCAAAACCAAACCCGAGTTACAGCCCTAGTTGAGATGAAGCTTGTGACCATGATCATTCTATGATACATGTGTGCAATTTTATATATGTGATCTAATGTGGAAAAATTGAAATGATGTCCTTATAACAAGAGTGCATGTATTCAATTTTTTTTTTACAATTAAAATATATAAGTCTCTTAAAGTATTCGACTAATCCTTAGAATATGTACAAGTCTTTCTACTGACGTATTAGATTACTCTACAGAGAATGACTCTTTGAAATAAAATGAGAATCAAAATCAAAACTCCTATTTTCTAAAGTGGATTTTTTATTATTCTAACCCGAGTTGATGAGTGGATGAACCTAATCTGAAAAAAAAAAATCTTCATTTAACACTGAGTAAAGCCTTTATTAATGGAAAAGTATAATGAGAAGGTTGAGGTCACCATAGGCTGCAAGAGCTGAAAAGACACATGGTGATGTGACAACTTAGCCTCAATGTTGAGGTGTAAACGGGTGAATTGGAGCGAACTATCCATGTGCCAAATGAGACTTGAATGAGGATTGAGGTTGCTGATACTAAAGACTAGTCTAAAATAGGTCTGAAATGAAGTGATGAAATGGGCTGTTTTGAGATGCAAAAGTGGGCTGATTTGGATGGAGAAATAAGTTGTTTCTAGCTCTAGGTTGGTTTAGGTTAGGTGTAAAACTGGACTCATTTTAGGTCTGCAAGTGAACTAGTCCTAATCAAGATTTACATAAATTGGTTTAGAATAAGGGTGGAACCCAAGGTGAAATTTGGTGTGTAATCTAGGATTAGGGCTCTATGAATTGGCACTTTTAGGTCGTGAGGGCTTACTACGTCAATTGTGTCATGTGATGAGGTTACAAAAGAGACATGATTAGTTTGGTATCAAGAAAGGTGATAAAGTTACATGAAACAATGGTGATTTGCAAAATAATTTTTTTTTTATAATTCATAAATTTTATAGTCTTTAAAAATATGACCTACTTACTGCTCAACATCAATTCGATTGCAATCCCACTGAAGCCTCGTGTGATCTCCTCCTGGCTACCAAGTCCAAACTTGAGGACTGTTTGGATTGGAAAGCACGTCTATTTCAGCAAAAATCTAGATTGCTTAATCTGAATTTGAAGGACATGGGAAGTAAATTTTTCTAGTCCTATGTAAAGGCTAAGCAGAGCAGCAATAATATCAATTCTGTCAGGATTAGTGCTGGTTTTTATGCACCGATCGGGAGACTATTTGCAATGCTTATGTATCATATTTCTCCAGTCTTCTGGGCCCGAACTCTAGTCATTCTTTGGGTATTGCTGAGCAGGATTTTTCTCATTTTGATATTATCAATATTTGAATCCAACCCTTTTAAAAGCTCCCGGGCCTGATGGCTTCAATGCCTACTTCTTTCAAAAGTTTTGGAATGTTGTGTGTACTGATATCTCCTCTGCTGTTAAGGACTGCTTGCATGCCTCTTCTCTCCTTAAACGAGTGAAAGCATCATTTATTGCTTTGATCTCTAAATGTGAGGGAGCTGATAGGCCTGATTTGTAATACTCTGACTCAAATTAGGCGTAGTTTAGCTTAATAATCTTCCTTGGACCGGTTAATCTCGAAGATTATGGTTAGGGCTTTGTGAAAAGCCCAGAAGTGACCCAATCTAAGCTCGAAAGCTTAATGATCCAGCTCGTCTAGCTAGAGGGGCAAAATGGTAATTTACCGTTTATTGTCGTTATTTTTATTAATTGTATTATTATGTGATTGTTATTGGATGATATTATTTTCCTTAGTTAAGGATTTCTATTTCTGATTTTAAATAATTTTATTTTCAGAAAATAGTATTTAAAACCGCCAGTCAAAACCCGAAAGGGAGAAATAAATATTTTTAATGGTTTTGGAAATGAAATAATTTTTGAAACAAGTATAGTATGTTAGACCATTTTAGTATGGTCTAGTTTATTCTTTCAAATCCCAAAAATGAGATTTTTAAATTGTTTTATTTAGCACTAGTTAAATCATGTAAATAGTGTTAAATTATAATTTTTATTTAAATCAATAATTTTTAGTGAGTTTTAAATCTCGAAATTTTTTAAAAGTTTTTAAAATCCAACTTATCTATCAGGTTGGATTAAATTTTTGAGCTTTCGAAATCATGTTTTTAGTTAAAAATCAAGTTTTTATTAAAAGAGGGGCCTTTTTGCAAAATCAGATTTTGTAGAGGACTTATCTGCAACCAACAGTAACCTCTGCCGGCTACTGTTTAGGACGTAGGCAACCATTCGCATGCAGTGGCCATCCTGCCACCTTCGATTGATCAGTTTTACTATATATTGGCCCTCCATCAGCTGGTTTGAACTCCCAAATCTCCATCTCTTCTCTGTCTCAGTCTCTGTCCCAGCTGCTCTCTGTGAAAACCAAACTAAACCAGCTGTCCCTTAGCATCTGATTTTCCCAGTTTTAGTTACCGTATGCTTAGAGGGAAGTTTTTCAAAGACCGGATTTTTCCAGCCCAGGAACTCAAGTGAAGGTAACCATTGTGTTCCTCTTTATATTCGAGCCGGTTTAGAATCAAGAAAAACTGATTTTGGCCAAGATTTGAGTAAGAAAAACCAGTTTGAAGTTTAAGGAAAAACCCGATTTTCTTTGTATCAGTGTGTTTTCAGTGTTAAAATCGGTTGGCATATTTAGTTTAAAGGTTCCAAATCACTTCTTATGGAAAGATGACTCACTGAGGAGTCTATCTGACCGGTTGGATGTGAAAACCAAATCCAGGAAACCCACTGTTTCTGGATTCGTATTTCAAGTTGTGTCTACCCGTCACTGTCTGCTGTTGTAGACAGTGAAGGAATAAGACTCTTGGACGGTCCGAGAGTCGAGCTTCGGACGGTCCAAGGGTCGTGCTTCGGACGGTCCGAGGGAAACCCTTCGGACGTTCCGATCTTCACCCGAAGCTTGAAGCATTCGAGGCAGATTAGACTCAGCCGGATGTTCCGAGCCTAGTTCGGAAGGACCGAACCCCACTCGAATGATCCGAGAGATGTTCCGAGACACACAGACCCACCGAGACTTGTTTTTCGGATTTTGAGGTTCGAAATGACCTTCGGACGATCAGAGACCCGATCTTCGGACGATCCGAAGTCAGACCCAAGGTTTGAAATCAATGAGTAGTTTAGGCAGTGGTTCGGATGATCCGAAGCTACGGTACCTGGTTCCGAGGCTTATTCCGAGGGACCCAGTTTTTAAACTTGAACTCTTGATTGTTTGATGTTGCATGTGATATTAGTACCTATTTAATAATTTAAAAATGTATTAACCCTCTTCTCTTTTTACTATAGTGTATATACTATTGTATTCACTTCCAGGCCGACTGTATTGGTCGGGCACTGAGTGATTTCACTTCCACGCCGACGTTATATTGTCGGGCACTGAGTGACCTCGAGGCCTTACTCAACATGTCAGATCTAGTCCTATCCAGAAGACAACCGAAAAGCGACCTGAGTATCTAGACCTAACTCAATAAGTCAATCTGGTCATGCCCAGAAGACAATATGAGTTTTGGACTGAGCACCTTATTACTACTCTATTGTGGATTATTGTAATTTAAAAATGTTAGAAACCAAGTAAGAGACTCAATTCCATTTACCTTGGATAGTTTTGGGAAAACAAGTATGGTTTTGAAAAATTACTTGTATGTATACATGTGCATGCTATGTATGTTCACCTGTTAATGATTGTGCACTTATTTGTTTGTTTGAACAGAGACCGCGATACCACACATTTACGCTGAGGGAACTTAACTTTGCAGTAGGTGTGAACATGTTATATGAGATGGATCTTGAGAAATGAGTGGTTTCAAGTTTAATGAACCTACTCATGTGGCTAAAAAAGATGAACTGTTGTAAGAAGTACTTATAGTAATGGTGAATGCTATATGTTAATCATATGAAATATGTAATACTGCCGTGCAGACCTGGCCGGACCTCCAGCCGTCTGTTTTCTCAGCCACCTTGAACTTCGCCGCCGCCGCCCCCGCCATCCTTCACTTTCTCTCTTTCTCTTCCTCTCTTCCCCGTTCAGAAACCCTAATACCCAAACCCTTTGCCCTTTTCTCAGGCCCGACAGATCTTGTTCAATCCGACCCAAGCCCAGTTTGAGTTGAGCCCAGCCTCGAGGGCCCAACTCGCCTTCTCAGCCCGATCCATCAGCTTGGCCCAGCCCAGGCCTGATCCAGCAGCTCAGCTCGGCCTAGGCCCAGTACAAGTCCTCTTCCAGCGTGTTTTGGAGTTCAGTTCTAAAGTGTTTCTGGATCTTCTTCAGCTCGTTCCAGCCCGTGCTTCGCTTTCTTCAATCCTCCGACCCGTTTTCATCTCTCGAATTTCGAAAGCACACACAGGTGAGGGAACTTATCACCGCTTCTACCATGCACCTATGCATATATTAGATGTGCGGTTACGGAATGCGGCGAATGAGGGCCCCGATGTTGTGAGCCACTCGACAAGGGAACTATTGATACCGTTATGTGGCGGGTCCCCATCCGGATGCATTCGTATCCGATGCCCGCAGAGGCATATATGAATTGATTATTTGATGTCATAATTGATTGATTGTGTGATGACATGATTGGAGTTTATTTTCATTGACAATATGTTAATATGCCAACATGTGAATATGTGATATGTGGTGGTATATGCCTGATTATGGTGTGATGTATTTTGTTGATGATATGCCATATAATTATGTGATGATTACTTTAGACTGCTAGACATTATAACACGCTTGGATGTGAACATGTCAGCCCATGACAGATAGTGATTTATGTATGCACCTGATTATTATATGATGAGCTATGTTATTAGTACGTGTAGTGGTAATTGTGCATGCATATAGCTAACATATGTGAGATGCTGGTGGGACATGGGTACTGGGCCACATCAGGATCTAAAGACTCCCCCTAGCTTGTCTAGTAGTTAGGGCAGAGACGTCATGTTGGACAGCGCAGTGGATGCGTGGTTGGGATTTGGACTCCCTTGTGATTGGAAATGGATAGTTGTACCCCCTTGCATGGATCAAATGGTCGGTCCGTCTAGTGTTTCTCAGACACACCTATGAGAGAGGTGTAATCTGATTAGAGAACAAGGTGTCTGGAAGTCCCAGATAATGACTAATTGGGAAGTAATTATGTTAACCCTAGTTAGGCCATCAGGCTGAATGTTGGTTTACCCAAGGTAACCTTAGAAGCCCCTTGCGGTTCCGATATCTGAATGTGTGATGGATGGGGTGATCCCTGGATGACTGAGTAGGCTGAGGATGTGATCGCCAGCTCATTGGCCGAGGGATAGTGCGGTGAGGAACAGCTCCCGCAAGTATGTCTTGTGGTCCCTGGATGACCGAGTAGGCTGAGGAGGTGCTCGCCTAGGTCGAGGGATAGAGCGGTGAGGGACAGCTCCCGCTGGCATAGTTTGTGATCCCTGGATGACCGAGTAGGCTGAGGAGGTGCTCACCTAGGTCGAGGGACGGAGCGGTAAGGGACAGCTCCCGTTGGCATAGTTTGTGATCCCTAGATGACTGAGTAGGCTGAGAAGGTGCTCGCCTAGGTCGAGGGATGGAGCGGTGAGAGATAGCTCCCGCTGGCATAGTTTGTTATCCCTAGATGACCGATTAGGTTGATGAGGTGCTCTCCTAGGTCGAGGGACGATGCGGTGAGGGACAGCTCCCGCTAGTATGACTTGTGATCCTCGAGTGACCGAGTAGGCTGAGGAGGTGCTCGCCTGGTCATTGGCCGAGGGATGATGTGGTGAGGGATAGCTCCCGCTAGTATGACTTGTGATCCCCGAATGACCGAGTAGGCTAAGGAGGTGCTCGCCTGGTCATTGGTCGAGGGATGATGCGGTGAGGGACAGCTCCCACTAGTTCGACTTGTGATTTTCTGGATGACCGAGTAGGCTGAGGATATGCTCGCCCGCTCATTGGTAGAGGGATGGTGCGATGAGATATTCCAGACTAGGACACCTATAGGGTGAGGACAGCCTGGGGATGTGATGTGATGAGATATTCCAGGCTGGGACACCTGCAGAGTGGGTACAATCTTAGGTATGGTATTCCAGGCTAGGATACCTGTATGGTGGGGACAACCTGTGGTGTGATGTGATAGTGTGTATACCCGCGGTTGACTTTGGGGTTCATAGTTGAGACTTGGGTTGTGGGTGTTGACTCACCAGGAATTTGTGGGCGCCTAACGAGTGGGCTCGGTCGGCTCACTCGTTAGAAGACCTATAGAATCCTATGAGGGGTGGATACGCCAATCGTGTGGAGACCAACAGATGGGGTCCGAGTTTATAGATTTGATTATCGAGACTCTGGTGCTCGGTTGAGGAGACCATAGATGAGTCTGGTTGACAGTCCGTTGAGGACTGGTGAGGTTGTTACTCCCGGGTGGCAGTCAGTTTGAGGTTCTAGTGAGTCCGACTCTTAGGTTGGTCGTGGTAGGTGTGTAGGTTGTCATGAGAGAGTCAGAGGTCTAATCGAGGAGTATGGATCTTGATCCGGTTGGAGATCAGTCTGTGTACCCGAGGGTGGGTGAACTGTAGCCGATACATAGAGTTGTTTTGAGTTGGTTAAAGGATGTACTAGAGGCCCGACAGTTGTAGGCCCATGTGTTAGGAGTAGGACACTCACCTGCATAGTCATGCATGTAGGCATCATAAATATTGATGTGTTCATATGATCATATACGGTGTATGTTTGATGATACATGATGTGTGTATTACCCTCACTGAGCATGTAGAGCTCACCCCTTGCCTCGCAGGTACTTCATAGAGGAAGGGTCGGAGGGACCCTGAATCAGACATTGGGCGTAGAGTTGTAGCTTTGTACTTATCATGGTTTTATTTTGTAATTGGAGACTTGCTAATGTATTTTGAGATATGTGTACATTTTATTAAGTTGGATGAATGTAATAATGAAATAATGCTATAATTTGTAATTCTGACTGATGCTTACGGTTTTTGATTTATTGGAGGATTGCTATGGTTAGTGTAGGTTGCGGGAGCGGTGTCTCCCATTCAAAAAAAAAAGTATATCCGAAATTGTATTGAATCGGTTTTAGGAGTTCGTATCAGTTTTAACGTGCCCGTAGCGGGACGGGTCGTTACACATAACCTATCGGGTGGCTACCTTCTTATGCACAGATTTCTGGCCATCGTTGGCCCCATTCTGGGCGTCATTTATAGTTGCAGAGATACCGGGACTATAGGGTGGCACACTTCCTATTCCTTTGATTCTGATGGCACCAAGGCTATTCTCATCTCCATTCAGAATGTGCTACGGTTTCTCATTCATCATGGGCATTCTCTCCAGCAGATTTGGCTTCGGGAGGATATGGTCTCTCTCTTGATTGGTTCCACTATTAAAAATTAGTCCCTTCATGGCGATGTTTGTGCCATCAGGGCCCTTCTATCTAATTTCGACCCTGATCGCCCAAAGAGAGCTCCTATTGGGGACATTGATATTTCGGAGCTTGTTTGATTTGGCCTCTCGTGGGCCTTTTCTCTTCGGTGCTAGGGACTATGGTCCTTTATTTTTTTTTTGCCTCCATCGGCGGATGCTTTTGGCCTTGCCCGGGCTAGGGCTTTTTTTGTATATTAGTCCTTTGGGCTCTTCTTTTGAATAACATACTAACCCGACATTCAAAAAAAAAAAAAATTATGACCTAATTAAGTTAATCAAAGTGATTTTTTTATGAAATTACGTGTGGGAAACTCAGCAAAAAACGCCCACGAATGATACTCACTACCCTTAAAGCACACCAAGTGAGACTATGAGAACTCAAACATGGCATATATATTATTAAAGTGATTTTTTGTGACAATATATTGAAGAAAATAACATGTTTTTAACCACATTACTCAATGCAAAACCCAATTGTACACCATATATTTACCATACCATGAAATGTTTCAAAAAGCATCCGGATTACAATTTTGACCAGAAAGTATCAACTGTCAATTGATACTTTACACATCATCTTCAACATTCCAGGAGGTGAGAAGACCAAGTCTTCTATCTTTCATTAAACGTGCATAGAATTGAAAAAAACATCCAAGGTGCCTCAGTACAATGTAAGGAATTTTGAACTTTGTAAGAAGGAACTCCGTCTCCTTTATTTCCAACTTCTAAGTGAGACACGTGTCCACCATGGGAATCCAAAATTTTCCAACAAAGTGGGTAAAATAAAATTCCATGTGGAACAAAAGTAAATGCATTGCACTTTTTTTTATGAAGAAACATTGGCTTAGAAAAAAGAGGGTCCATTGTTAGTTGCAGCCTTACCTCAATGCAAAGGTCTTATGGTTTAATGGGCCCAAAAGTACACCCATCACTTTCTCCTAAAGAAATTTATTTCATAAGAGAAGTTCGACACGTAAATAGACTCATCTTTCTCTCTCACATATGGCTCATGACATTGTATGGAAATAGAGGATGTCCACATCAATTACCCCTAATTCTAAACGGGACTTAATTGATTCTCTCCCTTTCTCCTTTCATTTATGTTGGGTCATGATGGCCCACTTGGCCCAATCAAGTTTGAATTATAGACCCAGAGGTTGAAGTGTCCAACAATAATATCGATTAGGACTTGGTTCAGGCGCAGGGCCATGTTTGCATCTCCTACATTGGAAAAGGATTGGGCCCGTCCTCGTGTATTTTTTTAGTCCAATTTGTCCTCCCAATATTAACTAGGATAAAGTTTAAGTTTCTGCATTTCAAAATGGATTGGGACTGGGCCCATGTATGTCTCCAACCCAATTGCAATTAGGAAAACCCAATATGAAAATAACTTCTCATTTAGTTTGGTTCGATTCCAACAATGTCTACCAGTTGGCACTCTCATTTATAGTAGTGCAAAATTATTGAGTGAATGATGTCCCCACGAATGACAGAAGAAAATTGCAAAAAGGGAATAATTATTAACAAGTATTTATATCACAGCCGAGCTCAACTTGATCCATTCACACTGCATCCCTCTTCTAAGTAGAAATATGTACAACATACAGGAGTGAGTTCAATGGTTCCACTAAATACAAAGGCACTTCTTATTTGTTATTAATTATATACTTAGAGGGTGATTTTTAAACATAAAATTTAAGACAATGAACCAGTTTTCTTTGAGTGAGCAACAATTGTCTTCGGTGTTGGGACTGAGCTTCTAACGCAAAAGACTAGTCTGATCGGTAGAGTGACTAAGTCCCATATAAGTTCTTAGTTTTCTCCTCTCACAACCAATGTGACTCTCATTCTCATCCCAACAATGTCCCCCTCGAACGAGGCTCTCCGACGGATAGGATGTCTCCAACCATCCTGTTCGGTTAGGAGATCTCTTAATCCACATGCTATGATATGGTAACTTGGCTTTGATACCACTTGTTGAAACTGGACTTCCAGTCCAAAAGACTAGTATGATAGGTGGAATGACCTAGTCCCAAATAATTGAATTTTTTTCTTAAAATAATAAAATTGCCAAAGAAACAAATGAGACTGAAGAAGTAGGAGCTTGCATGGTGACTGCCAATGTCAAATGTGACGTAGGAAAGGACCAGTCTAGTTTTGAGAAAATGGTTGCAGTGTCGCCTTCATAGCATTGGTCCAAAGTCTAGCTCGTGGTTGGAAGAATACTAATGAAAGTTAGGTCATGGAGACATAAACTTTTAGTTAATTTGCATCGAAAATTAGTGAAGTCACCATTGGATCTCTATTATATACTGAAAGACGACAAGAAAAGAACTAGGCCGGCCCCATTGCATGAGACATTTACTTCACCAGTCAAATATATGCCTTATTTTGGATTTGTAAGCTTGTTGGCTTCAATGTATACAAAAGTTATTAGACTTAATCATTGTTGATTTACTTGGCAATGGTAAGTATTTAGACTTTTAATGTCACTGTAATTTTTGATGGATTAATGGAGCTATTTAATATATATATCTATATATATCTTAGTTTAATTATATTTTCCAATTGTTTATACTCCTGATGCTATATCTACGATTAGAAATTTAAAATAATGTTGTTTTCTCAGATATTTTAGTTCTTTATATATTACATATAAATCACGTGGGCTAATAAGCTCTCTAGCATGCTAAATGTCATGCTCATAGATTATCTTTATAGTAGTAATACTTTAGAATGTTGAATGAAGTGTGAGCATTTAAAATCATTGATTTAAATATTGTTCATACATACAGTTGATATGTCAGATTTTAATTAAAAAAAAATTAGATGAGAGGAAGTTCTCAACCGAGAACTAAATATCAACTAATATTTGTTATCAGACTATACCGAGATTTGAACTCCTGTTTAAAACTATATTAGTACGAGTAGTATCTATCTTCATTTGATTAGTCCCATCAATGATGGTACTTAGATTGATTTTCATTGATATGATATGTCATATGTGCTGTTGTTAGTGATTTCATTTGAGGCTTCATTTTCTTTAAGTACAAATTGTGCTGTACAATGATTCTTTCATCAATAACTATTCCTTGCATGTGGAGCACTCTAATGCAAAATCATTCATTGGCCGTCATAAATTAGAATATATCAAGTGAAAAAGACGTTTTTAATTATTTATGAGATTTATTTTAACAAGAGGCTAGTTATTCATTCAAAGAGGAGCCCAAGAAGATATAAAATTAGCTGAGAGCCCGGCCAAGCAGAACAATACAATGTATATGATGCTAGGTTCGAACACTCATGACTTTACGTGGTATGCTCTAAGGATTGTGGGTATCATTTGTGAGGATTTTACGTTGGTTTTTCCACACATATATTGTATAAAAAAAAATTATAAATGGGTCATAATCATCTTTATAAAATTCAAGTATCAATGATGTTTGTAGGATAACTTTTTTATTAGTTTAATCTGATGTAGCGTGATTTAAAAATCAATCCTCTATTTATGAAGGTCACTGATTAAAATTTCAAGTGGATCATATTCTTTTAGATAAAATATATAAGAAATGATGAAAATAATATATGGATAAAATTTTGTCCCCATCTGATTATTTTGATTTTATAAATTTAGAAAATAAAACTATAAAAAAAATAATAATTGATTCTTGTTGATCCAACTCACAAAATTATAATGTAATGTAAGAAAATTTTTTAGCCCATTTACTACTGATGGACCTCCAACCGGGTTATATGAAGTTAGACCAGAGTAATGCTCAAGGTCACTGAATTTGAGTTCTCAATCTATGTTTACCATGAATAGATAATTATTATTTAATGATCTTTCTACCTTCACAATTTTTTGTTATCTATTTTTAGGAAAAATTATTCATTTTAAATTAATTAACAAAATATAATGAACTTTCAATCAAAACCTTTAAATTAAATTATTGACTGGATCCAAAAGTAAAACTTGATAAAACTCAAGAACGTAATCTGATCACAATGGATAACTTCTCTACTATGGTGCCCCAAAACAAAAGGCATTTCCATCTTACCCAAAACTCTAAACTGACATAATCGAGTTATGATTTACTTTTATAATATATTAATTATCTAAAATAACCTTACCAAAATACATTAGAGGCTGTTAAACTGTGATCTAAAAGTAAAAAAAAATTTATATATTTGGTTTAAATAAACATGTTTAACAAAAATTCCCATTTTAACTATTTATTTTTATAAATAGTCTTGTTTGGATAAAACCCAAGAACATAAATTGAGCTCTCCATCATTGTCAATGGAAATAGTTTCTATGGCTTGGTACAATCATGTCAGAGATGATTTTAGTAATTGATCAATAATTGTGATTGTGAGAGAATGTAAATATGTAATGTAGTAGCAGGCCTTTAATAAAGTGTAATTAATTTTAGATGCCCTTTCCGACATTAATTAATTTAGTGCAATTAAAAGAACACATACACCTGACACCCAAGATCAATGATGCAGACCACATTCAAGTAACAATTTTTTAAAGAAGAGCCATCTTCCTACTGGCGTTTCGTGTTTACAGACACAGATTTTAGTGTATACCGAATTTGCCCTCCACCTGCCGTACTGAAAAGAATAATGCATGAACAGTACAATTCTCTTGAAATCGACTCTCCAAATTGCAAGTCGGCTCGTCGAAATTCATGAACAATATAATGTTTCCTAAAATCAACTCTCCAAATTGCAAGTCAACTCGCCGAAAATCATGAACAGTGCAATGTTTCCTAAAATCGGCTCGCCGAAAATCATGAACAGTGTAATGTTTCCTAAAATCGGTTCTCCGAATTGCAAGTCAGCTCGCCGAAAATCATGAACAGTGCAATGTTTCCTGAAATCGGCTTTCTGAATTGCAAGTCGGCTCGCCGAAAATTATGAATAATGCAATGTTTCCTGAAATCGGCTCTCAGAAATTGTAAGCCAGCTCGCGGAAAATCATGAACAGTGCAATGTTTCCTGAAACCGACTTTTCGAAATTGTAAGTCGGCTCGCCGAAAATCATGAATAGTGCAATTCAGCTCGCTGATGAACAGTAGAAATCAACCCATTGAAATTTTACTCTTCATACGAAAGGTAAAATCGGGAATACTCTAAAACCCGTATCGCTAAACATAAAATGTCCATGGGAGGATCGCTCTCCTTTTTTAAATATTTTCTTTACAATAACAAAAGATTAAATTTATGACAAATGAGATGCAACATTTTGCAAGCTCACCACGTGGAAGAAATAATTGTAGAATGTATGAAATAATTGGCCACCCTCAATCTAAAATATTAAAATTTATAGTAAAAAAGAAATTGTTGAATAGATTTTATTTGTTAATTTAATGTCTTTAATCAAATGAATTGTAAGAGACTTCCTCTCTAATTTTCGAATCATTTAAAAGAAAGTCTTAAATATAATGAAGTTCATTTCTTTATAACATATCATTTTAAAAAAAATATTTATTGTTTTGTAATGGTCTGCACTAGAGGAGGGTGCTTTAGAGAGATTTTGCGCCATAGAGGGAAGAGCGCCAAAAAAGTCCTACATTGTTTAGGACAAGGAGTGGAAATAAGTATATAAGTCTAACTTCTCTTCCCTTTTAGTATAACACATTTTGTCTAAAGTGTGACACTTGAGTAAAGCCGTGAGGATTTACTAGCATGATGGATCATTACAAATGTTTTCAGAATTAAGTTCAATTCTTGGACTTTTTTCAGACGGGCTGTTACATGTTTTAAATAAATAAATATATATATCTTTTGGAAAATTAAGAAAGAGTTTTACCAGATCAATGGTCCTAATTCCTATTTTTTAATTAGGAATAGCAATTTCTAATCTAATCCATGAACTTATTCTAGCTTGATTCAAAAAAATTGAGTTTTAATCATGCATGGTTTGAAAAAAATTATTTGATTCAACAAAATTGAAAAACAAATCAAAATTAGCTTAGATAAACGGCCCCCGCCCCAAACCTAACCTATTATGAATAGAAAATTTATTTTTTAAAACCACTGAATTTAACCTCTGTATCTTATCAAGTTCCAAACTCAAATCTCATTCTCTCCATTTTTCATAATCCAAAATCCCCACGAATTAAAAGTCTTTTGGTCTTTCTTTTTCTATTAAAAAATATTTTTTATCTACTTCTAACTTTTTCAATTTTTTTTTGAAAATTCAAATGGTTCAAATTAAATTGAATTAGCACAAAATATTTGAGTCAAGCTAAATTAAATTAAAATTTTATTTATTATTTATAAATAAAATAATGAAAACCCTAGTTCTTAAGGGTGAGGTCTCAATCGATGGGCATTTGATTGTGGGGTCAATGTCAGAAGGCAGAGGACATGATGAGTGTGGTATATTGCTTAATGCATATATTGATGTAGGTGTTAAAGTAGGTATGACAACACCAAACATGGCCCGAGCCGCGGGCTACCAACTATATAAAGTTAATATGGTGGTCCATCAGATGCGATCCCTCACTTCATTTAGTTTTTCTTTCCATACTCCATACTTGTACTGATGCTCGTACTCCGTCGTTTGGTTTTCCAATTTTCCTTGCATTTTATTTATCATATTTATCCGTTGCTCCACGCCTCCACTTAATCATTGCGCTGCGCCGTCGAAGAATGCAAGCCAGACCCAGACCCAGACCCAGACCCAGACCGAGACCCAGACCGACCTCACTCTCAGATCTTGCCAGTGTACCCATCACCTTTGTTGATCAGATTAATTCTCAAATCCATTTCGATTTATCTCTCCATGCAAAAGTATTATAAAATATAATAAAATAAACTTATAAATATAGCTAAATTAATTATATTCATAATTTTATACTAATTAATATAAATAAAATATAAATTGTCATTAAATAGTTATTTATATTTATTATCCTAATTCATCATAGTGTAATTATTCAATACTGATTAAAAGAATCAAATACAATTTGAATTAGAAATAAATAAATAAAAAAATATCTAGAAAATAAATTTTGATTTTTATTTTAATATTAAAACTTAAAACACATAGACACATTCGGTCTATTTCATTTTTTTCTCAAATATTCAGTATATACATTAAAAATAAACTATATAGATCGAAGATATAATTCATGAACTACAACTGAATCAAATTTCAACTAAAAATTTAATTTCTAGCCACTAATTTTAACAGTCAAAATCATCATGTGTCCTTAATTAAAATCTAATATTTTTTATAGTTTAAATTAATTATAAAACAGGCTCTAGATAAAGTCCATGCACCCAAGCAAACAGCCGGTCTAGGTTGTATATAGATTTATCGGCATAATAAGACGAGATAAGGGGTGGAATCAATAAATTTCTCTCTTTTTTCTAAAACCAAATAGATGTATTCATGGGTTAGGCCTCAAAGTAAGAAAATTTCATTTACAAAGTTTAATTGGAAAGCCTCTTTCTTCACAAAGTTTCAATAAAAACATTAATTATTATTAAATATCAAAACTTAAAGCTTAATGAAAGAGGTGTTGAAGTCGTCCATCATTACCTTCGTGAAATGGAAATAATTTTTAATAAAAGAAAAATTATAATGCCTATTACATGAAATATGTAATAACAAAAATATGAATGTCGAAACGTTCTTTTTACAAAATAAGGTTTTGAATTCCATTTACGTTCAATTCTTCTATGTCATTCGTAGAGTACTCTTAATCGATTAAATTGTTGTGTATAGATTGAAATATTTATATATATTTGTGAAATTAGTCTTCTTTTTAATAGAAAATAAGAATATTTATATGAAAAAAAATTAAAAATAAAGAACTTTAGCCTTTTCACTAAAACTAAGATTGAAAATGAAAATGTGAGAGTTTTGGTTATACAGCTGTGACACTCCACAGGATGTGGCGAAGTGCCAAATGATCCGGATTCCCTCAACTCTAGGGTGGTTGGGAAGAAGCTAGTGCAAGGCAGTAGTGGGCTCTGGAGACGGTTAGCCTAGCCCCCCTTCTCTTTCCCCGATGTATACACCATAATTCTGTGTATTTACAATTTTCTATGAAAGTTGACAGTCTACACGTGTGGCAGGTCACTACGACATGATTGCGTGTAAAATACCTAGACAGTTTCGATGGAGAGAGAGAAAGGCCATGGCTGATTCATAGGAGGAATGTTTTTATATTTGTTTTTATTCCACTGCTGTTGCCCAACTCCTTATTACCTAATCTAAGCTAGTAGGACATTTGATTTGAGGGTCATGCTAATCTAATACACTACATCCTGTTTTTCTATCATTTGAGAGTTTCACTAAAAAAAATTCGTATATTTTGTGAAGTGACCATGATATTTTCTAATTTAGTTTGCCTTAATTTTCATGTTTGGCAAATTAAGTCGTTAATATGAAGTTGCACCTCTAGGCATAGCAATGAAATTTATTGTTGCATGGATAATCAAATGTTCTTTAGTATGCAATACTTTTTATGCAAAAGTTGAGGAAAGGGAAATTATTATCACATTAAAATTATTTTTATTATTTTGTGCTAATTTTTCTATGAAAAATAACTTTTATAATTTGATTATTTTCATTAAAAATGAATTATTAAAAGAAGATGATGAAAAGTAATGGATCGTAGTCATTGTCACAAATACCGTTCTCAGGATATTAACAACGATTGATAATATCAAGATATTTTTAAATTCTCAAATTTTTAACGGAAAAATCTCGCAGAAATTATAATATTTAAAAATAATAAAAACATAATAAATAAAAATATTAATAAGGAATTTACTAGAAACTTATCGTGATATTACAATTTATCTTGTTTTTAATGCGATTTTATCGGAAATTTATCATTGTACCGACAAAAACATGTTTTTAATGTGGTAATGATATTTTGTCGATTAAAACATGACAAAATAAAAAGTGCTGTAGATATTTGTGACAATGATGATAGTATACAGGACCTATGACTCAACTAATGAAACCATGACTAGACTCAACTCTTAATAATCAAAGATTCAACCCAACCACATCTCATGACTTCTATTCATATTTTCATAAACTAACCGACTTGACCCACAATCTAATCCATTATCCAAATGATCCATCCATGACCCATGGCCATCTTAATTTGACCAATGATCGAATCCACCACTTAGCTTGATTCATGACTTGTGACAAACTTTACTAAATACATTATTATAATACTTCCTCCGTCTCATTTTAGTTGTCTTATTTAAAAATTTGTATTTTTTAACAAACTCTCTATAGAAGACTAGCATTTTATGTGATTTCATTTATTTTCAATACATTTTATGCTAAATGGGACAACTATTTTGAGATAATTCTAAAGTCCATATAAGACAATTAATTTAGAACAGAAGAAGCATGTATGTTTAACTCGTTATCCAACTTAAACCTATGTCCCATGTCTAAATATCTCTTGACTCATTAATTGACGAATTTTTAAATAATTCTTCTTCTATGATGGTGATAATTCCTTTTTTGAGTAGAACTCTAATTGAGTTAATGATGTAATATATACATTTTATGTTTCATTATTTTGAGGGTTCATCCTAATTTGGGGCGACAAATTTATAGCTTCATACAAATCCAACCAATAATTGGCTATGATGCATGTGATAATTGAGTTGGGTATAGTTGAAATCAATTACAATTTATCATTAATTTATAATCAAATTGACATTTTGATCATTAATATTTTAAATGAGTTGTAAGAAGTTGACCTAGCTCAACTTTTAACGTAAATCACTTAATTATATATGTATATTTAAAGAGATAAATCAAATTGCTTTTTCATTAACTACCTGTCGTCATTCCTTTCTCTCTTTTATGTGTCTTAAAAAATTGACAAAACTATATGTTTCCTTCTAAAATACATTGTCCACCATGTTCTTCATTTAGATACTATGTTCTCCAACTCATGATAGAATCAATGGTTAAGAAATCATTGTACAAATACTTTCTCTATGATATTTTTAGTTTTTATTGAATATAACTAGACAAATTTTTTTAGATTTATTTCTTATTTAATTTTTCTTTCTAAGAAAAGTGTTATGAGTTTTTTTTTTTTAAATTAATATGTGGGAAATCGTGGAAAACTTAACTTAAAGCTCCCATGGGTGATACACACTGCCCTTAAGGCACACCATGTGAGGTCATAGGGGCTCGAATTTAATATCTCTCACTTCCTGAGACGAGAGATTATCAATTGAACTACACTTTAAAGAAAACAAAATTATGATTAGTTCACGTAAAATTCTTTTCTTCTTTCATATGTAAGGAATGTTATTTAACTAGTGCAAAGAAATATTGAGAACTTAAAGAGTAAGTTAATTGTAAGGTAAAAAATAATTAAAGTGATTGAGACATTGATATTTTGATGAATAAAAGAGTAAGGATTTTTTTCAATAGCTAAAAAGTAACTTTGATATCTCTTATTACCAACTCTTAGATATTAATAATAATTAACTTTTTAAAAATTTAGTTAAATGAGTTGATGAATTATGAGTGTATCAAATATATATTAAATTTACAAATAATTTTATCTAACTTTATTTGTCGCCTACTTAGAGAATGCAAATGGGTTGAGTATTGGCTTAGTCTACATTGTGCCAAATGCAGGAAACATGAGCCTATTTAACGGATAAAAAGATTGACTCGACTGAGAGTCCAATCAATTGAATGGGTCTTATACATGCCTTTTTCACCTTTTTATTTATTTTTTAATTAAATTAAAAGTTTTATAATTGTTGTTGAATAATCAATATCTACTATATTATATAAATAATATAACAATACTTTTTTTATTAGAGTAACGATTTTTGTACCCTCATTTTCTCTTATGATATACTACTTTAAAAGGTATTTTCAAATTTATCTCTACTTTTCTATTTCCCTCTCTTTTCATTGTTCAGAAAAACAAAGACAAATTTGAAAATTCTTTTTAAAGAAAAAAAAAATGAGGGTATAAAAATCACTACCCTATTTATTATATTTAATAATTAGTTATTATGAATTTATGTAAATTGGATTTTGTAAAATATGATTGTGTTCTCTTTAATTAAGGAGAGATCATATAATTTTATTTATATAAAAGTTAAATACAAATATAGAAAATAAAATTAAATAAAAAAGACCAATACAATGTTAATAAGAACTGAATAAAAAAATAATTTAAATATATAATGTAAACATGTTTTAAGATCTAAATAAATTCTAACATATTTTGATGTTTTGGATGTAGACACGTATAAATTTGAACTCAATTATTTTTTTTCTAAAAATAGATAATAAGTTTATCTGGAACGTGTATTGGGGCCAAAATTTCATCCCCTGCCACACAAATCGATGGACCCATCTGACGGTGTGGTCCCCATGTGCCTACTTTAAAGTAAACTATTTACCTTTTCTCTATACATTGTGGGAGTTTTTAATATTGTGTACGCCTCCACTTTTCCAAGATGATGCAGTATCATGACTCCACTGTCATACATACATTCGTGCACGCCGACACTCAATACATGACACATGCATACAATCTCCTTTGCCTCTACATTGTTTTACATCACTTTTTGTTAATTAAATTATCTTAATATATCAGAGTAGCGATGTTTCTACGAGTATTTTAAATAATTTTAACACAAATTTTAGTGTATTGCTAATTTTATTCTTTACATAAATAATAAAATCAGACCCTTTGTATGAACAGTGAAATTTCAGCGAGCTGATTTACTGTTCATGCGAATTTTGACTAGCCTATTTTACTGTTCATACGAATGATAAAATTAACAATATATTAAAACTTATATCTGATTACATAAACCTTCCGTAAGAAGATCGTTACCCTTATGTTATTCAAAATCGATGTTTTGTAACAACAAATTATATTGTTATTATTTTTATTTTTATCATTCAACTAAGATAAGTGATAAAAATACTGATATTTTGATAACAAAAGATATTAATATATTTTATCATCAATTTTTTTTTTATTACCGAGGTGTTTATTGCTTCCTAGAGCACTCAACTAATCTTCAGTGTCTTTTATTATAAATATACTGATGTCCTATTAATTTTATTTAATGATAAAAGAGGTAAAATAAAGTATCATATATATTGTTAAAAATAAGGTGTCTAAATTATTTAGTCCATTGTATATCAACTCTTTTATTTCTAGAGAGGAGTCCAACAACATGAGATAATCCTTCTTCAAAAATTTCTATAAATCTATTAGGTATGAGACTATTTAATTATTCATTAGATATTTGTATGCTAAATTGTATAATATGAATTGCAGCGGGTGTAAGCTATGCGTGTGATTCTTCTTTATTGTGTGTGTTTGATAATTATTTATCTTATATCCATTCATACGAATGTATATTTATTTATTTATTAATGTTTATTTGGATGAGAAAATTTTAAATAGAAGATCATGTTGAAAACCCGAAAATAAAAGTTCTCATGGAATATAACTTTTAGTTAAGTTTCTTTTAAAATAGTAATCAAGACACTCACAATTTTAATAGAAAGAAACAATCTTTTAACCAGGGAAAAGTATCAGTGTCTCGAAATTTTAGACTTTAGAGAAAATTTAAATTTTCTATTTTATGTTTAAATATTGAAAGAGATTATAAGATATATAAATATTATTTCATCACCATTATTTTTTTAAGGGCAAATCATCGGCCGATAGAGTGGTCCACAAATTGAACGGTGATCATGGAAGAAGATTTATTGAATGGACGGTATGAAACTCACAAGATAGCGGCCCACAACTGCCCCACCTCTCTGGATTTGTAAAGGTCCAGTACACGCGCATTTACGCAGAAAGCCCTCCTCTCTTTCCTTTTTGTCTCATTTCGTCCCTTCTTTTCCTCTTTTACCCTATAAAATCCTTTTCTGTCTTTCCATTTTTCCTCCAACTCTTTCGGTTTTGTATTTGGGAAGAATTCTCGAGAACACTGCAGTCCAACACCCGGCAGGCCAAGCGACACAGTAGATGGGGGAGAAAGAGGGAGATATGGAAGAGAAAGTGGCCGTGAAATCAAGATTCAAGAGGGTCTGTGTCTTCTGCGGCAGCAGCACCGGGAAGAGGAACTCTTACCAAGATGCTGCCGTTGAATTGGGAAAAGAGCTGGTATGTACAATCTAATCTCCCTCACTCTCTCTATTGGTTTCTTTTTTTGAATCTTTTCTCTGGGGGTGTGCAGGTTTCAAGGCGGGTTGATTTGGTGTATGGTGGTGGGAGCGTGGGACTGATGGGTTTGGTCTCTCAAGCCGTTCACGAAGGGGGAAGACATGTATTAGGGTAAAGGGAACAATTTTTTTTAGAGAGATTTCTGTTCTGGGTTTTGATTTTTCTTGGATTAACCATTGCTTTTTCACCCTTTTCTTTCGTATGTTCTCTTCACAGAATCATTCCAAAGACTCTCATGGGCAAAGAGGTAGTAGAATAACATATCATAACGCTCCCTCCTTCTGTATCATTGATTTGAGAGTTGAAGCCTTGGACTGTTGTTTGATTACAGATAACTGGAGAAACAGTAGGTGAAGTAAGGCCTGTTGCTGACATGCATCAAAGAAAGGCAGAGATGGCCCGCCATTCCGACGCTTTCATTGCCTTACCGGGTTTGTTTTCTTTCTCATTCCGTCTGTCTGTGTATAATTTTCCATTTATGTATTTGTGCATGTTCTTTTGGAAGGTATTTGATGAATAAAATCATAGAAGACTCCACTTCATTATAAATTCAGTGCTTATTTCACTGCGGTCTTGACTCTTCCCATCTCTATTTTCACTGCAAAATCAAATGATAAATGGCTTCATTTCAGGTGGGTATGGAACATTGGAAGAGCTGCTGGAAGTCATTACATGGGCTCAGCTCGGAATCCACGAAAAACCTGTAAGCATTCTATCTGAAGCAAAGTCGCATACACCGAATAAATGTATATACCAAATAAGGCTAATAGAAAAGTTGGCAAAATGGAAATGGCTTGATGATAGGTGGGTCTGTTGAACGTGGACGGCTACTACAACTCTCTTTTCACCTTCATAGACAAAGCAGTGGACGATGGCTTCATCGAGCCATTCCAACGTCACATAATCGTGTCTGCATCAAACGCCAAAGAGCTGGTCCAGAAACTGGAGGTGGGTCTTGTGATTTTCCCCTCCCTAAAAAGATTAAAAAGCCCATCATCTTTCTCTTGTTTTTGATATTACAATGATGATCTTTTGTTGTGGTGGCAGGAATACGTGCCTGTGCATGACGATGTCGTCTCGAAGCTGAGGTGGGAGATTGAACAGGTCGGATACAATTCGTCCTTACAAGCAGAAATCGCTCGATAGCAGCAGCAGCAAACTGCAGAAGCAGCAGCAGAGAAAGTAGAAGGGTGGCAGGGGCTTTTTGGGGATTCTCCAGTTCTTTGAAGCGAAAAAGGAAACTGGAAATGATCGTATATACTATATATATGTCTCTAGCTATGGAGCAAACGTATTATTTTATTTTATTCGTCTTTCTGTCTTGATTTTCTGTGGATGGGGCTAACCGGTAATGAAAGAATACAACAAAAAATCGTTTTGCCTTCAGCTTTATTATTCCGTCCACTCTCTTGAATGAGCTCTCGAATTTTTTTTCAAAAGAAAAATGAAAATCGAATATGTGGGTGGGGATTTCTTGAAGCCATAAATCTGTAATGGGGTGTGGTAGTGAACTATTGGTGATTGGTGGGAGATTTCTCTGGGTTGCAGAGAGAGAGAGAGAGTGTTAGAGAGAGAAAGATGGGGAGGGAGTGAAAAAAGAAAATGGTTTTTTTTTCTTTTGTATTGAGTTCTAATGATGGCCTGGAAAAGAACTGTGCAATCATGGCGACTTAACGAACCGTGAGAGGGGTTCTTTTGATTTGAATGCGCACACTTCTCTCTCTCTCTCTCTCTCTCTCTCTTGGAAAAGTTGCATAAACAAAAAAAGAATCAAAGATACGTCCTTTTTGGATAGGCTTTTGGTCCTCCACGGGAAGCCACCAAAGCCTTCTCATTAGGCTTTTCTATTCTCCTCTCGATCTCCTGTGGGCCTAGCTCTAAATTTGTCTAGGGTATTTTTGATAAAATTGTCTCGCTGATATTGCTAATGGGTTTTGTTTGAACGTGGTGAATCCATGGAGAATCACCACTTTGACCAAAATAGTCCACTAGAGAAGAGAGGAATCAATACTTACAGCAGTGAATGCGGTAGAAAATGTCCACATGCCTGTTTGGAGATGTGAATCCAGCTTCCTGTGGAAATTGTGAATATTTTTCTTTTGAGCTTCCACCCATTTGGTAGTTTCGAGTATGGAGTATAATTTTCGTTTTCTTCAACTTTGGGTGGGTCATTCATCTCATATTACTTTTTGCCTGTGTATGAGGGAATTATTCTAATTTTCACTAGATGCAGGTGATTCACAAATCACCTTGATCGTTGACAAATATGCTCTTGACTGACCTCTTTCAGTTTTACTTGTTTTAAAAAAAACATGCAAAAATATTTTTAACCCGAGTTAGTCTGATAGTTAAGAACTCGTCTTAGGAAACTAGAGTTTTATGTTCAATTTACATTTAACTCTCAAAAGTCACTCTCTGATCCGGATGAGGTTCAGGGCCCGTTTTGAGATCCCCTAAAATCTCAATGGCATTAGACGGAATGAGATTTTAGAAGCTTTTTGTGACTGATATATTAAAGAGTTTAAGTGTGTGGAGGCCCTTTCTATCTAGGGGCCTTAAGCAATGGCTTAAGTCGGCCCTGATGAGGTTAATACGCCAGATCAGCAGCAATCTTGGCCATATGCGCAAACTTTTGTTTATTTTTTATCCATGCAATGAAAGGTGACATGAAAAATAAAAAAAGAAAATCTCAACGACAGATTTACGTGTTTGCTTGTATGTTGTTTGAGAATTGTGGAACAGGTTTGACAATATTAGACATTTTATATTTGCTGATTACACGGAAGTAATACGGAGGGTCAAAGTTGAAGTCAGTGAATGATCACTACAATTACAATAATGCTTAGAATTTTTCTCTCCAGCTTGTATACAAAATTTGACTCGTCGTTCTTCGACTATTCATAATCCAAATATTAGTCTAAAATTGATGTCAAATATTGGTTGAATCGGCAATACATGATTGAATCGGCCATATAGAATACGTATTGGCCGAAATGTATCGGAACATATTAACCAAATATTTGAACTCCTATTTATAGTTTTACTTATTATTATATAAAACAATTTCATTTTAATGATTATCACTTCTGAATCTAGATCATTTTCTCTCGAATGGGATTAGTTGCTGGATGAGATAATTGTGTTATAGATTTCTCCAAACAACAATATCAAGGAAATAGAATTTTCAACTTCAGGATTCTAAGATTTTTCATTAGATAACCAAGTTTAAAGTTCAGTGCATTATCATCCTCTCCTCTTTCTTGTCTGTATCTCTTTTTATTTTTTTCCTTTTGACAAGTTTTCTTCATAGAATATTCTTTTAATAACATGAGTATTCTCACCTTATAATGGAGGTGGAACTGATGCTACAAACTTTATGTATCAAGTTTGTTTTTAAAAAGTCGAATCTAAGATTGATCTAATTAAAAAACTTAGAGCAGTTAAACTATCCATAGAGGCTAGAAGCAAAATCAACAATCAGTCTAACTTGTACCACAAAGATATCTCATTGAAATGTGAAAGTGCAAGGAAAAGCTTTATAGTGTGCATGTCTTAATACTCCAATCAATGGTCAGGCCCACCTTTTACCTGAAATGGATCATCAATAGTTATAGCTGACAGAATCTCAAAAAATCGGCTGTGGATGAGAATTGAAAAATACAAAAATGTAGAAAATAAGTGTAAAACCACAGTTTGATTTTTGGACAGTGTGTGTCTCTCTGGGTCTTGCTTCCTTCATTCATGAAATAAGTAAACTTTTTTTCTTTCTTTTATTTAATGTGATATAAGGGGCATCTGCGATTATGATATCCATTGATTACAGAGTAGTAAAAGACATAGAAGCAATAGCTGGTTTTATCTATAAAAGGAGAGGCATATGAGGGTTGGGGAGTTTGATCAGTTTCTGCAATTGGATTTGGGGAATTGAGTGAGGTTGCCATTTGTCCACTGTTCCTTTTTCTGCTTCTGAAACTCAAAGGCGGCATCTGCTTGGAACTGTTGTGCTCTTGGAAGTAGTCCCCTACTGCTGAGGCAGCCTTTTTGGGGGACTGGGGGATTTTTTCAAACACTCTCGACCCTCATACGAGAGTCTTCTCTCTGCTCTCCTCTGTCCCTGTAATCATCAATTGAAGTTGGTAAATGCTCCTCCTTTTCTCGATGAAATATTTCCTCAATTGTATTATCTGGGGTTCTGGGTAGGGAAAGAAGTGTTCAAGTGGATCCTCTTGATATTCATTTGTCTTGTAAAAAAGTTATATCATATATTGACATCGATCCTTTCAAATGTGTTTTGTCTGATCAGATACGGAATTTAGAGTATTGTCCATTTTAACTTTCTATTGTGGCATAAATCGGCTCACCGAATCACTGACCTTTCCACTTTGGTATAAATCCGTTCACTAACCGACTCGCCACATCACTGGTCTTTTCACTGCAATATAAATTTATCTGAGACTATTTTTTTCATACAAAATAGCAAATCGGATCATTAAAATCAGCTCACTGATTTTCTTTTAAATGCTTTCGTATGGCAGTGGAAGAGTAAAATAGACAATACCCTAAATCTCGTATGTCGTTAAACAAAATACCCTTGAGAGGATCGTTACCCTTAAGAATTTTTAAAATTGTTTTGAAAAGAGGACTCGATGTAGTTTTTAATTGATAAAATGATAAGTTTCGTATCTCTTATTATGAAAAAATATCGATCTCTTTGAACTTGTGAGAGGTGACTTGGTGGTCAAGAATCTGCTCGAAGATCTTGGGTTTAAATCACTCTCAACACAAAAGAATCACTTCCTATAATGTTATTCAGTGTGTATGGATACATAATTTTGCACATACTATAAAGATTAATTAGAATCAGTTATAAATTTGTCATTAATTAAGTAATTATTTATAAAATTCACAAATGTTGAAAGGCCAAGGATAAAAGAGTAACCATTCACTCTTATTTGTCTATTGTGGGCTTGTAGCCTTGTAATTAAGGTTGAAAGAGACTTATTTTCATTCTGAACATATTTCACTCATTTTCACATGGCCTAATCCAAGTTAGATGAATAACTCTCCTTGAGAATCTCTCTACTAATTTGTACTTTCTAGTAGGGGTGCTACATTGTAAAAGTTTAGATGGTTGACAGAATGAAAACTGAAAAGTAACGCAGTTGGAATAAATAATAATATTACTAGTTTTCTATGATGATAGAATTAATGGAAGGACATCTTTGAAAACATGCACATACTACGAGTGACACTTGAAGGACCTTTAAGAGTGTAATAAATGTAAGGAATTATTTCAACTAAATTCTCTTATATAATATTTTTTATTTTATTATTGTTAGGAACCTAATCATATATTAAAGCTTGAAATTATACCCTTTATTTTAAATAATTAATAATTCTCAAATTTCTCTTTCATTGATGACTTGTCATACTATAAACTGCCAGATGACATACTAGTAGCCCTTTCTATCTTTCTTTGCCTTTGTCAAAATTCAAATAATGGCCAAACAACCGACTTTGATACCAAGTTAAAAATTATCGTGATATTAAATATTTTATTTTAAGCCATCTATGAATTTTAACTATTATATCTAGCCTACTTTTGAATAAGGCAAAGTACGATATTCGTTGTGTTGTTTACAAAGTTGAACTAAACTTTTATTTTCTTCATTTTGAGAGGTGAAATTGCCAAAAACTCATATTATTAGATACTAATAATTTATGTTGGTAAAGTTTATGATAAGATCAATTGGAAAAGAAGAACTTATAAAGTTGACACTCTAGATAGATGTGCGAGTATTTGAAAGGTGGAGCAGATTGGATTAGCCACTATTTTCAGTAATAATCAGTTCCAATCCAGATTAAGACTCGGTCTCACTCAACCATACAATTTTTGAAGTAATCTTGTTGATGTTGATGTTGATGGATTCATATAAAACTTAGACCATTTGATTTCAAAATTCCACAAGTGTAACTTATACGCAACCTAAACACCAATTCTCTCAGCCAATGACATTCCCATTTTTCAACTTTCAAAATATGTTATCCAATTGAATGTCATTCAATCCAAGTTCCAACCAGATGACAAACAAACAAAGACAAATGTGAGTTCATTTCACATCTGTTCTCACGTGAGCAACATTTTATTATACAATCATACATCAAAGTCGGACTTTGAGAAATATAATCTTTCTTTAATAATGAATTCCTCAACATTATCTATCCTATTCCTAACAATTGGTTTTGGTTGGAAGACTTTGAACGTTTGTGTGTAGTGATTTGTGAGATGTGGAACCATTAGATTAGGGAGAAGTCGATAAAATTCCCATGTTTTGTGGGCAGTCAACGATTGGGACCGACGGCTGTAGACTGTGGTGGAGTGGGGTTGGGCCAGTCTATCACCATTTAAAAGGTCGTAGGCGGGACCCATATTTTTGAAAGCCTTTCTCAAAGAGGTAGACACCTCATCCAATAATTAAGAACTAATTCCGCATGGGTATCTCTATCTTGTGTTGGAGGTGAGATTAATCTGACATGTGTTAACCTCTTAATCTATATACTGAATAAGTCTATGAAAAATGATATATTGAAATAGAGCATGAATCAAATTTAAAATCTCATTTTTTAAAACGAACATCTTTCCCCTCACACCATACTTTTGCAATTACACCGGAATTCCATACTCGAGGAGAATGCAGCAGAGAGTACAGATTTCTTCAGATCCTGACCATGCGTGTCTGTATGATTTTAGGGTGGGTTAGGTTGGAATGAATGAGACTTCAACAGTAAATTGATATACTTAATATTGTTTTCAATGTATCGATTCTCTCTCTCTCTGACTGAGAGTCTTATCTTAAAGAATGGATGGAAGAGTTCAGATTTATCTTGACCATGCATGTCTGTACAATTTTAGGGCGAGTTAGGTTGGAACGAATGAGACTTCAACATTAATATTAATATACTTGGGATTGAAGTTTTCAATATATCCACTGTCATATTTTAATTTACATAATATTTATTATATTTTTCAGAAGACCGGCCCTAACATCTCTTAAAATCTCAGAGGTTAGGCAGAGTGAGATTTTAAAGGCCCTTTGTGATTAATATATTAAAGAGTTTAAATGCATATAGACTCTTTCTATCTGAAGGGCGTAAGCGGTGACCTACACCACCTATACCGAGAGTCCACCCTGATTTTTCAAATCAGGACTAAAATCATGAGTTCAATTAATCGATTCTCTTCTTTCAAAATATCAAAGTAGAGTGACGGTAAAGTGACGTAAAGAAGAGAGAAAGTATGAGTGACGGTCGCACAGTGAGTTGAATGTGGTATGTCGTGGTATGTCTTTTGAAATGATTTGAATGCGGTTTGTTAGGAAGGGAACATAGCCACAATATGTGACATTATTTTCTATCCTCATCATCTTCCGGTGGGGTCACTATCGCTGACCCAAACCTTTAAACTCACAAATCAATTGATTTTTTTTCTTATTTTAATTGTGCCTTTATCATAATAAATTCAAAACTCAATTTAAAGTAGGAGGAAAAAAAAAATCAGATCGTCATGCTAAAGTGGCCCATCTCAGTAAAAACAAAATCTTCCACTTCAGAAAGTGGGAGATGTCAGGTTCGAACCTTCGTGGTCTCACTTGATGTGCTTTAAAGGCAGTGGATGAGAATTTTACGCTGGGTTTCTCACAATTTCCCATATATAAATTCAAAAAAAAAAAAAAAAATTTGCCCAAATCAATTTTTGTTTGAACAAAGTTATACTTACACCTTATTTTATACCTGGAGAACGGGGTGACAATAGACCGTATTCACATCAATCAGATGATCTGAATTATGTACCAAGAGTGCCCACGTTCTGTTTGCAAGCCCATTCTTTGGCAATCATGAACACACCACTACACCAGACCGATGCGACTTCTCACCTGTAGCCCATGTATCTGAATTGACTGGTCCTGGATCCGTTATTGGGCCCATGTATAAAGGAAGAACTTGATGACCCAAAAGAACGATGCCAACAACAAAAACAAGGTATATTTTGGTATTAGAGTCTGGCTCCACTCTGCTAACTTTCAGGGCTTTGGTATAGATAAGGGCCTAGATGCCCGATGCAATGATTAAAAACAGGATTTATATGTACTCAATTGTTATCTTTTTGAATTTACGTGTGGGAAACAGTTGAATACTCAGCGTAAAATCTTCACAGGTGAACCCACTACCCTTAGGGTACACCAAGGTTTGGCCATGGGGGCTCGAACCTCCAACCTCGCACTTTCTGAAGCGGGAGGCAACCAATTGAACTACACCCATGTGGGTTCCTCAATTGATTTTGCTTCAGTAAAGAATAATCATTTGCCTCTTTATTTTCTTCAGCTGATCTGGTTACTTGACAAGTTGGTCGGATGCAGTGTATTTCTGCTATCAGTAATTTGAAGTTGCGAACATGTCCAGAAAGAGGCCCAGGTGGCCCACCTTAGGCTTCATTTGGACTGAGTGTGAATTCCTTTAGAATGGGTTCTGGCTGTTGGATTTGGCATAAAGTTCTTTAGGGCCTGGGCTGTGTTTCCTGACAGGCCCATCAGGCCCAGTCTGTGTAACTTAAGCTCTAATATTTATATTCTCTTTCTCTAGGGTTTTCAGTAGCTGTGATTGTTCTTAGGGTAAGAGAGGAGAGAAAACATGAGAGAAAGAGAGAGGAAGGGAAGGGAAAGAGTTGGTTTGTAATCCCTGTACTTGTGTAGGAACTTCTTCTTAGTGGAATCATCACACTCCATGGACATAAACAGTTTTGCCGAATCACGTAAAATCCTCATATTCTTGTGTGTGATTTGTTTGGATTTGATTGTTCTAATCTCCAACACTGGATTTGAGGTAGGATACTGCATTGGCATATAAGAGGGCCCATGGACTTGAACGAGCGGATTGGGAGGACGAAGCATTTGTGTTATTCCTATCAATTTTGTTGGGCCCAACCCCAAGCATGGATATAAGCTCCAGAATCCGACTAGGTCTTCATTTATCGTGTTTTTCAACTGCCCCAAGCCCAAGCAGTTCATCAATGCTTCAATTAGTTGGCTACTTGGCTCTGTGTACAATGCATGGATTTGTCTAGCTTGCAGCTGATCCATTCGGCTATCCAGTTAGCAGTAGTATGAGGCTCAGACCATTATCTTGCAAGCCAGCCCAACAAGGCTGAGTCCCTCGCTTGTCATAGCAACTAACAAGACATGGCCCATATCTTTACTCTGAGGACTAGATATGAACATAAAAACATGGATCAAATCTTTCAAACTCACCCAAATTCAATCATTAAACTCTATTTTTTGTTTATAGTCATTTTTTCAATTCTCCTTCATTTTTAAAAATAATATGATAAAATTGGATGGAATCCTTTCAATTCACCAAATCCAATCTTAAAATCTCTTTTCATATTTTTAGTATTTTTAAATGATTTTTTTATTTGTAATTCTAATATCATAAAGATAGTTAAAATAATCCAAATTCACTAAATTAAATCTTAAAATTCCCTTTTTTCCAGATTATCCATTTTGTAATATATATATATATATATATTTTTATGCTTGTCAACATGATAGAAAATCAGACCTATGAACAAATGATTAAGATTCATTTGGCACTCACCATATGGATAATAACATGACAAAGTTAGGTCAAATTCTTCCATCTCACTAAATCCAATTTTAAAAATTGTTTTCCTGTTTCTAATTGGACAAATATCTTTATATTTTAAACTTATATGATAAGCATAGATAAAAAAATTTAAACTCACCAAATCAAATCTTCTCCATTCCCTTTTTCTTTTAGACATTTTCCACAAGTTTTTCTTTCTATTTTAGATATAAAGAAGAATAAGAAGGCGGAGAAGATGATGATAAATACAATAATCATAGTAAAGACACTCTTTTTCTCTCCCTCATTGCTTTGCTAGAATACACTGGGGTGTTGGACCTAAGCCTTTCATGCAGGGTTCCAAATATCGACCATTTTTGTTAAAAAAAAAAAATAGAGAGAGAAAAATATTGATCGATACTGAATTTTAAACCCCTGCTAGTTTCATGTTTCTTTACTTTTACTTTTGGCCTTATCAAACTTTCATCAGACTTGTTTAAAAAATAAAAGATGAGTAAAACAAGTAAAATCAACTTAGAGCAACATTATGAGTTGACAGAGTTGTCTAAGTCATGTTACGAGTTTTTGGCTTTTCAATGAGTCAAGTTGACTCAACCGTTGTATTTTTCATACTTTTCTAAGATTGACGTATTTGGACAATGAAGGATGAGCGAAACGTAACTTGACTTATTTGAATATCTTTATGAGTTATCTAAATTATGTTACAAGTTAATTGTTTTTCAATGAGTCAAGTTGACTTAGTCAAATTGGTTGAGTAAAAAATGAATTTTTATTTCATAGTTCTATACAAACCTTTTTTTTTTTTAAAAAAAAAGGATTTTCACGACTAACTTTAATAGAACGTGAATTTCTAAATGTGGAGATAGAAAGCAATTTCACAACATGTAGATTTCAATGGTTATGATCCAAGTCATGGACTAATCATGGCCCAATGTGATTTATAATCCATTGTCCAGCCTGGCTACAATCCTTGACCCAATCCATGACTCCTGTTTGATCAATAACCCAATCACCCCGATTGACCTGGTCCATTATCAATCCATGATCCAACCAAGCTAACTCATGATCCATTGTCAACTTGGCCTGAGTTGTGATCCGATTGATGACTTGTTTCATGGTTTATGGTCTAATCAAACAAAACACAATATCTATAGTCTATTACTTCACCATAGTCCAACTCTACCCATATCTTGTATGCCTAAACACCTTCCAACCCAAGAATTGACCTAACCCAGCCACATTTCTTAAGTAGATTAAGGAGGGTTAGGCCAAGATGATGACGATGGTGATCATCATTACATCTAGAATTAGGTGCAATTGAGTTGTAACCTACGTCTCACCCACTTAACAGTAGAAAAATTATTTATTAACAAATCATTAATAATAATTATGGAAAAAAATATCTAAGGATGAAACTTGGGTTTGGCTTGACCCACATTGGCTTGGCTGAAAAAAAATAATTAAACTCTTGTTGACTTGGCTAGGCCCGATATAAATTTAAGCCCAAAGATAGGGCGCAATTAAAATGGGTTTGTCCTGGGCCTTGCATTTTAAGGGCCAAGATTGACCAGGGAGCCCAACCTGTTATACGGTTCGAGATGTAAAAGAACGTATCTCCTCCTTGTGATTCGATTAATTAAAGGGTCGAGGAGCCAGTCTCAGCTGGGCGTCGGCCGTGGAGGAATATTTTTCATGCTCTCAGTGCGGCGGCAAGTGCAGCACCGAATACGAACTCGAACTCGAACTCGAACTCGTGGGTGTTGCATTCAACGTGGCTGAACAGTATAAGAGGTGCATATAGAAAGCCTGACCGCGGGACTCGTCATTTCTTTCTGTGGGTTCTGTGTTTTTTTTGTGGTTTCTGCTTCTCTCGGGATGGAGGTTGATTAACTACTTCCGGGATCCAAAAGCACTTTCAAACTGAGGTACCTTTCTCCCACATCATTTTCAGAGTTCAAGTATACAGATTGAAGCCATTAAAGTGGAAAGTGGAACATGGAAATGATTGTGGGGCTTGAAGCTGTAACTTACATGTTCGATGAAATGTGCCAAAGAAATGATCATGTGTTACATCTTTTTTCGGGAAGATTTCTTTATTGCTTTTCTACTTTGAACGATTTAGATAGGTAGGCATGAAGACTGACGGAATTCTTTCGAGTATGCATCATGTGTTTGATGGAATTCCTCAAAGATGTTTGCTTACAAGTTACAACAAGGGGTCGTTTGGGTGGTGCCTTTCGCTGAAATGGCAGAATCTGTAGTGGGCCCACAGGGTTTTGCACTGTGAGATGAGGTCACTGAGTCTCTTTCACTGGTGTGTTATGTAAAAACTGAAATGGAACACGGTGTTGGGTTATTTCGAGGAACCCACCCTCCTTAGACTTAATTTTAGAGATAAAATTCTGCACGATTTCTTATTCATTGCTTACTCTATATAAAGAGTTTGCCAAGATAATCTAGGCTGATTACATGGAGCTAGATAAGGAATTGCCAATAAGCAAAAGATTTGGGATAAGCCAAATCATGACAACTCATCCTCTAAAGGGCAATCTGGAATTTATCTCAATCTGATCCACCCACAGCTAGACATACTCAGCAGGCACGTTACATTCCTCCCGGCTCGAATCCAACATCGTCCACGAGGAGGAAATCTGGTAACTTAGCCCGATGTTTATGGTAAAACTTCCAAAAATCTTCCTCATTCTTTTCCATCAAGAGAAATAGGAGATACAGATTGAATCCTGTCTTTAGTGGCTGCAGTGATGTATGGAACCACCTGGACCGTCTTTCCAAGATAGTCACATTTCCTTTCCTTGTCGATGACAGACTGATATATCTGTCCTGTGGTAGTGATGTTTTCTTTACTCACATCCAAGAAACCACTCAGTTGTCCCATCAAACCGAGGACACTCAAGTTGTGCCATGCGAGTTGGAATGGCATGGTCGGTGTCTCCTCCCATTGTAAGGGACCCTCGGGTCAGCGACTTTACCGTTGAAGCTTCCCCACGTTCTTGAGTTCGTCCATTGGAGAGCTTCTCAAGGTGAGACTCCACCACAGTCAATCGGTTCACCACGTCATCCAAACGTCTGTGTTGATTCTCCATCGCCTCCTTCAAACGTCTATCTTGATTTTCCATCGCCTCCTTCAAGAGATACATCATCTCATCTAACTGAGTGTTGAAAATATCTTCGGTCATTGAAGGAACCTGGCTCTGATACCTTGTAGTGAGCCCACAGGGTTTTGCACTGTGAAATGAGGCTCATTGAGTCTCTTTCGCTGGTGTGTTACGTAAAAACTGATAAGGAACAAGGTGTTGGGATAAGCCAAATCATGACAACTCATCCTCTAAAGGGCAATCCGGAATTGATCTCAATCTGATCCACCCATAGCTGGACATACTCAGCAGGCACGTTACAGAATCCTATCTAGTACTGGTCGACTGCTATTTCTTGGAAATGAGTTCCATCCCTTCTCCATGGAAGAGGGGGGTTGTGGGTTTTGAAAGTGACTGAGTTCTATGTATGTCTCTGGACAGCCAAGAATTCATGCCAAGGACTACCATAACTTATGCCTATTAAGCTCTGCCCATCCATTTCGAAAAAAAGGAACCCCAACAACAACAACAACAACAACAACAATACTCTGTTAAAAGTTGAATGGTACAAGATGTGTTGTCTGCAACTGGATTGAAATGTTAGATGCAATGAATTGTGCATGTGGACAATGCAGACTTGCTGATAACAAACAAAACGAAATTGATGATATCATTATGTTTTGTATTGATCTGGTTGAAGGCCTTGAATAAACAATGAATTAAGTTCACTTCTCATTCATTGATTTCTTCAGCACGTATTTGATAATTTCAGTGACAAATTTAATACACACTAATCTTTGGTTTTTATAAAACAGAAAATCCAAACAAGAATGGGCTAAAGATTAGGTGTCAAGAAAAATTAAGTTAAATCAGTGTGTATAATGTGCTATATTTTTTTTTTAACTTCCGTAAAACTTTCCAAAACCTATTTCCTTTTATTTTTTTGGAGTGTGAAAGTCATTAGTTTTCCAAAAGCTATTTCCTTTTTGGCCATATACCATACTGGTCACTTTTATATCTCCAATTTCATTAACATTCTTCTGTTCTGTAATATATTTTTATTTTCATTTTGGTAATATATTTTTATCTCCAACCCTTTTGCTTTGATTCAGGTATCACCTCACCTTTTCTTTTTCCTTTCTTGACAGGTCTAAGAGTCTGTAGCTCAACTGGTGGCTGGTTAAAGGATGGGGAAGCTCCCACCCTCCCTTAGATCTGCGAAGCTACCAATTCCTCTCCTCAAACCGCCACCTTCTCATCCACAATCTTCTCCATCTGCCCCCCGACCCTTCCTGCCTTCATCCAAAACACAACACTCCAAAAAGAAACCGTCAAAAAATAACCCTTCTTCGAATGCAAAACACCTTCCTGCCATTTTCAAATCCCCCAGTCTCTTGGATGCAAAGAAAACCTTCGATTCCCTCCTTTCCTCTTTTAAAACTCCACTTAACCTTCAATTGTTCAACTCCCTTCTTCAATCCTTTTGCCAAATCAGCAGTCCTAAAGACTCCCTCTCCTTTTTCCATCACATCCAACATAGTACTCCTTCTCTCTCCCCTGATCACTCCACCTACCACATCCTCCTCATTCATTCATGTCATGGAGAAATCTCAACTGTCTATGATACCCTCGATCTCATGGTTGAATGTGGTTTTCCTCCTGGTCACGCATCTATTGATCTTGTTATCCGCACTTTCTGTTCCCTTAACCGTGAAGATGATGCCCGTCAGCTCTTGAAAGAGTTGTCCTTGAAATACTGCCCGCCTGACTTGTTCACTTATAATTTCCTCATCCGCCGCCTCTGCAAATCCCATTCTATGGCAACTGTCTATGAGTTCATTGGTAGTATGAGAGATTTTGTAAAACCTGATCTTGTAACATATACTATCCTAATTGATTCTGTGTGCAACAGTAAGAATCTCCGTGAAGCGACTCGTCTCCTTGATGTGCTCAGTGATGCTGGGTTCAAACCTGATTGCTATGTTTACAATACCATCATGAAGGGTTACTGCATTTTGGACTGTGGCAGCGAGACAATCGGAGTGTACAAGAAAATGAAGGAGGAGGGAATTGAGCCAGATCTCGTGACATATAATACCCTGATTTTTGGGCTGTCAAAGGCGGGAAGGGTTGATGAAGCACGCAAGTTTGTGGACGTTATGGTGGAAATGGGGCATTTTCCAGATGTTGTTACTTACACATCGCTTATGAATGGGATGTGTAGGAAAGGCAAAGCTTTAGCAGCGCTTGCGCTTTTGAAAGAGATGCAAGAAAAGGGATGTGTCCCAAATTCGTGCACATATAATACACTGCTTTATGGTTTGTGCAAGGCTAGGTTTTTAGATAGAGGATCTGAGTTATATGGGGTGATGAAGATGGAAGGGATGAAGCTTGATACTGCTTCCTATGCAACATTTGTGAGGATGCTTTGTAGGGAACACAGGATTGCAGAGGCATATGAGGTATTTGATTATGCGATAGAAAGTAAGAGCATGACTGATGTCAAGGCATATTTGGCATTAGAGAGTTCACTCAAGGCAGTGAAGAAGGTGAAAGGATAGCTTGGCGTTGGTGTTTACACAATTGGTGAGAAACCGAGTATCATGTATGCTCATTCTCTAGTTTCTTCTTGTTTCCTTGTCAGTTTCTAATTTTTCATTTTTATTTTCTTTTCAAAACATGCATCATGGTTTTGATGATTTGTTATTTTAATGTGTAGTCTTTGCAAATCGATGATGTGCAGTGTTTGTCTTCTACTTTAGGAATTTCAAAGTAGGTAACAAGTAATTTAGTTTGGTGGGAATATGTTCTATGGGATACTGTTTTCATTGCATTGTTTTGAAATCATGAAATAAACCTGAAAAAGTTCAGGTGACTCAAATCAGTATCTGAGTTGTAATTCTAATGCTATACATTTTAATTCAAACACAACCATAGATGGAAGTAATCCACTGTCATGTTCTTTAAAATGTAGATGTAGATGTTTATGATGATGGGTTTGAGAGGCAAAAGGGAGTGATGAGATCCTGTTTTGATCAAGCTCCTAAATGTGCACCTCAATCCATCCTCAAGATCTTCGTGCCAGCCCCTTTCTGTGCCATCTGCACCCTCTCTTCTCAGCCACTTTAGTTGAATACTCTTAGGAAGCGAGCAATGTTCACATTCTCTACCTCACTAATATCCACCGCTGGGTCTTCTTCAGTGGTACATGGTCCATTCCATCAATTTGAAATGAATGACCATCCAGTCTGGGGCTTTGGCCTTGATGCAAACAGGAGGGAGGGATAGAATGATTGCAAAATTGTGATGGTGATTTGGCCATGCAACATACTGATGCCACTGATTTGCGAGAGTCCCAGCTACTGTTGAACTTTGTGGGTCTTGATCCATGAGAGGATGTTCACCTCTTCAAAGCATTTGTTGATGTCCTCCCTTCTTCACCACCTTTGTGGAGTGAATGTAAGCTGTGAACTTTGTTTTCCATATTTAGCCAGAACACAAGGCAAGGGTGAAGGTTATTCTATGATGATAGGTTCGACGTACTTTCTACAAGAGTAGGGGCTGTTTTATAATGTGTCGCCTACATAACCATGCAATCTTGATGAGTTATTATTATGTAATGTAATTTCTTAGCATCCCAGTTCTTAAAACATTGAAATTTACCAATATAGATAATGGGGAGAAAGCTGATTGGAGTTGAATATTTATATTTCATTTGCATGTGTATACTATACATTCTAATTGGTATACAAAAATGAACAGAAGCAACCCATTGACAAATCCTTCAAAATGTGGATGCTCTGGATGGGTTTGAGTGGCAATGTTGATCAATGGTTGAGGATGTTGAGGAGTGAGACTCTTGTTTGGAGCAAACACCTAAATGTCCACTCCATTCCAGACTCAAATTCTTCAATGCTGGCCTTCAATGCCTCCAGCTGTTTCTGTGTCATCTGAACTCTCTCCATCTCAGCATCTTTGATTGAATCCCTCTTACAGAGGATATTGACTGCAGCATCCACATTCTCAACCTCACTTGTATCCCTCACTAAGTCTTCCTCACATGCAACCCGGTTCTTGTGCATCAATTTTGAAACCAATGACCATCTAGTAGTCTTTGGTTGTTTTGCTCTTGATCCAGACAGAAAAGACAGGAGAGATTGAAAAATGGAAATGGAGATGGCCATCACTTCTCTAAGGACCTGTGCTACCGTTGAATTTTCGGGGTCTTGATCGATAGGAGAAGTGATTTCCGATCCATAATTCATGCGCTTCAGGGCTCCAAGACACTTGCTGATGTCCTTTACCTTCTTTGTGGAGGAAATGTATGTGTTTACCTTGTTTGCCAGACAAGGTTCTCCGACTCTTGTTCTAAGAAGGCCCAAATGAAGATGTTGTACATTTTCTCTCATCTGTAGCAAGATATCCCTTGTTGTGCTGCAGATATCCAACAATCTTATGGATCCATCCAATACCTGTTCCACCCATTTCTTGTGTTGGTGGGTCAGTGATTGTTAGATCACTGGCAAGCGAAGAAAATCGTCGACGCAGTCGTACAAATCCTTGAGTCTGTTCAAACCTTTGTATTGTATCTGAGCTGATAGAGAAGATTCTGTCAACATTGACAATGCTTCATCAGCCTGTATCTTGTTAATCTCTTGTTCCACTCTGAGGATGAGGGGATGGGATCTAATTGGCAGGCTATTGGAACGGACACGACTTGCACTTGCCATTTTAGTTTCTTCTGAAGGAATAGGAATTCTCCTGTTCTAGGCTCTAGCTTTGAAGAGGGATGGTGATGGTTTGTCCTTGGCAGGCGATCTTATAACACCAACTGGAAGAAGAGGAAGGAGACACAGAGAATCATGCCACCCTCATGCAAGTGGGTCTTGATTTTCATGGCGAATCTTGTAACCCATCTAACAACAATCTCGAGGAAATACACTAGACACGGTTTATATTCAATGAAATGATTGGAATAGAATACAATGCACGAGTGCTTCATGTTTCCTATTGTCTTTCCATCATAGAATCATAATAAAAACAGGCACTGAGCCACCATGATTATAATTTTTTTCATTATCGTACTCATGTTGTAGGTAAAAAAATGTTGAAAACACCATAGCCAACTCCATAATACGTGGCCTTCTGTTCTTCCCTCATAGTGTCTATCTTAAGATCTATGATTAGCTTGCCACATTTATCACTCAGTCACTGATGAAGCTGAATTGGTGGATAACAATTAATGATATTGAAATTCATCAATGACTTATAATGCTATGGTGGAGTCCAGTTTAGAGTAGGGCCCTACTTAGCATGCAATAAGATAAAAAGCCTGATTCCATATATTTAATCAGTTTTAAAGCTTTGGCATATTAGTCAAGTCCTTAACACACAATTTCAAGTCCAAAAATATGACGAGCTAATTAGACGGAGTCCAATTAGTGTGTCCCCTAGCAAATTTGTCCATATAATTTAATGCAATGTGCTCAATCAAGTCAATGAGTAACAATCTCATGCATGTTTTGTCGATGTGGGTCTTTCTTTGCTTGATGGATCTTGTAACCCATCTCCCAACAATCCACGATTAAAGCCAAAATAAAATCTATAATTGAAATTGAATACAATGCACGAATGGTTAATGCCTACCTTGTCTGTTGTCGCACCACAATAACCACAACTACTGTAATATATATACGATTCTTTGTAACAAAGTCATGTTGTTTTTTAAAATGTCATAATCATCTCCTTCATAGCTGGCTTTCTGTGCTTGTCTCAGACTCTGAAACATGGCTTATTATTTATTTTATTTTATTTAAAAAAAAAAAGTCATTGACCATATTTTTGGACAGTTCATCAATGGAGATGAGATATGGGATGATATAGAATGGCTCCAACTTGCAACTTTTATATGATATAGATGCGCCCAAGCTGTTCAAGCGTGGCTCTTAGTTTAATCATCCAAAACTGTTCTGATTAACCGAAAAAAAAAAAAAAAAATCAAATGTTCTAATGTTTCATATGATAAACATTGAATGCTTCTTTCTTTTTTAATGGAAGAAATCATATCTTGATTTTCTTGTGGGTTGCCTTCAATTTTTCAATTGGTTTATATGTTAGAAGGATTGGTCTCCATGTCATGCTATATTTTTTATTTAGTATTATGAAGTACCGGTGGTGTTATGCAAGTGAGTTAAGATAAATCCAAAAATACTCCTTTACAAGAATTAGTAAATGACTTTTCCCTGCATGTTAGTTGGTATATTTGCTCCATCCCTTTAATCTAAGGAAGATAGCATAGATGATCATTTGTAGCATTACATTGTTCATTTAGTGTCTTGTATGAATGGCTAGAAACTATAATTTTGAACAATTACAGTCGAAATTGTTTACTTTGGCCATCACACACGTCCTCATGGTTTTGCATTCGGATGTGTGTTCATATATACTTCAAAAGGCCTCATATTATTTGAAAGAAGAGTATCACATATATTTCAATATCTGAACAGCATCCTAGGTGATGTGGGATTCATCAATGTCTTATTGGCAATTTTATCTCTCTTTGTTCATGTCTAGTGGAGCTCTCCTCCTCTCCACTGACGATTTTTCCTTTCTCTACCACGTATGACGCATGGAGTTGTCCCCCCTCTACTCTAGAAGGTGCGAGCTGCCACATAGATAGATCCAACTAAGATTTACGTCCATTTAAACGATAGTATTGATATACATCTCAATAGAAAAGTCTCCTTAATCAAGTAAAAAGATAATTCATTTGACAACACCCAAAATAAATTCAAACCAAACTGAGTTGGCAGGAATATTCTGGTTGCTCAAGTTAACCTGAATTACAATTTGAACGTGGCCTTTATTTTTTATGGTCAATCTTCATTTCTCCATATGAAAATTTGCTATCGTGGTAATTGACAAAAGTAACTAGCATAACAAGTAGACCGAGGGAGTCCAAACCCACTGATGCGAACTCTATTTGGCTTAAAATTGGGATGGGCTAGGCTCGGCTTTACTTGCAATCATAGTTTGGATACTAAATTGTCATTGAATTAATTTTTTGATTGATCCATATTTCAATCTTTCATCAACTGAATTTTCATATATGACATAAAAGGATCCAATCCCACTCTCTTCCACCTGAAAATAGAATGGCAGTGAACATGGTAGTCATTATTGTCATAAATACCGTTCTCGAGATATTAACAGTGATTAGTAATATCAGGATATTTTTAAATTCTCAATTTTTTACAGAAAAATTAACGGAAAAATCTTGCGGAAAATATAATATCTAAAAATAATAAAAATATTAATAAGCAATTTATCAAGATATTATCGTAATATTATCATTTATCATGTTTTTAACACGCTTTTATAAAAAAAATTACGGTAGTGCCGATAGATACATGTTATTAATATGCTAATGGTATTTTGTCGATAAAAATATAATAAATTTAAAAATATTGTCAATATTTGTGACATAATCATGCTACTCAATTATTAGAGTAAGCAATTAAGAATTGGAAGCACAATTGAGTCGAATAGGAGTATTTCATTTCCAATTTTGCACTATACATTTTAATTTGTATACAGATATGTATGAAAAGTTAAAAACAATTCATTGCAGATCCTCTAAAATGCGGATTCCATTGGTGTGACCGAAAGGAAAAAGGGGTGGAAAGAACTTTGCAGTTTGATCAATGAGTGAAGAGGTTCAGAAGAGAGACTCTGGTTTGGATCAAGCACTTGAACGTGCACTCCATTCCACCCTCAACATCTTCAATAGCAATCTTTAGAACTTCCAGCCGCTTCTGGGTCATCTGTACCTTCTCCATCTTAGTCTTCTTCCGGATGGAATCGATTAAAACATCCACATCATCCACCTCGTTAGTATCCACCATTGAATTCTCTTCACATGCTACACGGCCCTTGTTCATCAGCTTCGAAACCAATGACCACCTGCTCTTTTGTGATTTTGTTCTTGATCCAGACAAAAAGGAAAGGAGTGATTGAAAAATAGAGATGGAGACGGCCATTGCTTCTCTTAAAACCACAACAACTGTTGCACTTTCTTGGTCTTTTTCCATGGGATAAGCAACTTGGCATCTATCAACCATTCGCTTCAAGACTCCGAGGCACTTGCTGATGTCCTTCTTCACCTTCTTTCTGGAGCAAATGTAGGTGTTGATCATGCTTTCTAGACTTGGCTCTCCAACTCTTGTTCTGCGAAGACCCATGTGAAGATCTTGGGCATTTTCCCTCATCTGTAGCAGCATCTCTCTTGTTGTGCCGCAGATGTCCAACAATCTTATCGATCCATCCAACACTTCTTCCGCCCATTTCTTGTGTTGGTGGGTCAGTGATTGTTGAGTCATCGGCAAGCGAAGAAGATCATCAACGCAATCGTACAAGTCTCTAAGGCCTTTTAAACCATTACAAATCATCTGAGCCGTCAATGGGGATGTTGACGACATTGACAATGCCTCAGCAGCAGCCTTTTGGTTGTTAATCTCTTCCTCAGCTCTTAGAATGAGGGGGTGGGATCTAATGGGCATGCTATTGGAACGTAAATGACTTGCACTGGCCATTTTGGTTTCCTTTGCACTGGAATTCCTGTTGTAATTTTAGCTGAAGATGGGAATGCCTTGTTGGTTCTCTCTTTCAGAGGTGCAAGGGTCTTCTTATACCAACATCAATAAGAGGAAATGGAGGGAGACACAGAGAATCATGCCAGCCTCACGCATGTGGTTCTGATGTGGGTCTTGACTTCCATGACGGATCTTGTAACCCATCTAACAACAATCACAAACAAATACATTAGACACAGTTTAATTTGAATAAAATGATTGGGATAAAATACAGTGCACGAGTGGTTCATGTCTCCTTTTTTGTCCCCATCACATCATCCTAACCACAGGCATGTTGTTTGAAAATTTATTGCACCAGCCTCTGTTCAAAATGTCTGAATCATTAGATGACAAACAATGGCCCCCCTCGTGCATGAAGAACTTCAATCATCAATTTTGCACTCCTTTCTCTATTGGGGAACAAAACTTCTAATTGCTTCTAAATGAATATTTAGATATCATCATGCACTAAAATGGAAAAAAAATCTCTTGCTGTTAGATTTCTGAGCTTAGGCCTGAAAGCTTTCTTAACTAGACCTGTCATTGGTCCTCTTCAGCTGATTCATTAGCTCTTATTTGTTAAGATTATTTATCATGCAACGGTCATTGATAAAGACAAAGCTCAATTCAGTGGGTGAAAAACTGAGCTTCTGACCTTAGCTATCTGGTTGGAGCTGATAAAATCCATCTCCATTGCCCATCATTGTAGTGGGAAATTCCTTTTTTGCTTCTGAAGGGCAATGCCAATAGATTGGAGCATCATTCTTGAGTTTCCTATTGGTGCTCTCTGAACAGGTCACTTCATTCCTTCTCTAAACAGGTAATATGGATTGTTGTGCTAAACAAAAGGGGGTTTCTGCCTAATTAAAAGGAAGCATCCTTAGGCCATGTTTGGCAGGCTAGAATCAGAGTTCCATGGGATTCAGACTTCATAACAGTTTAAGAAATCTTGAGATCTGGTATTTCCGCTATAGGCAATGCTTGTATCAAATCCCCTTGTAAAATATATATTTTGCAATTTTTTTCTTGTGGCTGACAAAATATATTGGTGTTGCACTAAAGCTCTCTCTAATATTTGTTGGATCAACCTAGTATGGGTGGGCTTAAACGGCCAATTTTCTGTGTTCTAAAGGCTTTAGAGCCTTTACAGGTTGGTCAAGTACCCAACAGTTTATCAAGCTATTGTGAAGTCATAGGTTGTGGACCCAATTCCTCAAATTTTTCTAATGATAGAGGGATTGTTGTACAGGGTTCTAGGTAGGGTGCAGTCTAGGTGTGTCGCTTGGGTTTAGAGCAAAATTTTAGTCCATACATATTTAAATCAGGTCACTATTTTCAACCCAACCCATATTTTGGCCTCCTCTAAGCCGCTTCTAACCCAACCCAATTCGGACCAATAAAATTAGATCGGGTTGAAACAGGTCATGGTTCAACACATGCAATTAAGTAGATAATTAGGTCCCTATACATTGTATTGGTGTGTGCTTAAGCAAAGTGGTATCCATAAAAATACAAGCTTTCACCCAAATTAAAAACGGGTCAATCTTTTCTAGCCTGTACTAAACCCATATTTTAGATGAGTTGGGTTACCCTACCTATATTTCAAGTAGGGTCAGTCAGGTTTGAGTTGACACTAACCTAACTTGCACCCTTAATTCAAAGAAAATGGAAAAGATGGATAAAGACTTGGAATGAATTAATTTGAAACAGCATGATAAACTAGAATTTAGCTTTAAACAAGAATTAGTAAAGTGGCAGCAAAAAACCAGCCACTGATAGATGGGGAAAGATTTCAGTAACAATAGGATCATTCATGCATTGGTACTGCGATCATCTTTGGCGCTAAGTATCCTATTTTTTCAAGAATTGAAAGTCATCAACAAGTTGAGAAGGCTCATGGGATATAAATATATGTGATTCGTTTGCAATTCTGTACTGGAGGGTTCAATTCATGTACAAACAACAATAAAAGAAACCCATTAGCAGATCCTTTAAAATGTGGACCTTATGATGGGTTTGAGAGGCTAAAAGGGTTGATGAGCACTTTGCTCAATGGTTGAGGATGCGTAGCAGAGATACCCTGGTTTGGATCAAGCACCAAGTGTTTGGATCTTCAATGCCACCAACTGTTTTTGTGCTGTGTTCACTCTCTCTCCATGTTAGCATCTTTGATTGAATTGTTCTTGCGGAGTGCATCTAGTGTGAAATCCACATTATCTACCTCACTAGCAACCACCATTCCCCTGTTCATCAACTTTGAAACCAATAACCACTCTGTCTTTGGTTCTGTTCTTGATCCTGAAAAAAGGACAGTAGTTATTGGAAATGGAGATGGAGATGGTAATTGCTTCTTTTAGAATCGTAGCAACTGTTGAATTTTGTGGTTCTTGATCCATGAGAAGAGTGGCATTGCCTCCATCAACTATTCACTTCAAGGATCCAAGGCACTTGTTGATATCCTTCTTCACTTTTTTTTTTTTTTGTCCAACTCATGTAGGTGTGGATTTTGCTCGACAGACCTTGTTCTCCAACTCTTGTTCTACGAGCACCCAAATGGAGATCTTGCACAATTTCTCTCATCTGCAACAAGATATCTTTTGTTTTGCCACTGATGTCCAACACTTTCATTGTTCCATCCAACACTTCCTCCAACCATTTTTTGTGTTGGTGTGTCAGTGATTGTTAGCTCATGGGCAAGTGAAGAAGATACTCTATGCAATCACACAAGCCTCTGAGGTCATCTTAGCCATTGTAAATCATCTGAGCCATCAAACAAGACTGTTGACAACATTGACAGTGCTATTTTGGTTTTCTTTGCTCAGGAGTTCCTGCTTTACCTTTGTGCAGAGGATGGCTATGCTTTGTGCTTGTTAGGTCTTCTTATACAACGTAAGATAGAGGATGGAGAGGGAGACAGACAGAATCATTTCATGTTCATGCATGTGGTATTGATGTGGGTCTTCCTTCTCATGACGGATCTTGTTTCCCATCTGACAACAATCACAAACCATTGCAGTAGACACAATGCATATTGAGTATCTTTATGGTGAAATAATTGGAATTAAATACATTGCATGATTACTTCATTTGTCCCTTGTCTTCCTAACACAATATCATAGAGACAGCTACCATATCTTTATAAAATTTCAATGTTAAACTCAGGTTCTGTCTCAAAACTTCTCAAACGTGATTGCCAACTTGTTAAATACATCGCTGTACGTACTTGCCTCTGATTTAATATAAAGATCCAACCAAATGGCCACATTCATGGGACTGGAAACGGGGGAAGCTGAATGATTGTATGATGAACCATGGAAACCACTTGAAAAATCATTTAAAAAAGAAAAATCTAATTCATTTCTGAATCTATCCTTCCCCAATTAGTTGAATTCCAAACATCACACGCTGTATGGCACTATGGCTCACTTTAAATCAACTTTCCACAATCTAGGGCTCAACTATTGCAGCTTCGCTCTCATTGAAATACACAGTATATAACTTGGGCCTCTAGGTTATGTCGGGCCCCAAGAATGCAAGGCCCGAGCCCACAATATGCGAAGCTTCTCCTCCTCTAAGGGGAAGTGGTTTTTTGGAGTTTAGTAGGAAATCTAACTAGTGAGATTGAAAGTTCATTTAAAACTCAACATAACATGTGAACCAAATTTTTGGTGAAAAATCAAATTTTAGTCATTTGATTTTCTAAAGATGCTTGATGATTTTGATTGTTAAGATTAAATAGCTAGGAATCTATTTTTCAGATAAAATTTGGTCTACATGCGGAATGTGAAATATACTTTAAATCTCACTGGATATTTTTCTTTTTAAAAACTTTGTGATTATTTTAAAAAAATATAAAATATCCAACACATAACTTGAGTAATCTTCTAATTTCTCCAACCGAAACCATTCATTAATCTCCAAGGAAATCTCAAGCAATGGAAGTTCTCCTGTGGAGACTTCGAGTTCTCTTAATCCAAATGCACTCTATATAAACTATTTGAATTGCTAACTATGATTTATTCACTTATTTAGTTATTATTGATTAAAGCACTTCAAACAGTATATAGATTGCCTAGTGTATACAACATCTCATTGATATCCACCCAGGCCCGGCCCTAGCCTTAGGCGAACTAGGCCGCCGGCCTCCAAATACATAGGCCCCCAAGTCGGGATCAATTTTTAAGTTCCCAGACCTTATTTTATGTTATAAATATATTTTAATGTTTATCATACCAGCAACTTAATCTGTGGCGCATTGGTAGTTCGTTCATCTTTCAACTTAAAGGTGGCGTGTTTGATTCTTGAAGCTTCAAATTTTAATAAATTTTACTTTAATTAAATTAACTTTATTTTTTACAATTTCTTATAAATTTAGACATAATTTATAATTTTACTTTTTATCATTTCTTATAATTTATACATAATTTTTCTTTAAATAAAATAACTTGGGGAGTATCCATGTTGTTAAACTTTTTGCAATTTCTTATAAATTTAGACATAAGCTTTCTTTAAGTAAAATAACAGACATAATTTTTTTAAAGTAAAAAACTTAGAGAGTATTTAAAGTCAACTTGAAAAAGCTTGATAAGACTCGTTATCTCGTTTGACTCGAATTCCTATCGAGTTTAGTCTAACTCAGATTGATTTGGCCTTTTTTTTTTCAAATTTTAAATTTATAATTCCAATAAAATGAATTAAATACCATGATAAAACAACATTAATCTTGTAGTTTTATTTTTCTTTTAAAAATTAAGAATTGAGATGATTAATTGAATCTATTACAAGATTAAAATGATTATATAAATGTTAAATTTTAACTAATCATTATTCTTATCATTTTTTCAGAAATTTTAATAAAAGTGTGATCTAAAGAAGTCCGTAAATGTGGAAAACATAGTGTTCATTATAATATAGATGGTTGAATGAAAAGAAAATGGGTTTAAATTTGAATGACTATTTTGTGCTTTAGTTTATAATTGAGTGATAATTTTTTAATATAATTTTACTTTATAAGTTGTTTTAAATGCATTATATACTTTAGCATGTCAACTACTCTTTTTAAATACAATAAAATAGTAATAAAAAATAAAAAATTAACATGCATACACAAGTGAAAATTAAATTTGTCATAAGAAAGATTTAATGAATTAACTATCTTATCTATTAAAAAAGATATGTTAAAAAATCTTAAATATAGTAATTTAATTAGTCATTTTGTATCTCAAAATTCGAGAAGAATAAATTTTAAATAATACTTTGTTATAAATTTGATTATAGTATTTTATTTAGATGTTTCACACTTTATAAAAAAATATATATAATTTTATTTTTTGTAAGTGTATAAAAGACCTATATTAGAGGTTCGCCCGGCCCCTAAAATCTCAGGCCGGCACTATATCCACCGTTGAGTTTTAAAATGCAGATGTGGATGCTTTAGACACGTCCTATAACAAATTTGAACCATTCAATTGAAGAGAAGAGTTCTAGATAAAAAAAAACTTAAGGATATCTAGACTTTAAGATTTTAAGTGTGAAGAAACGTGTATACGAATAAAAAGATATAAAGAGCTCGTTAATTTGTTATTCTTTTAGCAGTTATCAGTAAAACTCTAGAAGGATATTACATTCTCGATTATATTCATGAATTTGGCCCGAAAAAATATTCTACAACAATGAGAAGCGGGCACATGGATATATCTTAAGGGGTTGTCTCGCGCCTCAAGAAGAGGTTGTGGGTTTTAGATCCTATAACTTAATCTTGGTGTGTCCTAGGGATAGTGGGTTCATGCGTGCGGGTTTTACGCTGGGTAATATATTATTTTCAACAAGTAAATTCAGAAAAAAAAAAAAACAAGAATGAGAAGAATAATTGAGTCAAATAGGTTTATTTTATTTTCAATTTTGCACTGTACATATTAATTTGTGTACAAAATGTATGAGAAGTTGAAAACAATTCATTGGCTAATCCTCTAAAATGCGGATGCCATTGGTGGGGTTGAGAGGAAATAGGGTTGATTAGAACATTGAAGTTTGATCAATGAGTGAAGCCGTTGAGAAGAGAGACTCTGGTTTGGATCAAGCACTTGAAAATGCATTCAATTCCAGCGTCAACGTCTTCAATGGCAGTCTTCAAAACTTCCAGCCGCTTCTGGGTCATCTGCACCTTCTCCATCTCTGTCTTCTTCCGAATGGCATTGAGTAAAACATCCACATCATTCACCTCGTTAGCATCCACCATTGAATTCTCTTCACATGCTACAAGGCCCTTGTTCTTCAATTTCGAAACCAATGACCACCTGCTCTTTTGTGATTTTGTTCTTGATCCAGACAGAAAGGAAAGGAGTGATTGAAAAATGGAGATGGAGATGGCCATTGCTTCTCTTAGAACCACAACTACTGTTGAACTTTCTTTGTCTTTTTGCATGGGATAAGCAACTTGGCATCTATCAACCATTCGCTTCAAGGCTCCGAGGCACTTGCTGATGTCCTTCTTCACCTTCTTTGTGGAGCAAATGTAGGTGTTGGTCATGCTTTCCAGACTTGGCTCTCCAACTCTTGTTCTGCGAAGACCCGTATGAAGATCTTGCACATTTTCCCTCATCTGTAGCAGCATCTCTCTTGTTGTGCCGCAGATGTCCAACAATCTTATCGACCCATCCAACACTTCTTCAGCCCATTTCTTGTGCTGGTGGGTCAGTGACTGTTGGGTCATCGGCAAGCGAAGAAGATCGTCGACGCAATCGTACAAGTCTCTAAGGCCTTTTAAACCATTACAAATCATCTTAGCCGTCAATGAGGATGTTGAAGACATTGACAATGCCTCAGCAGAAGCCTTTAGGTTGTTAATCTCTTCCTCAGCTCGTAGAATGAGGGGGTGGGATCTAATGGGCATGCTATTGGAACGTAAATGGCTGGCACTGGCCATTTTTGGCTTCCTTTGCACTGGAATTCCTGTTGTAATTTTAGCTGAAGATGGGAATGCCTTGTTGGTTCTCTCTTTCAGAGGTGAAAGGGTCTTCTTATACCAACATCAATAAGAGGAAGGGGAGGGAGACACAGAGAATCATGCCAGCCTCACGCATGTGGTTCTGATGTGGGTCTTGACTTCCATGACGGATCTTGTAACCCATCTAACAACAATCACAAACAAATACATTAGACACAGTTTAATTTGAATAAAATGATTGGGATAAAATACAGTGCACGAGTAGTTCATGTCTCCTTTTTTGTCCCCATCACATCATCATGACCACATTCATCATGCTTTAATTTCCTGTCCAAGGCTCTTTTCTTGATGGTGGCAATCAGACTAACACCAAGGCAAAGAAGAAAACCTCTATTAGAGGACACATATAAACTAACTTATCATTTCTTGTAAATGAATATTTAAATATCAGCATGGTCAGACTCTTCGGACTTTTTTTTTTTAGCGATAAATAAAAAACTTCATTAAAAATAAATAGAACAATTACAAAGATAGACATGTATAAAAGGATTAGACCAAAGGAAGAGACATAGAAAAAGAGACTACAAGTAAGAACTGAAAAAAACAATACTACAATAAACTGTATGATGCTCCGACTCAAATGAAAAAGCACCCGAGAATGAGTCAGCAACTCCGAGTTTGGCAAAATAATCTGCCACGCCATTCGTAGTATAACCAATGTGAGCAAAAGATACATCAAGTCCTGAGGCCAACTCCCTAACTTCCCTTACTGTAGTGATCAGTTTCCAAAGAGGACGCCTGTGTCCCTTAGCCCATTTTATAGTGTTTGCCAAATTCCCCTCAATGATGAGCTTTCCATGTCTGCATTTTCCAGATGATCAAAGCTCTCCTAATGGTAAGGATTTCTACCTCATTTGACTCCCTAACTCCCAGTGACTCATTGAAGACAATGGAAGTAATCCCTTCGTGATTCCTAAGTACCCCGCCTATTCCTGCTGGCCTTGACTTCCCTCTTGCTGCTCTATCCACGTTGAACTTCATAGCATTTTGTTCTGGGTATTTCCATCTTTTCTTGGGTCGCACTTTCCTCCTATACCCATTCATACAACCTTCCCAAGACGATAGGAGATCTGTGAGTTTAGACTCTTCGGACTTCTTGGCAAAAGTCCTCTTAAACTGCATCATTTGTGCTTAGTTAATATGATCCTTGATGAATTTTTTTTTATAATGACCAATTCACCCTTGAATTGATATACGTGGTAGGTGGTGATTGGTGATACCATAAATTTTCTAGTGCTACAACATTTTAGGATTCAAATTCGCAGATTGATAGATCACCCAACCCAACTCATTTGGTGAAAAGCTAAAGCATCTAAACTCAACTAGCTGTTTGGATCTGATAAAATTCACCTCCATCAAGGGTAAAAGTCTGATATTTGTTATGTGATCGAGAATAGTGAGTGCCACTTATTATGATTGTCTTGAGTCAAGATCCATCAATGCCTTGGCAAAAGGTGAGCAGATCTGACTCTAACATTATTTGCAATGGCAATCGGTTTCTCCCACTTCCATCCTTAAGTGGAAAGGATACACGTTAAAAGATCATACCAAATTTTGTATGAAATACTTACATTTACAGTCTGTTGGATCCAAATTGTTGGTGAAAACAGAAACATTAAAATGGTCCACACTAGAAAATGTTCAATATTAAATGAATTTTATTTGGGATGATGTGCATCCATCAAGTTAGGTTAATTCATCCATAAGCACTTGTGCAATCATAGGTTGTGGACCTAATTCCTCAGAGTTTTCTTATGGCAGAGGGACTGTTAATACATGGGTTCTAGGAAAGGCAACAGATGCATAAATATTTGGAATGAGGTACTTAGAAAAAACATGTTCATTAGACTTTAGCCATAAACAAGAATGAGTGAAATAGAAAATACAAAACCAGCCATTGATGGATGGGATAAGGTTTCAGTAACGATTAGGATCATCCATGCCTTGGTTCTGTGATTGTCTGGTGCTAACTATCATATTTTTTCAAGAATTTAAACTCATCGACAAATTGAGACAGCCCATGGAATATGAATATATGTGATTCATTTGAATTCTTTACAGTTCAATTCATGTACAAACAACAATGAAAGCAACCCATCAGCAGATCCTTTAAAATTTGGACGCTTATGATGGGTTGAGAGGCAAAAAGGTTTGATGAGCACTTTGCTCAATGGTGGGGATGTTGAGGAGGGACACCCCGGTTTGGATCAAGCACCAAAGTTATCTTCAATGCCACCAACTGTTTTTGTTCTGTCTGCACTCTCTCCATCGTAGTATCTTCGATTGAATTGTTCTTGCGGAGTGCATCTAGTGTGATATCCATATTCTCCACCTCACTAGCATCCACCATTAGATTCTCCTACATGCTACACATCCCTTGTTCATCAACTTTGAAACCAATAACCACATTGTCTTTGGTTCGGTTCTTGATCCTGAAAAATGGAGATAGAGATGGTCATTGCTTCTTTTAGAATCATAACCACTGTTGAATTTTGTTGGTCGAGAAGAGTGACATTGCCTCCATCGACTATTCGCTTCAAGGATCCAAGGCACTTGTTGATATCCTTTGCTCGACAGACCTTGTTCTCCAACTCTAGTTCTACAAAGACCCAAATGGAGATCTTGCACATTTCTCTCATCTCCAACAAGATATCTCTTGTTTTGCCAAGGATGTCCCACACTTTTATTGATCCATCCAACACTTCAACCATTTTTTGTGGTGGCGTGTCAGTGATTGTTAGCTCATGGGCAAGTGAAGAAGATCCTCTATCCAATCATACAAGCCTCTGAGGCCATTTAAGCCATTGCAAATTGTCTGAGCCATCAAACATGACAATGACAGTGCACTATCAGCCTTTAGCTTGATAATCTCTTCTTCCATTCTAAGAATGAGGGAATGGGATCTGAGGGGCATGCTAGTAGAACGAACATGGCTTGCACTGAACATTTTGGTTTCCTTTGCTCAGTAGTTCCTGCTTTAGCTTTTTGTAGAGGATGGGCTATGCTTTTTCTTATACAACGTAAGATAGGACAGAGGATGGAGAGGGAGACAGAGAGAATCATTTCATATTCATGCATGTGACATTGATGTAGGCCTTCCTTTTCATGACAGATCTTGTTTCCCATCTCACAACAATCACAAACAATTACAGTAGGCCCAATGCATATTGAATATCTTTATAGTGAAATAATTGGAACTGAATACATTGCACGGGTGCTTCTTTTCTCTCTTGTTTTCTTTACACGAGATCATAGACACAGCTACCATATCTTTATAAAATTTAAATAGAACTCAGTTTCTGTCTCATAACTGCTCAAAAAATCATTGCCAACTTGTTAAACACAACTCTATATGTACTTGTCTTAGATTCGAAATAAGGATCCAACTAATTGGCCCCATTCGTTGGACTGGAAGCAGATGAAATTGAATTATTGGACAATGATCAATGGGAACCACTTGAAAAATCCTGACTTCGTTTGATCATGAACACATAATTTATCATCACAGTATGGACTAGATCTATCCAGAGGACATTGTGTGCCTGGCCCATGTTCCTAACCTTTTCGGATAATGCCAACCCTGTAGAAGTTTACAGGAGCACGTACAAGACCTACCATCAACAAATGGCCTGAGGTTATGAGCCTCATTAGGTTGGAGCGAAAAATTCCTTTCTTGGGCTTCAAGGTCATGAATTTTCCACTAAATGAAGTAGCATGTTTTATTAGATTCCAATGTAGTTCAATACACATTAGCAAACATGTCCTTCCTGTTGGGAGAAAATCACCTTCTCGACCATACAAACAGCAATATCCAAAAAGAAAAAAGAGAAATCGACAAAGAGAAGCAAACCATAACATAGAGATTTATGTGGCTCCCTTTCGATACGTCCACAGGTTTAACACCGATTTACTGTGATCAAAGGCAAAAAAAGAAGATGAGACGACTCTTATTCCAGATGATCTACTCTCTCTCAGACACAAAACGACCAAATATACTACCCAAATTAGGATTTACATAAAGCACCCTGTAAAATTACAAAATTGTCCTCCAATAAAAAAAATTGACCCGTGACCGAATAGACAATACATCTCTGATTGTCAGTCTCCAAAGAGCTTAAGACTCCCCCTATTATAGGTTCTCATGAGTCAAAATGGGTCCCATTCCATATCACTAATATTTGATTCCACACGCCTGGAGTATCTCTCATGTTGCTTCTGTTAATAATTACCTCATTGTTCTATTTGTCAAATCACAAAGCATGGATTGACTTGTTTGGGCAGTTGGCAATTGCATTTTCCTTGATTTAGACAAAATTAGGATGTGCTGGCAGTGGTGTTGATACTATGATAGGGGACAAAACGCATAGTCCACTTGTGCTTTCTATTCAATTCCCAATTATTTCTCTAAACCCAAAATATTACAGGCGCTTGCCCCGTCCATGTTATGCTTTGTATGGAAGTTGAATCCCATCATCACCTAAAAGAATGGAAGCCCCAGATTGGCACACCTCATGCTGATTAACAGAGGAACATGATAGGGACAGGATTCTCCTCAGTAGTTCAGTACATCATCTTTTCTCTGATGCTAGAATAGGTCTTCTTTTTTGAGAAAAAAAAAAATCTGCTTCAGAAGGGCCGCATGAACAGATTGGAGTTTCTGGCATTTTCTGTAATGGCCATGACCATGACCCTATGATATGTGTGATATCATTGGGCATTTATAAATTCACAAGTAGGGCTCTGCATTTATCATTCATTGATTTGTTTGGATTGGTTTCAGCTCCATAAACACATGGTCAAGGAGCCATGTAGTGAGAGTATGAGACAAGCATAGAAAGCACACATATTCGAGGAGATGGCAATGGAATTTTAAACTGCAACATGACATTCAAACAAATATGATATGGCTATTCTGGCTGTGGTCAGTAGACAGAAAACACAGACCACTCATGCTTTCTATTCAATTCCCATTATTGAATCATTTAAGCCTCACTCATTGGTATTTATATCAATGCTATTGTTGTGAAATCCATGTTTGAACTCGAAAAATAATGTATACTGTAAAAATTACAAATGAAATGTCAATGATGAAGTCCATGCGCTTTCTCAGTCTGTAGGTAAATTTCAATGCTTCAAGCAGTGAAATGCTAAGAGCAATATTTTGATTTTATGAATATTGAAAATAGAATAAAGGTTTATTCATTTTTTATTAACGTGTGGAAAACTCAGACACAGTCCTACAAAAACCCCCACGGATGAGCCTACTACTCATAAGGCACACCAATGTTAGGCTATGGCAATGTTAGGCTATGGGGGCTCAAACCCGCAACCTCCTGTTTTCTGAAGCGGGAGGCAACCAGTTGAACTACACCCATGTGGGTAAAGTTTATCCATTTCATTCCATTACACTCTAATTCTTCAAACTAAACATGGCTAATCAGTTCCAAAATACTAATGCTGCATCATAATCATCAGTGTCTTCTATCATACCTTTTTATATCTAGCTTGGGTTGAAGTCATGAGTCCCACTTTAATAATTTCTATTTAGAGCTAAATTCTCAAACAATACACAACCTTAGTGTTTGTTCCCTTTTGAAGAAAGAACAATGACTCTAGAATTCCATTCCTCCAAATATTTTTCTCTGTTGCATTCAGATGCACCTAAAGTGGGGGTTTTGATTTTCCAGGATTGTATATCTCAAAGTCATTCCTTGTTTGCGAAGTTAGAGAAATGGAATTTTCATTTTCTAACACCTCTGTCTTTGACATAGGAAGGACTTAAGACTTTCAAAATAAACCAATGGTAAAGCAGTTAGTTTCAGAGAAAATCAACTTGTAATGATGCAAAATATTGCAAATAGGAAAACAAGAGAGGAGAAAATTCAAAATAAACCAATGGTAAAGGAATTGGTTTCAGAGAAAATCAACTTGTAATGATGCAAAATATTGCAAATAGGAAAACAAGAGAGGAGAAAGAAAGGTTATCATAGATCATAAGGTACCAAAGGATATAGTTGCTTGTACGGTACAGTGGAAGAGAAAACTAAGATGGCTAACTCTACATAGATCAATAACTTTTGTTTTTTTGGATAACATGAGTATCTCCACCCTATATTAGAAGTGAGACTAATCTCATAAATACACAAAATCACCCGTAAACTTCGTGTATCAGGTAAGCTCGAAAAGAGTCGAATCCAAGACCTCATCAATTTCCATTGATGAAAAATGAAGAGCATGAAAAATAAGACATTTCTCTTTTCTTCCGTAGAATAAATGCTCCTTGCCAAGAACATAACAAAAGATGAGACCTTTCTCTTATCAATAGCTATCATTGAATTTAAATTCACCATTGAGTTTTAAAATGCAGTTGTGGATACATTATCCACATCTACTAGATAAAAAAAAAAAAATCCTTTTTTATACTCCCTCCGTCCCATTTTAGTTATTTCATTTGAAAGATATGTATTTTTAAGAAACTCTCTATATAAAGCTAACACTCCATGTGATTTCATTCATTTTCAAAACACTTTATACTACTCTTTTATAAATGAGACAACTATTTTGGGACAATTTCAAAATCCATATAAGACAACTAATTTGGGACAGAAGGAGTACAATTTAGATATACCCGAGTTTATAATAAATTTGAACCATTCAATTGATTGCATTCGTGAAGAGTTGTAGATAATTAAAACAAAACAAAAAAAACCCTAAGGATATCGAGGCTTTAAGATTTTAAAGGGGGAACAAATGTATATACGATAAAAAGATATAAAGTACTCATTAATTTAGGTTAGGTCATACAAATGAGTTTAGGTGGATGTTACAACCTGTCCTTCAATTTTTGTTAAAAGTATCTTAGAAATTTCAATGATGGTGTTACCTATCACAACTCAATTTCCATTTTCCAATTTGAATTCTTGATTATGTTCATGAATTTGGCATGAAAAAGTAATTAACAACAATGAGAAGAATATTTGAGTCGAATTGGTTTATTTTATTTTCAATTTTTCACTTTACGTTCTAATTTGTATACTAGTGTACAAAAGCAACCATTGGCTAATCCTCTAAAAATTGAATGCCATTGGTGGGGGTTGAGAGGAAATAGGTTGAAAAGAACTTTGAAGTTTGATCAATGAGTGAAGCCGTTGAGAAGAGAGACTCTGGTTTGGATCAAGCACTTGAAAATGCACTCCATTCCAGCGTCAACGTCTTCAATGGCAGTCTTCAAAACTTCCAGCCGCTTCTGGGTTATCTGCACCTTCTCCATCTCTGTCTTCTTCCGGATGTCATTGAGTAAAACATCCACATCATTCACCTCGTTAGCATCCACCATTGAATTCTCTTCACATGCTACAAGGCCCTTGTTCCTCAACTTCGAAACCAATGACAACCTGCTCTTTTGTGATTTTGTTCTCGAGCCAGACAGAAAGGAAAGGAGTGATTGAAAAATGGAGATGGAGATGGCCATTGCTTCTCTTAAAACCCCAACTAGTGTTGAACTTTCTTGGTCTTTTTGCATGGGATAAGCAACTTGGCATCTATCAACCATTCGCTTCAAGGCTCCGAGGCACTTGTTGATGTCCTTCTTCATCTTCTTTGTGGAGCAAATGTAGGTGTTGATCATGCGTTCTAGACTTGGCTCTCCAACTCTTGTTCTGCGAAGACCCATATGAAGATCTTGCACATTTTCCCTCATTTGTAGCAGCATCTCTCTTGTTGTGCCGCAGATGTCCAACAATCTTATCGACCCATCCAACACTTCTTCAGCCCATTTCTTGTGTTGGTGGGTCAGTGACTGTTGGGTCATCGGCAAGCGAAGAAGATCGTCGACGCAATCATACAAGTCTCTAAGGCCTTTTAAACCATTACAAATCATCTTAGCCGTCAATGAGGATGTTGACGACATTGACAATGCCTCAGCAGCAGCCTTTAGGTTGCTAATCTCTTCCTCAACTCTTAGAATGAGAGCGTGGGATCTAACGGGCATGCTATTGGAACGTACATGGCTTGCACTGGCCATTTTAGTTTCCTTTTGCACAGGATTTCCTATTGTAGTTTTAGCAGAAGATGGCAATGCCTTGTTGGTTCTCTCTTTCAGAGGGTCTTTTTATAACAACATTGATCAGAGGTAGGGGAGGGAGACAGAGAGAATCATGCCAGCCTCACGCATGTGGTGTTGATGTGGGTCTTGATTTCCACGACGGATCTTGTAACCCATCTAACAACAATCACAAACAAATACAATAGACACAGTGTTTATTGAATGAAATCATTTGAATAAAATACAGTGCCACGAGTGGTTCATGTCTCCTTTTCTGTCCCCATCACATCATCATGACCACATTCATCATGCTTTAATTTCCTGTCTAAGGCTCTTTTCTTGATGGTGGTAATCAGACAACACCAAGGCAGAGAAGAAAACCTCAATTAGAGGACACAAATAAACTAACTTATCATTTCTTGTAAATGAATATTTAAATATCAACATGGTCAGACTCTTCGGACTTCTGGGCATAGGCCTAAAAGCTTTCTGAACTAAATCTGTCAAAAGTCCTCTTGAACTGCATCATTTGTACTTACTTACTATGACCCTTGATGAATTTTTTTATAATGATCAATTCACCCTTGAATTGATATACGTAGCAGGTGGTGATTGGTGACACCATAAATTTTCTAGTGCTACAACACTATAGGATTCAAATTTGCAGATTGATAGATCACCCAACCCAACTCATTTGGTGAAAAGCTAAAGCTTCTAAAGTCAACTAGCTGTTTGGAGCTGATAAAATTCACCTCCATTGACCACCATCTACATCAATAGTTTGGAATCTGCACCAAAACTCTGATATTTGTTATGTTATCGAGAATAGTGAGGGCCACTTATTATGGTTGAATAGAGGGCTTCCTAGAGGACAATTTGTTGATTGTCCTGAGTCAAGATCCATCAATACCTTGGCAAAAGGTGAGCAGATCTGATTCTTAACATTATTTGCAATGGCAATCGGTTTCTCCCACTTCCATCCTTGAGTGAAAAGGGTACACGTTAAAAGATCATACCAAATTTTGTATGAAATACTTACATTTTCAGTCTGTTGGATCCAAATTGTTGGTGAAAACAGAAACATTAAAATGGTCCACACTAGAAAATGTTCAATATTAAATGAATTTTATTTGGGATGATGTGCATCCATCAAGTTAGGTTAATTCATCCATAAGCGTTGTGGACCTAATTCCTCAGAGTTTTCTTATGACAGAGGGACTGTTAGTACAGGGGTTCTAGGAAAGGGAACAGATGCATAAAGATTTGGAATGAGGTACTTAGAAAAAAAACATGTTGAATTAGACTTTAGCCCTAAACAAGAATGAGTGAAATAGAAAATACAAAACCAGCCATTGATGGATGGGATAAGGTTTCAGTAACGATTAGGATCATCCATGCCTTGGTTCTGTGATTGTCTGGTGCTAAGTATGTATTTTTTCAAGAATTTAAACTCATCGACAAATTGAGATAACCCATGGAATATAAATATATGTGATTCATTTGAATTCTTTACAGTTCAATTCATGTACAAACAACAATGAAAGCAACCCATCAGCAGATCCTCTAAAATTTGGACGCTTATGATGGATTTGAGAGGCTTAAAGGGTTGATGAGCACTTTGCTCAATGGTGAGGATGTTGTGGAGAGACACCCTTGTTTGGATCAAACACCTAAGTTTGCAATCCAGTGCAGTCTGTATATCTTCAATGCCACCAACTGTTTTTGTGCCATCTGCACTCTCTCCATCTTAGCATCTTTTATTGAATTGTTCTTGCGGAGTGCATCTAGTGTGATATCCATATTCTCCACCTCACTAGCATCGAATTAGATTCTCCTCACATGCTACACATCCCTTGTTCATCAACTTTGAAACCAATAACCACTTTGTCTTTGGTTCGGTTCTTGATCCTGAAAAATGGAGATGGAGATGGTCATTGGTTCTTTTAGAATCATAACCACTGTTATATTTTGTGGGTCTTGATCCATGAGAAGAGTGACATTGCCTCCATCGACTATTCGCTTCCAGGATCCAAGACACTTGTTGATATCCTTTGCTCGACAGACCTTGTTCTCCAACTCTAGTTCTACAAAGACCCAAATGGAGATCTTGCACATTTCTCTCATCTCCAACAAGATATCTCTTGTTTTGCCAAGGATGTCCCACACTTTTATTGATCCATCCAACACTTCAACCATTTTTTTGTGGTGTGTCAGTGATTGTTAGCTCATGGGCAAGTGAAGAAGATCCTCTATCCAATCATACAAGCCTCTGAGGCCATTTAAGCCATTGCAAATCATCTGAACCATCAAACATGACGTTGACAACATTGACAGTGCACCATCAGCCTTTAGCTTGATAATCTCTTCTTCCACTCTAAGAATGAGGGAATGGGATCTGACGGGCATGCTAGTAGAATGAACATGGCTTGCACTGACCATTTTGGTTTCCTTTGCTCAGTAGTTCCTGCTTTAGCTTTTTTGTAGAGGATGGGCTATGCTTTTTCTTATACAACGTAAGATAGGATAGAGGATGGAGAGGGAGAGGGAGACAGAGAGAATCATTTCATATTCACTCATGTGACATTGATGTGGGCCCTCCTTTTCATGACAGATCTTGTTTCCCATCTGACAACAATCACAAACCATTACAGTAGGCCCAATGCAAATCGAGTATCTTTATGGTGAAATAATTGGAACTGAATACATTGCACGTGTGCTTCTTTTCTCCCTTGTTTTCCTAACACAAGATCATAGACACAGCTACCATATCTTTATAAAATTTCAATACAACTCAGGACCTAAATGAAGTAATATAGGTTCTCATTGGGTCAAAATGGGTCCCATTCCAGATCACTAGTATTTGATTAAACACGCCTGAAGTCATTGTTGTATTTGTTAATTGAGTTACAGCATCACCTAAAAGAATGGAAGACCCAGATTGGCACACCTCAGTAGTTGTTGGCATAAGAACAACAAAGAACTAGTTCAATACATCATCTTTTCTCTGATGCTAGAATAGGTCTTCTTTTCTGAAAAAAGAAAAATTCTGCTTCAGAAGGGCCGCATGAACAGATTGGAGTTTCTGGCATTTTCTGTAATGGCATTTGGCTTCGTTCTCCTACATTCTCGGTTGCACTAATGAAAATATGGAACAAGGTTAATTCGCTAAGTTTATTTTAAAATCCCTAGTCAAAAATTTATTTTAGTATGATGGCTTAAGTAAGCCTTAAAACCGCCTTACCCATCATCAATGATAGACAATAGAGGTGAATTTTTATCAGCTCCAAACAGCTGATTGACGTTAGATGCTTTAGTTTTTCACCAAATGAGTTGAGTTGTGCCTTCCATCAATGCTCAAATTTGGATCTTTCAGTGTTGTACTATTAGATAATTTATGATGCCACCATTCACCACCTGCCACATGTACCAATTCAAGGGGGAATTTGTGTCACTGTAAAAAAATTCATCAAGGATCATAGTAACTGAGCACAAAGGATGCAGTTCAAGAGGACCTTTGACAGATCCAGTTCAGCAACCTTTTAGACCTAAGCCCAAAACTCCAAAGAGTGAGAGATGACATAAAATTTTTCATTATCTTTTCATGTTGATATTTAAATATTCATTTTCAAGCAATGGTAAGTTTTTTGTTTGTGTCCTATAATTGATTTATTATTCTTTTCCTTTGTGCCGTCTGATTGTCCCCATCAAGAAAAGAGGGATCCATTGTCTGTCAATTGTCATCGAGTAATTCAGCATGATAAATAGCCACTTGAAAAATTGTGCTAATCTCAATGATCCTTGGATTCAAAGTTTGAGGCACACAGTCAATCATCGAGGAGTTGTTAAGAGCATTTTCAACAGCTGTATGATGCTGATACAATAAATTTTAAAGCGTGATGCCTGTGGTTATGATGCTGTGATGGGGACACAAAAGGAGACATGAACCACTCGTGCACTGAATATTATCCCAATCATTTCATTGAATATATACCATGTCTAATGTATTTGTTTGTGATTGTTGTTAGATGGGTTACAAGATCCGTCATGGAAGTCAAGACCCACATCAGAACCACATGAGTGAGGCTGGCATGATTCTCTGTGTCTCTTCCCTTCCTCTGATCAATGTTGTTATAAAAAGACCCTCTGAAAGAGAGAACCAACAAGGCATTTCCATCTTCAGCTAAAATTACAACAGGAATTCCAGTGCAAAGGAAATCAAAATGGCCAGTGCCAGCCATGTACGTTCCAATAGCATGCCCATTAGATCCCACCCCCTCATTCTAAGAGTTGAGGAAGAGATTAGCAACCTAAAGACTGCTGCTGAGGCATTGTCAATGTCGTCAACATCCTCATTGACGGCTAAGATGATTTGCAATGGTTTAAAAGGCCTTAGAGACTTGTACGATTGTGTTGACGATCTTCTTCGCTTGCCGATGACCCAACAGTCACTGACCCACCAGCACAAGAAATGGGCGGAAGAAGTGTTGGATGGATCAATAAGATTGCTGGACATCTGCGGCATAACAAGAGAGATGCTGCTACAGATGAGGGAAAATGTGCAAGATCTTCATATGGGTCTTCGCAGAACAAGAGTTGGACAGCCAAGTCTGGAAAGCATGATCAACACCTACATTTGCTCCACAAAGAAGGTGAAGAAGGACATCGGCAAGTGCCTCGGAGACTTGAAGCGAGTGGTTGATAGATGCCAAGTTGCTTATCCCATGGAAAAGGACCAAGAAAGTTCAGCAGTAGTTGTGGTTTTAAGAGAAGCAATGGCCGTCTCCATCTCTATTTTTCAGTCACTCCTTTCCTTTTTGTCTGGATCAAGAACAAATTCACAAAAGAGTAGGTGGTCATTGGTTTCGAAGTTGATGAACAAGGGCCGTGTGTCATGTGAAGAGAATTCAATGGTGGATACTAACGAGGTGAACGATGTGGATGTTTTACTCAATGCCATCCGGAAGAAGACTGAGATGGAGAAGGTGCAGATGACCCAGAACCAGCTGGAAGTCTTGAAGACTGCCATTGAAGATGTTGAGGCAGGAATGGAGTGCACGTTCAAGTGCTTGATCCAAACCAGAGTCTCTCTTCTCAACCTCTTCACTCATTGATCAAACTTCAAAGTTCAGTCCCACCATTGGCATCCATTTTTTAGAGGATTAGCCAATGTTTGCTTTTGTACACGTTTGTATACAAATTAAAGTGTATAGTGCAAAATTGCAAATGAATTGCAACTATTCCACTCAAATATGGTCTCATTTATGTTGATTGCTTATTTTATGCCAAAACTCACGAATACAGCAACGAAATCAATATGGGTGAACGGATTTAGATCCTTTTATATGAGTGCACAAGCAGAAGTTTGCATCAAAGGTCTAAATTATTCTAAAATTTCATGATAAGTATGATAGTAAGAGAATTCTCTCTTCTTAGCAAGGATTGGGCGCACCCATCTACTATTTTTTTTGTTTTTGTTTTTCTTTTTAATTCCAATAAAACATGGCCACTGTGGTGACATCCAATCCACCAAACTTATAAATTCCAATCAACTATTTAATAAAATCTAGATTTAATATACTTGTCTAGTTGATTATGAAAATAGAGTTTATAATAATTTTGAACCTAAAAAATCACGTGGTATTCAAACAATTTTTTGGTGAATCCAACAGTTTTATTGTGTGTAAGATAACTTTTGAACTTATTTAACATCACCAATAAATAAAGAATCTAAATTACCACAATTTCTAAAGATTTAATTTGAAGGCCCAAAATTTCTAACAAAATAATCAATTGAAAAAATAAACATTTCAATAATATAGATCCAACTATATTAAATCTTCATCATTACAGTCTCGTGGTTGAATCTCAACATCGCAAAAATCAATTAATGCATATGTTGCTTCCAATATTCACTCTTTTATTTTACTTTATTATTATTTTATGTAAATACCAGGGGTACAAAAATCACCTTTACCAAGATATCGTCGTCTTGGTCGATATCTCGGTATTTCGGATCTCAGCCGATCTCGGCCGATATCTCTCTCTCTCTCCCCCCTAAATTTTTTTGGACAAATATCGGCCGTATAAATGTGTATCGACCGATATCTAGCTAGTACGGCCGAGATACCTCGACGGTCAAAAACCCAAGATATCTCGACTGATACGCACAATATCAGCAGAGATTTATACCCCTAGTACATACCAATGGTACGAAGGCCTGTTTATCAATGTGAAATTAACATTAGAATTTGACTGTGTCTTCCTCAATTGAAGAGAGAACCCGTGTATATTTTGTACTTATAGAAAAAATATATTGTATATATAAAAAAGACAGCCGGCCGTGAGATGTCTTAAAATCTCAGGGACCCTAGACGCAGTACAGGCCTTTAGATTTTAGGGGCCCTAAGATTGTCAGTAAAGTCATTAATCGCATTGGTGGGGACCTTAGGGGGCGATCTACTAGAGTCCTGAAAAAGGTCAGAAAATGAATATGACAAAAGTGACATGAATACAAATCATATCCGATAAATTTAATAACATTTGACCAATTAGCAGAGAAAAATTAGCAGTAAATCTCTGGATAAATCTTGCATGGAGTAACAATCAATGCCCAGTTTGTCATACAATGCCCAATTTGGAAATCCTTGAGATCCTTCTCATTGATAAAATGAATAATTTATATGAATTTTGGGTAATTAAAATACTAATCTAAGTTTAATACAAGGTTTTGGACTAATTATAAATGGAAATTGTCCAATCTACCTGATGACCAAGCCTTTCGAAGAATTCCAAACCTGCTCCTATTAGATATCCAATCGTCCATCTAATATTAGAACATAACTGTTTAAATGGGCCTGCCCTTTTGTCTTCAAACTTCAAAGCCAAGGGCCTTGTAATGATTATTAGTTCATTAGCCCATTGGGCCATATATGTCAACAAATACTTTTCTAGTTATTTTATGCTCTATACCAATATACCTGATTTTATTGCAATCAAAATCCTACATATAGGAATAGAAATGGGCTGCCCTTAAGTTGTGCCACGTCCAAGCCCAATTATCAAGTGAACAGCCCAGTCTTACCAAGCATGGTTAGCAAGTTAAATGACCAAGCCTAGCCTGAGCCTGATCAGCCCGATTAAAGCTTAAGCCTAACTATGAGCCTGAAAGTAAATGTTTTTAATGAAATATTTGGCCAAAAGCACTAATTTAATGAAGTATGAGTTTTAATTATTGAATTATAAAATAGCCATTAAGTAAAGTATATATATTAGATAATAAGTTCAAATTATGTATGAACTTTCTATATTTATATTTTTGGCAGAATAGTAAAAATCCAAATAGATATATTGAAAGATAACTAAATGTCATACATGTATAATAGAATTCATCCAAAACACAAATTGAGGCACATGATTTTAGTGGTCAAAATCAGTAAGTATCCTTAGAAAAAACTATTTATATTAATTTTAACCACTGCAATCAAATGGATTTTATCTGAATTTTGTATTAAATTTATTGCACGTGCATGTAATTTAGTGAACTTTCAATCTAACTAGTTAGATTTTCACATCTCTTAAAAAATTTAATTAAAAAATAGAAAAATAGACCCGGTGTTATGTCAACTGGTTATCTCTCGCTTCAGGAAGCGGGAGGTTGTGGGTTCGAGCTCCCATGGCCTAACCTTGGTGTGCCCTAAGGGTAGTGGGCTCATCCGTGGGGGTTTTACGCTTGGTACCCGCGGTTTCCCACACGTAAATTCAAAAAAAAAAAACCTCAAATATAGTGTTTTTTTTTATATATATCTACATAATCACATTAGGCTCAAGCTTTCGGATTGACACATATACAAGCTCAAAGTCGGCCCATATAATAACTGGGCCTTTTTCAAGCTTGGCTCTATTATAAATCAAATTGATTTTTTTTTCTCAAACCCACTTTTTTTATGGTCGAATTTTTTAGACTTTCATATTTTCAAGCCAATTTTTTGTCCTTAAATAGAATATATGTTAGTTGTTTCACCTATATTTTCCAATCCTTCCAAATGGACATTTGTCTAGTGCTAAAACACCATGCAACTAATCAAATCCTGCTGACATTAGCTTAAAAAAAGTACTGCAAATAATCGATTATAGTACCCATTGACCCGATTTTAAGGGATCCAAGAATCTAAGTCTAAGAGATGCCATGTTATCTTCATTAATGATACGACAGCAGTTCAATTTTATGTCTAATAATTGATCCTCCACTTCCATTTTATGATTTTGTTAATCTTAAAAGTATCTGATTTAGTTGACTTTATAAGCAACATCTAAGAGCAAAGCATCATATGAAAGGTTACTTGTCAATGTCATTATTATTTTCTAAATATTACAGTCATTATCACTATTAAAATTAATTGTTTCATTTATCTAAAGAATATATTCCTCACACTTTTTAGATAATGTCAAGATTTTCCGCAAAGGTTTAGATCTTTTTTTTCATTTTTATTTAACCCTACTAAGCAGTTTATTATTTTAGAAGCGAGTATTAAAAAGATTAGTTGAAGAAAACATAATTAATGGCACGCATTTTAACTTATAGACGATGAAGTGATAGAAATTAATAATAGATCAAGTAATAAAGGCATATTTATCTACATGTGTGTGGGTCAACTGGTTGCCTCCCACTTTAGGAAGCGGGGAGGTTGTGGGTTCGAGCTCCTACCTTAAGAGTAGTAGATTCATCCGTGGAGGTTTTAGTAAAACTGTGTCTAAATTTCTCACACATTAATCCAAAAAAAATAGCATATTTTCTTTCTAATTCTCAATGATAAATTAGTTAAAAATAAAAGAAGCTGATTTTTTTTCCAAAACTAATAGAAAACTACTAAGTAATTAAACATTTCCTTCAAGTATAAATTCAATTGTATTAAATGTTTCATTTTAAATTATTGATCATCATATTACAAGTTGAGTGAGGGGGGGGGAGATTAGGTTAATGAAAGTATTATTTATCTTAATATCAACATGAAATAAGAACAATTAGTGAAAGAAATGGAGATAATTCGTTGCCTTTAACACAACAATAATTAAAGTCAATCAAAATCATAAAATAACATCATGTCATAAATAACATTTATTAACTAATTAATAAGTTAAAGATATAAATAACTACAAAATGTCAAATGTCAAATACAAAATACATATAATATAAAACAATTATTATCATATTTTCATAAAAAAATAATTGTTTGTACTAATAATAATTATCAATAACAAAACATCAATATAATTATCATAATCCCGATTTCCAGTAAAGGGTCGGTGGGTAGGCTATCCAAACGCCAAACGACCAACGACCAAAAGCTTCCAGTAGTTAGTCTCGTGAAAAACGATGACTATTTTAAATTCTCGTCTTTATCTTTCGTACACCAACTTAGAATTATTTAGCAAGTCATTCATTGAAAATTGAATGTGTGCGCAACACACCAATTTAGGACATCTTACTCATGACCTACATGGATTATTTCAGCTGGTCATCTCCTAAAAGCGGGAGGTCACAAGTTTGAATCCTCATGAAACCCTAAAAAAATATCTTAGTTATCCCTCCTATTCTTAATATCATGTATTAGTCATCTCATTTTGCCTATTCAAAATTTGGATTTGTATTGTCCACTTTAGCACATTTAGCTTTCAAGCATTACTCTATTAAAACCCTTATGATTTAATTTTGATGTGCTTTAGGGGTAATAGGCTCATCCGTGGGAGTTTTAGTAGGACTGTGTTTGAGTTTCCACGCATTAATAAAAAAAAAAACATGTGCATTCTATGTTCAAATTTTCTTTTTAAGAATGAAGTGTTGAGGTCTCTTAATCCTGACTAATTAAGAATTCAAAAGAATTCCTTATCTCTGAAAATCAACTCAGATAAATAGAAAAAGAGTTATATGAAAATAATGTTGATTTGAGTGATGAAAAATGAGGTATTCAATGATTCTTATATAATCAAAAGTCTTCTTATATAATCAAAAGTCAAAACTACTAGAAATAAAAAATTTACTCGTAAAAATATTTAAACATGGTATAAGTCAAATCATACATTTTTTGCTTTATACTAAAGAATGTCAAGGTGATCACTTTCACACTCAAAATAGCTAATCAATTCCAAAATTTCTCGTCCTATTTATAAATTTAAGATCATCCCGAAATACTTTCAACATGGAACTCTTGCCATGTTACATCTTGCTATAAAGTGTCAAGTTGAAGGAGACCTTCAATCATTTAAAACTTTACCTTGAATAGCATTTTTTTTTAAGTTTTACCTTAAAATTTTACAAGGAAATTTTGATATCCTACCTCCTCTATCCTTTGATACGGTCGGGCCCTTCAAGTCTTGTGAGTACAAACATCAATAAAACAGTGGTTCACTTGGGTATAGTGCATTCCCATTCATTATTTTTGGTTTTGATCAATCTTGTTGGATAATTAATTTTTCCTTTGGACAATATAATCTAGATCAAGCTATACACCGTGTGATGGTTTTTAAAAGTTTGGAAAAAAAAGAGTACAATATCACTTTATGATTTTATTATTTGAATTTGAAAAGGGATCATTTCAATGTGACATTTTTTTCAAATTTTTCCAGTGTATTCATTCTTTCTATATAAACCAATAGAATTTGAAGTCAAGAATTTGAAAAGGATCCTTCTACTTTGAATTTTGAAAAGAATTCAAAAGTTGATTAATCACAATGGTGATGGCATGTGAGAATAGGCGTAGAAAGACGGCAACCTTGCATATTAGGATATATTTAGGCATTAAGATTTATTAAAGATTTATTAAATATTGTATTTTTCTATATAGAGATTTTCTCTTTATTTACTTTCTTCATTTGTATTTAATTATCTCTATAAATAAGATTACAGAATCTCTCCTTATTAAGAAAGACACACGAAACTTTCGGAGCCAAAATTCTATATTGCAACTACCCATCATTTCAATCTTCATTCTCCGTCTATCCAGTGATACATATAATCAGATACGTAACCCTAGCCTTAATATTTCTTCACAAGAATTCTTTTTTAGAAAAAAGCCCTATTCTAATTAGAAATGTCTAAATTTTAACAATCCAATCTTAGCCTTACCAAATATTTGATCTAAAATTAGTAATCCTTAATTTAGCAAACTATTTCTCATTTACACAAAATATAAAAATAACTAAATCAATTAAGATACACCCAATCGAATGAGTCTCATCAACTCAGTCCCTCCAATGCAGATGACTGAGCCATCTATAGGTCTTAACATATTCATCTATTTCACTCCAAATTTCCTTTTTTCTTATAACTTATTTACTTTTCCACCTTTGCCTTTGTTGTCTACTCTAACAACCATAAACTACAGTAAAATAATAATATTAATAATATATACACTTTTCATATACTCACTAATCTATTATTTTTATATAGAGTTCATCCAATCTCAAATTGCATTTATTATTAGAGGTTTTTTTTTTTGAATTTACGTGTAGAAAACATAATTAATGGCATGCATTTTAACTTATACAAATAGAGAAGATAAAGTGATAGAAATTAAAAATAAATCAAGTAATGAAGGAGTATTTCTTTTCTAATTCTCAATGATAAATTAGATAAAAATAAAAGAAGCTGATTTTTTTTCAAAACTAATAGAAAATTACTAAGTAATTAAACATTTCCTTCAAGTATAAATTCAATTGTATTAAATTTTTCATTTTAAATTATTGATTCATCATATTACAAGTTGAGTAAGGGGATTAGATTATTCAAAGTGCTATTTATCATAATATGAACATGAATAAGAACAACCAATGAAAGAAAAGGAGACAATTCATTGCCTTTAACTCAACCACAATTAAACTCAATCAAACTCATAAAATAACATCATGTCATAAATAACATTTATTAACTAATTAATAAGTTAAAGATATAAATAACTACAAAATGTCAAATGTTAAATACAAAATACGTACAATAAAAAAAAATTATTATCATTTTCATAAAAATATTTTGTTTGTACTAATAATAATTATCAATAACAAAACATCAATAATAATTATCATAATCCCGATTTCCAGTAAAGGGTAGGTGGGTAGGCTACCCAAACGCCAAACGACCAAAAGCTTCTAGTAGTGAGTCTCGTTAAAAACGATGACTATTCTTAATTCTCGTCTCCGTCTTTCGTACACTAACTTAGAATTATTTAGCAAGTCATCCATTGAAAATTGAATGTGCGCGCAACACACCAATTTATAACATCTTACTCGTTGCTCCTATTCCTTATATCAGCTATTAGTCATCTCATTTTGCCAATTCAAAATTTGGAGTTGTATTGTCCACTTTAACACATTCAACTTTCAAATATTACTCTAGTAAAATCTGTATGACTTAACTTTGGTGTGTCTTAGAGGTAGTGAATTCATTCGTAAAAGTTTTAATAAGATGTCTAAATTTTCTACACGTTAATTTAAAAAAAAAAAAAATGAACATTCTATCTTTAAACTTTCTTTTTAAGACTAAGGACACGAGGCCTCTTAGAACATCTGACTAATTAAGATAAATAGAAAAAGAGTTATATGAAAATAATGTTGAGATGAGTGATGAAAAATGAGGTATTCAGTGATTCTTATATAATCAATAGTCAAAACCACTAGAACACTTTTTTTTAAAAAAAAAAATCTCTCATCTTTTAAAGTTTTTACTCATAAAAATATTTAAAGACGGTATAGATAAAGGCTATTTTTTTCTTTCTACATTGTTATTCATTTGTCAAATTAATAGAATATCATAGTATGATAATTCAATATATGGAACCCAACTGGATCCAACCCGAACTTTTGATCCGGACATCTTGACCCGATCCGACCCGACCCGCCTCGCATTTTGAACCTGCTTTAGCCTACTTTTTACCGGGTCGAGTCGGGTCGGATTAACTTAAAAATCTTTAAACCTAACCCGACCCAAATTCCATGCGGGTTTCTGACTTCTCAACCCGATCCGACCCAACCCATTGACCTGACTTTCATGACCCGACCCACATGATTTTCGAGTTGGATCATGTGGGTTCGGGCCAAAACCCGACCTGAGTTTCACCCCTAATGACAATTATATCATATAAATCACATCGTACGATTTTTGTTTTTTATTAAAGAAAGTCAAGCAGATTACTTTCACATTCAAAAATCAAAATAGCTAGTAAATTCCAAAGTTTCTTGCCCTCGTTTATAAACTTAGAAAATAAGATCATCCCGAAATACTTTCAATGTGGAACTCTAGCCATGTTACATCCAGTACCTTTAATAGCATTTTTTAAAAAGGTTACCTCAAAATTTTACAAGGGAATTTTGATATCCTACCTCCTCCATCCTTTGATGCGGTCGGGCCCTTCTAGTCTTGTGAGAACAAACATCAATAAAACAGTGGCTCACTCGGGTATAGTACATTCCCATTCATTATTTTTGGTTTTGATCAATCTTGTTGGATAATTAATTTTTCCTTTGGACGATATAATCTAGATCAAGCTATACACCGTATGATGGTTTTTAAAATTTTGGAAAAAAAGAGTACAATATCACTTTTTTATTTTATTATTTGAATTTGAAAAGGAATCATTTCAATATGACATGTTTTTCAAAATTTTCGAGTGTATTCATTTTTTCTATATAAACCAATAGAATTTGAAATGAAGAATTTGAAAAGGATCCTTCTACTTTGAAATTTGAAATGAATTAAAAAAGTTGATTAATCACACTGGCGATGGCATGTGAGAATAGGCGTAGAAAGACGGCAACCTTGCAACTGCCCATCATTTCAAGCTTCATTCCCTGTCAGCTTATCTCACCTCAAAGGCCTAAAGTGGGGTGCTCTCTTCTATTTTTTATTTTCTTTTAGAAATAAAAAAATGGAAAATATTTAGTGAATATTTTATACAAAAATAACGATTATTTTTATAGAGTTTTAGATAATTCAAAATCAAAATTTGATACATAGTAAAAATTTGAAAAAAAAAAAAATTTAACTTCATGTTCACAAGTATTCCCTTAATGACATTTATCTTTTATTATAGTTTATAATTTTTTATTATAAAATTTCTAAGTTTCATAAATATGTTGGAATATTAAAATTTAGACAAACACCTTAAAAACTCTATCTATCTCATTAAGGGCTCTTCATTTAATTGTAGAAATATTTGTATATCATTCATTCATTTTTTTTTTTCACAAGAAACTCAAAAATAGAAAGTATCTTAGAAAACCATAGAGACATCCTTCAAACTATATGAACACATCTCTATTGAATTTTATAAGAACTAAATATTATTTTATTAAATTATTCAAAAAAAAAATCAAAGTTGATATTATCTTAGAGCTGAAACTCGAAAAAAAATGTTGAAAATACCTCAAAATGGTGAAAATTCATGAAAATAACTCCAAATAACTCAAAATTTTAATAAATTCCACCTATTTTTTTTTAAATCACACCAATGCAAAATTCAACATAAAAAAGTCAAAATTGTTCTTTTTTAATTGAAAAAAAATTGCAGCCACTAATACTATATAGTATTAGCCACTACAGGCCAATACAGTTGATATGGTGACTATATGGCTGCAAAGATACATATTGGCCCGGCAGAAACTTAAACCCTAGCCCTGAACTCCGAACTATTTGTCACTGAATATCATTGTTTATAATTATTATAAAAAAAGATATTTGCATAAATTCTTATAAAATAACTCAATCTATAAATTTTTAGTCAAGTGGGCACAAGACTTCTTTTTTAGAAAAAAGCCCTATTCTAATTAGAAATGTCTAAATTTTAACTATCCAATCTTAGCCTTAATGAATATTTGATCTAAAATTAGCTATCCTTAATTTAGCAAACTATTTATCATTTACAGAAAATATAAAAATAACTAAATCAATTAAGATAACCAAATCGAATGAGTCTCACCAACTGAGTCCCTCCAATGCACATGACTAACCCATCTATAAATCTTAACATATTCATCTATTTCACTCCAAATTCCCTTTCTGATAACTTATTTACTTTTCTACCTTTGCCTTTGTGATTTTTGCACGAGTATTTTGTGTAATTCGACACGAGTTTTGCTGTATTATCCATTTTATCCTTCGAATCGACTCGCTGAATTTGATGTAAGTGATTCGAAGATTTTGACACGCCGATTCAAAAGACAAAATGAATAATATAGTAAAACCCATGTCGGATTATACAAAATATCCATGAGAAAGATAACTACTCATTAATAATATATACTCCTTTCATACTCACTAATCTATTATTATTATTTTTATATAGAGTTCATCCAATCTCAAATTGCATTTACTATTATATGAAGTTTAAATTTTAGAGTCTATTGTTCTAACTTCTAAGTTTTAAGTCTTACAAGTTGTATATGTCAACAAATTTTTAATAAGGCTTTCGCTCAAAAATAAATTTTATTAATTTTTCATCTCACCCCTCATATGATTCATGTGATCCAATGAAAAAAAAATACTAATTTAAGATTATTATATAATAATTCTCGTAGACTAAAAGTAAATAATACCGCCCAACGTTTTTCATACTTCATACGCGGCGCATGATAGGGCAATGGGTGGTCCCAAGGAGCACTAAAACTGGTGCACCCTCTTTTAGCACTCATGGTCATGGGTTGACGGTTAAGAAGGAAAAGTGGAGATTTTCATTATTAATAAACAAAGAGAATAATTGAATTTACAATAATCAAGCCTCCCTCTCACGCAAAGTTCGCGCGTCAGCCTTCGTTTTCCCTCTCTCTGCAAATCGCCAACTAATCACCTTCTTCATGGAAAAAGAGATAAGGAAAGGGAAGAGTAAGAAAGGGAGGAAAGGGAGAAGATGACGTTCAAGAACCAACACACGAAGGCGATTCTCAGATGGGCCTCCGATCTCGACTGGCGCCTCGCCCTTTTCCTCCTCGTACCTTTCTCTCTCATCATCTTCCTGTCCCTCTCCCTCTCCAACCCCTTCTCCTCCTTCCTCCTCCTCCGCCACCTCGCTCCTAACCCGGCTCCGAGTCCGATTCCAGGACCGGATCCTGAAACCGTCAGGTTGAGGGAAAGGAAGGCCGAGTTGGATCGGTCTAGGATCGCCATCTGCCTCGTTGGTGGAGCGAGGCGGTTCGAGCTCACCGGCCCGTCCATTCTGCAGAACATTCTGAAAGTGTATCGGCACTCGGATCTGTTCTTGCACAGCCCTCTTGACGGCAATTCCTACAAGTTCTCAATCCTCAAGAGCGCGCCTCGGGTCGCTGCGGTTCGGATCTTCATGCCCCAACCCCTGCCCGAAACCGATGAACAGGCCCTTGTCCTCACCGCTCATGGCTCCCCTAACGGTATTCAGGTCCGCCTCCGCTCCGTTTCTTTTAACTTTCTATTTATGTTTTCTTTCAGTTTTATCGGGATTTTTTTTTTGTATTTCAACTGTCGATAAATGAAGAGAAATTACACGTTCTGAAGTGCTTTTACAAAAATGGGAACATAGAAAATTCCCATTTAGATTTAACTTTTTTAATTTTTTATTGTAATGCATCTTAATCATTAAATTAAATATAATAAATTAAAATATTTATCAAATAATTGATTTTTAACATTAAAAAATCAAGAGAATCAATAATATCATCAATAATTTAAGAGAGCTTTTAAGTTATCTTTTGAAATTCAATCAATAATTTAATTTAAGAGTTGTGACTGAAAATTTATATTAATTAATTATAAAAAAAATTAATAGATAATCTCTTCTTACATCTGCATATTTAAAATTGTGCTTCTAAGTGCCTACATTTTTAGTGTTACCATTAAAAGCTTACAAATTTTAATGATGATTTAATATGCCAAATTTCACTTCGAAATAACTTTTTTATTAAATATAATTAGAACTATACATTGTCTTGGAATTGCTTAAAATATCAACGATTAACATCAGTTTAGTGGGTGTTAAAATGGTAAGCAATTATTAACGGGTGACTCTAACTTCACAGAATGGGTTAAACTGTCACCTTTTCCAGTTTTTTGAACTCGGAAAAATACCGGCGTTTTTTAGAAATTCTCGGCTGTCTGGATGAGCAGTACTGTGCTTTACGCTTCCTTATGCGATTTGCTTTTGTTCCCAGATTCCTTCCTTTCTTTCCTTCTAAGATTTCTCCATTAAAAAATGAGAAGTTATCAACATTTTAAAGGAGAAAAATACGATACGTCTGCTATGAATATGAATCGGTCCTGTATCTTGATGCTACCTGCGCCGTCGTCTTCTTTTAAAATAGATAAACTAAATGAGAATAATTATTTAATATTTTTTATTGTAAAAGATAATTATGCATTTTAGCATAATGATTTTAATGTTTTATTGAAAATATTAAAGAATATCTATTTATATTAAAGTAAAAGTTGTTCTTAGTACCAAAGTTTTTAGATTTTTTAGACTAATCTTCAAGACATATGCAAATTTTTTAGAAATATATTTTCTATTTACAAAAAGTTGAATTTACCTTTTCACTTGAGAAACTTTTTAAGAGAGTAAGTAATAAGCTATATAACAGTATTATTTGTGAATATTAGTCTATTGGTAGAAGTATGGAGGGAAAATAGTTGAGTTATGGTTTTATTTTAGAAAATATGATTGAAAACTGATTATGAAATATTGATAGATAAAAAGTTAAAAGTGAACATTTGTGCTATGAAATATAGATAGATATATTTTTACCTAATCTAATATATTTTTTTGTATTTTTGTAACTTTTCTAAAAAAATTCAAATATAAATAAAGATCTTGGACTCAATTTTATCATTGAAATTTTTGGAAAGCAAAGTAACTTTTAAAATTTTCAAGTTTAATTTTTTTTTAATATCATGTTTAATAATAAGAGAAATAAGTTGGGTCATGAAAATGTCTGCATGTGCTCGCTTGTTGCAATAAAGTGGATTCTATTAATGTAACAGAAGTTTTGCCGAATATTTGAACCAATCTCCAAAATTAATTAGGTCATAATTAATCCGGCAATCAATGCACATGTACTGGGAATACATGTCAACTTTACAAAGATATTAACTCTCGCTGTCTCTATCATGAGAGTTAAATTAGTGTTTATGAGATAGACATATTACTAAATAAATTGTCAATTTTATAAATTTAAATTCATTTGATAAGTTATTTGTCAAGATCTATTAGATTTTATGTAATATTGTCTTTTCTATTTTAGTGATTTCTCATATTTATTGCTTTCTTCAGCTAATTAAGGAAAATACAGTATTATTATTTTTTTTTAAATTTACATGTAGAAAATTACAGAATTATTTTACATAATTATATAAAATAGAATATATGAAGTTTCACTATTAATTGATTATTCAAATAATTTAATTTTTCATAAATATACTTTTATTAATTTTAAAATTTAAAATAAAATTATTAAATTATTAAATAAAGATAATATTTTATAAAAAATTATCTTGCGCCCTTAAGAGTCTCGACAGGAATTTTCTTTTTCTTCTCCTAGAATCCGCTCGTACGGTCTATTGAGTCGTACGCACATGGTCATGATCATGGTCAACTCTACGTCTTCCTACTTCCATTCCACCAATCTTTGTTCCAAGTTTCTCAGAGGCAGACACGTGCATAGACAACGAGAGAGAAAGATTACGATTTGAAGTTTCTGTTGTTTTTTTCTCAGAAGAATACAAGTAAAGCCACAAAGAAAGAATTAAAAAATAAACGTCAATAAAAATGTATTTTACGAAATCTTTTCTATTATCGTTTGCAGCTACGTGTTGTTTATAAATTTCTCTTTACTTAAAATATGTTAATGTAATATATATATTCAATTATTTATTTAATTATATTAATTGATATGTGACTTAATTTAATGTAATTTGAATTAAAAATAAATTAAATTGTGAACAAGTTAAAAGAGAGTTGAATATGAGAAATAGTAACTTAAATTTAACATGAATGAGATGAGATTAGAGTCTCCACTTAACCCATCTGCTGGAGTTGCACCCATGAGTGACTCTTCTGATTGTGGGAAAGTTGTATTGATAATCATTATAAAAATTAGATTCTTTTGTTTGATTGCTTGTTGTTCGAGGTGGTGGTTAAGTGATTAATGATTTTTTATTAAAATTAATGAGAGACATTAGGTATGTGAGTGACCCTCACAAAGTCACACTAATGCGTTATATGGAAAGTTGTACTGTTGTGTGACCTCTGTATTTCACTTACCACTCAAGTGCTCAACAGGTGTTTCACGCATTGAGTGTGAAACATCAATTCCACCAATCCTCTCTCTCTCTCTCTCGTTCTCAATTTCTTAACTGAAATTATCTGACTTTTTAGAGGGTTGATATATAAAATTTATGGTTGTTGAATGAAAACCGTTCTTATGATCTATCAAACAGACTCTAAAAGTAAAAATTCCCAGCATCTAAACTAGGGCAAGATTTTAAAATCTTAGGATAGCATTATTAGGGTGGCTGTTAAATGGAGCAAATTTTTCGATTCTCAACATTTTTTTAATGATACACAATCTTTGAAGATGATACCATGGTGCTTGAGAAATTGAGATGTCTACCTAAGCACTTACAAAATTGTGGTCCCCACAAACACCATCACCATCACCATGAATGAAGATTACTGGGCTCCACCATTTTATATCTTCTTAAGACATTATCATTTCTCCTTCCTTTCTGCTCTCTTTTAGGATGAAAGGATTAAAGAAGAAACTTTTGTTGAACGAGGTCATGGCAGCCAGATGTTGTGGTGGGGCATCCGTCTTCTTTTTACTTTATTATTGTGCCGCCACCCGACAGCGCCACCTTCAAAGGAGGAGATTTGGCTGACTGAGGAGGCTCGGGAACACCGATTCCTCAAAGGATTACGAGATGCAGTGTCCCGAGGGACACAAAACTAATAAATTATTATCCATTTCTTTTTCTTTTTAGGTTGCCAATCAATCTTCTACTTTGTTGCTTCCTCTTGTTTCTTATGTGGGCCACCACAAAGAGTAGGTGGTTTGTGCTGCTCACCAGAAGTAACGGATGAACATTGATCTGACAGAAGTTTGGCAGAAAGCATTTTTCAGGTTGCGGCAGTTACAACTAACGGTTTCTGAAGCAGTTGTGCCTGCCTTTTCATTTAGGCCACTGAAAATAAATATTATTTATTAATTGTGTATATAAGTAAAAATATCTTGTTGTACTAAAAAGCTTCTGATATAAAATTTAAAAAAAATTAAATTAGATAAAACAAGCCTACTTTAAAACTAGATGAAGTGTAAAATAATTTTAAAATCCAAACTCAATTTGAAATTCAATTGAGTCAGGTAATTTGAGTAGATTTTTGCAGTATTATTTAAAGACAATAAATGCTATTGAATTTTCTTTATTTTTTTTTGTTTTGTTAATGTTGTTCTCATATTTCAGGGCCTACTTCAGTATTTCAATCTCGTAGAGGGCTGCCTGACCATGATAACTTCCTACGAGGCCCAGCACAACTTCACCTATGATTGGATAGTCCGGACCCGAGTGGATGGATACTGGGCTTCTCCCCTCTCCCCTGACTACTTCATTCCGGGCAAGTACCTAGTCCCCCCAGGCTCTCCCAGTACGGCGGCCTCAATGACCGCCTTGGCATTGGCGACCCCCGCACCACCCGTGCCGCCCTCTCCCGGCTCTCCCTCATCCCCGTGCTCAATGCCACCGGCTACCGGAACCTCAATTCTGAGTCTGCATTCAAGGCCCAGCTTGCCACTCAGTTTGTAGACTACACGCTCAAACGCATCCCCTTCTGCATTATGAGTGACCGCATGTATGACTTCCCTCCCAGCCGGTATGGTGTCCCCGTAGCGTCTCTGACGAGCCGCGGCCCCATGAGTGGGGCCAAGTGCAGGCCCTGCACAGCCGTGTGCGTGGGACCCTGTGCAGCGGATGTGGTGGGCAGCCTCGATAGGGGTTGGAGCTGGACCGAGTGGCGGAATGGGAGCCTGGAGCTCTGCGATGCTCACAAGCCGTGGGAGAGTGGCTGGGAGCGGATCTTCGACCGGGTTGCAGGCCCATCTGCTGCATCCACCCGGAAACGGGTGTGGGCATTGGACATGAAGCGGTGTGTACAGGACATGGAAGCACTGTGGCGACGGACTGATAAGTGGGACTCTCCCACGCCGGTGGATATCTGCAAGAAGGGATTTGGTGGGTAATTTGCCACTTCCACTTGTAAATATATACATGTTCTTCCTTTCTTGCTATCTTGATTCTTGAAGAGTCCCCACGAAGATGGAATGGTTTTAGTCCATGGCTGGATCAGTACATTACCCGGTAGAAGATGTTCATGCAGTGAGAGAGGTACTTGCTACTTTGGTGGACCATCTGCTGTTGGCAAAGCTTTGATGGATGATCCAGTAACCGTCTGATCAGTGGTACTTTATCATACTTTGGATGGTGAGCATCGATTCTCTGTTATTAAGGGCTGGCGCCATCGGTGGTTGGCCATGAGAGTCATAAGCCATGTTATTCCGGTGGGTTCCCGTGTTTAGTCGCTGTTACTGATCAATTTTAGGGTTGTATAGTATACTGAGATTTTGGGGAAAGAGAAATATGTAGAAAACTATACAAACAGTTTCCTTTTAGAAAGTAATTTTTACTTAATTTTTATTATTTTGATCTTTCTTTGATTGGACTGGGCTTGGGTCCTGCCAAAAATCCTGAGATCCAGGCCCAGGCATTGGAAGATGAACATGAATTAGTTGAAAAGTCTCCCAGGCCCAGTTGCAAGTTGACAACCACAGCTAAGAGTTTTTTTTATGTCTTTTCCCTCCTTCTGATTCTTATAAACACAATATATATTAAGGCCTCCTAAGGTATTGTTAAAAATATGGACGGATAAATCATCAATTATTCTATTTTATTTATATAAGACACAGTAAATGTATCTGTCAAATAAATTTTAATCACTGATTTATTGAATAGTTGTGATTTGCTTATATGTTGACAAATAAAAAAGACAAAATTTGTAAAAAATAACTAAAAAATAGAAGAAAAAAAAAGAGATTCTAAGATTGAATTTAGTGAGTTCAAAATATTTAGTTCAACTTTATTATATTATTATTTAAAAATATAAATATTCATGCAAAAAATAATTAAAAAATATAAAAGGAGATTTTATGATTAAATTAGGAGACTTTGAAGGATAACGACTGAGATTCTTTTATATTACCATCTTAAAATAATAATAAAATCTATATAAAAAATTATGAATTTAAGAAAATTATTCTCTATAAAATTTTCACTTATATTATTTGCTTGAAGCGTGTGGTTCCTACTAGTATGAATTTAATTGAGAAAGATTTAATAGTGTTGTAGGAATGAATTAATGTAATGGTGAATATAACTCAAAATAAAATTAAATTGGGTAGAAATATAATTGTGAAAAGTAGGTGTAATGGAAGGAATGTCAATTTCGTCCCATGACCAAGTGTCTAGATTGACAAAATGTGACCCAACCCAATCCAAACCAAACTATACTGATAAATGAGCTGACTCAAACTGCACCGTCTCAAAGATGCACCGACATGAACTTGTTTATAAATGAGTATACCCAACTCAAACACACAAATAAATGGGTAGACCCGACTCACCCGATTATTGTCATGCAAAAGGCCTACAATCAACTAAGAGGCATTTTTCGCTAGACAAGTCTCTGTAGCCACATAAATATGTAAACTTAACCCGAACTCGATCCAAAACGAACCTGGAATAGACTGAAACCTATCTAACCCATTTCACAAGACCCGAAATAAATTCAAACTTAAATAGACGCGAACTAAATAAGACCTGGCCCGAACTCAACTCAACCTGACCCATTGCCAGGTTTAATTCTTATTTTAACCGAAGTCAACAAATAATTTTCATACGAAGACCAAATTATCATGGTTTACCATTCAGTCGACTCATCCTTCCATCTTAGGGTATCTTATCTCTTAGACTCACAGTACCTTTCATAACCCATCAAGGCTGAGTCTCACATAGGGCATGTTATCTAGTTAGCATATTTGAAGGCCCAACGCAAAACAAAGCACCTTGAGCTCTGATGCCAGAGACGAGAGTTAACTGGGTGGGTACAAATGGAACACTAAAGTTTGGTACTATAGCTGTTGTGGAATCACCATTGCATTCAATGCCACAAACTCTGGCCAAAAAATTAAAAATCCATAGAAATCCAGATCGGCCCATAAGGGAATTCACTTGAACACAGGCCTCGACGTCATCCCAAGGCCTGCATCTTCTCCATCACCTAGAATCAGCTTCAATCCTTCTCGACCACCTCCAATGATCAACATACCTGCTATCAAGGAGACCATTTTCATTCTTGGGCCTCCAATGCCGCTAAAAATTCCGATAAACCTCCCTCCATATGAGGTTCTGGGCCCAATTTTGGATCTGATAACTATTCGAAAGATAGCCAGGTGCATGTCTTGGGAACTATTTTCTTCTTCAGACAGTCATCAACAACAAATTGTCCATGCACTCCCAGATGAGAATGGGCCCAGGACCTTTGGGCTCAACCCAATAAGAATCAAGTTTTTTAAAACTCACAAGGACATTAGTGTTGGGAGAGATTGACATAGAGCTGTCTGCAGATCTTTTCAATTAGAGTTTTTTTTTTTTTTTGGGAACAATGGGTAAGATTCATTTAAAGCGGGGAAAAATTCCAAAAAAATATACAAAATGAGCTCAAAACATGAGCAAGCAAAAACCAAAATGCCCACAGCCCGGGCCAGACAAAAAAAAACCCACAAGGGCAAAAGGCAAAAACTAAATGTTAGTGAAAACACTTAATAAGAGTTTTAGAAAGTATATTATAATAAAACTATTTATATTAAGACAAAAAATAAAGTAAATATTATCTGGTTTTGCAATGGTTGAAATTATAGAAGTTAGACCTGACAATGGGTCAAATTAGATCTCATTTGAGTTCAAATCATTTCTAACTCTTGTTAAATGTGGTAAATCGGTTTAAGTTTACTTTAGATTCGAGTTGGATTGTATTTAGTCATTTACTAACTAATTTTTTTCTTGATACGCACACTAAAATTACTTTTTAAATGTGTCAACTTTATAAATTTAGATGCGTTACATATAAATGATGTGACAACCATCATAAAATTTAGTTTAGATCTACCTAATTATAAATAAATTTTAATTTGAGTTAACTCATCTACTAAACAGAATTAAATTGAGTTTAAATAGATCGACTCAATTCATATCAGATAATTCAGTCGGGTGACAATCGAATACACAGAAGTACAAAATGAAAATAAAACCCATGAGCGTTTAATTCTCGACTCCAGACAATCGTCACTGACTCAGTGGATCTGTTTTGCTGTGGAAATTGGGAAGGATGCAGGGAGGAAGCACAGGCATCGGCTATGGACTCAAGTATCAGGCATTCCCTTGCTACTATGCTACCCAACCTTCTCTTTCTCTTCTCATCTCATCCTCTGAATTATCCTTTCCTCTTCTTCGTTCCTTCTGCCAGGCCAGATGCATTGCAGATGTCAAAGCTGACACGGGTCATACCAGCTTCCTCGCCGGCACTCTCAGCCTCAAGGAAGAAAACGAAGTCCATCTCATCCGCCTCTCGCCCTCCGCCACCGAACTCATCTGCGAGGGCCTCTTTTACCATCCCAACGAGATCTGGGATCTTGCCTCTTGCCCCTTCGATCACCGCGTCTTCTCCACCGTTTTTGCTTCCGGTAATTGATTAATTCATTAATTAAGGGCCTACTTACTTATTTTAGAAGGGATTGATATTCCATAGTTACTATTGCAATATCGGCAGTCACTGAGTCCATAAACTGTTATCTTGCACACTACGGATCGAATTAGGATTGATGTTGACTTCTACTTTGTTTGGAAATAAGGATTTTGATAAATTCATACTCTGAGAGTCCGGATTGGGTGCCCGTGTCAATGTGGGGAACCAATCTAAAGACACCACATCAGCAAAATGCAAAATAAAATGAAAATGCAATGTAGCATCATTCATGGGAAAAGAATGCAAACAATGCCTATTTCACATTGCTGACATGGCTTTCTTTAAATAAATGCTACATGGATAGAAGTGGAAGCAGACGCCCGATACAGACATTGTTTTTCTTAATGTTGATTGCCTGAGTGGGGAGCCAATTGATATATTTTCTATAGCATTCATGTAGTTATGGAGTGTTGTAGGCAGGATAATCAGTGGGTGCACAAATTTTAAGCGAAAATAGAAGCTAAAGACTTTTCTAGAACCAATATTAGATTCTGGTTCATGTCAGATCAATGCAATGTAGAGAAAAAAAGGACCCTTTTCCCATATGATGCAGAATGGGATAACTTAATCTACGGATGTAATCCCATTCCTCAAGCATGATAAAGTTAATGCAAGTATGGCTGCCATTTATTTTTTGAAATGATATGGCTGCCATTTATGATGCTATAGTGGCTCCCTTTTTATAAAAATAAAGGAGATATCCAAAGTTGCGTTAAATGTCGTGCAATTAAACTTATTAGACATGCTATGAAACTTTGGGAAAGAATGATAGAGGGTCGTCTAAGACAAGAGTCAAGTACATTTGAGAATCAATTTGGATTTATGCCTGGTACATTAACAACAAAAGCATCTCTTTACTAAGACAACTTATACAAAAATTTAGGGAGAAGAGGTGGAATCTTCACATGGTCTTTATTGATCTTGAAAAGGCTTACGACAGAGTGTCGAGGAAACCCATTTGGAAAACATTAAAGAATAAATGCATTCCAAATGAATATATAGAGATTATCTAGAACATGTTTGATGGTGCAATAACCGACTTTAGAATTGTATTTGGAGATATGGAGGAGTTCCCCATTGGAGTGAGACTTCATTAAGGATTTTCTAGCCCTTTCCTATTTGTGCTAACCATCGATAACCTAACATTAGAAATCCAAGATGATGTGTCATGGTGTCTGCTTTTGTAAACGATATAGTATTAATTAGTGAGATGAAATAACAACTCAATATTAGGTTGGAATCTTGGAGCAGAACTTTTTTGATACATGGTTAGAAATTAGTAGAACTAAAATGGAACACTTGGACTGTAACTTTAGTGGGAATGGTGACGGTGAGGGTGATCTGATAAAAACAATTTAATTGCGTAAAGCGATAAGTTTTGATACTTGGGATCCATGGTAGAATTTAAGGGAGGTTTTGGCTTAGATATAACTAATAGGATGGGAGCTAGGTTGGCAATATGTACACAAGCTAGTGGGGTTATGTGTGATAAAAGATTAATGTATTGCCTAAAAGGAAGATTTTATAAAACAGTTATTAGACCTGCCATGCGCTCTAGGGAATAAAGGTTTTTTTGGAATGATAAGGGTTTAAAAGAAAGACAAATGACAAAGTTAGAGGTATGAAGACGTGGATGCTACGTTGGATGAGTGAGTTAACCCTGAAAGATAGAGTTAAAAATGATTGCATTAAAGAGAATTTAAAAATAGCCCCATTAAGTTGAGAGAAACTCGTTTGAGGTGGTTTGGTAATATTAGTAGAGGACCAAACACTTCCCTAGTGCGTAGAGTTGATCCGAAATAGGATTCGACGCCCCTACTCTCTCCCATGTGGATGGAGGAGTGGGACTTGAATTTAGGATCGTCTTCCGGCAACACACAAACACAAATGAAACAAGGGATTGAGACAGTATTTTTTTTAACGTGGTAAACCCACTGAATGGGGAAACCTTCATGTGTCAATCTAGGCAAACAGATCCACTATGAATTGAGTTTTACAAACATACACCTGTGTAAAAGATATTGAACCCATTGAACCAATGGACCACGTTGAATACAAACTCATTGGCGAGAATCACTTAGTGAATTCTGCTGAATCCTTCATGGAGACATCAAATGTATGCAGAAATGACACTCTGATGGACTGTCGGCTAAAACCATCGTCCCAAAACGTAGACCAAAGCTCTAGAGAAAAATCCATAGTGAAACAGTTTAGTTTAATCGATTGGATTGTGAGATTCAGTCGACTGAATCATGGTCAGATCCTGATCTACACTATCTGTGAAGAATTCAGTCAACTGAATTGTGAGATTCAGTCGACTAATTCTGTTCAGTTTGGCTGAAACTGCTTCAAATCAGTCATGATTTGCTTGCAAGAATGCACTATATGTGGCCCCTCTCTGTTGCTGGACATTGTGACTCCACCTTGGATAAAGTGCGGTACCTTCTCTTCTCCCACAACTTCCTCTTATGTAGTCCCTCATTTTGGTTCGTTACAACCGACCGGAACCTCCCAACTACATGTTCCCACACTCTGGGTAACCATCCAACTGCTAGGAACCAACCACTACAAGTAATGCACGGAAGAAATTGCTCCAAAACTGCCAATTTACATGTCAGTATGAGATTCAGTCGGCTGAACTTGAGGATTCAGTTGACTGAATTCTCAACTAGCTCTCTAACTACATAACTGCAGGGAATTCAGTCGACTGAAAAGTACACAGATACTGTATGTGTTTTATAGACCCAAATTCAGTCTACCAGTCCGGATTTTTCTGTGAACTCTGTGGTACACTGAGATCCTCCTGGATCATGGCTCTCGTTGTTGAAGGGATTTAGCTCCTGCTAAATCTTGAAGTTGCAAATGGGGGAATTGTCTTTGGTCCCCCATTTGTGACTCAATCCTCCATTTTTAACTCGATCCGTTTATGGATCAAGAGTTAAGAGGCTACAAATCGTAAGCACAAAGAGGAGAGGTCAACCTCTTAAAACATGGAAGGAAGGGATAAAGATCAAACATGCTATATAGCGGAGTGACTGTTGATATGGTTTATGATAGGGTCAAGTAGCAAAATAGAATTTGAAAAGCCGACCCCAAATATATGAGAATTTGGCATAGGAAAATGCTAAACTTACCCTTGAATTATACCCTTTTATATCATGTGATGATGTGGCAAGTCATTTGATTAGTTTCATAACTAATTCTTGAAAATCCAATCAATCTTGTTTTGCCATGTCAATCTGAGGGTATAAAAAGGTAAAATTTAAGGGTAAGTGTAGCATCTCTTTTCGACCTATGATGATGATGATAATGAAGTATAGAAAACATTTATCACTAGAAATGGTATTCACACCAATGTTAGAGCTAGTAGAAGAAATAGTATACAAAGGAAGGCTTTGCATTAGATTATCCTAACCCCAAACTGGGCCTAGTTAACTGCAGATTGTGCCCTAAATGAACCCCAAACAGTCCACTATTTACTGTCAAAATTAGGATCAAATCATGTTAAAAAAGATAATTGCAAATGAATAGTAGATATTGGAACTGAAGATATAGAGAGTATAGCTTGCAATTCTTTTTCTTTGAATGATTTTTTTTAATAAAATCTTGAAGAAGTAGTAGAAAGAGTTTGTTCCCCTCATTGGGGTTGTAAAGAGGTACAGATACATAGGATATATCTACAAAAAAATGTAGGATAAAGGATATAGGTGTAGATATAGTCATACAAACGGATATACTTGCATGTGGATGACATTTTGGACTTTAAAGTATTTTATTGTCTAAGCGTCTTAACAATTTACTGGGTTAAACATTTATGAAATTCATGAATTCTCTTTTGATTTTGAAGGTGAGACATATGGGGCAGCTATTTGGGAGATCCCAGAATTATATGGCCAATCAAATGCCCCACAGTTGAAGCAACTTGCTTCTCTGGATGCTCATACTTCCAAAATTAAATGGTTTGTTCCTATATGCTTTTTTGTTTTTTTGAAATTCTATTTTTGTTGCAGTTGTCAAAATGAACAATTTCTTAGATATTTAGGCTGCTCTCTGATTATTGTGTGTTTATGTCATTACCAGCATTCTTTGGTGGCCTTCGGGTAAGCATGATAAACTGATCAGTATTGACGAGCAGAATCTTTTCCTGTGGAGCTTAGATTCCTCAACTAAGACAGCAAAGGTGTGTACTCTTGGGGAAAATATTTTATCTTTCTAGAAAATATATGCTGCCAGATTAATGTCCTGAATCCTCTCTCTCTGGGCAAATGATCACACATGCACCCCCTAATGCAACCCTTTTTGGGGCCCATTTCTTTAGCCCATAATGATGGTTCCATTCGAAAGGTGTATCTTTGAATATGAGCCCATAAAAAATTACCTTGATTAGACCATTGAAGTCATCTTTTTAATCCTCCCCATTTTGATAACCTTTAAACCACTTTTTTAATCCCTAAGCTTTTGTGGCCTTAAAATAATGACATGATTGTGCCAAATGCTTTGGCTCGTCAGGGGTTATTATTAGACTTTGAAGTTGTACATAGATTATTGTAATCTTGAGGAGGGGTTATGTTCCTTCTTTGTTTGGCGGGTTCTTCTTCCCCTGTTTTTTTTTATTTCTTGTTCTTCTTTTAATGAATGAAGTTATCTTTCAAAAGAAAAAAAAAATGACATGATTGATTTGATGATTTTTTTTATAGGTCCCATATTCAAGGTTCAAGCATAGAACTTTCATTTGGGCAGGTTAAAAGGTCAGCCAATGGGCTTGACATATTTCTTATCCAAAGTAGGGGTGGACCGTCAAGAGGGTGTTGTGGTTTTTTTAGTAATTAGGGTGGATCATCAAGAGGATGTTGGGGGTTATTTGTAATATCTCTGTATTTTTGTTTTATTTTGGACTGGGTTGTTTCTATGGATATTGATTCTCGTTTTTTGTTGAGGATCAGTATAGTTCTCTTAACTGTACCTTTCAAATTAATGAATATACTTGTGAATTCTTCAAAAAAAAAAGGTGCAAAAGGTTTTGACCAAATAGAGATAAGAAACACCTATAAAGAAAATAGAGATAAGAAACGGGCATCACTGTAAAAGGTACAAGAATTATCAAATGATTTTAAGAATTTTAAGAGAACCTGATAAGGAACATGTCCTGAGACACTTATACAAGTTCCTGCAAGAGGGCAATTACAACAGATTGCTATTTTGGTATCCTAGGAAACATTTGACTAGTGAGGCTACATTTTCTATATTTGTGCCTGGGACTCATTTCATATATATATATATATATGCTTCTGGATCTTGAGAAACATTTTCAGGTATTTCTCTAGGTCATGTGAAACTCTATGATATCCATATCAAATGATCTCCTACAAATGGGTCTTGTCATGCAACAAATTTTTATCAATGTTTTTTTTTTAATCATGATGAGTGAAAACACATGAAGTTTAGAAATTAGTTCATGGTTCTGGGCCAACAGGAATAGTTTAATCACACTTGAACGTTATTGCTTAACAGGCCTAGTTGTTCTTAACTGATACCTTTAGTGCCTAACTGTATGGTTAGCTGTTACTTTAAATTCAACAGATTTTTTAATTTGTTACTTTCTTTTAACATCAGTCTAGCATGCAGCGTGATGCTATGATCTCAGTGTATGGATATTCTAGTAACATCTCCAATGCTCTCTCTGCTGATTCTTATTCAGGTCTTTGTAATTTTAGGTACTATCACGGGAATCTGTTGGCATGCCATACAACTTATCTGGTGGAGCATGGGACCCACATGACGAGAATTTTGTTGTAGGAACCTGTGATTCATCTATCCAGTGTTTGGATCTACGCACTATGAAGTATTTTTCTTCTCATACTACATCCTTCTGTTTTGCCATCATACAGAATTTTGCAATTACCATGGACCTGCCATTACCATCTTCCGAGCATAAAAGTAGTGCATGTTAAAACTGCAAACTACCTATCCATTTTGTCCTGGCTGGTTAAAATTTAAAATCTTCTGTTCAAATAAATTAATAACCCCTTTGCATCAACACAACAACAATAACCTGTTACATGAATGAGCAGTCATAATTACATATAATCTGATCTGGTGTAGTCTGCTGTTACAATTATCTAACTTCTCCTTTAAGTATTCTTCCATCCTTGAACATGACTTGCTTAAAGTTGCACCTGGGGGATGTCAAACAACCTTTGATATCTTTACCGACACAAGCATTGAGTATCAAGTTCTGGAACTTTTGATTTCAGATTTACAAATTTGAGTATGAAATGTGTACCAATATAAGGTTAACATGTGTGTTGATTTCATCCAAGGTTCAACTTTCATACCTATTATTCTTCCTTGTTTTGGACATTTATTGTGGATTTGGTGACTCATCGATTCCAGCTATACATGGTCATCTCTTTCAGGAAGACGAACTCTATTGAGCACGCCCATGTACGCGATGCAGAATTTAACCCCAAAAGGCAACACATACTTGTGAGTTCATGTACTTAGATGCTTTTGTTGAATCCAAGCATTTTAGTTTTTAAAATCCCTTTTTGTCGAGACAATTCGGAAAAGTAAATGGAGCTAGTCTTTTCACTTTTTTTATTTATTTATCATATTTGTTCTCATACATGAAAAGATTGAAAGCCCTTAAATGTGCTTTAGTTAGCCTGTTTCATTTATTTTTTTTTTTTTTTGAAAATGGAGACATAATTATATCATTAATAAAAATCAGTTACAAGGTCTAGGGAGGAAGTGTACAAGAGGTGTGTACATCCTCACCCACAAAAGAAGAAAGAACAAAAACTGAGAAAACAGAAAGGTTATAATGATTGCCCCAACCAAGCAAGTCAGGAGGAAACTATGGGGTGTAGCTCTACCCACACTCATGAATTCCTTGTAACAATGATAAAATACCTGACTTCCCCCAACCTGCTGATCCAAAGCCCAGGTGGACATGGGACGTGGGAGGGTGCACATCTCTCATGCCCGAACAACATCTTTAAGTCACTGAATAGGGAACACCTCCACTGCCGGATGAGCCTTCTGTACCCCAATCTTTGCTAGGAATCAGCGACACTGTTCACCGACCAAGCGACATGCACAAACCTGATGAGTCCATTCCTACACAATCTCCTAAGTTGGAGATAAGTTAGTTTTCTCATCTAGTGATAGCAACTTCTCCTTAGGTCTTCTTGTCTGGAAAGGGTTGGCTCCGCCACGAGAACGTGTTCTTGTGGTGCACCATCAAAGACGGAATTTAACTAGGAAGGAACTCGGGAGGAGGAGACTGTTGGGTGAAGGAGTACATCTTTCTTATGTTTTTTGTGTCGATCATTAGGAAGTCTTGGATCATATCTTCTATGGATGTTTAGTGGCTAGGGAGCCAAGGAACAGATTTATTGCCTTGATGCATGTTCGTGGGTCCTTGGTAATTCTTTAATGGGAATTTTGGAGGCGTGGAGGAACTGTCCGTTTGGAGGAAGGAAATGAAGAGCGTGGGATTCTATTCCGTCTACTATTTGTTGGTCTTTATAGAAAGAAAGAAATTGAAGGATTTTTTAGCATGTGTCAAAGGAAGTAGACAAGCTTTTTCAAGTAACACGATGGCGTTTGTGCTCTTGGCTCTTGATGGGAAAGGAGTTTAAAGCAGTCTCTCTTACTGAATTCTACTTATCTTGGGATGGATGTTTAAGAGAGAATCTGAAATATAGGATTTTGAGGGAAGTTTGCAAACCTCCCCCGGTAGATTGCTTTAAGTTAAACGTCATTGGGGCTTTTAGGGGCAAACCAGGGCCGACTGGGATAGTAGGAGTTGTACGAAGTTGTAGTGAGGAAGTGTTAGGTTTTTTTCTTTGAGACGGTGGGACAAGAGATTTAAATAAGACCAAGTTGTTAGGCATTAAGAAGCTCTTCTTTTATGGTCTAGTCACAGGCAATTCGGTAAATGCGATTAGGTGGGCAACCGGTAGGAAGAAACCTCCGTGGAGATTAATCTTGATTGCAAAGGAGATCAAGAAGCTGAGTATGTAGCTGAAAGTTTCCTTTAGACATGTTAGAAGGTCAGCCAATGGGGTGGCAGATTTCCTCGCGAAACTAGAGTTTGAGGGAGGCGCAAGGTTGATGACTTCTTTGTAATGATTGAGAGATTGTATTCAACTGGGGTTTGTCGATTGTTTTAGTGGGGCCGAGATTTCAAAGATGTATTTTTGTTTCATTAAGTTAAGGGCGTATATTTCTCCTACACTGCCCCTTGTTAGTTGTACTTTTTTTATTAATGAATATTTCTGTTACTTCTAAAAAAAGTTTTTGAAGTCTCACATGTGCAAAACTCAAAAATCCAAATCTAAACTACACTCATAAAGTCTAGATCTAGAGGGTTAACATTGAGAACACACATATATGGACACACAAAAGCATCTTTTGACTAGTTTTCAAGTGGGTTGGTTCTGAGTGAAATTGGCATGCTTCAGCCAGTCCAGGCAGAATAATACTCTTCTGTCTGGATTAGGCAAGAACGCTTCAGGGTGTCTGTTTTGTTCTGACCATCTAAATTGAACGCTTCATCTGATCCTGGCTGGAACGAATGGAATTGATGAGTGTGGTTCTCCTGCGATGCTGTTTCCATGAGCCTTAGTTATTCAGTTTGGCTACTGTACAGTTACATTCTATTTTAGGTTACATGTATTGTAAACATTTGCTGAAAGGCCAACCAACTTCACAGGTGACTGCAGAGGATGAATCTGGCATACGCATATGGGATCTTAGAATGCCTAAGCTCCCTGTTCGAGAGCTCCCAGGCCATTCACATTGGTATTTTCTTTCATTTTATTTTAAAGCTGCCATGATCATTACTTTCAATCATACACCCATGTATTTGCATGAACCTGCTTGCATGTATTCTTGCATTCCTATCATGATATGTCTATAATTGTACTCATGCTTGTGCTTGTATCTTTGACATGCACATCTGCATTTAAGCATGTCCCGGGCATTCTTATGCATATGAATATTTCCTATTTGCATCCATTTATTTATTATTTGATCATGGGTTCATTTGTCGATGTTGGCAGGACTTGGGCTGTAAGGCACAATCCTGAGTATGACCATCTAATTTTGGTCTCTCCCTCTCTCTCTCTTCTCTCTCTCTCTCTCTCTCCTATTGACTTCATTGTTTCTCCAGTGCTTTTTACTGACATGAAATAAGCTAATTTACAGAGTGCTGGAACTGATTCAGCAGTAAATTTGTGGTCAGCATTTGTGACTAACAGTGAGGATTCTATGTCAGAAAGGTCATTTACCTTACAAAATCTGTTCATGAGGAATAATTGTTGTTCATCACCCTTTTTTATCATTTTTTAACCTTCTTAGAATATCCTTGTTTTTGTCAGTCTGGAGTCACCCAGAAGGCAGGTAGATCCGTTGCTCTACTCCTACAGTGACTATGAAGACAGTGTTTATGGTATGATCCTCAATCTATAATTTCTTATTCTTAATCTGAGGTTCAATTTGGGCTGAATGGAATTTGACTGTCAAATCAGGAATTGCATGGAGCTCTAGAGAACCCTGGGTTTTTGCTTCATTATCATATGATGGAAGGGTATGATATTTGTCACATAAACTTCTAATGATAAACATAATTTTGTTATATTCTTAGTTTTCTTATAATGAAGTTTCTCACTCTGCCTTTATAATTGGAATTTCACATTCATAAGAGAGATTTTTTCGAAATGGTAACTTCATTAAGGGCATAAAATTGCTCAAAAAGGGTAGTACAACAATGCTAAAGAGGGAACATTACTTCCGCCAAACAGAACAAAAAGGGGAAGGGACCCCAACCTACCTCCGAAGTACCTCACAGCAAGAAAGAGACGCACAACTGAAAAGAAGGAGACTACATCAAACCAGTGCAGTCCTTCCATTCTCTGGAAATGTCTGATATGGAGAAATCCTGGAGGTCCTTGATTGTAGATGCTCACGCAGCATATTTCACCTCAGCCCTGCAAGTGACCTTAGAAGGGTTCTCTTCCTTGTTTCTAGACACATGATTATTATGCTCCCACCATAGACTCCATACAATCGCAAACAAGGCCAATTGCCACATCAATGAAATCTTGAGGACCACTTGAAAAAATTCCAACCATGACAGAGATTAGTCACTAAAGTAGGCACTGATCACTGAACATCAAAGAGACTCAGAGTGGACTAGGAATAGGGGGAAAAAGGAAGGTAGGACTATGGAGAAAAGTTTTTTGTGTAAAAAGTATGAATATTTAGTAGAACAAATATAAGCGTAAATAAGATTATTAGATTTTCACTTTTTATTAGATCTAGGAGTAAGGAGAGAGTTGGTTGAAGTTTGAAGTAACTTAGTGCTGCACTGTAATAGATTTCAATACATGGTAACAAATGGAGGGTTTGATCTGGATATTGCATGTAGGATTAACATAGGGTGGGGTAAGTGGTGTTAAGTTGGAGGGATGTGTGATCCACGAGTGCAGCATTGATTAGATGGGGTTTTCCAATATGTCATGGTTAGACTTTCTATGGCTTTATTGATCTTGAGCAATATAGAAACAAGAAGGTGATTGAATGTTGAGCAATAAAGAAAGAACATGAAGGTAAGTACACATGGTTGCCTCTCTTCTTCTTCTTCTTTTGAAAAGTAACAACTTTTATTGAAAAAACAAGACAAGGTACAAGAAATAAGGGCCCAACAAGAGGCTGGCCAGAAATCTGTACCGACATATGCTAGAAGCCAAAGGTGTGACTAAGGAGTACACCTTAACAGTTGCAACTAAGTTTGGTCTTCCCAACTACCGTTAAACAAAGACACATCAAAACCAAAGAAAAATCATTGACCTTGCCCATTTGGTAATATTTGACTTGATCTTCCATATAAGGGCCTCTAGCACAGTCGGTAAGTACTCATTGTTACAACCTTAAGGTTGTGGGTTCAAGACCTATGGGTGTCAGGTAGGTAATCGGCTAATATATTAAAAAAAAAAAAAAACAGAGAGAGAGAGAGAGAGAGCGCCAAATCTAAATTCATATGCCAACCCCAAGTTGTTGGGGTAAATGGCTTCAATGATTATGATCTTTTTTTTTTTTTTGAGCGTTAACAAAAGAATTTCATTAAGAGAGGGAAAGAGTACAAGAAATCAAAAAAGAAAAGCAAAAGGAAAACAAAAAGAGGTCTAAAAGGGCTAGACCAACAACACAGCTAAAGAAAACAAAAGTCAACAAAGAGAAAGAGCCCTTAGCCCCTAATCTTAAATACAGAAGATGCCTGGAGCCTTGTTGTTGATTCCGTTTTTTGCAAGGAAATCTGTTATGCCATTTGTAGAATGGTTGACGTGAACAAAAGAGACATTCATTCCTACAGTTAGTCCCCTAATTTCCCTTGCAATGGTGATCACCCTCCAAGGAGGTCGTTTAAGACCCATGGCCCACTTAATTGCATTTGTTGAGTCCCCTTCAATAACAAGTGGTCTGTGACCATGGACTTTCTAAAAGGTCAAAGCTCTCCTAATGCTAAGGAGTTTCGCCTCGTTTGAGTCCCACACCCCTACGTCCTCCACGAAAACTAACGATAATAGACCGCTATGGTTCCTAAGAACGTCCCCTATCCCAGTCGGGCCTAGTTTACCTCTTGAGGCTTCGTCTGTGTTAAATTTCATGATTTCTTGTTGAGGCAGGCACCAAGAGACACTAGGTCTACTTTTCCTTATTCCACTGTCTAAGCCTTTTGTATAAGGACCTCCCTTGACTTTCCCTGTCTACCTTAAAAAATTCTTCCATTTCTCTCTAGCCAAACAAACTGTAAGATGGCCAAGGGAATTATTTTTCATAAGAATTGGCTTTTCTTCGGGGAAGGACCTGAACCCTTTTTGGAGAAGAGAGCCGGCAAAGAGGAGGGAATTATCCAAGAAAAGGAAAAAAAAGGAAAGAAAGTGACCAATTGGGAAATACAGAGACAAAATAGGAACAAATGATCATTGGTCTCCTCACTCCTTCAACAAAGAAAGCAAATGTTGGGAGTAGAGAAATTTTGCAATTTAATATCATCAATTTGGAATCGGGCTTTTCGATCTGTTTAATTAACTATATATTTGTATGTTTTATATAAATATGATTATGTTTATTGGATGTTTATGTGTCTTAATGATGAGCAATAAAGAAAGAACATGAAGGTAAGTACACATGGTTGCCTCTCTTCTTCTTCTTCTTTTGAAAAGTAACAACTTTTATTGAAAAAACAAGACAAGGTACAAGAAATAAGGGCCCAACAAGAGGCTGGCCAGAAATCTGTACCGACATATGCTAGAAGCCAAAGGTGTGACTAAGGAGTACACCTTAACAGTTGCAACTAAGTTTGGTCTTCCCAACTACCGTTAAACACAGACACATCAAAACCAAAGAAAGAATCATTGACCTTGCCCATTTGGTAATATTTGACTTGATCTTCCATATAAGGGCCTCTAGCACAGTCGGTAAGTACTCATTGTTACAACCTTAAGGTTGTGGGTTCAAGACCTATGGGTGTCAGGTAGGTAATTGGCTAATATATTTAAAAAAAAAAAAAACAGAGAGAGAGAGAGAGAGAGAGGAGAGAGAATGCCAAATCTAAATTCATATGCCAACCCCAAGTTGTTGTGATAAATGGCTTCGATGATTATGATCTTTTTCTTTTTTTTTTTGAGAGTTAACAAAAGAATTTCATTAAGAGAGGGAAATAGTACAAGAAATCAAAAAAGAAAAGCAAAAGGAAAACAAAAAGAGGCTAGAAGGGCTACACCAACAACACAGCTAAAGAAAACAAAAGGCAACAAAGAGAGAGCCCATTCCGTTTTTTGCAAGGAAATCTGCTATGCCATTTGTAGAATGGCTGACGTGAACAAAAGAGACATTCATTCCGGCAGTTAGTCCCCTAATTTCCCTTGCAATGGTGATCACCCTCCAAGGAGGTCGTTTAAGACCCATGGCCCACTTAATTGCATTTGTTGAGTCCCCTTCAATAACAAGTGGTCTGTGACCATGGACTTTCTAAAAGGTCAAAGCTCTCCTAATGCTAAGGAGTTTCGCCTCGTTTGAGTCCCACACCCCTACGTCCTCCACGAAAACTAACGATGATAGACCGCTATGGTTCCTAAGAATGCCCCCTATTCCAGTCGAGCCTAGTTTACCTCTTGAGGCTCCGTCTATGTTAAATTTCATGATTTCTTGTTGAGGTAGGCGCCAAGAGACACTAGGTCTACTTTTCCTTATTCCACCTGTCTAAGCCTTTTGTATAAGGACCTCCCTTGACTTTCCCTGCCTACCTTAAAAAATTCTTCCATTTCTCACTAGCCAAACAAATTGTAAGATGGCCAAGGGAATTATTTTTCATAAGAATTGGCTTTTCTTCGGGGAAGGACCTGAACCCTATTTGGAGAAGAGAGCTGGCAAAGAGGAGGGAATTATCCAAGAAAAGGAAAAAAAAGGAAAGAAAGTGACCAATTGGGAAATACAAAGAGACAAAGTTGGAACAAATGATCATTGGTCTCCTCACTCCTTCAACAAAGAAAACAAATGTTGAGAGTAGAGAAATTTTGCAATTTAATATCATCAATTTGGAATCGGACTTTTCGATCTATTTAATTAACTATATATTTGTATGTTTTATATAAATATGATTATGTATATTGGATGTTTATGTCTTAATGATTCCTCCCCCCCCCCCCCCCCCCCCCTCTCTCTCTTCTCTCTCTCTCTCTCTCTCTCCCTCTCCCTACAAAGGGCTCAATTGGGTCAATTGGGCTGGCTCGGGCTCTAGCCAGAAGAGCCTGGTTCTGTTGGTGGGCTCAAGCTTTTGATATTATAAGCAGGCTCAGGCTTTTATCATGAAACTTGACCTGTGAACAGCTGATATCACTATTGCCCATGGCATAACTTGAAAACAGATTGTGAGCATGCAAGGTCTCTAATTCTCTCTCTCTAACATAGTAGATCTATGGAGCTGCTGTGTTATTAAGTACTTTAGAAGAAAGCCAATGATTGCTTTAGTTGAAGAGATTAAAGAATGTCATTTAAAATGGTCTTGGTATGTACACAAAAAACCGGAAATAGTTTATGACAATGGAGTAATGAACTAGGAGATGGTTTCACCTATGACAAAAAAAAATATTATTATAATAAAATAAAATAAATTTTGGAAATATAGTAGCAATGACATGTTAGATTATGGAATGACAAAGAACACAACTTTTGAGAGTTGATTCGGAAGCAGAACTAAGAAAGCAGACCCCAGATGGGATTGGTTAAGGCTTCAACGATGTTGATGTTGATAATGATGGTTTGAATCTCTCCTGGAATTTGGATCCATGTTCAAATTTAGTTGTGAATGAGCTTTTTGCTATTCTTTATAGGGCATGACTCAGATTTTGGTTTCAGATATTTGGATCTGTACCTGGACTAGAATCTTGAAGGCCCCTTAACAAGAATTTGATGGTGCATAGGATTTGGGTGTAATTCTACAATGAGTGTAACTTGGGGGGTCAAAGTGATCTGTTCGTGCTCGACAGTGTGTTGAAGGGAGGTAGCTTGGGGGTTGGTTCCAGGTTGCACAATCTTGGTTTAGGTAAACATGACGTCCTGATCCTCCACATCTTCACTTGGAGGTTAAAAGGGGTCCTATCCCACTGAGATATTCACTAGTGCTATGTTCCATAGACACTTCATTTTTGTGTAAAATCCATACCTTGCTGTGCCAATGGTGTACCTTTACCATATCTATGCCATGTTTGTAGAGGAATCTTTCTTCTATTATTTGAAACATTTTTTATTATTGCATTGTATTGTGAAATCCTTTTATGCCATGTTTCTAATTTCATTTTTTTTTTGCCCTTTCAACCCAAAAGAACTTTCTCATGAAAGATTGTGTGGAGGTTTTTGGAGGTAAAGTTGTTTGGTCCCTCTAGTTTAAAAGAAACCTTCTAGGTTATGAGGTCTCTAGTCTGGGCAACCTTTTAAACTTAATTAGCAATAAAACCCCCGAGTTTGGAAATCCGAGGTAGATGATAGGAGAATTTGGTATAAGGAACCCAATAGGATCTTCTCTTGCAAATCTCTCCTCTCCTCAAATTCTTTTCCTTATAAAGCTGCTTGGTCCTCTCTCGCCCCCTTCTAAGACAAGTTCTTTTGTTTGTTTGCCGCTTGGTATAAAATCCTTACTCAAGACACCCTAAAAGCTCACTCCCTCGCCCTTGCCAATGTTTGTTATCTTTGTTGGAATTATGAGGAGTCCATTGACCATATTTTCCTTCATTACCCCTTTGTTTCCCCGGTCTGATCCTTTTCTTAATAAAGGCCAGTCCTTGGAAGTAAGTATCTCTTGCAATCATTTGGAGTAGGAGAAGATTTGAAAGGAAGGCCTCTTCTTTGTCATATTTTGCGCATCAAATCTTCCATCATTGAATGGGCACTTTTGGAAGAATCCTTTAAATGGGTCTTTCGGTGGATGATTTTGCATGAGTTTAACATAAAATCATAAAATTCATAGTTTTCCCTAAAAATGTATAAATATATGAAATAGCATAAATGAAATTTAAAAAGTAATTAGTATGAGCAACACCCCCCCTTGGCTCTCTCTCCCCCCACCCCGCCCCATTCCCCTTCCTTCCTTTTAAAATGGAAGCCCTTTACCCCTTCAACATTGATTTGCCTAGAAATTTAGGCACATCCTGACTGGGCAGTTGTTTTGTAATGGGACTTAACTCAAACCTGAGAAATGAGTACTGCAGCAACTTTGAAGCACTCAGTATTATGACTCCATTTTTTTTATTTTTATAATTCCTGGTAGCGACGGCGGCCGGAAGACAGAGTGGCAATGGACTGGGCGCTCACGGGAAAAGAGGAAAGGGTTAGGGAAGGGAGGGAAATAATGTGGTTAGAGGAATCTCTGGCTCTTTACCATGTAGAATTCTGAACAATTGTTCATTGGCTATTCCATTAACACAAATATTTATGGTGTTACAAACCTCTCTAATGGAGGCAAGAATCAATTACAATCCCTTGATTAGGGAGAGAAATATTCCAAAGAGGAAAGTCAACTGTTTGGGTTGACATGTGTGCTAATGACTATCAATGTGAGAATAAAATAAGCAATTTCTAGATGCTTAAACACAATTGAATAGATTTGGGTTTTGAGGGTTTGATCTGATTATTTCTCTTAAAAAAATTTCAGGTGGTTGTTGAATCAATAAAGCATTTTCTCTCAAAAAAATGAAAGCTAGTTATGGATGAGATTTGTAAGTATCTATGCTCTTTCTCTATTTCGTATTTCTTTATTAGAAGGTATGTATTAACATATGCTCTTCAGATTTGGTGCAGAAGTCTGCTATTTTTTACTACATAACATGCTCCTATTCGATGCGGTACTTCACATTATTTTTGAGTTTTGGAATTTAAACTTGACTCAGCTTGAACCCCAAGAAATTCTAATTTATGTGTCATATGAAAAGTTCTTTGATTGTTTCACTCTTAGGATTATAAGCATGATCTCAATCATTTCTTGTGTTTGTAGCTTGCAGTCTGTAATGTTGTAGCTATACGTTGTTTTATCTCTGACCGTGTTTTGTTGGATTTTCATGAGATAAGTGAGCTGTTACTAACAGGAGCATTTTTTTAAAAAAAAAAAGAAGAAAAACTTCCTGTGTGACACCATCCCCATGTAATAGATCTGATGTGATGCATCGGATGGACTAGCCTTTGACACCCATTGTCGTAAATCACACCAAACCTCCACTGATGAGTCATTCATAACCATTCCATTGAGAAGCTTCATCAAAAAACAGATGTTGAAGGGATAAACAGTGTTTTGGTGAACTCAAAGGGATTAGGGTGATGGTCAAGAACGTGCTGCAAGAAATGGGAGTCCTGAGTTTGATTCTCATTCTATCCAAAGCGTCACTCCCGTAGAGTTACCCGGTGTGTATGGATAAAGAAGCTTTCACATGTCCCGAGGATTAGTCAGGTGATGTAAAAGGGCCAAGACATCTTAGTAAAAAAAAAAGGCAATGTTTTGGTGATTGTGGAAGAATTAGGATTAATAGGAGTGATTCGAAGGTGAAATAAAATCAATTTACTGTGTAGGGAGAAATTATATTATTTGAATATAACTATAGAACAAAATGATAATTTGATTTAGATATAAGTATATAACTGTGATGGGTTTAGGCTACTAAATGTACACATCAATTGTATCTAATGTTTTAAAGCTCTGCCCTTCTCGACTGTTACGGTCCAATGCTAACTTTATGTAATACAGTTTAAATCTAAGTTAAAATCCTGAAAAACCTTTAATAACACGCGGTTTGATTGAGTTGGGATGGTTGACTTTCAATAACATGCAAAGGTTTGAAATTTACTACGTTGTTACACCATCTTGTTATTTATAATTGTAATTAGTGTCAACTATCTATTTTTTATGAAATATGTGATCATTAACTTTTTTATATTTTATGCATTTTGTATTTGACATTTTATATTTTAGTCATTTATATATTATATTGTTAACTTGTTTATTATTAATTAATTGATTAATTATTTAATTAATATTATCTAGAATATTACAAAAACACCAATATATAGCAAATATTATATTATTTCCTTAATTACGCTAGCCATTTTGCTTTCGTATTCTTTTAAAAACAGGTTATTCCAAATCTATCTAAAATAGTTTCTCGATTCTACACATCCCTCATTACGAGTTAACAGCTTTCAAGTGGAACAGGTCTTAAAGTTCTACATTCAAGGCTTACATTTTGATGATCAGGGACCCAATCGGTGGCAAATGTCATAAGAATTTTTATATAATATACATTGAATAATTAGATAAAAAATTATTTCTCCAACCAAATTTTAGTTATTTAGATTTCATAATGAATTAATCTTAATCTTAAGACAAAGAAATGAACAATTAATGCTGCTACTTATTAACTCATGTTTCATCTTATAAACTTAATGGAGTAGCTAAAAACTTCAAAATATGTTAAATCTTGATGTATGACCAATATAGAGGTGTTCTCTTTTCATTCTAATGGAATTAATCTATCTTACAAATATATCAAAGTGCCATTATTTAAATATTATAAAAAATCTCCATGGTATTTACTAGTTACTACAAATGGACCTTATCTCCTTTAAACCCCATTGTATTTTTTCAATATTGGTTGTTATTAGAAAAATTGAATTTTAGATAAATGAGATTAAAACTTTGATTTTATTATTAAACTATTATTATCATATAATTTCAAGCCGGCGGTCAATCGTCATTGGCTTGGAGATGTGTCATTAAATCATAGCACTCCTATAAGATTTGTTCCATATTTATTATTATGAATTAGATTAAAATGTCTGTAGCAGGATTAGCAATTCTAATCTAATACTCGTATTATATTTATATCAAACATTTATTTTTTAAATATTATCTTTATAAATTTTTCAAAAATACTTCAATTATAGATGTTCATTTTGACATGGTCATATATATATATATATATATATATAGCTTATATATCACAAGATATTCAACTATCTTAAGTTTAATCTATTCTTTTTTTTTAATATAAATATGTAATTTAAATATTTTCTTTTTTCTCAAAATGATTAATGTAGTTAGAAATATTGAAGATTCAGAAAAATAAAGAGATGAAATTTGTGCGTGGCTGCTCACACCTTGTGGAGGAGGGAGACCAAACTACACCCGCACTTTGTGGAGGAGGAAGAAACTCTAAGCATTTGAAAATGAGAAAAATTGCCAATGGAAAGAGGAGGAGAGCTCCAGTGGGTGAGAGAGAGAAAATCACGAATGAAGGCGCTGATGAGGTTGTCACACATTGTCTGAGAGGTTGTTCGGATCTTGAGATATAAGTGTCACATAAAACTTTTTGTGTGAGTTCAAAGCGAACAATATCATACTGATTTGAATAGAGTTATTACAATTTGTAAGTATTTCACTTGAATTTTTGTTTCTTATATAGGAGTTTTAAGTTTTTACAGTATAGAAATATTTAAAAAATACATAAATATGTTTAATTTATATAGGAATGTAGTCAAATTTTAATCTTCAAAACTCTTAAATAGGATGTATCATGCTCGTAAGCATCTCTTCTCCATTCTTTAACATAAATATTTTTACAAAAAAATTCAAGAAAAAATCAATTATAGACAAACTATTTATATTCTTTACTTTTACTACTAATATTATAAGATTTTACCATTCACTAAAGGGTTGATGGTAATACCAAGAATAAATTTTGCATATGGTTATGATTGATCTAGAAATCGCTTTTAAAGAAGTTAATTCGATGAAAAAAAAAATGTCTCATTCTTATTATGATAGTTAAGTGATTATCTTTTCTTTCAGAAAGTGAAAGGTTATAAATTCGATTCTCCATAGTTTAATCTTAACGTACTCTAGAGGTCGTGGACTTATCCATAAAGATTTTACACTAGATATTCTATGATTTCTCACAGATAAATTCAAAAAATATATTAAAAAGAAATTAATTGCAGTGACAATATAAAGACTACGTGTCTACATCTATATTAAAATGGGGACACGCGTTGTTCGTCTTAGAAAGTTAGATTTATTAGAGGATTTCTCTGTCTCAATGAATAAAGTCAAATACAAACGTGAAACGTCAGTATGTGGGCCCTACTTTGTGAGGCTAATCATTTTAATGATCCACACTTATGTGAGTCTTGCAGATAAATATGCAATGAAAGACGATCACTATCATTTTCGAGCATCCATCGCTTCACTTGGCATATTTTAAAGTCAGTGGTATTATTTTTAGGAGTTTTACACTTAAATTTAAATAAATAAATAAATACTATTTTAAAAAATTTGGTAAAAATTTTAAATTTTGATAGAAATTTTAAATGTATATTTATTCAATTTTATTGACCTTCAGAAATGCTAAAACCACCGTATAAATTGACATTTCAATTAAAATTTTAGAAACTTATTTGGAATGCCTCTTGACTCGTTCCAAAAATTTCAGTCTAATTGTTTTTTTAATGGAAATATAAATATTAATGCTTCTAAAGAAAAAAAATCTGACTCATTCAGCATTCAAAATGCAGAAACATTAATTCTGTAGAAGACTAACATTGAATTAAAATCTATTTAAAACTGATTTTATTTTAATCATTTTACGCTTAGCACAATAAAATTGATCTTTTTCTTACACGTGTGTAGAACAATTTTTCCATAATAATACTAATTCTCTTGAATCTGTGTATATAAGTTTTAATGAGTAGAATTAATAATAGATTTAATTAATTCATTTTCTCCTTAACATGTGTGTGTAGAGAGGCGTATACATGCCTCTACTAATCTGTTGGGACACGTAAACACTTTTGGACATAACAAAAAGAATCATTCTCCTTTCAACCAGTGAAGACTACTCTTTTATAAGAATTAGGGCTAAAATAGGGTCAGGTCGGATTAAATTTCTTAAAATCCAAATTGATCCGAGACAATATTTATAGAATCCGATCATATCTGATTTATTGACCCGAAATTCTCTACCCAACTCGAATTCCATTCGAATTCTTATCTTCTCAACCCAATTCACTCAAATCGCATCATCCAACTCAAGTTTCACCCCTATTATTAAGAATTTTTAATCATCTCTATCTCTTTGGGAGCTGACAGAGATCTTATCCAAAACCAAAATCTGTGTATACAATTGAATAACATAATTCTAGTGCAGAGCATCCATTGAGTCATGATTTTTTAATTTTCTTTAGAAATGGATGATCCCTTGATTATAAACGTCCAAATATGTATTTGAAAAACATTAAAGGTGGGCCACTGTCGATGTCTTTTCCTATGAACAATCAAGGATTCTTATTCTTAGATGTGTCATACTACAAGAGGTGGAATCATCCAATTCAATAATTCAATTCCTTGAGCTTATGACCGAAGGAGAGTGCACAAATGTACTATTGTGGCTTTGTGGGTCAGTGTTTCAATGACTGGTCAGCTTCATGTAGGAGTGAAACTCGGCTCGGGTTTTGACTTGACCCATATGATCTGATTCGAGAAATCATGCGGGTCAAATTATTCTAGTCGAGTTAGCGGGTCACATCGGGTTGAGAAGACAAAAATCTGTATAGAATTTGGGTCGGGTCGGGTCGGGTCGGATTGAAGAATTTTCAAGTTAATCCAACTTGACTAAAATTAGGCTAACATGGATTCAGAATACGAGTCAGATCAAAATTCGAGTCGAATCGGGTTAAAATTTGGATCAGATCAGGTCAAGAATTTCGAGTCAATAGCTCAAATCGGATTCTATAAATATTGACTCAGACGGGTTGGATTTTAAGAAACCAAACCCGACCCAATTTCAACCCTAACTTCATAGCTCCTAGTTACGTCGATGGTGAGAAATAATGTGTATTTTTAGTTTTAAAATTAAAGTTTTATCGATACAGGTTAGATGTGGAATATAATCTTATTATTATCAAATTACTTATCCCTCATCATTTCTTTTAAATAATATAAAAAATTATCCAGATTAAGTCAACAGAATCATAATTTTGAAGGACATGAGTCTCTGTGAGTTTTACAAAATATGACTTTAATGACTTAACTGTTTCAACTGTAATTATTTATCAGACTCATATTTAAGCATCAACTTTTTTTTAGTAAATCTATTTCTACAATTATGTGACTCTCGTGTAAGGATATTTTTAATAAGATGTTGCATTTAAATGTACAAAATATTATTTATAATAATAAATTATTGGTAACATAGCTTGTGAACTTGAGTTGGGAATTAAAAATTTAAATATGATAGAATTTTAAAATAACATAATATCGTATGAAGAAAATGAAAAAAAAAAAATCATGTTTCATTAATTTTACTGTCACCTATTCTTTTGTTTTTGCTCATTAAAAGATCTATCATATCTAACGTTTGATCACTAAGTTGTTTCACAGTAAAAGCACTTGTCATAAAATATATCTCAACTTTATGAGAATAATAATAATAATAATAATAATTCAGCTTCCCTATCTTCACTCTCTGTAGTGAAATTAGTAAAATAAAAATTAAAGTTTTTGTTAGTGATAGAGTGCCAATGGGATCTAAACATCTCACGCTTGTTATACATAATATCTCATTTTAATAAGAACACTTTCAGTTTTATTTTTATTTTTTTTAAATCTAAACTAGTGTCTTATAACAAGAAATGTTGATTTATCTTCTCATCACTTATATAATGATGACAATCGATAAAAAATAAGAATAAACTTGATATTTATTATTATAAAAACTTTAGTATTCTATCATTATTTTTAAAATATTTATTTTTAACTCTACCATTTATGATTAAACGACTCATCTAAGATTGCATTTACATATCTGTTATTCTAATTATTTTATTTTGTTTTTAATTGTTCAATATTTTACTCTGTATATCATTATAGGTCGAATAGATTTTTTTATTTATTTTTTAAATATAATTGAGGTTTTTTTAAATACAATCGTGAGAAATTATCCAACTTTTCAATAGAAGTCTTTTTGAATGAAAAAAATAACCTATTAACTTATATTTTTTAAATTCAATCAATATTTTATTTAAAAGCTATATTTGAAAATTCAAAGTAGATAAATATGAACCAATGCATGACGGATAATTTTGAATAATTTATTCAATTACCTAGCAGGCTAGCACCATCTTGACTATAAGGGATTTGAAGATTGATATTGAGTAAAAGTCTTGACCGTTCATCACCTGCCACGTCGTACGAACACGTCAGATAAGCTGCTGACCACCAATTTTCTAGTTTATCCAAACCTCTCAGATTCTTTGGTTTTTGCTTCGTCATCCCCGCCTGACACGTCCTCCATCTTCCTCTTCTGGACACGTGGCAAGACTAGGTGGTAGATGAGTCAGCTTTGAAAAAGACGCCTTCTCTCTTTAATCGTTATTCTGACTTCGAGTACTTGGATAAGATACCGTATCAATTTCGACACCTGAATGAATACTCCTGTCCATCTCACAACGATATTTTGAGATAACCTGAACGCGAGAACCGCCATCAGAATATCGTTTCCCTGGTTTGTTGATAATCAATACTTGGAATGCTTTCTTTAGATTTACAATCCGAAAACTCTTTTAGGAGACGAGTTTTTTTAATATCTCATTTTGTTTTCATCTGTTCATATAAAAAAATTTAAAAATTAGATATTCAAAAATTGATACACAGACTGAGTCACTTTCTAGTGAATCGGTATACCGATTTGGACTCTTTTATATCTCAAGAAATCGGTGCACCAACCAGATCACTTTTCTCAAATTTCTATTTCTAAGTAATTCGATCAGATGCACCGATCAAGATATGAAGATTTCAATGATTCACTAGTTGGAATGGTTAAAACTACCTTTAGTGAATGTCCTATTTTCTTCAATTGTATTCCAGACATCACAATTTTTCTAATGAGCAAAATTTTTAAAAGTGTAATTAATTTAGGAATACAATCACAAGGATTCAAATTAGCTCCAGGATCAAAAAATTTAGGAATAATATATAGAGTTTATTACAAAGCAATGACTTCAATGAAACCCAACATAGCTTCAACATCATTTCAAACAAATTTCAAAAACCATGTTATAGCTAGCGAGACCACCTAACTACATTAAATGTATATTAGTTCAAATTTTTATTATGAATATGGAATTCTATAGAATTAAGGAATTGTCACCCGTCTATAACAATTCTTCATAATTCTAAAATGTTCTAGAAATTCTTAACCATCAATATACTTTAGTAAATATATGATAGAGGAAAAATACTAAAGATATCGAAGAATTATATTTTTTTGAAATTTATTCAAAGATGTGTTAAATTTTCTTTGATTGGTAATTTTTTTTTTTTTTAAATTTATATATGGAAAACCCAGCATAAACCCCCTTAGATTATATTCACTGCCTTTAAGACACACCAATTGAGGCCAAAGGATTTAGAACATGATATTTTCCACTTCCTGATAACAAGAGATTATTAATTGAACGGACATTGATATCTTTTTAAATAGCTTGTTAGATCAACATTAAGAAAAAAGGGTACACTTTCATATAATTTACTAATAATATTTTCTCTTACTCTGTGTTTGATAAGTGTGAGATTTGTGAGGTTATCTTGTATTCAACATTAAAATATACGATGATGAGGTGTTCACATTTGAAAAAAAGTTCCATCTACGTGAGCTCTGTTTGAATCTCTTGAAAACCTGAGATCTACTTCTATAGGCTATAGCTTTGCCTCAAAGATTTACTACACTAGATTGCAACGTCATTTTCTTCATACATTCTGAATGAAATTTATTATAAATGGTTATTTAATAATAGATAATAATAAATTTATATTATGATTAATATTGATGATATTTATAATTTAGTAGTATTATTAATATAAATTTATTATTATCTATTTTACTTTTTCAAAACTAAGACCAATATTTAAATATCAAACAATATTTATAGAAACTACCAAATAGTTCCAATTTAAATATAATAAAATTCTAATTTAACAAGCTTAGAATCTAATAATATTTAAATAAGATAGGTTTAGAATTTTAGAATTATCAAATTCAGTCTTAAAAATAGTAATTCATCTTGGTTATCTTCCTTTTAACTTGAATTTGTATTTTTCAAGGCCGTAGTCTTTTAAAATATGGTTACATTTGGACGAGGGATAAATTTTATAAAGGTTATCCATAATTATCTTTGATCAGAGGTTATCTTGAATATTATAAATACTCTTTACTTAGGAAGTGCTTTTAAAAGTGGGAGGAGATGGATAAAAAATGATTTTTTATCTCTACCTCTTAATTAACAAACAAGGTAACAGGGTAATTAACCTCATCCAATTACAGTTTATGTGTGTTACTCTTATGAGATCGTTTGGTTCACAATCACTTAATTGACAAACTAAAATGACAAATTAATAGGAAGTTGTAGGTTCAAGTCTTTATACTCTAATCTTGGTGTGTCTTACTGGTAATGGACTCATCTGTAGAAATATTATGTTGATTATTCCATAATTTTTAATAAAATAATTAAAAAAAATGTCAAATTCAAAAGAAACGACATACCATAAACGTATAAAAACAATAATAATAAAAAACACGAAATGACGACCTCTCATATCTGATAACTCTTTGGCATCCCTTTCCACGTACCTAAATCATTAGTTTCTTCCGTGCAGGAATGATTCCATTAAGTCACATTTAGACAAATTCCTATGCCACCCACCCCCACTGGACAGGTGGATGGGTGACATTTGTCCAGACAAATTAACCGTCAATAAGCACTGATTACAGGATTCCTTTGGAGGATCGGCCCAACACCTCCGCGTTCTTAGACAGTTTTTAAGATGAACCTTTATATATTTATAAAAATAAAATTATATAATTTTTTTTATAATATGTGAAATTAAATAAAATATTATAATCAAATTATCACAAAGTGTTATTTAAAATTTATTTTTATTTTGAGATACAAAATTACTAATTAAATTATTATATTTAAATTTTTTAACATTTATTTTTTAATAGATAAGATAGTTAATTTATTCAATTTTTCTTCTGATATTTTAGACAAAAGATAAGATTTTATCAGTTTTAACTTTGAAAAACTTATTTATGCATAAGTAACTGTAACTAGTATAATCAATATTATTATACAAGCAATTCATGCATTTGAAAAATAACAACTCATTCTTTTTATATAATTTAGTAATTCATTCTTTTGGTACTGCATCTTTTATCATATTCGAGTGCGACACTAATGCAAATTCTCATTTGAAACGAACATATTATTATTATTTTAATTTTTCATTTTTTTGTATTTTTTTAAAAATTAAAAATCATCTTAATTATAATTATTTATACTTGTATATTACTTATAATAAAATCTACATTGATCAAATGAATAAAGATATGTTTTTTCATCTTTTCAAATTTAAAAGTCTTAAATTATTTTTAATTCAAAATTATAAACTGAATATAGATTTCTCTTTCTCTTTATTTAGATGATAAATATATTTTAAAAGATTATTTATTAATTAAAATTATTTTTTTATTTTTATTATTATTATTAAACTCAATAAAATGAGGATTATAATAATAATTATTATGATTGTTACTATCATTATTTTAATTTTTCAAGAAACCTGCCATTTAAATTGAGTAGAAAAATTATCAATATATAATTTTTTAATTTTGAGTGTTCTAAATTCGAAATAGTTAAAAATAATCAAATGATTTCAAGTAGTATTAATTCAAATTATTGTTATTTTCATTATTATTATTAAATAACTTGATAAAAATAAAAATAGTTATTATTATTACACGCAGCTGGGATTTGAACTTGGGTTATGTATTTATAAGGCAACAGTTCTAACCGAATTGGGCAACAATGACTTTGTTTTTTAATATGCATTATTAATTATTTAACATATAATAAAGGAATTTATGGATTTGGGAGCCCTTGACCTATAGCCAGGGCCGGCCCTGTTTGTACTTAATTTAGATTTTTTATATATTAGGATTTTTTTTTATAATATGGGTATCACGTCACATTAGATGTAAGACTAATCCTACAGATATACAAAATCATCTGCAAATTTTGTGTATCAGATAAGTTCAAGAGGAGTTGAACCTAAAACCTCTAATTTATTTTTAGAAGGTTAGATCAATTGAGCTCTTCTGAATTTTTTTTCTTAGTGTATATTTTATAAATTTCAATTAAATAATAAAAACAATTGTTATGTGAGATGATTGACTATAGTTTAAAATAGATGATTCACACTTTCTATGAGAATTCTCCCTATCGACTTAATCCATGTGTGTGGATTGAAAGATTTATATATGCACATAGGATTACTCTTACCTTCAATATGAGATGAAGATACTTATATTATAGAACAAGATATGATGAATAAAAGACTATAGATGATATAACTTAAAAAAAACTCTTAAATTCGATTATAATAACTTTGTGATATATGCCACAAAAATTAATATTACGTAGCAATTAAATTTGTAAAATCTAAAATTCACAAGATCAATATAATATTATCTAATCCCTTAGATGTTCTATAAAAAAATATATAACTGATGTTAATAACTGTACAGAATGATCTCTATTTAAGGAGACTTGGGAATATTGGCAAAATTTTTTATTAAAAAGAATTACGTGAACCAATCATTTGACTTAAGTTGGCTCAATTGATTAGAATTTTGCATAAATTTAAAACAAATTAAAAACTTTATCTAGATTATTCGAATCAACAAGCTTTTAACCTTAATTTTCACATGTAAAAGAAGAAAAAGTTTGTGCTTCTCAGCTATCGCGTGCAGACGAAACGCTGCTTCCCTTGCTTCTCCAAAACGTGATCCATTTCGGTGGGTCCGTCAGACGTTGCCCAGAAAAACGGCCAACTGTTGCCACGTCCAGGCAAAGGGACCTGCAAAGATACTGTCTGAAGGTGGACTCCGTTTTCTGCTGACGTATCGCATGCTTCAACAGGAATCTTAACAGCCCCCACATTTCTAGCAGCCGTACCGTCATTTTCCCATAAAATGATCGAAATTTAAGCTCCTCCTTCTTCTCACTCTCTTCACTTCAACAGAACTACTCTTCTATAAGAAGTCGTTTAGAGCTGCGACTGCAGAGTAGCAGAAGAGAGAACTTCCCACAGATCTAGGGTTTCCGCCCAACGGCATTTTCGTAAATAGAGGGGGATGGATGCGAGTTCAAGAAGCTCAGCAGCTCCCTTCAACTTCAGAAGAAGCGGAGCTTCTCCACTGCTCCGTGGATTCGATTTCCGGAGGAGAAGGGACGTAAACGGGCCTGGACGGAACGGAATTCGCTTCTGTTTCTCCGAAATGGAGTTCAGGAAGCTGGCAGCGGCAGCGGGGAAGAGTACCGAGAATGTTGAGGATTGGAGATTCGAGCCAAAGAAGAGCCCTCGCAGAAGAAGTCGAATTCCCGCGATGAAGCCTCCTCAACGGTTCACATGGCCGAGGTCCTTTCTATCCCTTTCTTTCTCCTCTCTCTCTCTCTCTCTCTCTCTCTCTCTCTCTCTCTTTTCCATTGATGAGATGGTAATTCCTGCATTGGCATGGGGAAAGTTAAAAAGGATGTAGTCTAAGGTTGCAGAAGAATAATAACACTCCAAAGAGGGAAGATTTGTAACTGAATTGACTGAATGAACTGTTGGTGTCTTCGAAACTCCACTTGTGTGAGGTTCATAAGGAAAGGGGCCCGCTATAGATTGGGTGCCGCACAAATTACACTGATCAGACTCTCCCAATTTTCTGTGAAGGGCTCTGCACTTTGGATGTAAACAGTTTGGCCACTCCATTTAACATGGCTGTTTGTGGGCAATTGACTGGACGGTTAAGATTGCTAATTGGCCAATTAATGTGATTTTCTTGACAATTCCCATTTGTGATGGGCCTATTGTTTCCAATAGATTTTCTGTCTGCCATATGCTTGTCATATGAAAAATGTATAATGGGCAGTAGGCATCCATTCAGATTTTCACTGAAGCTGCTGAATTTTGTCTATACTGAAAGTTGATGTTGGCATTTCATTACTAGGAAATCAAAATGATTGTTGTGCTACTGATGTTTCAAGTGGAAAGGACCAATTTGGCCACATATTAATTTTGGAAAGGTTTTAGGGTCATCTTGCAAATTCCTTGGAGAAATTCAGCAGAAATATTCTTAACAATGACATGAGCTTGTTATCGTTTTATCCTTTTGGTTTTTGGGCTAAAAGAGGTCCAAGAACATGCTAAATTATGTTTTGCTGTAGTGGCTTTTGACCCAAATGGCTTGGAAATCAATGATTTTGGAAGCTAAAGAAGAGACCATGGACATAAAAAAAATGAGTTAGGTGTTGTTTTTGTCTATTGGTTATGAAATAGTTATTTTTCATTACTTGGTCGTATTACTATCTTTCAAAAATAAAAAAACCCTTAGTCATATTACTGAATTCTTGGATATCAATTTTTGAGGTTTGCTAGATTATTTCCATCCGAAGGTTTGATAGATTATTGACAAGTTATCCTCTTTATACAATGTGATCGATGCTCACACCTTCCTTGTAGCCACTTCTTTGCCATTGAATCAAATATTGATGAACCTTTATGTCATCTGCCCCTGATCGGCGAAAACTTGGAGTTTTGGTGGCTCCACTCGATGCAGATCAAATATCTCATCGCTATCTTCAACTTCGAATTCGGTGGGTGCACCATTAAACATTACTCATCATCTAGACCAATCTAGTCGTCCATTAGCACGATGTCTTTCATGGTGCATGCTGTCTTCCTTTGTAGACAAAAGGCTAACCTAGACAGTCTATGTGGATACTAAGAAGCAATGCATCCTGATTATAAGCCTTTGAAACAGATCCCCCAATTTTTTGGTTAGCCCTTTTCCAGTACTTTGTTCAACTCTTGTTTGAGTGGCCATTCAACCTCCTGGTTGGCTTGCCTTTTGATCCATTGATTGCACTGGTGTTAGTAGAATCACTACCATCCCATGATATTAAGATCTGCTTTCTTTGATCTCTCATCTCTTCAATGCATGGTGATAGGTTTTCTCCATGTTGTCTAGATCTGGAACACTACTTTTAAATTGGATCTGCTGGTTGAAATGGTTTGATTGTGAAGCAATGCTAGTGATCCCATTTAGATCTAGCACCTGCATTATGGTTGAGATCAATCAAGTCTAAGATTTTTTCCCCAGTTTTACTTGGCATTTGGACCACTTTTTCCTTCTCCTTGTGTATACATTTTCCTAATTTTTTTCTTAACTAGTTTCATTTGGTAATGCCATCTAGTTGAAGTGGCTTGATTGAATCAAAATGTTGGCCAAGATGGTTTGAAGTTTGAACCTTGCAACATGTGTGACGATCTGTATTAAATGTTTCTAAAATAATTGAACAAAAAGTAATTCATCCAGGTCACCAGATTGACCCATCTGGGTCAAAATATTAGGTCTGCTGAGTCAAGTTTGAGACCTGAGTTTTCCAAAGCTGAAACCATCATGCCCAACTTTTTGTTACATGATTGCCATTAGGTCATTTTTTTAAAATGGGATTGCCATTTGAACATATAGTGATTTACATGCAATCTAATCATAACCAGTTGCATATAAACATGCACTGGAGCAACTGGTTCATATTCTTTCTGAATAGACTTCATTCTTCTAGAAATATAAGCAAAATTTTAGTTATTTCTCCATAGGTTGCCGTTATAAATTATTTTTGAAAAGATGCTTTTAAAGTTTCCATAATGCTCTAATTTTCTATTATTGTAGACATCGAGATGTTTCTAAACAAGATAAGTTCCATCCTCGTTGTAGTCCAAGACACTTCTCTCCACAATCTCGTGATACTCCACCTAAAAGAGGTAAGATACAATAGTTAAGTGGTTTAGTTGCTATTAGCATAGCTAGTTTCTTTTCAACTCAATGGTGGTATTTGTAGGGTAATAATTTCCTTGGCAAAATACTGTAATCATTTTATTATAGGTACTTTAAAAAAGGGCTTGGCCTTGCTTAGTTATTCTACAAGGTGTTGGTTCTGAGATGATGAATGATGAGGAAGCCCACATCAATTGAGGGAAGTAGAGAAGAAGTCTAGACTACCAACTGATAAGATTTGTTTACATTCCCTTCTTCTAGATACAGTTACCTTAGGTGAAGTGTCATATTAAGAGCTTTAATATCTGTAAATTGATAATTACTTAAAGCTTGACTTGTTTTTTGTGCTGCTATTTTTGTTTGAAAGGAAGCTTTTCCTTAAATGTCCTGCTTCATTGATTGCTATCAATTTTCATCATATCTAGTTCTTAATATGCATCTATTTGCTTTGGTTTCTTTATTGTAGACACTGGCATTGCTAGTGAGAAGGATTGGGGAATCAACCTTTTAAATGAAATTGTCAGTGAGTCTGGCACTAATGAAGATGGCAGTACCTGGTATCGTGAAAGTGGAGAAGAACTTGGGGCAAATGGATACAGATGTCGTTGGACTAAGATGGGTGGCAAATCTTGTGATGGTTCCTTTGAATGGAAAGAAATGGTATATTGTCACTTGAAAATTATCTTTGATGTTTTAATGCATTGAATGAAAGAAGATGAATGTGGAGAAAACGTATATTGAACTTGTGCACTTTCAGAAGTCATAAAACCCAAATATGTAACACTTGAGTTCCATTACAGTACATAATTGAAAATAATAATTCCTTTAAAAAAATAAAAATAAAAATAACAATGCAAGTTTTACAGATTTTATCCTTAAAACAATATTTTGTTGCAAATGAAAGAATGTATTTCATTCCAGACACACACACACACACAGAGATATTCCCTTAAAGGGTCTCTAGGTGATGATGGACAATGATGGAACAGCTTGTTGGCCACTAGCTACATCACAAATTGATAATCCACACTCAAATGAAGCACAATTCAGGTACAATCACAATGAAATGGGCTAGGATAGAAGGGAACCACTATTCCATAACAATTCATTTAAAATCCCCTAAAATTCTTCTAGAGACAGTCTATAAATCCTTAGAAGCTATTCTAATCCTAACTTTACAAACCTTAAAAGTAAAGTGCATTGAGTTCTACTAGTACAGTAGAAATTTTCTGAAAAGATACTCAAGAAGTCATGAAAATGGATGTTCAAATATTTCTCTAACTGATTCGAAGCCTCTTCCAGAAACATGTTAAAGTGATGAGATCCTCTAATATGAAACCAAATCATGCAGGGGGTATACTCATTAAATAATTAAACAAAGTAAGGAAAACAATTTAAAGATGTAATTAGAGCCACTCAAACACTATAGTAACCTTTTGACTGTTCACATTCTTCACATGTGTGGGAACCAGTGGCATAAGTAGCTACAGGCATGTATGGATGATATTTTATCCTTAATCATCCTTATTCATGAAATGACAAGGTAACTGGTTGCTTGAAATTTGTTGATGACAGGGAGAGAACCCATTGACCTCATTACTACCAAGCCTCTTCTTAATCTAAAGTTCCTATCAGGAAATAATTAGGTGAACCAAGGTTATTAGACAATTCAATGACTTGGTAAGATCGCTAACCGAGAAAAGATTGGTAGATGACGGAGGAAGTAAAGGCATCATATGTTTTTTCCTCTTTTTTAGTGCTTGAGATATAGTGCTTGACAAATGAGAAGTAAAAGCATCATATGCTTTTCTGTTCTCATATTTTTCAAATGAAGTTTTACTTGTCTTACCTTTCATTTTTTTTTCGTCTTTCATTGCTCATGTTTTCATCTATTGAGTGATTTGGTATTATCATCGACTCTTTGGACATTGAGGTGATGAAATCAAATTGATCTGGACCTGGACCTGATTTGCATCAAGTGGTATTAGAGCTGGCTGATGTCACTGAGAAACACTAGTTCAAGATATGTTGGTCAAAATGTGACAAAAATTTACAAGTAGTTGTTCAGCTCTGGAAGGTATATCAAGTCCTTTTTGATAAGGTGGACCAATTCATGAGATGGACAAATGGTATTGAGTATGGAAGGATGCTGGAAACCAAAGTTTGAATCAATGGATATGTTGGCTTTGTTAGTGTATAAACTATGAAATTGTATTCTTTTTTTGTTCCATCGTCATCATCATCATTACCACCATTGAAGCCTTATCCCAATTATTTGGGGTCAGTATTTAATTTTATTAGTACAGGTCATTTGATTCTTTCACCCTTCTGTAATCTGTTTAGGTGCAGTTTAGGAATTTTGCATTAGGCCAGTTATGTTGAAAGTCTAAAACTAATTGTGTAGTCTCTCTTTGTATATATAATAAATTCATATCAACTGAAAATAATTCTTTTTCTTCGAATTGAATCTCCTTATTTTGAAATTGACTTAGGTTCCAAAGTGCTCATTTAATTAGTTTTTAGGACAATTCTGTTTTTTTCCTCCTCTTTTCCTTTGTTCTCAGGTGGCCCACCTCGTACACTTGTTTTTCTTGTAGAATCTAGTAGACTAAGTGTTTGTTTCTTTTTTCTTTTCATCTTTTTTCTTTTCTTTAATATTTGAATATTTTTATTTCTTTACTGGTTTTCCTTTCTCATAAAAAATTCTTTATAAAATTCTTGCCTGCATTAGATTCCCGTTGAAAATGTCCAATTCTGTCATCACCATCACAGACACCTCCACCACCATGCTCTCATCATCCTTTTGGCTAAATTCTTTGTTACTTGACAACTTAACATATCCTTTTTAGCTAACTTCATTCCAGTCAACAATTGGCATCCTCCTGTAGACCTTGAACTAGCAGCCCCTAGATTTTTGCATGGGGCTGTCTTTAGTCTTATGTGCTTACCTAAACCAATGTAAATGACACTACTTTCTTCTGTTGGAACCATGTATAGATTTGCTCTTATGTACCGATTAATTCCTTCATTTCTTGCTGCTCCACATATCCATCTCAGCTTATGCATCTTGGCCACTTATAAGTTTTGTAACTTCTTTGCCCAACATTCATTTCCAACAATGTAGATCTAATTTCCATCTTATGAAGGGTCTATTTAATGGAAATGGTATTTGAGAATCGAATAGGACTCACTAGCTTATCTACACTTGTGTACTATTATTTTATAAAGGTACTCGAAAAATAAAGCCTTTCACATTTTGCAACTAAATTGCTTTTTGGTCATGTAATCTTGTTGGTCTTTGGTGCTCCTGTTTTGTGTGAGCTTATATTATAGAAAGTTTCGTGGGCTTTGGTTGATAAATCCACATTATTCTAGCTTTTTAAATAAATTGGCCATTTCAAAAGATGAATAAATGGATTTTCTCTTTGCCATGCTATTGCATCTTTTGATTTTAAGATTACTTGGGTGCTGCGGTTAGCTAACTTAGTGGGCTGATTCTTTGGCTAGACAGGATTTGTCTTTAGATGGGAAAATTGTTAACAGATTGAAGTAATTTTGGTGTTTTTTCCTTTGTGAGGGTTGTCCTTCTTGGTGCCCTCCCTCTTTGTATCTTTTTGTTATTAATGAAGTTACCTTTAAAAAAAAAGATTTTCTCCTTATTTTTAGAACCACTAAACCTGCAGTCCATATATTCCTTTCCCTTTTTTTTTCTCATTCTAATTTTCAAACCATTCGACTCCAAATATTTTCACCACACCATACAACATATGCCAAGAAACTTTATGGTTATCTAACCTTTTTTTTAGCGGTAACAAATGGATATTTATATTAAAAGAAAGAAAGCGTTACATGTAAATGGTTATGGTCCAAGAGCCTTGAGCCCAAGAAGAAAAAAAGTTCATAATTAAACACCAAAAGTTCAAACTATCCTCGGTGTTGCTACCATTCATCATATTTATTGTTTCAGATTGATGTAAAAATTTATAATTAAACAGGAACTGCAAGAGATTGCCAATATGTGATCCTCTAGGTTTTCATATCCATTTGATTATAACTACTTTGTCATCTCAATAATTTGTGTGGCTTGAAACAATCTTTCTGCCCTTAATTTGATATTTCAAGGTGGTGATTATCACATCCAAATCCATTTGGAGTTGTAATGGTCATTCTGTCTTCATTCAAATCACACAGTGAGGACAAAGTGACAAACTACTTCTTGGATTTACTTTCATAACTGGCTGCTTCATAGATTAGTTGTTTTCCTTTTATTTCTTGATTAATTTTCAATATCCTGTTGTATTGCAGTAATTTGATATTTAGATGGATGTGGATGATGATGATGGGGGAAAGTTTATGATAAACTCAAAACAATGCCCAAGGAAGGTTGGGAAGTCTTAGATTAAAAGGATATGGGAAATGCATTTTAGGATTAGCACGTACTGGCTGTTCTAATTGTATTTTTTTTGCCAAAGTTGGAGCAAAATCAATCTGACTAGGAATTATTTCTTTTGCAATCCAAGATTTTACTGAATGAAAACCAATTGAAAGTTCAGCCAAACTTGCGATTGAGAATATGCATGGTTTGTACCATTCACCTTGATAGATGACTTGTAATGGATCATTGGATTTTCTTTAGCCCATCAATCAAATAAATCCAGCAAGAAATTATACAAAGGCTACAGGAAATTCCTAGAGATTCTACCATGCTCTGAAAATGATCTCAGAGATTTATAAAATTAAGACGACCCTGGTTGGTGATAGACTGTGTATCTGTCTATATGATGTGTAACAACTTTAAATCTTGAAAATCAAGGCATCCAAAGATTGATATGAGAAAAGTTGTCACTCAGAGCCCCAGACAATTTCAAAGAGAACTTGGCATAGAGACGAATCTAGAGCTTGAACTGAATTCCCAGAAATTTCAAACAATACATGATCACTTCAGAAAATTGAATAAGAAACAAAACTTGAGAAGGTTAAGATCCATTGGAACTACATGTCTTGGACATCAGTGTTCATCTTTCCTCTATGTGCAACAGATGTTATCATATTTCTTGTTGAGTCAACCCTAATCGACTTGTATGTGAAAAAAGGAAAAGATTGATGTTCACTCTCTGGTAATAGGCATATATCATCTTTCCATTTGATTTGGATGATATTTGACTTGGTATGAATCTTAACCCTAACCTTCCTCCAATAACATGTTATTGTCTTAGAGAAAGTTTTGGTGTGAATAATCATCTGTATCTCTTTATTAGAGAAAGTTATTTTTATGTGGATGATAAAGAAAAGAAGGGCAAAAATATTAATGAATAAAAAAGGCAAAATGCCCCTACTACCCTGTCACCCCCACCCCCCTTCACTTTGCGTACACAAAAACCTGTTTGTGCATCATAGATACAATTATGATATTTTGAAGGTTCCAAATCAAGATAAACCTAATGTTTTGAAATTGCATGAATCCCTTTCACTGCAGTGTTTGGCAATGCATGTGAACTTCAATACGAAGCATATGTGATGCAATATTGATACAATTCTTGACAACAGTTTGCAGCATAGTTGGTGGATACTTACCATGTGACCTTAAAGGTTGTCGATTTGAACAACCCCCAACCCTCCTCTTCTCCCCCCACCCCTCTTCTCAAAAAAAAAATCATTTATAATATGATATTGACGTATTAGTTTTACCAACCCTTATATTTCATTTGGAATCCTTTTTTTCCAGATATACATATTGTCAGTTATTTTAAGTAGTAGCTTATGCATGGTTAACATGAGAATAATAACTGATTAGTACAAACATTAGCTGAGGCTAAAAGGTATGTAGGTCACCAATTTGCACTAGCTGTGTGAACATTTGGTAAATACTGGTTCTTGAAACATGCAGGTAAATTTGCCCTTTTGTTTATTGGACTTCAATGTCAAATTTGTCACACTCTTGTGCTCACAAGGAGGGTGAATACATCAAGGCATCTGAATGATACTAGAGGTCAATTCTTCCTATCAAAATGTTCACCAGTATCTGATTCATTTATTATTTTTACCTTTCTTGATTGTCGACATAACTTGGCTTTCATAATGTTAAATGGAAAAATAACACTTAAAATGTCTACTCCATATAAATGGAATAAGGCTTTGATGATGATGACGATGATGACAATGACAATGACGATGGTGAATTTTTTATAAAAAATGAAAGAAAATATAAAAAATATAACAAAAATGAAAAAATAAAACACATCCTTAATCCTTAATGAACTCAATAAATACTCATCTTGGGATTACTTCTCCATTATGTTTATACTTTTTTTATTCATCTGGTCACTCATGGGAAGCACTGGATACTTCCATGACATGATATAGATTTTAATGTTGAAACCTCCACTGCAACTGCTTCACCTTATTTTTCTGAAATTTCTAGAAGACTGCTTAATGCAACTCTGGCTTGGTCTTATAAGACGTTTATTTTCTCACATCAGTAAGAATGGAATGGACCAGAACTGATATAGCCCATTTCTGAAAAGAGTGTTTGGTAGGGCTCAAATGGCGAATTCCTTCCATCTCTCCCTTTAAAAGTTATTAATGTCGTATGACAGTTATGGGTGGAATGATTTAAGATAACGGGTTTGCCATGTGGAGATCCCTATTCATGAGACAGAATTGATGACAAAAGGAGCCTTAGGATATTTAATCAGTTAGGAAACTGTATTTTTCAATTTTATATAATTCCAATATTTCTCCTTTTTATCTACACAAAGTAATTCTGCTACTAATATGCTTTTTCATCACTCTTTATATTGATATTGTTTCTGTGATACAATAAACATCATCTCCAGTAACCAGCATTTATATCTAATTTTATGTTCTCTTCTCTTTGGCAGTGGTGGGAGAAAAGTGATTGGACTGGATACAAAGAGCTAGGTATGGTATTTAATTATTTATCATTTTATTTGCTAAGTTATGTAAATGAAACAACTTGCTTTCTATTTCAGTAGCAGTTTCCTGTTTTTCAAATAACAAAGTTGTAAGGTTTCTACTTAAAACTTTTTGTGTTATATTTGTTTACAATTTCAAATGCTTAAAAGCTTTGTTATGACCCTTCTACGTAAGTGACATGGTGTTGGAGTTGTCTCTAAGATAAGATGTAATGACTGTACACTATTTTCTTCTTTCTAGCGAGTAACATACATCCTAATTGGTCTAAAGCCATTTTCTATCTGAACGTGCATTCTATATAATATAAAAATATATGTATAGGACAAATTGAAATTTTCCTTCCTCAACAACATTGAAGACCTGCATCACTTTTGACAAATAGAATCATAATTGCGTAGTAACTTGATGCCAATGGCTTGCAGGGGGCTGTGTGCTTCCGGAGTTTTACCTAACACTCTCGTACTCGGGGATAGGTGTGGGTCTTGGAATTCTTTATTGTCAAAAGCTCAATTGGTTGCCTCCTGCCTCAGGAAGCGGGAGATTGCTGGTTTGAGCCCCCATGGCCTAACCTTGGTATGCCTTAGGGGTAGTGGGCTCATGTGGGAGTTTTAGTAGGACTGTGTCTGAGTTTCTCACACGTTAATCCAAAAAAAAAAAAGAATCATAATTGACCAAATTAATTTTTTTGGACAAAATGGAAATTATCTTCTATATTGAATGTTCTTGAAAGATGAGTCTGAAGAGGTATAAATTACTTTGATGCCAAAGACATTCATAGGACCTAGTTCTTCTTACACACCACTTTTTGGATCATTATTATTATTTAACAGTTAGTGTCTCGCTTCATCCTTTCACCTTTAGAAAATCAAGAAATGTCATTCAAGATGGTTTGAGCATGTTAATGGAAGAACTGCAACAGCCCATGTAGACTTTCGGGAAAAAATTGAATTGTTTCCATGGAACCAAGGGACAGGGAGCATAAATATTTGGAATGAAGTGGTTGGGAGTTTTGTTAGATTGTGGAGTTAAAACGGAACTTCTCCAATAGAGGTGACAGGAAATGTAAAATTCACAAACCTGACCCTAGAGCGATGGGGACCAAGGCTTCTCCAATGGTAATGTTTTTTTTTTTTGAAACGAAAGGGTAAGAATTCATTCAAAAGGATTGAAAAACATTCTCAGAAAAACGTGATAGTAAGGTGGTTGATTAAGCCAGCCAAACGTGATACATGGTTCCTTCTTTTTATTTTTCTCTTCCTCCTTCCTTTGTTACCAACGTATTCTATCATTCAATTATTCATACGTATTTAAATGCTTCCAACAGCATACTTTATATGTTTCTGATTGATGATTTTCTTTTGAATTTAAGCACACAATACTTGATAATTGGTGATGTACATCAATAATGCTTAATAACGTTCATTCAAGTTTCTGGAGCAGTATCTAATCCTGCATTTGACATTTTTTTTGAATGAAAATTTAGCTTAAACTTCTTAAAGCTGAAAATTATATTATTATTTTTTGAAGACTTTTTGTAATGCCGATATGATTAGATTTTTTTTTTGAATGATAACAAAACTTTCAGTGATCAGAAGGAGAGTACATAGATATAAGACCCAGCAAGGGATTGGGACATAGTCAAACGATAAAGAAAACAAGAAACTTGAATGGAACTCCCACTCCCAAAAACAGAAAAAGAATTTTCTTATCTCAAAACAAGGAGCCAAATGCAGCCTACTTCTAATTCTGCTTCTCATTTAATTTTAATTTTCCATAGGTGCAGAAAAATCTGGAAGAAATGCAGGAGGAGATTCTTGGAGCGAAACTTGGCAGGAAGCTCTTCATCAAGATGAATGGAGGTATAGCCTTATTGGAAACTGCTTAATTTGATCATTTCTATAACTAAAAAGCTATGAGGTCATGATGTTGAAAAATTGACCTTGGACAATGCCTGAGGGCATGTTTGGCAATGTAGGGAATTTTCCGTGGGAAAGAAAATGGTTTCCTATGATCCTAAGGGGAGAAGTATGAAGGGTCAAGGGTGACAATCTACAAGTGACCATGTAATTTGCAAGTTCTTTGAAAGTTTTCTGTGCAAACTTGGTCTCCACCCTTCCCACTAGGAAAATGAATCCAAGCATATTTCAGTAACACCGAAAAATTAGAAAATAAGAGCCTTGAGCAAAGTTGGTAAGAAATTACTATTGCAATGACAAGGATCTGAGTTTGAGTCCAATAGGTGTTAGATAGGGTGTTGGCTCTAGAAAAGATTTCCAAATTCAATTCTGAGTGTGAACCATAGATTGATGGGATAAATGGCTCCAGTAATATAAATATTTCAGAAAATTCGTAGGTTCCTTTCCACCAATTTCCTAACATGTCCTAAATGTTTTTTTTATTTTTTTGGTTCATAAAATTTGGCAAGTGCATTTTTTTTAACAATTGTGGAAGATAAGTGTTTCTTCTTTATTTTATATTTAACCTGATGGATTCTGATTTTCATGGAATGGATTTAGTCATAAAAGTCCAATATTTAATCACTATGATCAGTCTCTTGTCAACTATTCTATTCTTGATAGTAGGTAACTATAAAATGAAGTAAAATATCCAAATTTGAAATTGAAACTAAAGGTGGCATGAAGAAATTGAAGAATCCAGTTTACGTTTCAATTCAAATTTGTCAAAACTTATTGTGCATGGCACTCAAACACCTTTCAATAACTTCCAGTCATAAATGGAGTTGAAATTCATAGTTAAGCAACGACTAGGTGTAAACAAGAGATCCGTTTGTCTCATCTTTGTGGGAAAAGGATATGTTTCATCACATTATTTATACTTTTGTTTCTCTTAATTTTTTATCATGTTTGGTTCTTGATATGGTGGAGATCCACTACCATCTATTTCATGATTATACCTTACAAAAAAAAAAATCATGATTGTTACAAGGCAGGTTACAATGCGCAGAATGATGAATATCCTTACCTCATAGTCAATTACTTGCATGGTATTAATAATGTTCTTATTTCAAATTGCAGTAATCTTGTCAGAATAGAGAGGAGTGCGCAGAAACAAGCAAAATCAGGCACTGAAACTGTTGGATGGTATGAGAACTGGTGAGAAAACTTTCCAATGGATTCTACTGAGTGCTTAATGCTCATGATTTAGGTTTTGGAGAAGACCAATTTCAGAAATATGAGAGTTTCATTGACTAAATACTATGATAAAAGGTAGCATGATGTATTAGTCTTCTGAACATTCAATTTGTCCTCCAAATAAAACACTCCAAGTCCAAATACAAATCTTATGGAAAGTCATAATATCAGCCCTTAAATTTTCTATAATTAACAGGCTCAAATCACACATCATCTAAAAAAGAAGGGCTCAAGTCACAATATCATGCAGCTTGGATGAAATTGGTAATTTGCTAGTGAAGGTGGAAAACAAAAATCATGTACTAGAATCCCATACAACGACTATGGTACATATGACCACGGTTATTCATGGCTGCACCAGGAGCATTGTGTGCATGAGCTGGAGTTGGATTTTTTAAAGGTCCATGGGTTGGATGCTCTCTCTCTCTCTCTCTCTCTCTCTCTAGTCCAATCCCTACTTAGCCAGCTTGCATATATCTTGACCAATAAGGGATAGGGTTCTTTTTTGGGAATACTTGTGGGGGAATGTGAAGCTCAAGTAGATGTTCCCTTGCCTTCATGTAATAGCTATGGATAGGAAGGTTAGGGTGAAGGATTGTTAAAGAGATTTTCGAAGATTCAAGTGGTATGGTAGTGTCCTTGACGGATTTTAGGGATCGTGAAGTGAGGGATCGTTTTTGGGAAATTCTTGTGGCTACGGAATGGGAAGCTCAAGGAGATGTTCCCTTGCCTTGATGGAATAGCTATGGATAGGAAGGCTAGGGTGAAGGATTGTTATGAGATTCTGGAAGATCAAGTGGTGTGGTAGTATCCTTTAGGAGGGTTTTGAGGGATTGTGAAGTGAGGAAGTGTGAATTGTTAATGGCTTTGTTGTTTGATACATCCATTTGTGTTGAGGAGGCTAACAGGGGGATTTGGGTGGAGGATTTGTTGGGAGAATTTTCTGTTAATTGCAGGTCTCGAGGTGGCTCTTTCGTTGGGAGAAGAGGGGGTCCAATCCATGGGCATCAGCTTGGAAGGGTATAGCTCTACCTAAGGTCCAAGTCTTTGTTTAGTGTGCAACTAGGCATAGTGTTTTTACTAAATGTAGTTTTAGGTGAAGGAGGGCCACTCTGCATATGCAAATTTCTCATGTTCTATGTGACCTGAGTGCAAACCATTTGTTTAGTTTGTCAAGAGTGGTGTGGATGACGTTCATAGTGATAATGGGATGTGGGGTGGGGGTTAAGCTTTTTGGGGGAATAGGAAGGTTGCATAGGATTCAATCATCATGCACCGTTTAGGTCCTATTTTATAGTTTTATTGAAGTCATACATAATATGCACATTTTACCGTATTTTAGCATAATTTCATATTTTAACAATTTTGTTGAAAAAATATTGTTGCCATAAAGTGCTTGCATTTGGCATTTCAATTTGCTTATGGCCAAATCTTTAACAATACTTTTAGTAATTAAGATCCTGGCCTTGGTATGCTCGTAAGATCCAAGTATATGGCCTTCCCCAACTCATGTATTTGATGAAAATGGACATGATCTTTTGCACAGAGAGACCTTGTCTTGACTTCAACTTGGAGGGTGGAACCACACCTAGTCATCATCATCATCATCTAAGCGAATTATCCCATCAATCTAGTGTTGGTCTTTATATTTAGATTTGAAAATTGTTTTGTTGGATTTACTGCCTATCTGATGCTTATGGGACTTGATTGTTAGCACTAATACCAGATGATGGTTCAATGTAAGACACAAAAACTGAAGAAGAACAATCTCAAAGCAGGTCACTAATACCACCTCTACATGCTTCTTGACAGAAACTTGCTTTAAAATTTTCTTTTCAGCAGATCTCCTGGAGGTGGTTCCCAATAATAAACTATACTCGAATCATGTGAGGGAAGCAAACAAGAAAGCCAAGCATGAAGAAGAATCTGCCTTGTAAAGGCCTCATGACTCTTTCAAATATTAAGCCCATGAAATGGCCACATGCTTAGCCAAACAAGCTACATGATTGAGGATTGACAGATGTGGAATAGCATCTAAAATTTGTACTGATCTAAATCCACGTCACAAAATCTACTTGAATAAACAAGTGAATTGTTGACATTGTTGGAAAATAAAAATCACTTAACTAGAATCTCTTCCAACTTTCCCTTTTATTCAGATCCCATGACAAGCTAAAGATCATCATGCAATGCAATTATAAATATGACTGCTAATGGCCATGATCTCTTATCCTAACTATAGATCATAAAAGGCTTATTCATGTTGTTGTTTCCTATTTCACCACTTGGACAAATTAGATAAGAAGTTCTACACCACATCTTAAGAAGAAAATCCAAATTTCAGGACTAATTAGGATCTTTAAGAAAATGAACTAAGTTACCAGGGGAGTCAAGACCTGACCAATCCAAAGAGAGGTTTCTTGCAGCGGGAGTTAGACCATCTAACTCAACTCCGACTCGGAATCGAACCTGGGTTGAAATCCTTCGCTCTTCAGGAAAGAAATCTTCGCCACCTAAGGAAGAGACACCCACCTTCGAGGCTCTCTAGATCTATTTTGGCATCAGTTGATCGCCACACCAACCCTAGCGAGGTTCGCCTCTTCTGTGAAGGTTTTGGCATCAATAATTCAGCAGTCCATTGGCTTGGCGGTGACACTTTTCTAATATCGGCTTGGATGAAGGAGGAAGCTGAGGAATGGCTGGATAACCCAGATTGGGCTAACTTCTTCTCATCCACAAAAATCTGGCATTCGGCCTCAGCTCCGCCGGCTCATTGGACTTGGATTCACTGCTTCGGGTTTCCCCTAGTTGCATGGGATGAGGACTCCATCTCAGCCTTCGGAAATCAACTGGGAAGGATCATCGAGATTGACAAGGATAATCTTAAAAAATTGGATCTGTCGGCTCTGAGATTACTGATTGAGGTGCAGAATAACAAACCCATCCCAGTTGAAGTGGAGATTAGGGTTTCTGATGGGACCCATAAAGTTCAGATCCGAGAGGTTTCCTATGTGGAAGATTGGGCGGAAGAAGAGAAGATTGAAAATCTGGAAACAAATCTAAGAGTCTTTCCCCCAGAAGCTCAGCTCTCTGGCTGCTATGCTCACCGGTCGTCGGAGAGACGGAGAGAAGTGTCGGATTCCAAGGTCAAACCCCTTTCTGACAAGGGTTCTAGATCTTGAGGCCTCTCTTCGCTGAAGATTGGCGGCGGGACGTCCTTCTCCAACCAGAGACGCAATCTCCTCTTGATGCCTGCTGCGGCATGCACGCTGCAGGAGAGCACGCCTTTCGCCTACCGCTCCAATCGCAGGAAGCTTTCGGCGGAGAATAAGGAAGTAATTAATTGCTGGGAGCTTAAGGAGGTTCCCTTTTCCAACGCAGGAGGTCGGGTTGCGGAAGTTAACTTAAAGGAGGGCCTTCGAGGTATTTCGGGTTGCGCTATTAAACCGGGTACAGGTCAGGCTCGGGCTCATTTAAAGAGGACTCGCCAGGCTCGGCCCAATCTCAAGGCTTGCTAGTCGAGGTGGGCCTAGGCCTGACCCAGAACTTAAATCTAGCAAATCCTTACCTGGGCGACCCACATTTTTCTGTTGGACTTCGTTATGTGGATTCTTCCAAGACCACCGAGATGGATCCAGGAGGACAGGAGCAGGGAGGTCCAGAATTTTACCCAAGTCGGAACCCATTCACCTACCTGGAAGATGCAGCAGCCTTGATGATTTGCAAAATTCAGGAAACCGACGGAAGAAAGAAACAAAAAGACCTCCATCACGAGTAGGGGGGAAGGAGATGTAGCTTCCATCGGAGAACAAGAAGATGAAGATCAAGAAGACATCCTATATGCCCAGGCAAAATCTTTAATCCCTTCGAAGAGAAATCTGAAACAGGAAAAGAAGAAAAAAAATGGCTGGCAAAAAAAAAAAAAACGATTGAAAGAAAGAAAAAAAAGAAAGAAAATTCCGAGGGATTGAGGATTCGCCGGTTAGATTCCAAAGAGAAATGGAATTCATTTCCGAAGAAAGGGAGGGATGGAGTTCAACAAAAAACAGACAGGGGACTTCGGGCTTCTGTAGATCAAGTTCCATGCCTGAGCTTCGGCCAGAGGTTAATACAGTGGATGAAAAATCAAACAATGTTCCATCCTTCCTGGTAGAAACTGATGCGGAAGAGGAAATTTTGGTTCTATTTGATGATGAAATAGTGAAAATGTAGTAACAAGATGTCAACTGCAAACCCGATGAAGGAGAAGTCAGAGGAAATGGTTTCAGACAACAATGTGGATGAAAACAAGGTGTACAGGGCAAGTGTTGCTGTTCTGGCCTATAAGCTTGGATGCAGTAAAGATGATGCAAGGAAAATTTTGTATGTTGGGAGCAAAATGGGTATTAAACTTCTTGATTTAAATTCTGCTGAAGAGGCACTAAAGATGATAGATGAAAGAGATAGAAGATCTTTGGATTTGAGGCATTCAGACATCAAGATTGAAGAAGCCCAGAGTTTCATCAAACCTTCTAAAAGTGTATACCTCAAAGAAGAAGGGTTTGATCAAGGGAAGGAAAGTGGTTATCCAATGAAAGTAATCTCTTGGAATGTGAGGGGTCTTGGCCTCAGACTAAAAAGGAGAGCCATTCAAGGGGTATTCAGAAAATACATGGCTGATATTGTTTTGATTCAAGAAACAAAAACAGAAGAGATTACTGACAAGGATATTAGAGAGATTTCGGGGATTAGATCAGCATCTTGGAGCGCAAAGCCAGCTGTTGGAAACTCTGGGGGACTTATAATTTTCTGGAAGACTGAGGTGTTTGAAGCAGTGGAATCAATCATGGGTAACAAGACAATTACTGTGAAAGGGAAATTGATTGAGGAGGATGTAGAAATGATGTCCACTAATGTATATGGCCCACATTCAGAGATGGAAAGAGTACAATTCTGGGAGGAAATTTGTCACCTGAAGAATAGATGGTCTGGACCATGGTGTGTAGGGGGCAACTTTAATGCAGTTCGATTTCCTTCAGAGAGGAGGGGTCAAACTGTGAGTTCCAATTACTCGGAGGAGTTTTCAGACTGCGTCAATTCATGTCAACTAATTGACTATCCATTGCTGGGTGGTAGATTCACATGGTCGAACGGATCAAGAGGCCCCTTGAGGAGCAGATTGGACAGGTTCTTAGTGTCGGTTGAATGTGAAGAATTATTTAGAGGGGGGATGCAAGTTAAAATTAGAAGACCTGTTTCAGATCATTGGCCAATCCTCCTAAGTATGGAGGAGGAGGACTGGGGACTTGAGACATTCCGCTTCAACAATGCATGTCTGGGCGATAAGGAGTTCCTTGGAAAAATAAAGGAATGGTGGAACTCATTTGAGGTTGAGGGGTGGGCTGACTTCTGTCTACAAAGAAAACTGAAACTGTTAAAGCCAAGATTAAAGAATGGTGTAAGATGGAGATGGGTAACTTATTCGAGGAAAAAGACCATTCTTTGGATATACTTGCGGAGTGGGAAAACTTGGAGGAGGAAAGAGATTTGTTAGAAGAGGAGTTAAAGAAACAGTCATGCTTGTCAAAATTATGGGGTTTACTTAGGAGAGAGGAAGTGGAATGGAGACAAAAATCGAGGGCTACATGGCTGAAAGAAGGTGATAGAAATACCAAATTCTTCTACCGTATGGCTAAAGCAAGAGCTGTGGTAAATTCCTTGAAGTCTATCTTGGTCAATGGGAGAAGGTTGGAAACAAAAAATGAGATAAGGGCAGTAGTCAAGGATCATTTTACCACCATCTTTGCTCCAAACAACGAAGGTAAGCCGTACAGGAGGAGCGCACCCCCATGCTATGCCTCATCTTCCGGATCTGACTGCCAGGGCCTCTCCTCGTGCAGGTACTCCTTACCTCCCGTCTCCTTTGTTTTCTACTCCTTTCAGTTATGCACATCTTTTCCCTTGGTCTTCCGAGTTGGGGACTGCTGCTTATCATTTTCAGGATCGATCTTTGGTGGAGTCTACCCAAGGCGAGTTTCGTTCGCATCATCCTTCAATGCATCAATTGGACACTTGGTGCCCTCCTCATAGTCATTGGGGAGTAGTTGCAGATTGGCGTTTTCAGCACACATATGTAGGGTCTTCTTCAGCGGAGGTGTTTAGGGGTGGGGGTGCGCGCTTGATTCCTGGTCATCCGTCGTGGCTATCAACTTTTCAACCATTTCTTACAGCAACCAGCGAGAGCAGACTTGATCAACAACATCTAGTGGCATCGTCTATTCTTGGACTAGGTGCTACCCAACCTTTTGCACTTTTCCATTCAATTCCTTATCATGCATTCCATGCCTCAAGGGGAGTCTGGCCTAGATCTAGTGGTGGAATGGAGGTTGATTCATTTAGAGTTCACCTAACCTTAAACCGTCATTTGCTTACCCTAGAAAGTAGACTAGAAGATTGAGAGGACTCTAGTTGTCCACTTCTTGAGGGGGTTACCTTCGGCTCTCTTGCATCAGATAAAGTGTCCTGGCTTGAAAGAGAGTTTGAGGAAAATGAGGTGCTGGAGGTACTTCATAGTTGTGATGGTGAGAAGGCTCCGGGTCCTGATGGATTCAATTTCAAATTCATTAGAAGTTACTGGGATATCATTAAGGTGGATTTCCTAAGATTTTTTAGGGAGTTTCATAGAAGAGGGATCCTAAACAGGAATCTTAAACATTGTTTGGTTACCTTAATCCCCAAAAAAGAGGGGGCTTCAGAATTGTCTCACTATAGACCGATAAATCTTGTAGGTTGCGTATATAAGTTGTTGGCCAAGGTATTACCTGTGAGACTTATCTCGGTCCTAGGGGGGCTAATTGGGGAGTCACAAGGGGCTTTTATTGGGGGGAGACAGATTTTGGACGGAATATTGATAGCAAATGAGCTAATCCATGCAAAACATAAGGATGGTTTAAAGGGTGTGCTTTTAAAGCTCGATATGGAGAAGGCCTATGATCATGTCAGATGTGAATTTGTAGATTATCTGTTTTGGAGGATGGGCTTTGGCAAAAGATGGAGGAGATGGCTAAGGGCTTGTGTTCAAGAGTCTACCTACTCAATTTTGGTGAACGGCTCACCTACATAACCAATTAGTGCAACCAGGGGCTTATGACAGGGAGACCCTTTATCTCCATTCTCTTCACAATGGTAGCTGAAGCACTTAATGGTCTCATGGCTCCGGCCAAACAGTCACATCTCATTAAAGGGTTGGAGATCTGCCCTGACAGTTGGTCAATCACTCACCTTCAGTTTGCGGATGACACATTATTGTTTTGTGAAGCGTCTAGTGAGGAGCTATTTGGGGTGAGAGCGGTCCTAAGATGCTTTGAACAAGTGTCAGGGTTGAGAATAAATTTAGGGAAGAGTAATATCATTGGATTGGGGGTGGATGAGGAGGAGCTCAAAGGGTTGGCGAGTCGGCAAGATTCCATTTACTTATCTTGGGTTACCAGTTGGTGGGAACCCAAGATTCAAACTGTTTTGGGAACCTGTTTTAGAAAGGATTTCAAAAAAATTGAATGCTTGGAGTAAATCTTACCTCTCCACTGGGGGTAGATTGACTCTAATTAAATCATGCCTGGTGAACCTCCCCACCTATTATCTCTCTTTGTTCGAAATTCCCAAAGGGGTGGCAAAAAGATTGGAAAAAATTCAAAGAGACTTCCTATGGGAAGGGAAAGAAAACACAAGAAAAATCCACCTAGTGAAATGGGATGAGACTAGAGACATGAAGGAAAAAGGCTGGGTGGGGCTTTACAGTATCAGAGATAGAAATCATGCCCTACTGTGTAAATGGTTGTGAAGATTCGCTTCGGAGAAAGAGGCACTATGGAGAAAGGTTTTAGCGGTGAGATATGGAGTGGAGGGTCCGGGGGAATGGCGGTTAAGTAGCAGATCCGATAGGGAAGGTTCATCGGAAGTGAAATCCTTAATGAGGATTGGTAACAGAGAAGGAAGGGTCGGGGAAACATTTTTTAGGGGGATTAGGCTACAGATTGGAGATGGATTGAGGGCGATGTTCTGGAAAGACATATGGGTGGGGGAGAGTCCACTAATGGTAGTTTTCCCTAGGCTTTTTAGAATGGCTTAGATCGTGAAGCTCTAGTTAGCGATTATTATAAAGAGGTAAATGGTGTATCACATTGGTCAATCTCTTTTCGAAGGAACTTGCGGGATTTTGAGTGGCCTCCTACCGAGCTTTGATTGGACTCCTTAGTGATCATAGATTATGAGTTGAGGATAGGGATAAATGGATCTGGTCTTTGGAGCCGTCCGGGTCTTTCTCAGTAAAATCTATCTTGCATTCTACATATGCCACAAACTCAGGTTCACCTCCTAGATGCAATATGGCTTGGAACAACAAGATCCCCCCTAGGATCCAATTTTTTGTGTGGTCGGCTTTAAAAAAAAGAATACTTGTAAGACACAATCTTAGGAGAAGAGGAGTAATCCCATAAGAGGTTTCGACACTTTGTTCATTGTGTGAGGTTGAAGAGGAGTCTGTGGACCACTTATTTTGCAAGTGTCGCTTCACGGGTGTTGTATGGAATTTCTTTCTGGGTTTGTTTGGAAGCTCGTGGATATTTGATAGTGAAGTGGAGGATTTACTGGTGGCTTGGTTGGGGTCTCCCCTTAAAGGTAGACAAAGAGTGGCATGGAAAATGGTTCCGTTTGCTGTCTTTTGGGAAATATAGAAAGAACGTAATAGGAGGATGTTTGAGGGTAAAAGGGGTAGTCCTAGAGAAATTTTTGAGAGGGCGAAGTGGCACTTGATCGGTTGGTTGTCTGTGTGTAAAGACTTTAGGGGGTCTGAAGATTTTTACTTGTCTTAGGAGTGTTGTATGAAAGGGGTAGGTAAAGTGAGCAGACGTTTGGTTAAGTGGGCAGCACCTCTATTAGGTTATTGTAAATTCAATGTTGATGGGGCAACTAGGGGCAAACCGGGTCTGGCAGGAATTGGGGGAGTACTTCACGATGATAGGGGCAGTATGTTAGCAGCCTTCTCCGAATCTGTAGGGTCAATGGAATCAAACGAAGCTGAACTAAGGGCAATTAGGAGAGCACTTCAGATCTGGTCAAGGTTTAGGAGAGGAAATCTTATAATCGAAGGTGACTCAACTAACGCTATCTCTTGGGCTAGTAATAGGAAATCCCCCCCGTGGAGGTTGGTCAGTATTGCTAGGGATATTTGGAGCTTGTGCAATATGGGTAACATTTCCTTCATTCATAGTCCTCGTTCAGCTAACTGTGTGGTGGATTTCATTGCGAAAGCTGGTGTTCATCTTCAGTCTCCGGTGGTGGAATTCTTCACTCCCACCAACCTCGAGAGTTAGGGGCCTCGGACCCTCTTTTGGTTTTAGTTTGGGATGACATTTTGATGTATCTTTTCTGTTATTTTTCATTTTTCTATGTCTTCTTATATCTATATATTTGTTTCTTTTTTTTGCTCTGAGTATATTCCTCTTATACTCAGATCCTTCTTATGTACTCTTTTCCCTTATTAATAAAATCCAGTGGTTAATGTTTAAAAAAAAAATATAATGTACTATGACTAATGATGCCTGAAAGTCCAGGAAGAGAGGTTATAGAAAACAGCTTCATCAAAAATTTGTTGAGAACAGGATCAGTTATGTTCATATGATATGTTATTATAACTTATGAGCCTTGCTTTTGGGCCCTAAGCATATGTAAAATACTCACTTTTAGTTCTAAGAAATACCACTTTTTGATACAGGGAAGTGGGACTGTGCATATGCCTTCTGTTGTCACTAAATAATAGGATTCATGTCCTATGCACAAGCCTTAAAACATGCAATGTTTTTTTCGTCTTTGAAATGGCCTTCAAAGATGCAATGTTGTAAGGTTGGATCCTCAAAAGGGTAAGCAACTGTTTAAGAGGCTAACATGTGCATAAGTTGAGGAATTGTGGGACCCATTTTCTTATTTTACTGTTCAATATGTGATATATGGCAATTGTTTTACTTGCTCAAATTATAATACGGCAATTGTTTTGCATGCTTCCAGGTGGGAGAAATATGACACTAAAGGTTGGACAGAGAAAGGGGCACAAAAATATGGTAGATTGAATGACCAGTCATGGTGGGAGAAATGGGGAGAACATTACGATGGAAGAGGATCTGTGTTAAAATGGTTTTTCTTTTCCCAAATACTTCTCTCCTACAAAGAATTAACAAGTCCTAATCACAGTTTAAAAACCTAAAAGCTTGACCCAACATGGAAGTTCTTCTATCCATGCCTGTCTTGAGTCTTGTAAATGAAGACATCTTTATGCATGTAAATTCTGATTCGGGACCAAATCAACTCTATGTTGACTGACTCTTGGTTCATGAGTCAATTTTTTTACGCAGTTCTAATAAAACTGTTGGGTTTTGCCCACAGTTTTTATACTATGGCTCTAGATTAGGTGTATTAAGTTCTATTTTTTGTGCTCATAAATCAAAACTGATACTATTTATGGCCCTTTAGCTTCTAAGGGAAATCTTAGAGAGTATTGCATCTATTACCCTCTATATTAAAAGTGACAATAAACATGATGAGATAAGGCAATAAGGCATTTATTTTTATTTGGAGTGATTGCATAAATTCAATTTACTTTGAAAGAAATCGCACATGATAGATGTCCTTAAAGTTAGTAGACAACCAGTGAGAAACAAGAAATCGACTAGGTATATGTTGCTCCAATTACAATTACATCCTCCTCCATAAGAGACTCTTAGATAGGCCATTAAAGGTAGCCTAGCTGTAAACAACAACTTATTGATTTTGGCATAAATATGATGTCATGACGCAACTCATTTACTTCCTGTCCAATTGAATGATAGATGACAAAGTAGATGCAACTGAAGAGGCTCTAGATAGCCCTTGTTTTGGAATATTAGTTTGTTTCTTTCTAAACACCCCAAGCTACAGCAAGTGCTACTGTGAATTTTTTTTCCATAATATTTACGTTTCTTAGGACCCATCAATGAGGAACATAAGGGTGTCAATGTGTTAGCAAAAGAAAAACTACAAGAGTGATGGTGTGGAGACCAAAAACACAGGAGCAAAGAGACTACCTGGATGACGGATCCCTGCGAGCATGGGGTGAGAATATCCAGTCAAAGGTACCGGCGTGGCAGGACGTCGTCAACAAACGGCAAAGAATCCATCATCAGTTGGCAATAGTCACCATTTTCGTAGAGAATCTTCTAGATTCCACCTCTAGAAGATGGGTTTGGGAGCTCTTCAACAAATGGGGTCGTGTGGCAGATGTATATATCCCAGAGAAGAGGAATCTGAAAGGCCAGAAGTTTGCGTTTGTGAGAATGTTTGGAGAAGAAGCAACATCGAGAGCTATCCATGGTTCCAATGGCACCTGGATAGGTGAAAGAAAAATTGTTTCTCAACGAGCTATGTATGGGAAAGAGAAATTTTTTACTAGGGATTTAAGGCTGTCCCAACCCAAAGAGAGGATTGTTAATCCTCCTGTGGTATCTGGTGGTAGAACATCAAACCCAACTCTGGCACGATATCGATCCTGGGCAGAGATTCTTGGTTCGTCAGGAAAAGATTCTTACTCTCCTAAAGACAGGATACCCACTGTGGATATCTCTATGTCCAAACAAGCTCTTGATGTGGCTTACGAATGGCTTTCTCCGTCAATCGTGGCATCAGTTGATCGCCGCATCATGCCTAATGAGGTGCGCCTGTTCTGCAATGGATTCGGCATCAATGGATCTGCCGTCAAGTGGGTAGGTGGTGACTTGTACCTGACCATAGCTTGGACGAAGGAAGAGGCGCAGGAATGGGTTGCGAATCCAGCATGGGTTGAGTTCTTCTCCTCCTTGAACATATGATACTCGAACTCAGTTCCATTGCATTAATGGACGTGGATCCATTGTTTTGGCTTCTCTCTGGTTGCTTGGGATGAGGATTCCATTTTGTCCTTCGGAAATCAGCTGGGAAAAGTCATAGAGGTGAATAGCAAAAATCTTCTGAGGAAGGATCTCTCGGCCTTGAGGATGTTGATTGAGGTGGACAGTGCCAAGCCCATCCCACTGGAAGTGGTGATTAGGGTATTTGATGGGACCTATAAAATTCATATTCGGGAGGTTTCCTACGTTGAGGATCAGGCGATTGAAATCGAGATCGATAATACAGAAGCTCTTCGGAATTTTCCCCTCTGTGAAACACGGGATTCCGGCCACGATCTTCGCCGGACGTTGGAGAGACGGTTTGACTCGGGGGTTCCCAAGGTCTATCAACCCTCTGACACGGGTACCAAACCTCGTGATCTGCCATCACGGAAGACAGGTGGTGAGAAGCAATCGCCCAATAGAAGTCGTGACAGCTTTCCCGCAGCGTCGGCCACGCGTACGAAGGAGGAGAGCACGCTTCCTTATTTTTGTGCCATGCGCGGAAGAGATTCAGCGAAAAAAGGGAAGGTATTAATCGCAAGGAAGAGAGAGTTTGGGAAAGGTGTCGGCAGACTTAAGGCTACAGCGGGTGAGGGTATTTGGGTTTTTAAAAACGCAGCGGGCCACTTCTCTGTCTCGGGTCGGGCCTAAATAAGGACCTCGGGTTGGATTCGCTAGTACTGGCCCATTCACAGGGCAGGCCATTCGAGTTGGACCACGGCCTGGAACACAACTTAAACCCAACAAGGCTTTTCTCTCATGACCTTCCTGATTCACTTGGGCTGGGTTTAGTGGACTCATCCAAAACAACTTATAATACCCAAGAGCCTGACCCACGCCTCTGTCCTCCTAGTTAGCACAGTAACAAGGTGGTGAACACCCTTGCGGATGTCCAGTATTCTGGTAATAACAGAAAAAAAAGAAGAGAAATGGGTGCGTGGCAGTGGATAAGGAGGTGGGTGTTTTAGCAGTGGATTCAGATGAGGGAGTTGTAGCAGCGGAATCAGAGGAGACTGATGCAATCTCCATTAATGACCAGGAGGTTGGAGACCATCTCAACATTCAGTCGGAGTCTTTGGTCGATCCACAGAGAAGAAAAAGACAGGATAAGAGGAAGGGAAAAAGAATATTGCTGAATACAAAAAGTAAAGAAAAAAAAAATGAAAAAAAAGAATGAGGACAATGGTCTGTGTGGGACTGAAGGCTATTCATACAGAGGTCAGGATGAGGAAATCTACACTTCTGATGGCATAGAACAGGAGGGATGGCGGTCTACAAGAAACAGACATTCAAATTTCTACAGATCACATTCCATGCCGAACTGTCGACTCGGGGCTGACTCCTTTGAGGACAAAAAAGATAGAGAGCATTCTTTTTTATTTGATTCAGGTGCGGAGGAGGAAATTGTCTGGGAATGAGGTTGCAAAATGCAATCAAAGGATAGCCTCTACAGGCCCATTGAGGTTGACAACAGATGTAGACAGGAATTCTGGAGGGAACAAAGTTTATAGGGCAGGTGTTGCAGTCCTAGCTGCCAAATGTGGGTGCAGTAAAGAGGATGCTAGGAAGATTTTATATGCTGGAGTAAGATGGGGATCAAATTCCTTGACCTTAATTCAGCAGAGGAGGCCTTGCAATTGATTGATGAAAGAGACCGCAGGTCATTACATTCAAGGCACTCAGACAGGGCGCCAAGACTGAAGGAGACATCAGGCACATCAAACCTTTTAAAGGTTTACACCTCTAAGAAGAAAGGTTTGAGGCGGGGAAAAAAACAGGGTAATCAATGAAAGTAATTTCATGGAATGTGAGGGGTCTTGGCCTCAGATAAAAAGAAGAGCCATTAGAGGGGTATTAAGAAGAAATAGGGCTGATATTATTTTTATCCAAGAGTCAAAAAGGGAAAAGCTTACAGAAAAAGGATATTAGGGAGCTATGGGGGATTAGATCTGCATCTTGGAGTGCTAAGCCAGCTGTGGGAAACTCAGGAGGACTCATTATACTTTGGAAGACTGAAGTTTTTGAGGCAGTGGAATCGATTATGGGCAATAAAACAATTTCTGTGAAGGGGAAGCTGATGGATGAAGACATTGAAGTAATGCTTACTAATGTTTATGGGCCACATTCAAAGGCGGAAAGAAATCAATTCTGGGATGAACTTCGACATTTGAAAAACAGATGGTCAGGTCCATGGTGTGTTGGTGGTGATTTTAATGCGGTTCGCTTTCTTTCAGAAAGGATAGGTCGGACGGAAAGAACCAATTACTCTGAAGATTTTTCGGATTGCATTAATTCTTGCCAGCTGATTGACTATCCATTGTTGGGAGGCAGATTCACTTGGTCTAATGGCTCAAGAGGTCCCTCTATGAGCAGGTTAGACAGATTCTTAGTTTCAGTGGATTGGGAAGGTCTATTTGGAGGAGTGGTGCAAGTTAAACTTAGAAGACCAGTTTCAGATCATTGGCCAGTTCTCCTTAATACGAGGAGGAGGACTGGGGGCCAAAGTCATTCCGCTTTAACAATGCTTGTTTGGAAAATAAGGAGTTCCTTGGAAAAATTAAGGAATGGTGGAATTCATTTGAAGTTGAGGGATGGGCTGGGGTTTGTTTACAAAGAAAGTTGAAATTATTAAAGCCCAAGATGAAAGAATGGTGCAAGCAGGAGATGGGTAACTTATGTGAGGAGAAAGATCATACTTTGGAACTTCTTGGGGATTGGGACAATCTAGAGGAAGAAAGAGATTTGTCAGAGGGGGAATATCTTGAGAAACAATTGTGTAAGTCAAAGCTATGGGGTCTTCTAAGGAGAGAGGAAGTGGAATGGAGACAAAAATCGAGGGTCACTTGGCTGAAAGAAGGGGATAGAAACACAAAATTCTTCCACCGTATGGCTAAGGCAAGAACATGGTAAATTCTTTGAGAATTGTTACAGTAAATGGGAGAAGATTGGATAGGGAAAAATGAGATTAGAACAGCAGTCAGAGGTCACTTTGCCTCCAATTTTGCTCCTAATGGTGAAGAGAATCTATGTAGGGTGTACTCGGAATCTCTTGCTTCGGTGCCAGTGATTGAGTTTGATTCGCATCCCCATGCTTCGCCTCATCCTTCGAGTCTAGATTCCAGGGTCTTTCCTCCTGCAGTGCTCTCTACCCTTCTTCTAGTACTTTTTTTCCTTCCAGTTATGCACAACTTATCCCTGGCTCCTCTGAGCCGGGGAATGTTCTTTACTCTTCTTTGTCCAGATCAGTGGTGGGTTCGTCTCAGGGTGGGATTCTTTCGCAGCATCTTTCTCAGCAGACTGCCTCTGAGGATCCATTTCCAGTGTTTCGCAGCAGGAGAGTCATGCATTGGGATCCAGCCCATTCCATGTGGCTATCTTTGTCGTTTCCATCTCTACCAGCAACTATTGAGATGCGTATCAGTCAGTATTATTCTCCGGAGGACCCGCTTCTTGGCCCAAGTGCCACCCATGCCTTTGCACCTTTACATTCAGTCTCTCCGCATGCATTCCTTACCTCTAGGGTGTTTGGCCTAGCTCTAGTGGGGGGCCGGTGGTTGATTCAGCTAGAGAGGGGATTATTGCTTCTAACCTTAGACCTACCCAATTGCTCCATAACAGGGGAGGGAGAGTTAGATCGGGAGACAGGATGGAGAATAGGTACCCTCTCCTGGAAGGAGTTACCTTTAGTTCTCTTACATTAGAAAAGGCATCATGGTTAGAAAAGGGAGTTTGAGGAGAGAGAGGTGGTGGAGGCGCTTCACAGTGTAGATGGAGACAAGGCGCCGGGTTCCGATGGATTCAATTTCAAATTCCTTTAGTGTAGTTGGGAAATTATTGGGAATGACTTCTTAAATTTTTGTAAGGAATTTCATAGGCAGGGGATCCTTAACAAAAGCCTTAAACATTGCTTGGTTGTCTTAATTCCCAAAAAAGAAGGGGCCTCAAATATATCTCACTATAGACCTATAAGCCTAGTTAGTTGTGTGTACAAATTGTTGGCTAAAGTGTTAGCTACAAGACTCAATGCGGTTATGGGGGATTTAATTGGTGAAACGCAGGGGCGTTTATTGGAGGAAGACAAATTCTGAATGGAGTCTTGATAGCTATTAAGATCATACACACAAGACGCAAGGATGGCCAAAGGGGTGTACTCTTGAAGTTGGATATGGAGAAGGCTTATGATCATGTTAGATGAGAATTTGTGGATTATCTATTTTGGAGGATGGGTTTTGGACAAAGATGGAGGAGATGGCTAAGAGCTTGTGTTCAAGAGTCCTCCTATTCAATTTTAGTGAATGGCTCGCCCACAAAACCACTCAGGGCTACCAGGGTCTACGATAGGGAGATCCTTTATCCCCATTCCTTTTCACAATGGTAGCGGCAGCGCTTAATGGACTTATGGTTCGTGCCAAACATGCAAATCTTATTAAAGGATTGGAAATCTCACCAGGCAGCGAGCCAATCAGTCACCTGCAATCCGCGGATGATACATTGTTGTTTTGTGAAGCATCTAGCGAGGAACTTTTCGGAGTAAAGGCAGTTCTTAGGTGCTTTGAACTTGTTTCGGGGTTGAGAATAAATCTAGGGAAAAGTAACGTCATAGGTTTGGGGGTTGAGGCGGTGGAACTCGAAAGCGTAGCATGTGAGATTGGATGTGGTATTGGCAAGATTCCTTTCATATATCTTGGATTACCAGTTGGTGGGAATCCAAGATCAAAAGTGTTTTGGGAACCGGTCATAGAAAGGATTTCAAAAAAGCTGAATGCTTGGAGCAAATCTTACCTCTCAATTGGGGGTAGATTGACCCTAATTAAATCATGCCTGGTGAACCTTCCCACATACTATCTCTCCCTCTTCGAAATTCCTAAAGGGGTAGCAAAAAGGCTAGAAAAAATTCAAAGAGATTTTTTGTGGGAAGGATTGGAGAACACAAGGAAAATTCACTTAGTGAAATGGGATGAAGCTAGAGACATAAAGGAAAATGGAGGAGTGGGGATTTTCAGTATCAGGGATATGAATCATGCCCTATTAAGTAAATGGTTGTGGAGGTTTGCTTCGGAAAAGGAGGCTCTGTGGAGGAATGTTTTAATAGCGAGGTATGGAGTGGAAGAGTCTGGGGAATGGATATTAGGTAGTAGAGCTGCTAGGGATGGCTCGTCGGTGGTGAAAGCCCTAATGAAAATTGGAAAAGGGGAGGGAAGGATTGGGGGAATGTTCCAGAAGGGGATTAGGATGCAGGTTGGCAATGGATTGAGGGTGTTGTTCTGGAAAGATATTTGGTTGGGGGAACGTCCATTAATGGTAGTATTTCCCAAACTTTATAGGGCGGCTCTTAATTGCGAAGTTTTAATTAGTGACTATTATAGAGAGGCCAATGATTCACCCCAATGGTTAATTCCATTTCGTAGGTCACTGAGGGACTTTGAGGAAGTCATGCACCAAGCCTTACTAGGAATCCTTAAGGATACTAATTTATGGATCGAGGATGAGGATAAGTGGATATGGTCAGTGGAATCGTCAGGTTCATTCGCAGTGAAATCTATCTTGAGATCTTCATATGCTGTAAATCCTTCACCCCCTCCTAGTTGTACTTTGCCTTGGAACAACAAGATTCCCCCTAGAATTCAATTTGTGTGGTCGGCCTTAAAAAAGAAAATCCTTGTGAGACTCAACTTTAGAAGAAGAGGTATTCTACCAGAAGAGGCTTCGTCTGATTGTACATTGTATGGGATCGATGAGGAATCAGTGGACCATTTGTTTTTTAAGTGCCGCTTCACTAGGATCGTGTGGTATTTGTTTTTGGGTTTGTTTGGTTGTTCATGGGTTTTAGGCAGTGGAATGGAGGAGCCTTTGTTGGCATGGATGGGGGGTCCCTTTAGGGGTAGAAGAAGAGTGGCTTGGAATATGGTTCCGTTTGCGGTGTTATGGACAATCTGGAAGGAACGCAGTGGGAGGATATTTGAGGACAAGAGAGGGAGTCCGAGTGAGGTTTTTGAGAGGGCAAAGTGACACTTGATCGGTTGGTTGTTGGTATGTAAGGAGTTCTGGGGTTTAACTCTAGAGGATTTTTATCTGTCCTGGGATGGTTGTATGAATGGAGTTGGAAGAAATAGCAAGCGATTGACCAAGTGGGTTGCGCCTCCATTTGGATACTGTAAATTCAATGTGGACGATGCAGCTAGGGGCAAACCTGGGCCGGCAGGTATTGGTGGAGTGCTTCACGATGATAGGGGTAGAATGTTGACTGCTTTCTCCGAATCAGTTGGGTCAATGGAATCAAACGAGGCTGAGCTAAGAGCAATTCAGGTTTGGTCTAGCTTTAGCAGGGGTAATCTCATCATCGAAAGTGACTCAACCAATGCTATCTCTTGGGCTAGTAATAGGAAATTCCCCCCCGTGGAGGTTGGTTTGCATAGCAGGGACATCTGGAGATTGTGCATAATGGGTGGCATTACTTTCATTCATATACCGCGATCAGCTAACTACATTGTTGATTCTTTGGCTAAAGCGGGTGTTCATTTATAATCGCCGGTGTTGGTTTTCTTCTCTCTGGCCAGATGAGATGGCTAGGGATGTGGTCATCTTTTGATTTTGGTGTGAGATGTTGTTGGGTGTATCTTGTACTTTCTCTTTTTTATTTTTTCTTGCATTCTTTTGATTCTGAGTATACTTCTCTTATACTCAAATCCTTCTTTGTCTAATTCTCTATTAATTTATGAAATTCAAGAAGTTAATGTTTCCAAAAAAAAAAATGAGGAACATAAGGGCTTTAGGAGTTGCACTAAAAATAAAGAATCAGATAAAAAATTTAGAACCATACCAGGGGTAGAAAATGGACCATATGGGCCAAACAAATGGAGGATGTGAAAAAGGGTGATAAATTCTTTATCATCGGACACTTGCCAAATGTTTGGAGTTCTAAAATTGAGGGATTTGTGGTGGTCTAGCATAAAATTCTGTATAAATAGTTGTATAATGGAAAAAAAGAATGGAACCAAAGATTTCATTCATATTTTTCAAGAAAAGGGTATCCATTTTCAGTTGAACAAGGGAAAACACTAATTTGCTCAAAAAGGTATCATCAGTATCTTTTTTCCATATATGCCTACCCACTCCATCCAATGATTTGATCACATCATTGTCCTTGCTATAGAGAGCTTTGAATTGTCACTTTAAAGTCCATTAGATTCTTTTTAAAGTAGCTTTCTAACTAGTTACCTGCCCTAATGCTCCTTAGAATCCTTTTCTAAGGCTTCCTTTTGGTTTGAGATAATCTTTTGAATAAGGATTTGAGAGATGCTTCCTGATCCCATTATTCTCTTTATTTTTTATCCATTCCCTTCCAAATACAAGATGTCTCCCATTTCCTCCTACATTTTATTTAATGACCTGGTTCACACTTGCAGACAACTAGAAACAGATCCCATGCAAAAAACAGAACAACTACAAGTGCCAGAGACTAGCCCAAACAGGTATCTTGGCTTAAGTTTCTAAGAATAGATAAGGGTCTCAGGTTCGACTCCTCCCATAGTAGCGCAATACACAAGGCTTGCAGGTGGCTTTGTGTATTGGTGGGGTTAGTCTCACCTCCATGTTGGGTGTGGGTTACCCATGTTATGTTAAATTTTTTTTTTTTTTTAAAAAGGACTAGGGACACAGAAAAGGGAAGGCCTTTAAAAACTTGGATTGAGGGTGTGAAGAAGAAAATGAAATAATGTAGAGTGACTGAGGATATGGTGTTTGAGAGGGTAGAGTAGAATAGAAACATCAGGACTTAAAAACCTACCCTGAATTAGATGAAAAAATGGCTAGCGCTGCTGCTGCTGATTATATTTTATTTAATCACCTCCCTCTCAATAGCCTCCTATTCTTCTCCAGCTTCAGAAACTTACTCTTTTTTATACACCCATTCCAAGTCTTCATTACCATCGGTAAATTCATAGTTTTACACTTTATCCCCAACTCACCCCATAAGAAATGCCTTTGTATCTTTTCAAGTGAAGCAGTTACCTTGATAGGATTTTAAACAAGGATAGCTGTTGTACAGGCAGATTTTCCAAGGTTTACTTAGCTTGAACCTATGGAGTCTATGATACTAACGGTATCAATTTTTTTAATAGTTTTTTTCTTCCTTTTCCTATTATTTTGCGTCAAAGAAGAAAAGGTTGGTAGTGTTGGGCCATGCTATGCATTGATCATATTTGTTCACAAGCCCAGCTAATGCATTTGGGTAAGTGGGCCCCTTTTTGCTACCTTTGACATTTCTGAGAGCATATATGCATTCTATTTTAGCTTTTACAGTTTTTTTAGGATAAAGTGTTGTCATCATATTTTTTTCACCTTGATTTTATACTAGTGATGGACAATATCAATGTAGAAGCTCTATTAATGGACATTTCCTGCATTTCCTCAGGACAGATAAATGGGCAGAGACAGACCTAGGCACCAAGTGGGGAGACAAGTGGGAAGATAAGTTCTTTGTTGGCATAGGTTCCCGTCAAGGGGAGACATGGCATGTATCACCTTCTGGTGAACGTATGTTCATTCTCATCATTTTTGGTTTAATAATGTTTTTAGAGGTTAATTACATTTTAATCATTTTTATTTTGTATTAACTTGGAAAATTATTTATTAACTTCATTAATGATGCATTTCTAATTACTACGTCTTTCTGGTTGAGTTACTTTGAAGTGTCCAGGCATTTCAGTATTTTACTATTCACGATCCACACTATCAAAATGTTATACACATGCAAGCCAGTAACTTCCAAGTCAATCCAAAAAATTACACTTTCTACTTTTAAAGCATGCATATTTGCACAACTGCAATCAGAGTCTCTTTTATCATAAATATGTTTGCTATGATTTAAAAATATTTAGATGACTGAGATGATAACAGATGAGTTACACTTCGCAAGGACATTAACACTTTCTCATTTTCTAGGTTGGTCAAGGACATGGGGGGAAGAACACTTTGGTAACAGGTATGCACTCTAGAAAGTTACAATTATTCAAATCATCTAACTTGCACTTCTTGTTATGAGACATTAAAACCTAGAGCAACAGAGCTAGAACCTCAGACTCCAAAGGGGTATTATTTTATCAATGAAGCCACAGGAATTTGTTAACTTTGTCATTTTGTTAGGAATCAATGTCAGCTGTTTTAAGCTTGATAAGTTTCATTTGATCTCCTCCGCTATATACTCCATGCATTAGGTTATAGATAAAAGTTGTGAGAAAATAACAGGTTAGTTTGCTTGGATACAAGACACAGATGAAACTATGAACTGTTTGAGTAGTTTTTCTACATTTTGATATTTTTTCAACAAACCTTCATTGTTAAAAGTCCAAATTTCACAAAACAAAATTCACATAGAAATATTTTGGAAGTGACATCGTGTGGACCTACAATTGTACCTCAATTTGATTTCAATATACATAAAAATGGCTTCATTTAGCAGATATGAATATATACAATTCCAAATTTCTCCATTTTCATCTCTATGGAGATTGTAAATTTCATGTTTGCTTTCCAAGCATATCATTGTCCTCTAGAGTTTCTTGCTTCTTATGAACTCATCTCATCACATCATCTTGATCGCTTATTAACCATCTTTTAGGGTTAATCCACTCATGTAGTGTAACATGTACATCTCTATTGCCCTAACTTTGTCTATTTATCTTTTCTTTATCATAAAACACTTTGCTCCATAAAGCATTGTAAGTCTGATAACTGTTTCTTATGCAGCAGGGAAGTTCATAAATTTGGCAAAAGCACAACGGGAGAATGCTGGGACATTGTTGTGGACGAAGAAACCTATTATGAGTATGTTTATAATCCACTTCACAAAGCCACCATTTCACATTATTAAACAATAATGCACCTGTACTGCAAATCAAATTGAACCTGTAATTTGTGAGGATGAAAATGGGACACATACCTATTCAACTCTTTCGCTTTTTTTTTTTTTTTTCTAAAAAAAAAGGGTCCAATTTCACATCTAGTTGGGGAAGGTGGAAAAAATTGTGAACTACAATAGGTTCTTCAGCCACTTTTTTCCCACGTTCTGCTTTATAGATCGAATATGTTTCAATTTTGGGCCAAGTGAATGCTGATGGAAGCATGTGTACCCCCGTATATTGGGAATGCTTGGATCGGTGTAAGCCTTGGTTTTTAGGTGGTCACAACAAGCCGGGCCTACTAAATCTGGACCAATCCCATTCAAAGCATTATCCATGCGGATCCATTTAAAGCCCTAAAATGCATTACTGACAATGGCATGAGTTTCTTTAACAATTCCATCATGCACACTAGATTTTAATTCTTAAACGAAGTTGACATCAGGATATCTTTGATTTAAGGGCTGAACCTCATTACGGATGGGCAGAAGTTGTTGGCGATTCAACGCAATTGTTTTCAATACAACCACGAGAAAGGCCTCCAGGTGTCTATCCCAGTCTTGATTTTGGATCAGCACCACCTTCAGACAATCCACCAGATTCCCCACCCTCGTCACAATGAGGAGCTGCTGTACTGGACTGTGTTTGAACCTAATAAAATACTATTCCTGTATAAACATTTATTAGTCTCTCCTTGTAAGTTAAGACATTATACAGGGATACAGGATCTTTAGCGTTTGGATGGGAGTAATGGAGGTAATGAGGGGTAATCCCCCATTACCCTGTTTGGTAATTAAAAGGGAGAGGTAAAAACTCAACTTTTTACCTCTCTCCTTCAACTTTTTGAAAATCCTTTTCAAGAGAGGAATTTTCATATTAACTGGAGAAACCCTTGACCAGAGGTTACCCCAAATAACCCCTCTAAAATTTACCTCCCCCCATCCAAAGGCAGCCCAGAAGTTGAAGTCCAAGCCATGGCTGCCCACAATATGCTCCTAGTTGAGCTGCGACGTGCCCACAATCTATTTGGCCGTTTCAGTTATGGGGAGAGCAACGTGTGCAAATACATTTATTAAGAAAAATGCTGAAGGCAAAATAATAAATTATATTTTTATATAAGATTTTTTTTAGTTCGTAAGTGAATATAATATTATAAAATATTCTGAAATTAAAATCTTAAATTGAACATTATTTTTAACCAGTAAATTCACATGCACCAAAATCAAAGATTGAATGGCTCTAACGTCCAAATATCAGCCGGTACGATACTTATCGCCGATATATATCGATTTTTTTAAATCGAGAATATCGGCCGATATGGCCGATATTCGGTCCGAAATATCGGTTACAATATCGGCCGATATTCATAAATATCGGTATTTAAATTTTTTTTTTTAAAACACCGATACGATTTTTTGCGGTTTTCCGTGGTTCAGGGTTTACGGTTCTTACTGGTGTTTACGATTTTTTGCGATTTTTCACGGTTCGTCATGGTTTTTTGCGGTTTTTTCACGGTTCCGATATCGGAGGGGAGAGAAAATGCTGATATTGGTATGAGAGATAAAATTATCGGTCGAAATATCGTCCGTATCGCGTATCGGTCGAGCCGATTTTTGAACTCCTGGAATGACTATTAATATAAATGAATGATTTACAATCATTTTGATTTTAAGTTTTTGCTCTAATTTTTTTTATAATTATTAATACTATAAGGGCTGGTATGAGAGACGCTCGACCTGAAAAGTCTGATTGTTTTGATAAATTGTGTTTAATTTAATGATCACAAAAATAATATAGATAAATAAATGATCACAAACACTATCATTACGATTGAAAATGAGGCTCTTTAAATTATTTTAACGCTTGATTTTTAGACTAAAATAAATTATTTGATAAATATTTAATGAAGATGCATTAAATGTAAATTATAAATAGTTAGATATAAGTTTAAAAAGAAAAAGTAATTTTACCAGATAAACTTTAATATAAATGGGTCTTACATGGGACACTTGTGACCGGATGCCCAAAACGCCTTATTCTGGTGGTGGAGTCAACTAGTCCATGTCATATGTTAAAAATATAAATTTTATACCCATAAGTTAGAAAAAATTAATAAAGAGGAGAAGTGAATTTCATTAAAATTGGATTTTTATCTATAATATTACATTATTATTGTATGTTCACTCTACAAATTATATTAATTACATTAAGACATCTTTATTTAATTCCATACACATTCAATATTATTTCATTAAACTATCTTTACAAAAAATCAAAAATCAAAAATATTTAATAGCAAAAATTTAAAATAAAATTGATGAAAATAATTTAAACAGTAAAATTTAAAAAAGTTTGAAATTGGCAAATTCTTTTTACATTTGAAGAACTTACTTCTAAACTTTGTTAAAATCATATTACATATAAGATTTAATAAAAAATATCAAAATAATTATTTTAAAATAAAAAAGTTAATAAATATTATACAATATCGACTTATATTGCGGCCTACGACGACCTGGCGAAACTCTTGCGTCATCAAACATGGAAACGGGTCAGAGTCCCTGCGTCAACTGTGAAAATTAAACAAGAGGACCCAACCCAAGTAACAGACACGAGAAAATTAATCATGAAATAGAGACTGGACTATTGAAGAATGGGCGCGACTTGACTTACAGGTGACTGACTTTTCTGCTGATTCTGGATTTTAATGGTAAATTACTTTCATATTTATGTATTTTTATTCATTCCACTGAATTATAAATACATTTTGACATTCATTTGAATAAATGAATTATTCGAATGAATGTCTGAAGTGTAAATTTAATTTATTCGAATGAATGGACTGAACAGTATTCTGTGTTACTGTTCAGTCCATTCGTTCGAATCATGGTTCACTTCCTGTTACAGTATATACGGAGCAGTATATACAGAGCAATGTAGTTCATTATTTAAATAATAATTTTTTTAAAAAAACTTTAAAATTATTGTTTAAACAATGTATATTTTTAAAATTTCTCAATGAATATCCGGACTAATTACGATAACCTGATAAAAATACTTTAAGAGTTTGACATTCTCAAATGCTTAAAATACATAGTGTTTTACAAATAAAGGTATCTCTCAGCTGTGCCGAAAACACATTTAGGAGTCAAAGATCTTAAAATCTTAAAGTATTTTTATTAGGTTGTCGTAATTAGTTCGGATATTCAATTTGAGAAATTTTGGAAATATAAAGTGCTTAAAAAGTAACGGTCCATGTGCTTAAGTAATGTTGCATTAGTTAAATAATAAAATCTCCTTTAAAACTTTAAAGTTATTTTTTAAGTACTGTGTTTCTCAAATTGAATATCCAAACTAATTACGATAACCTGATAAAAATACTTTAAGACTTAAAGGTCTTTTGACACTCTCAAATGTGTTTTCGGCATAGCTGAGGGATACCTTTATTTGTAAAACACTGTATTTTAAGCATTTAGGAGTGTCAAAAGACCTTAAAGTTTTAAAGTATTTTTATCGGGTTATTTTAATTAGTCCGGATATTCAATTTAAGAAATTTTGGAAATGCACTACTGTAGCATCGTTCGAATGAACTTCGTCATTCGATCGAATGCCGAAATGAGCTGATAGTTAATTTAAATGAGTAAAAATGCAGAGATATAATGATAATTTCAATCTAAAATTTAAAAATTAACGTATACAAATAGAAAAATTGAATGTCCATAGTCGCGCCAAAGAATGAACAGTGAAGAGAGAAATGAAATCCTAAAAACTTTGATGTGAAAGAAATGTCAAGCTTCTCAAATTTCTTACGTCGCTCGTTCCCACCATCTCTCTCACTCAAGTGGGCCCGTCAAAATGTAAAAATTCAAAAAATAATTGAGTTCTTTTATAATTGAAAGAGTTTAGATGTCTAATTTTATAATTTTTTAAAATATATACACATTTTCATACATATCGAATTTTTAGATAAGGAGAATCTCTCATGAGGAGTGGGCCATAGTTGAAGTTAGTTCTAGATCAAATCTAAGGTCTTAATCCTAAAATCTTTTGAGTTTTTGAAAATAATCGAGCATGCTTCTCAAATTTTGTACGTCACATGTGTCCACTATCTCTCTCACTCAAATGGGCTTGTCAGAAAGTGAAAATTCAAAAATAATTAAGACTTTTTTATAATCAAAAGTATTTAATCATGTAATCTTATTAATTCTTTAGAACATGTCGACATCAGATAAAGATAAACTCCTTCATTCGAGTTGATCTTAGATCGCATCCGAGACTTTGAAGTCTTACGCCCCACCCCCGGTCAACTCGTTGGGATTTTGAAAATTACCAGAGTTACAACTGTCCAAAAATTGGTAGGCTCCACTCGAACGAGTCAAGCCACTCAATAAATATCCTCATACGACTCTTCATTTCCATTCCCACCTTCTCCCACTTCCCATTTCCCATTTCCCATTTCCCATTTTCCCCTTCTCAGACTTCACCACCTGCCTCAGCTCTCCAACTCTCAAATTATTCAGTCCCTCAAACGCTCCCTATATCGTCTTCTCAAAAGCATAATACGCACCCCGCGCATTTTAACGCCCGTCCACAGATTACGCCAAGAAGATGGTGAGGCCCGTTTGGCAGCTCCTTCTACTCTCCCTTTTCTTCTCTGCAATCATCTCCGCCTCTTCCGTCTCCTTCAACTGCACTACGGGACCCACGTGTCAGGCACTGGTTGGCTACAAGGCAACCAACGCCACCACCGTCACCTCCATCAAAGACCTGTTCGAAGTCAGAACCTTAAAATCCCTTCTGGCCGCCAACTCCTGGCCCCTCACCGACACTAACAGGTCAATCCCCGCCGGTTCAGTGGTCCGCGTCCCATTTCCCTGCCTCTGCCGCAACGGAACTGGAATCTCGAACCGGAGGCCGGTGTACACAGTCCAGGCAGGGGACGACCTGGATACGATCGCGAGATCCAAATTCAATTTGTTCGTGACCTACCAAGAGATCGCAGCCGTCAACAACATACCGAACCCGAACCTGATTAAAGTGGGGCAGAAGCTGTGGATCCCACTGCCGTGCAGCTGTGATGATGTGGAAGGTGACAGAGCCGTCCATTATGCACACGTGGTAGAGTCTGGGAGCTCGGTGGCGGAGATCGCACAGCAGTTGGGGACGACTGAGGACACGCTGATGAAGCTAAATGGCATAAAAAATCCCAAGGATCTCTTGGCCGGGGCCATTCTCGACGTTCCTCTAAAAGGTCCTCCTCTCTCTTTAATTTTTTTTAAAAAAAAAACTATTTCTCATTTTTCTCTTCCTTTTTTTATTTATTTCTCATTTTCCTCTTTGGCCGTCTATCCTAACAGGTGTTTTTGTTAAGAAACACAGAATAGAATAAAGGAAAATTTTCAATTTATCTTGCCCTTCTCTGTACAAAGTAGTTTACAGTGGCACATTTATAATTATGAACAATGTAGCCGTGCACTGAAATTAACTTTAACTTTAATATGCAGAACTTATCTACAGGGCACTTATAATTAGGACACTTGTAATTTTAGACGGTGTACCTGTGATTATGTGATTCTCAGTGCTGCACTCTATAATTTTGAAATTATTTATAACTTTGTCTTGTAGAATTCATCAATAACGGTTCCTTATAATTTTGAACAGTGTCTTTGTAATTTTGACTAAGTGCATTTATAATTTTGAAATTAATTATAAATTTCTCATATAGAATTCATCTATAATCATGCACCTATAATTATCAACAGTATATCCATGAATAGTGTACTTATAATATTAAATCGTGTAATTATAATTTTATTTTTTAAAAGATTTAAAAAAAATAAGGATAAAATAGAATTTTCAAATAATTTTTTTAAAACCATGTCTTCTGAAAAAACACAGATGCGCTGTTTTTCCTCTTCTTAGTCAGTAAACGCGTGTGAGAGACTTTTGTCCATCATTGTGGGTCCCGCTGGTCATATACTGTGAGTCTGAACGAATTTATTGCCGTTGAACAGTTTTTAGTAGGCGCGTAGAAGTTGATAGACAAGGAAATGACTCTTCTAGAGAGGCAATTTTTTTTGGGTCATTTTCAAGAAGTTTATATTTTTATATACATTAAAAAATTTAAATTTATCTGGTGATTTTACCGGTAACTTTTTCTTCCGTTGATGTAGCAAATTCACTCAGTGAATTTCTCGTAGGTTCGACGGTAAAAGAAATAGTTTAATTAACTAATATTTTTGAAATATTCGCATTAATAAATAATTTAATGGAGTTGAAGTGATGAAAAGAATCTAAAGTTTTCAATTTGATTCTTATTCCACTTCAAAAGGTGACGTTATGTAGAGTTATTTGTGTGTGGATGAGGAGGCTTGGAAATGTTTGGAAGATTAGTTTCTCCCAGAGACCTGCACACCTTTATTATAAAAATAAATAATAATAATATAAAGATCATAACAATCAATAATGAAAAAAAACTTTAACAAATAACGGTATTTGTTTTTAGATGCGTCGGAAATCTTTAACAATAAGCATTTACCAACTTTGCTGCATTCTCTGTGAAGTTAGTACTAGTTCAATCAATCAAACCTAGGACTGAATTGGGTTCACATTTACACACTCAGCCAAAAGCAAATAAATGATGTCTTGGCTTACTACTAATCAATTCTACTAAATACGTTCTTAATCATTTGTTCCATGATGATCTTATTCATGGGCTATTGGCCTGTATACTTGCAATTCATCAAGCCATTATCTGATTGGTGAATTAATTATTTTTAAGTTTTGACCATTGATTTGTTTATTGTATAAGTACTGCATTTTCTAAACTTCTGGAAAAATAAAAAAGTATTAGTAATTTGCACTCAAATTTGCACTTGAACTGCCACAGCTTGTTCGTCTTCAATAGCCAATACGTCGCTGGACAGTTCCCTGCTTGTGCCAAATGGTAGCTATGCCCTCACAGCCAACAACTGTATTCAATGCAGTTGCAACTCAACAGATTTGATGTATGTCTCTCTCTCTCTGTTAAAATTGAGTCAATTCTCCGAGTTTTCAAGTATGATTCTAAATTTGGTTCCTTTGAATTTGTGGTTTAGATTGCAATGCAAGGAGGTTCAAGGAGTGAAGCTTTCCAAGTGGAATCAATGTCCGGTAACACAATGCACTGGCAATCACCAAAATCTATCCTTAGGTGAAGCCCTTCCGGCATCCTGTTCCGTATGTGCTTATGCTGGATACACAAATTCAACAATCCTTAGCGCAATGACCAACCAGTCTATATGTTCAAGTGAGTAGACAGATTACTGCCTCTTTCAATTCTTCCATCTTTAAGGTTACTGAAAAATACTTTCAGTGCATATAAACTGGAACTTAGTTGTGTCCTGGATGTTCAATTGGTGTACTTACCATCAATGTCGCCACCTAGTTGATGGATTATATCCTAAAAATGTACCAATACATCTTTGCTCCTAAGAATTGGATCAAAGGTTTTATTTGTGTCAGCCTCAACTATGTAGGGGGAGTGTTCAAGAGACCACCTATTGTTGAGGTCTTTGCACATTTTTGTGTTGTAACCCATAAATTGCATGGTTATAAGCTGCTAAATTGGATGGTATAGTGTAGGCAGTAGGCCTGTAAATAGACCCAAATCCGGCCCGGCTGACTTAGTTCGGTCCCCAGTAAAACAGAATCTGCTCCAATTTGGATCCAGCCCATCCAATAAGAGAGGAAGAGAGAGAGAGAGAGAGAGAGAGAGAGAGAGAGAGAGCAGAGGAAAAAACCCTAAATGCCGATACGGTCCAACGGGCTTTCGGACGGGTTCAAGTCTGCCCATGGCCCATCCCAATAACAATCGGACCCTAACAGTCCGATCCGCAATTTGGAAATGGACTTTAAGGTCTGGCCTGTTTTCTTATTAATCAGGCCGCGATGGACCTACAGGCCTAGTAGACATGGTCCCTGCCTCTTAATTTTATGATTTTGAACTCAACCATGTGCGTACGTTTCTGGATTTTGATGAAACTGCCTCTTTAGGCCCATGGGACTTACCATTTCAAGCCTTCCCAGATTGTTGTCTTGAATGTGATACTACCTGATATACGTGGTTTATATCTTTTTTTTTTCCCTTTAACCAGCTGGTGGAGCACCTGAATCGCAGCCTTCATCTGACTCTAACTCAGCTCAAGGGCTTGGAGGGCATGAGTGGAGATGGAAGGACTTGTTCATGTCACTTGCTATTGGTCTGCTGTGTTCCAGTTTCCCTTGGTAGGTAGATCTTTTGGTGTACCATAGAGCTTTCTTATTCTTGCTTTTCATGCGAAGGCGACTTGTATTTTGGATCCATTTTATAATTGAGAATTTTTCATGTCGCGTGAATAAGAAACCAATGCAAGAAATCAAGTGAGAATTGATTGTGTGATTCACCTCATTTTCCCAAATTTTGTTCTAATATTTATGTAGAATGTGTAATGTATGGAGAGAGAATTGATTCGCGGACTGATGAATTGCATCAAAGTTAGAAATGGTTGCTGCATTATAATTTTCAATTGAGTTATTTGGTTTTTATCAAAAATTAACTTAGATTTAAAAACAAAATCTCATTATTATAAGGCTCACAATTCTAAATAACAATGAGCATAACTATGCTCATGATCAAATTTGATAAAGTTTATTAGAAAATAGATTAGTTGTCTGTTAAATGGTTGTAAATAGGAGAGATTTGGGGAGAGAATTGGGGTCATATTGCTGTGCAAGTGTAAAGTAGTTTGTGAATTGAGGAGATAATTTGGGTAATCAACTGTGCAATCAAGAGAAATTAGGGACTGATTACAAGTGAAGGTTTTTGTTGCCCATGAGTTAATCATGTATTTTAAAAAATTTAAAACTTACATTTATGGCATTATAGAGTCTAGACAATGTGAGATGACAAAATTCTCATAGATTCATATAGTTTTAAAAGTTTAAATTCTATCTAATGTTTTTTACCATTTGATATAGAAGCTGTATATTAAACGGTTTTTATTGACTAAAACATTCTAGTTTGAAGAATAATTTTAATTTTAACCATTGATTATATAACTTAATATCAGATAATAAAATCTATATATTAATTAAGAAAATTTCTTTTACTATAAAAATCTAGACTTCTTCCTTCTCTTAGTTTTGTTAATGAGTTTTAAGATATAGCATATTTTCTAAGATGACAAAATTTAATTTTTGTTAAACTAATATCAATAAAGGTAGTGCAATGTTTTTAAACTTGCCAAAATCTTAAATAATTTTTTACTGAAATTTTACATTTTATGGCTAAAAAATTTAGGTGAATTTTCATAAATTTTACAGATGATCTTTTAAAAAAAAAATCGTTAAAACTTTAAATTTATAAATTGATAACATATCAAATTTTTCGTACTTACATTTACTAAACAAAAGTATTTTTTTTAATAGAAAATATTCTTTTAACCTCATATCTTTTTTTCTTTATAATTACCAAATAGATGAGGAGAATCACTAAAATGAAAAAACTCTACCAAGAAAACCCCTCTAAAACTTTCCACTCATTCCTCGGTGATTTGTAAACGTATAAATTATGAAAATAATGCTGAATTCAATAGGCAAAAAGGAAGAACTTTCATTAAAAAATAATATAGTCTATCAGTATAAAGATATTTTTTGGAGTCCTCAATTATATTTTAATTAAAAATAAAAATTTCAAAAACTTATTTTTCTTTCTAGACCTTTATATTCTAATTTAAAATAATCAAGAAAATTATAAAAAGAAAGAAAAACAGAGAATGCAGAGAAAACCACTGCTCATGGAACAATGTAGAGAGAAAAAATAAAAACAAGAACATGAATCCATCATCTATATTTGGATTTTAGAAGCAGAAAGAACACAGCAATGTCTCACCATCCATCATGAAGACATACATACAAAACCATATGATGCCAAAAAAGGGAAAAAGAAAAAGAAAAGAAATGGAAAAACCATACAGTTCTGATTGCAAAGAAGATGAGAAGAAGAAAGAGTTAAAACGCTTGCAGAATCCATATCTAAGTTCAGCTTCTTCGGACTGTTCGAACTCCAGTTCTCTTCTTGTTTTCTCCTGCAACGGCAGGCCTCTCGACGTTTGCCGACAGAAGGGGCTTCTTGTTTTCCTTACTGATTCTCACAGAAGATCTCAGGCCTTCCCTGCGGCAAACAGAGAAGTTTGCAGGGACCGATTTCCTCACACTCTCCACTTTCTTGACATTCCTCCTCTTCCCAAATTCAACTGCAGAGACTCCAGAATCGTGAACAGTCCTCTCCTCCTCTGCTTCCCCTTTCTTCCTCTTAAGCCTCTCGTTCCGCCGCGCCGAATATACGTCATACATCTTCCCTCTTTCAAACAAAGGACTGGAATTAGCATTTACTGCTGCAGTAAAAGGGGTGGCCGAACCATCATTTCCAAATTCGACTTCCACCATCTTCGCCAGAGCTCGGAATTCACACGACATTGACAGCAGTTCCGGTCGAATTCGCGTCTCTCCAGACGCCGGCGAGCGATTTGGGACTTGGGTTTTTGCGAGAGATACTGATAGAAGAAAACAAGCACACAAATCCTAGTTTCTTTGTTTCTTCTCAAAATAGGAAAAAAAGAGGGATCAATAATGGGTATTTATCTTTGATTGATTTTACATTTCGCTTACCTAATGGAGTCTCCATGGAGGCATTGCAGCACAAGTTCCGACGGGCGCGCGTCCGTTTTGGGGACACGGCGAGCGGCGGCCGGCGTTCAGAGGGCGATTTCACTCGATACATTTGATAGGAGGAGGAATGGGTATCTGCAAGATTTTCAAAGAAAATGATAATTGCAGAGATTGGCAAAGGAGGATCTGGTGAGATCGATTATATGCATTGATGAGTTTGAAAGAGAAGGATCATGGTAAAGATAGAAGGAAGAACCTGTGTAGCTGAGCTTTGGAATCTATGATGTTTGTTCTGAATTGCTTTTCTTCCTTTCGCTTCTCTTTCTCTGTTCTGTCTTTCTTGTTTTGTTGTTTCTGAAATCTGAAATGCAAGGTTTGAAATTTGAATGCAAATTAAGTACTCCAACGGTCACTTTTAATCCAACAGTTGAGATTGGGTTGTATTGAAAGGTTGGATGACGCGTCAATCGCCACTTCGCCATTAGATATTTACGATTTCATTAGTACGAAGTCCCAACGTGCGCCCGTGTGAAAATTCAAAATAAAAGGAGGTAACGGTTTGTTTGTTAAAATTAATTTTTTTTGAATGATAATCATTAAAAATAATTTGTCAAATTTAATATGAAAATTAATCTCACATGATAAGATAATTGACATAAACAATGATGATGAAGAATTTGAATTATATATTATTATTGTGTATCAAAGTAGAGTTTGCCGACTTATATAAAATCAAATGAGTGGTTATTTATATAATTATTTATAAAAATATTTTAATAAATATATATAACCACTTCATTTAAATAAAATAAAATAAATAGTTAAGTTTGAACTTCCATTCAACTATTTATTTTATTTGCTTAAATTAAATAAATATATATAACCATCTTATCATTGATTCCAAACTTGGACCTCTGACATTACAATGAGGTTACGATTCTGTACAGTATTGGATGTTTTAGGGGTTTTTTTTATTTATAGGTTTTTTAAAAAGATAAATTCTTAAAGTTAAATTTTCTTAATGTAATACCTTGACCCGGATTAGGCGTGTTTTACCTCGTTAATCGTGTTTTAACCTGTTGATCTCAAGGTTTTCAGTCAGGGCTTTGAGGAAAGCCCAAGCGAGACCCAATCCGAGCTCGTGAGCTCAGAGATCCAGCCCGTTCAGCTGGAGGGGTATTTTGGTAATTTACCATTTGTTGTGTATATTTCTGTAGATTGTGTGATTTGGTGATTATTATTGGTGGATAATATCCTCCTTATTGAAGGATTTGCATTTATTATTTTAAAATGAAATTATTTTCAGAAAATGGCATTTAAATATCGCCAGTCGAAACCCCGAAAGGGAGTTTTAATTATTTTAAATAATTTTGGAAGGGAAATTAAATTTTGAAAATGGTATCTGGTGTTAGATCATTTTAAGAATAATTTAGATATTTCATTTAACTCGAAAATGAGATTTACAAATTAGTTATTTTTACATTTGATTAATTAAGTAATTATGAGTAAAATATGATTTTTGTTTAAATCAAGGGTTTTTAAAAAAAAAAAAAAATCTGAAAATTTTATGGTGACTAAGGTTTTCAAAACCTAACCCATTTGTAAGGTTGGATCAAGTTTTTGAGTTTTTAAATTAGTGCTTTTAGTTTTAAAAATCGATTTTTATCAAACCTGGACTTATCTGCAATATGGAAAAAATAATAGAGGGCTGATCTGCAACAGCAGAAAAATCATCAACGCCATGAAGGCGTGCACTGCCGTTCGGCCGGATTGCCGGTCATCATGGATTCCCGACGTCAAGTCCCATCGCTGCATGCACAGCGGATTTTCCGGCCTTCCTTACCGGCGAATGATGATCGCCATTGTTCCATCCGCACAAGTTTTTCCGGCGTCTCTCCTGCCATGAAAATCCTATAAATTCAAGCCTCTTTCGTCGGTTTGAAACTCCCAGCAGAATCCTGCATTTCTTCTCTTCTCTACTCTCTTACTTCTCTGTTTAAATTCCGACCGGCCGACCCTGTTAAGCTGCTGTTTTTCCAGTAACAGTAAGCTTAAGTGGAAGATTTTCCAAAAATCCAAATTTCAACCCAGGAATCGAAACCAATGTACCCATTGCATTCCTTTTTGAATTCTAACCGATTTAGAATCAAACAAAACCGATTTTGACCCTGTTTTGATTGAGAAAAACCAGTTTTAAGTTTTAAGGAAAACCATGGGTTTTATGTACCAATGAAGATCTACCCTTAAAATCGGATGGCCCTTTGGGCTTCTGAGCTCCAAGCCAATCCCTGTGGAAAGAGGACTCCCAGAGGAGTCCATCAGACCAGACAGATGTGAAAACCGAATCCGGGAAGCCCTCCCTTTCTGGAATCGCATTTCACTCTGTTTCCGTCATCACTGTCTGCAGTTGCAGACAGTGGAGAAGACGACTCTCGGAAGGTCCGAGAGCCGTTCTTCGGAAGGTCCGAACCTTCGGACGGTCTCACCCTCGGACGTTCCGAGCTTCACCCCGAAGCCCAGCACGCCCGAGGAGAACCTGACCCTTCGGACGTACCGAGCCGAGCTCGGAAGGACCGAGCCCAGTTCAGAAGGACCGTCAGCCTTCGGACGTTCCGAGCTTCACCCGAAGCCCAGAACGCCCGAGGCAAGCTTTCGGACGGACCGAGCCCAGCTCGGAAGGACCGACCCTCTCGGACGTTCCGAACCTAGTCTTCGGACGTTCCGAGCTCTGCAGACCCACCGAGACTTCTGTTTTTTCTGTTTTTCTGTTTCGGATGGACTTCGGACGGTCCGAGACCCAGTCTTCGGACGATCCGAAGTCAGGCCCTAAGTTTCGAGGCCAGTAACTCAGTTTAGAGTGGTTCGGGCGATCCGAAGCCACTGTACCCTTGTTCCGAGGTGATGTTCCGAGGAACCCGTTTTGAAAATGATAAAATATTATTGGAATATTGTTTTTGTCTAATATTGATGATTATTTAATGTGTTTGATTATTTATTATGTTTTATACCCCCTGTTAATTAAAAATGTACTAACCCATTTTTTTTTCCTCTTATTATTTATAGTGTAAATACTATTGTATACGCTTTCAGTCCGACACTAGTCGGGAACTGAGTGATTCACTTTCAGGCCGACACTATAGTCCGGCACTGAGTGACGTCGAGGCCTACTCAAAATGTCAGCTCTGGTCCATATCCAGAAGACAACCGAGAAGTGACCCGAGGATCTAGACCTCACTCAATAAGTCAATCTGGTCAATGCCCAGAAGACAATATGAGTTTGGACTGAACCCTTTATGTTTATTATATTATTATCTTGTGGATGATGTAAAAGGATAGAAACCAAGTAGGAGACTCATTTCCATTAACCCTGGATATTTTGTGGGAAAACGTGTGATTTCCAAATACTATGTATGTGTATGTATTTGTTACGTATATTGATTGAGCACTTGTATGTTGTTTGAACAGAGACCGCGAAACCACACGATCACGGTGAGGGAACTTAACTCTGCAGATTTTGTAAACATGTGTAATATTAAGCAATGAGTGGTTTCGATTTTGATGAACCCACTCATATGCCTATACATGGTGCACTATGGTAAGAGTGCGGTGATGATTATGGTATTACGGTGTTGACCGTATGTGTATATAAGACTGCTTCCACGTACCTGGGCTATTGAACCAATATCGGCCATATGAGAGATGGTTTATGTCTACTGGACCATGGGCGGACCATGCTGTCGTCAGTTGCTGACTTGAGGGTGTCAGTATCGGCTAAGTTTAAGAGCCGGAGATGTACTTGCAAGGATGTATTTTGACCGTGTCGGGACTTAATACTGGTCTCAGTATAGTCGGCAGGCGTTACGGTGGATAATGGCAGTGATTGATAGTTTGATGATGTTATTATCTTATTTGAGATTTTGCTTACTGTTATCAAGCATGTGATATTGAACTGTTGCTAACCTGTTTTACTATTTACTTAATGTGCATTGTTAATTATCCTTCACTGGGCTAGTTAGCTCACATCACTCACCTTTCAGGCGATGAACCCGAGGAGGAAGACCCTCTCTTTCAGACTTAGGGCGTTTAAGCTGAGGCAGTGTCTTGGGATTCCCCAAGATAGGAATGCCCTGATCTTTTTCGTTGGTTCTCGGAACCGTTGATTTTCATTAAGTACCAGATGTGGTACTTAATTTATGTTGAATTGTTGTATTAGGCTATGTTGCCTTTTGAGACAATGTTATGAATGATTAATCAATATTTTGTGATGATGAATTAATAGTTGATTTCGTTTACGCAATGTGTTGTTTTTGCTTTGTCTTTGGGGCAGGCATATGGTACATGTTTGAGTTCACTTAACGGGGTAATGAGTAACCGCTGGGCCTAACTGTTGATCCGGCCCAGTAAGAATGCTTGTGGTTCAGTTTATCTTCAAAAAAAAAAATCAGTCGCATTCCGGGCCCACCGGTCGGGTCGGGGCGTGACACTTACAAAATCAATCAAAAAAAATTCTAATCAAGACTCAAAGAGCTACTTTGTTAGAAAAAACAATGAACTTTAATTTCACTAAAAAAATTATTTAATGGATTGAACCCATCTAACAAATTTTAAATGGATTAACAAATTCAATCTATTCATGAACCAGTTAAGCTTAAATAATTTAATCTAATCCCACCATTATTTTGAAAGTTCGACCCCACACAATTCTTTCACGAGGGTTAATGCAATCTGAACCATTTATAGAATGGGTTATTCCAAGTTTCCAACTCAACTAATCTTAAATGGGTCATTTCAAACCATATCTAACATAATTTATTTGAAAATTTACTACTTATATCTTGTAACTTTTATAGACATATCATAAAGATAGAATAACTATGTAAGAGTAAAATTTTACCCTTCTTCCATCTATATAATTTTACGCATTGTATTGCAGGGGTACAGATATCGACCGATATATATCGGTTTTTCAGTGTCGATTAAAATCGGCCGATACGTATTGTATCGGCCGTACAACCTATTTCTCGTTCGATATGGCCGATATATCGGCCATATATATCGGTCCGATATATCGACCATATATCGGCCATATATATCGGTCCGATATATCGACCATATATATCGGTCCAATATCGGTCGAAATGATTTATATCGGTATTTAAAAAAAAAAAAGGTAATGAGTCCAGGTCGAAATATCAGCCGATATCAGTCGCTATTTACGTTTTCAATTTTTTTTTTTTTAAAAACAGTTTCTTTTTCAGTTTTTTTATATTTTTTTAATTTAGAAAAAATAAAATAATACCGATATTTAAAAGAAAAAGAGGAGAGATAAATTTATCGGCCGATATTGGCCAGGTCGAATTTTTGACCCCTGTTCTATGGAATTGAATGAGCTCATGTCTTATAAGTTAACATAGTAAATTACATTGTTGAAAATATTTTATTATCGTGGCTCTTTAAATATTGAAGGGTAGTTTGGACATATAAGATCCTAGATAGAGAAGTTTGGAATTGATGAAAACGATATGGATGGTTTTTGCAATTGTTGAAACTAGAAGGATAACTTTTGCAATTGAGACAACAGATAGGAAGGTCTTTGCAAATTACCCAACTTATTAATACATGTTAGATTTGATTAATACACTGACTGAGTTAAATGGATTGGCGCAACGTAAGTCATTTATTAAACAAAAACCAAACTTAACTTGTACCAAATGTGTACATTTATTGGCCTAATCTAATACAACTCATTTATTAAATAAATTGAGCCAACTCCAATAACAGATAATGGGTTGGACTTACCTAAATTTAAATCAACTAATTTATTAAACAAGTTGACTCAAATCAAGTATGAACAAATTGAAATGGGTTGATCCACGTTTGCCTTTTTATTGAACTCTTAACTTAGCTTTAACCATAACCATTTATTAAATTGTAATCTAACCCAAATGAGCCCATTTATTTTATCGACTAATCTTAATTGAGTTAATTTAACTTCATACTTAACTTTTTTTTTTAAAGATTGACATAACTATCTAGTCCAACTTAAATAGTTGTCTCAAATTAATTCACTCATTAATATTGTCTTATAACAAACTCAACTTATTTATTAAATAAATTAAATCATTATAGTACCTATGAAATGTTGAAAGGAATAATAGATTCATTCACTAATTACTAGTTTATACAAATACATCAATGACGAGATAAAATCAAACTCTAATTAAACCTTACCTCTATTAAGTAGGGATTAACTCTAACTCTAACTAAGATTATCATAAATCTTCTAATTCTAATCCTAATATTTCCCTCCCCCTCAAAAAAAAAAAAAAAAACCCTCAAGTGGGGCCACAAATTGAGTTTGAAAATATTGAATTGGATAATTGATAACTAGATAATCCAACAGTTTGAAGACGACAGCTACTATAGCAGAAGTAGATCAACACTCAAGATGAGTTGGGGAAGCCAAGAAAAATATCAATGTGTTACATGTGTAGAGCAAACTAGAATAAGTAATATTAGACAAAGATCAGTGTTCTAGTACATGAGATCAACAAATCTGGATGATCTCAATGGTGGAACCTCGATCAAAGATAGAAATAACCAGATCCACATCAGAAAGGAACTAAGTTGTTGCAACAATAATGAAATCCAACAGATAGGGGACCTAAATTGGGCCACAGTAGATACACAGTAGCACTGACAATGATGATGACAATGGACAAAGTGGCAAGACAATGGCCATAAAGATGATGGTGGTGTTAAGAGAATGGCGGTGATGACGTCAATGAAGGGTTAGATGATGACCGTGGTGATGAAAGACCATCTAAATTAATGGTAGAGGAATACATATAACATAACCTAACACAAATTAAAAATAGAAAACATAGTAAATAAACTAGGCTAAACACTACAGGCACTAAAGCTACATGTCAAATTGTTTATCAAGAACACTTTCCTCAATAATTTAATCTCATATATAATTCATTTCTTCTCTCATCAAAACATACACCGTGGTAACCAACTCTTGTATCACTAATGTTAAATGGTTCTAAAACAAATAAATTTAGGTTGAGAGACCAATACTTTAGAAGTTCTTTTCCGATCTAAGATTTCGCCAAATAAATTAGTTAATCATCTAATCCCAGTTTCACCCAATCAGGTCTGCAGTTCTGCACTTTCATTGAGAGACCATCTAATCCTAAACCACTATGTATCTTAATCATAGTTAAAGCTTACTTTACGACAAGAGCTTGTCGAACAGTTGGTAATGCTCATTATCACATCTAAAAGGTTGTTGGTTCAAGTAATGTCACCATAAAAGTTTTAAAAAGAAAATGTTAAGGCCTTCCATTTTCCATATTTTGTTCACATGCAGCGATCCTCACATGTGATTTTTGTGTAATCAGAAATGAGAATGAGTGAATTTCCCACTTTACCCTTACCCTTGCTATACAGATATGTTAAAAAAAAAGTAAAAAATATGCGCCGGCAAGCCGATCACTCCAAAACAGCGAGCCGTGGAATTTTCTTCCATTTGGCTCGGGTTTTCAAATGAGGTCATTTTTCGACCAATTTATATATAAAAAAAAAGGATATCAAAATTCATTTATTCTGAATTTTATGAACTCTGGTACTGATTTTAAGTGAAAATGGTATAGTTTTAAATTTCAAAAATCGTACCCAAAGAATTAAGAGGGAATGCTATTTTTCTTAAATTATTTGGGTACGACTTTTAAACCCAAAACTATATCCTTTTCATTTAAAATCAGTTCCAGAGTTCATAAAATTTAGAGTAGATAAACTTTGATATCTTATTTGTAGAAATCGGTTGAGAAACGACCTCATTTGAAAACCTGAGCGAAAAACCCACAGTTGATGAAGGAACCCGGCTCGCCGTCTTGGATCAGGTGATCGGGAAAGTTTCTGCCGCCGGGAACCATCATACCCCTTCCGTTTTCTTATGGTCTATCCATCTGTACCATCAGATCTCTGATCGGACTCGCGTGGGACCCTCCTCTGGCCAGTTTCTTCCATTGTTGCTTGGGACGACCGAAATCCAGTGTCCTTTTTTTCTTAGATCCGAATGGATCCTGCACTTCTTCACCTAGGATCGACACAACCATGGTCGCCCCTGGCCCACCTATCTATGGCTAAGGAAGACCTTGAGTTCCGGTCAACGGTGGAGCCCACTGATTTTTTTCTCCCTTCCCAAATGGTTTGGCGGTGATGTCCTTCGAACGAAAGGTAAGAGTTCGGTGGATGCAACAGTGGTTTGAAGTGGAAGGGTAATTTCACCCAAGATTTTAAAAAAGGGTGTGTAGGTAAGAAAACGTAGATGTCTGTACGCTCTGTTTTTTTCCTACTAAGTTGGAACACTCAAGTAATCAAATAAAAAGGAAAAAGCCTAACTAATCAACAGAAGAAATAAAAAATATTATATAATAGTATTGAAATAAAATAAATTAATAAAAAATAAAATATTTTACTTATAAGTCTTTTTTAGAGTTTTCTCTAAAGAAAGTGAGGAGAAAGAGAATAAGAGAGAAGGAAGACCCTTCCAAAAAGAGAATAAGAGAAAAGCGATTTTAAATAAAAATAAAATGTCCTAGCGCCATTTGAACTTGTAGTAATGCAACTTCCTCTACATACTAGCATTCGACATTTTCATCCAAAAATATTCGATGTAAGCGTGCGAGGTAATTTAAAAAAATGAGTTTTTTTAGACACTTTAACTGGAATTCACAAATTTTAAATTATTTTAGTAAAAAAAATCCCAATAATATACTAAGATCTATTTTTGGGATAATTTTTTTTTAAAGTGCTAGTCACGTGCGGCCGGCCGCAGGCCAACCTCGTCCGTACCGGCTCAGTGGACGGTTCATCACTTCATCTGCTGAAGGCTCAAGATCGCATTTTTCTCTCTTAAAACCGCCATTTTTTTGTAATCCTGAATTCCTGATTCACCCAAAATTCCAAATCTGAAGCCGAATTTGAAAAACATTTGTTAAGATTGTCGGATACTCTCTCTCCCTCACTCTGTACCAAACTTGTTATTCATTTCGGTGTATTTCTCATCAAATCCCAAACATAAAGGCCGAGGAAGAAGAAGAAGAAAAGGAGTTTTTGGATCGAGATCTTTTGGAGATGGGGAAGGGCATTCAAGGCCAGAACCTCCCACCCAATGTCTTGCATCTAATAGAGCAGCTCGAACGCCATTGTCTCGCTCCCGATGGTTCAAATCTGTCCAAATCCGCCTACTTCGATCTCCAGCAGGTGGACCCAACACCCATTTCTCTCCTTTCTCTTTCGCCATCTATCTCTCTCCTTTTTCTTTTTCTTTTTGTTTTATAATTTCATATTTATTGCAGGCGAGGGAGGAGATGTCGAGGGAGAGATTGCGGTACTTGGAAGCCACGGTATTATTAACATTTCCCTTCCTCATTCGATTCTGTAGCATGCTCTTCTTTCCTTTTTCTTTTTGTTCTAGAGGGAAAGCTCTAGGTTAGGTTATGAAATTTCCACTTTGAAGAAAAGCGGTTTTGTGTAGGCGGTGTACTGTGAGGCAATAGCGATGGTGGAAGAGTATCAACAGGCGGCAAATCTTGGAGGAAGCATTCAGGGCCTTTATCCACAGCTTGGTTTGAAGAGCTCTCCTCTAGTGGGTTCTCCTTGTTAGCTCAAATTCTTAATTTTCATGCTTTCTGTGCATTAATTCACCACAATTTGGAACAGTGCTTACTTGATATGGTGTAGAGTGTAGACTGCTATACCTTAGTTATAGGGCTGATCCAGATGCATGCAATTCATTGGAGAATATAGTTACAGAAAAAGTAGTCTTGTGGACATTGGCTGTGCAGACAATAGAATACCTTCATCTAACGATCCTAAGCTATAACAAGTGATGTTTACTTGGTTTAACAACCCCCACCCCACTCACACTCACACTCACGCATAAAGAGCTTGACCATGAGCATTTGATACTGTGACTATGATTTATTATAGTCATTACAAATTGTGCTGTTATTTCCTATAGCACTGGGAATTCATCAAAGTTTTGATTGGTTTTTGTTTTTGCATGTATGGTTAATTTGTAATTGATCTTTGTTCAAATTTCGACAACAAAAATGTGTCAATATTTCAGTCAGCTTTAATGGGATTATTGAGAACTCAAGTAGAGAAGCAAGGATTGGAATGATAAAGTTGGAGACATAACAGGATTTATCTTTTTCATTTTCTTTTAAAAAAGAGGATTTATCACTTTGATTTCTCTTTGAAACTGACCATGACAATGTTGTATTGTGTAGAATGAGTAAATAATCTCTTCCCAGATATCTGAACTTGAAGAGAACTTTGGCATTGACAAAATGGCAATGTCAAAACCAGTCCAATTCTTGGAATTACTTGGTGCTGAGATACAATAAAACGTAAAGCTGTTAGAATGATTTAAGAAGTGAAAATTGTGGCCTAGAGGCAATGATGAGTATATTGGAAGAATTGGTGACTCTCTGTTTATGGGCCCCGCCCTCACTGCATGGCCACATATGACAGAGCTTCATTCTTGAGTGAACTTCCTTCTATAGAACAATGGGTTCTATCTTTTTAACTTGAAAATGTAAACTTGGGGAAATTTAAATATAGATAATACACACAACACAATTATCAAACTGTATGTGGCAGGGGGTTGCTAGCGTGCAAAGGATTGTTGGTTCCCTTTTATCTGCTGCAGTCCATACTATACCCTTATTCATGCCATCTCAATTTTTAATAGCTGTGTTAGCATTTGTTAGTTTCGAATGGACGAAAATATAAAAAAATTTGCAAAATTTCAGGTTTATGAGTCCCTTGAGCGCCGACTGGTTGTTGCAGAGGCTGCTCAAAGATTGAGACTCCCTCTTCTTTCTAAAGATGGTGAAATTCATGAAGAAGAGATAGAAAAATGGAGTATAATGTCGAGGACATCCCTTGACAGCACAAGCACCAGCGTCACGATAAGTTCAAGCTCTAATTCTACAAATTGTAGCAGTAGTTTAATGAATAGTGGAGTTGCAGCAAGCAATGCTTTCCCCCCCACCACTTCTGACACTGTGGAACCTGGAGTTGGTGGTGTGCCAAACCGTTTCCTTGGAGTTACGCCAGGTTTTTTATGCCAAGTGCAGCTTCAACAGAACCCTCCTTCTGTGGTATGTTTTCACTCTTACATGTTACGACCTGAAGTAATGTCTCCAGTGGTTTTAGTAGTAATTGATTTTTTATTTATTTATTAGGATCATGTGTAATGATGCTTTACTGCATCAATTGCTGCCAAATGAGCTTTGCTCTCTTAATTCTCTTCCAAACTTCCGTTTCAAGTAAAAAAGGTGCAAATTGTGTACATTCCAGGAATTTCTTTTTAAGGGAAATATATTAGAAAGATGTTTTATACAAAATCATGTGCTGATTTTTTAAACTTGTTTTAATTGCATATTGCAACCATGTTTCAAGCTACTTTTGTATCTATCCATGTTGACATCATTTGCTGTCTGTGTTGTGATGGTACTCTGGAGACTAATTCCTAAGGCCAAGTGCAAGGCTTCTGTAATATCCTGATGTGCTAAACTTTACATCTGACTATGAAGAAGAAACTATCTTCATTGTTCTGCAAAAAGCAGTAAGACCTGGTTTAATTTTTGCAGGATACGGCAGAGTATCAAATGTCACTTGCCCTAGAGATGGAGGCTCGTTTAAAAGCTAAATGTGATAAGTTAGCTGATGCATTTGTGATGGATGACATTGGTGAGTTTTATAGCTAAATCTGTAGATAAAGCCTGAAATTGCATGCTTATCAATATTTCTTTAGAATTGCTGATGAAAAGCCTCACTTATTTTATCCTGCAGACACTTCTTCTATTAGTCAATATCCAAGTCGTCTTCCAGAAAGGTTTGTCTTTTTCCATTTCACCAATTTTTAACCTTTGGAGTTGAATTCTTAAGCAGATAGTACAATTTTGTTGCAAATTTGAGTCAATTTTCTTCATTTTTCTGTTGTACAAAAAATGTTAGCTTAATGCATAATGTCAGAGTGGTAGTGTTAACTACTGTTGTTCTTGCTTTGCTGCAAATTATGACACATGGTCATCTGCAATATTTTGTATCTTGTAGCTAAAGTTTGTTGTCATCATTATCATCATGACATCATTGAAGTCTTATTGATTTATTTGAATCAGTTTTAATTTTGCTTATCTTCTCATCCCATTAGGTCTATATACTTTACGACCCTCTTCTGTCTCTGCAGAATCTAACATGCCACTTCTGATTTCTTCACTTCAAATCTTCATTGGTCTACCCATAGTCATGGTTCTCCCTTAATTGTGGCACTTGAGTTCCTCAGACTGGGCTCATATCTTTTATAGATATGCCTAACCTCTCTCTTGATTGGACCACAACTTTTTTTACGACGAGCCCTTGCCAACTGTGCTGCTAGGCTCTTGTTAGCTCTTTCTTTTTTGTGGGCACCCATTTATAACTCCTCTTATGTATTCTGTTCTTAGTTATATTCTTTCCTCTAATTCTACAATTCTTTCACATGTGCATCTGTTCAAATATACTGTCTTATCTCCATTGCACAATATTCAACTACATATATAATGATGATCTAGTTGCCATCATATGAAAGCCCCCTTAATGTAGCTGACACTACATAACCATGTCCTCTTTGAGTTCTCTGTTTGTTGAGAGAGAACACTCTCTTTGTTCCTAAAGCATATATCTTGAGTTCTTGTTCATTTATTGCTTTTTTTAGTTGCTAAAATAGCACCCCCATATACAAATATTATGCACCAAGGAACTTCGTCATGTATTTTTGCATCATGAGGAAATATATAACCATTGAACTGAGACATTTGTTTAGTATCACTTAATGTAGTTGTACAAGTGGGAACCATGTTTTGAGACTCCATATTTTATTGCATGTATGATAGAGGCGCGTTGAGCGGAGTGCATTAGCTGAGAAGTGATAGTTTTGAAATGTTAATGAATTGAAACTTAAGGAATCAAGAGCATGGGAGAGATTCTGAAGTGGGTGTGGCATCTATGGATGGCAATTTGACCATAAGACCCGAAAGCTCAAAAGGTCTGGCCTAAGAAACATAGGGCTTGAGCATTAATTTATAGTCCGATTGTTAATCGGGCTCAGGATAGGGCCTAAAAGAGAAGGCCATTTGAAAATTGGGCTAGTCTTTGACATATTCATGCTTAGGCCTACAGCCCAATATTCGGCCTGAAAATATCATATAATTTTTTATTATTTTAGATAACTATAAAAATCAACCGTAGGTATTGAAAGTTAACTTGATGAGCTACAAGTGCACCAAATTTCAGCCCAAAATGCAATTTATAGCTACTTGATCTTAACGGTTGAAATCACTATGCATTGTTAAGAAAAAAAATTCGAGGTCATTTGGTGATTTCAACCACTAAGATCAAGAGGCTATAATCTGAATTTTGGGTTGAACTTTGGTCCAATTGTAGCTCATTAAGTCTATTTTCAATTCTACAATGAATTTTTTATTTGGGATCAATGCCAAAAAACTAAATAAAGGAAAAATGGAGTTAGTACAGTGATATACGCGTTCCTCGTACTATAACCAGGGGTAGAAAATTCGGTGAAACCGAGATATCGGCGATACAGACGATATCTTGGATCTCGGATATCGGCCAATATCTCTCTCTCTTAATTTTTTTTTGGCAAATATCAGTGGTTTAATTCTTTTTAAAAAAAAAATTGAAAAAAAAATTAAAAAAATGAAAAGCAGCCTAGTTTTTTAAAAAAATTGAAAAACATAAATATCAGCTGATATCGATTTTTTTTTTTATTTTAAAAAACGAAATTAATGGATATCAACTGATATTTGGCCTATACATCTCGGCGTTCGAAAACCCGAGATATCTCGGCCGATACGCACCGTATTGGCCGAGATTAAGACCCCTGACTATAACAATTTTTTTTTTTTCTTACTCGGGCTTTCCCTCAGCCTTAGATTTCCATGCTCTAAATTGGCCCAGCCCGAGCTTGGTCCATTGCGATCCCTAGTGCATTTGAGGTGGAATACTTGCAACTGTGTTCCTAATGGGCTCTATTAAGATAACTATGCCTTAAAAATCTAAATGAATAAAAAAAAATCTCTTTAACTGACACCTGCATATAGATTGTTGAAGAAGGCATGGAAAAAGGTCCTCATTCATATGCAAAGCCAGATGTTTGATCTGTCGGATATCCAAGATGGTCAGGTTCTTTGGCTTGGAAGCTTGGTGTGTCCATCAAGGGCCCATTGGAACAACAGTCTAGATCATTGAGCTATTGATACTATGCATTTGCTTCAGCTGAGGATTATGGAGAACCTTTTTTTTTGCTCATATATCCTATGGCACCCATGGTTTTTCTTTTATATTGTGTCACTCCTAGTCAATGTGAGACACATCTTTGTACATGCCATGTGATTTATGCAGTTGATATGTTTTTGTCTCTGTTATTGTCAATTAGCAGAGAGGCTGTGTCATGATTGGTTTTTCAATAACATCATCCATATTATTGAAATTTTCCAATTCAAGTGCTAAAATACATAGCATATAAAGTTCTCTTGAAGTTAATTTAGTCACTTCATTTCTTCATCTAAGATACATACTTCTCTGTTCAACATAGTTACTTGACTAGTGAATTTGGCACTGATGATTTTCAAAACGGCACATGGATTTGCCTTTCACCTCTTAAACAATGACATGTGTAAAGAAAGACAAATCTGGTCTGTTATTAACTTATTATTCAAACTACTTATGTCCCAATCACTAGCTTACTCTCTAGCTATTAGTTTATGATGGTTTTTGGTTCCTTCTACCTTTGCTTTTAATTCAGGGTAAAGCTGATTATTGAAGAGATTGAAAGAGAAGAGGCAGCTTTGCGTGAGGATCTATATTCAGCTGACAGGAAGTTTGCAGAATATTATAATGTAAGTGCTTCTCTTTGTTTCCATGTGCATATGTGACAAAAAAATTCCATGCTAAATGTACATTAAAGACATAAATGGAAGTCTTCGTTTTATTTAACAGTATATGAACCGCTCAATTATTTTGCCTTTGTAAGGTCCTAGAACAAATTCTTGGGGTGCTTATTAAGCTTGTCAAGGATTTAAAGCTCCAACACCAGCACCATTATGTAAGTTTTATTTCTTGTCTAACACTGTAGTTATGTATCATTGATGAGAATTTTGTCAGTCTCTTGTATGAGATCAATATCAACTGCAGCTTAAGTGACACAATCCATGCCTGATTAATTGTTTGCTTTGATGTTGTTATAATTCACTGTTATTTTTCATTCTGGAATAGGATGAATTGAAAAAAACTTGGCTTTGCAAGAGGTGCGAGACCATGAATGCCAAATTGAGGTTTGTTTCAATAGATTACTTTTGATTGTAGTTGGATCTTCCCTTCTACTACTTGAAGAATTGGTACTTATCATTTTCTACTTTGTTTATGTAGAATTAATAGATAATTTTGTTATGGATCGGATGCTTTGCTGCCATTTATAAATATTAGAAGGATTTTGTCTTTGATCTACCAGTTGATAGCTTTATCTGACAGAAAGTATTGTTGATTAATGGTGTTCAAATGAAGTAATAGGGTGAATAATGTCTTTGAGACATGTATTCCACTGTTAGGCTCTTGAATGGTTACATTGACGGAGTGCTTATACATTGTGTACTTTTTATGTGGTTGGTTACAGGGTTTTGGAGCATCTGCTCCTACGCGACACATACACTCAAGATTCAATACCGGCGCTTCACAAAATTAGGTATGTCATGTACGTGTATTCTTAATATGCTATTATTTTATAGTACAATGGGTGGTTTGGCCAAATCAAAGGTTTTTTTCTTATTTGTAGGAAGTATCTTCTTGAAGCTACTGAAGAAGCATCCATGGCTTACAATAAAGCGGTATTATTCTCTTCTCATTAAGCGTGTTCTTGCAATTGCAATTCATTGCTAGGATACAATTTGTGAGCATGATGTTCAACTCATTGTATTTGGATGATGTGATTAGCATAAGAAAATTGTTCTTCTTTTCTGCAGTACATCAGAGGTTCCTTACCCTGTGTAGACTGTAGAGCCTTTTTTTCCTGAATTATTTAGTGTAACCTACATGGAGCTTAGGACAAATATTGACAAACGTCATACATCTCCTGTCTGTCTTAGATGTATTGACCGGCAGCTAATGGTGGTTAGAGGTGCTCTTTGTGATCACAACCTTGATGGAAATATAAACAATGTATATGTTGCATCATAATGCATCTTTCCCTGTAGCAGTCTTAAGCCTTGAAATGTAAGTCAAATGTTTCCTTGAGTTCTGAATCTACAGTGAATGAGTGTAAATTCCTGTATTCATACCTACTAAAGATTCGAAAAGACATTATTGTCTTCAGAAAGTGACCAAAGTAGTAGATATAGTTTGGGGATGAAGAAATCGCCATAATTTATCTAAAATAGGGTTTCACATTGCGACATATTTTAACAACTATTTTTTTATTTCTTCAGGTTGTGTGAAATTTATACAACTGAAGTATTGAAATTATACATCTACTAACTGGAAATCCATTGTGTGGCAATTTTTGTTTTCTTTCTAAACTAAATCAACACTTGTTCCATATTTGTCCTTAGAGTCAAACAAAATTGAAGTCATCTTTAACTGAAGTACATTAATTTGATTAGAGTTCTTCCTATATCATGTATACGTTCTTATGTTTTTTCTAAGAATTGGAATCTTAATCTTTTATGTGACCTTGTATTAATTATTGATGCTTTTGTTTACTACAAGAAAGACCATAGTAGTCATTTTGCAATTTAAGGTGCTAGCAAATGATTTTTTTTTTGGGAGTGATGCTAGTAATCAAAATACAGAACATTGTTTCTAAAAGCATTTGGGAATTGGATTTATGGGTGAATTATTGTTGATTATTATTATTATTATTTATTACTTTGAACTAGTATATTTAGTATATATGTAAAATGTACCCAAAGTTGCATGGTTGCAAGTATGAGTGTCGGTGTTTGACATGGGTATGAAGTGTCAGACATGGTGAACCCAAAAAAAATACGGCATTGGTGTTAGAATGAAACGAGGAGAAAAGAAAAGAAAACAATGAAGGAAGAAGGAAATTTGTATTTCTTGTCTCTCCAATAGGAGATGATTCATGAATATATAAAGTACATGGAGTCAATCAAGGCGACAGAAAAGGAAAGAGAATATGTCACAATCCATGGCAGCCACAAGTCAACTATAAAAAACACATGTAAAATGTGAAATACAATTATCTACATCTACAACAAGTGGGATCCGGCGCCATATTTAAATTAAATTAAATTTATTTATTTTAAATGAAAATAAGGTAGAACAATAATATACTAGTTTTTCTCTAAATGTTTAGGAGACAAATTTATATTTTAATTAGGTTTAGGAGGGGAAAGGTGTTGCAATATTTTAACCATCGTAGAAAATAATGTTAAAAAAGTACTAAAATGGTCCATGCATACAAGTGTCTGACACGGATACGAGTGTCTTTAAGTGTCCAAATGGGTATGTCATAAATTTTGAAGTATCCATGCAACATAGAATATGCCTAATATATGTGTCTGATGTTACCAAGTTTATAATATGGGATTCTTGGTCCAAGTCAACATCGACTAGGACCAGATGTGCTAACGCCTAACGGGTCAAATCAAATCATAATTCTCAAAAGAAGGACCCAAACCATAACACTAGACCCTATTTTCAGGATATGACATTCCAGTTTCCAGGATTGCCGCTTTTGGGTTTCCATTGGCATCCCTACTATTGACCAGTTTTATTTTATTTTTTTCTAGCCTTTGTTTAATGTTGTCAAGTTTTAAACCTTAAGCACTTCTGTGGTCTTTGCTTATTTATTAGTATTACCTTTTTTCCTTTTCCTCCTTTGCTTTTGTTATTTGTGCTTTGCTTCGTCTATTGCCCCAGGTTACTCGTCTACGTGAGTACCAAGGTGTAGATCCTCATTTTGATACAATTGCAAGGCAATACCATGACATTGTAAAGGTCAGTATAGTCCTAATGCATCTAATTCTTTTTCCTCCTATAATATAAGATGGTACTGTTCAAGTAAAGTTTGTTTTATGTCATGGCTAATTTCATGTATCCTACATGCAGAAATTGGAAGGCATGCAATGGACAATTCATCAAGTTGAAATGGATTTGAAGCGCTCTCTGGAGCACCCAACTGCCTAAAATTTCTCCTGTCCCATCAGATCTCAACCAATAATGTATGATCCTTGATCTCACAAGATGAACTAGTTTGGTTGGATTTAATTAAAACTTAAGAATATGTTGCGATATTTCATTGGAATCTAGTTGATGTTTCTCGTGTATTCCGTCTTCTTTTCTCAGATTAAGATGACCTGTTACTAGTTCTGAAACACATGGTTTGCTGGAGAGAGTGTTGCAATAATTACCATCGATTATGCACCTTCCTCTGAATATTACACTTTACAACAATCTGCCTGTTGAATATTCCTTTTTCATGCATATTTTCATTTATGGTTTACTCACATTGGGACAACCTGAACCATTTTTAAGATACAAGAAAAACTTTTTGGACAACCTAAAATATCCAATTATATAAGGCAAAAAACTTTGTGAAAGATCCCTGGACACTGGAGAGGTTCTTTCTTGACATCTCTGAATTGATTTATAGTATATAGTTGTAAAATAAAATGATATTTTCTTTATATCTTTCAACTTGCAATTAGATTTCTATGCTACCCGTTTTCTATCGACCATCTTTTTTTTTACCGCTTGACAAAGTGATAATCTGTGCCTCTTCCTTTTATGTGCTTGATATTGTTCTGTCCTGTTTGTAAATTGTTATGGGGATGCATTCTACTTCTTGTCAGAGTCAGCAGTTCCATTAGAAAAAGGTGGGAGGGGTGATGATGGGCAGGAGAATAACCAGAAGGCAAGTTTGCTTGGGAGGTTGAACTCTACATAGATAGTTGAGGATGCTAGTGGTTGGGGCTTTCTTGGGAGTGGCTTGTTGAGAAGTTTAGTTTTTATCTGTTTCTCCATCTGGAAGCAAGTGTCAGCTCAAAAAAAATGAAAAAAAAAAAGGACAGAAAATAGTTAGGGTAAAGGAAGTCTTAGAATTTTTTATCAACTGTATATTAAGATCAAAGGAAGAATTCAGGTTGAAGAGATGGGATTCCAAAGTAGGTGGCCTTATTGTCCAAAGCTAATTGAAAATAGTGTTTGGAAACCCAACAGATAGGGAGGATACTGAAGAAGCTTTTGCTGGACACAGGCCTATAATGCTGATTGAAGAATTCCAAAATCCAGAACCTGGAAATTAGTTCTGTTGGATCATTTTGGTGTCAGAGACTGCAGATTCCTGGGTCTTTCTGGGTGCAATATTGCAGTCTATTGACTCGGTACTTGTCTATGGAGATGGTTTATGGCTGCATAAAAATCAGGATGGGTGTACAATTCTCGATCTTTATAATTCTCATGGAAATTAAAAGGGGGCACGGGTGGGCACTGAGGAATGTGGCCTTATTTATGTGACCTGATGGGAAGCTTTGAGTGTTGATCTTGACTGGAGCAGAAGATACTGCATCTTGCCATGAAGGAGTGGTGATATATTTAAGATAATGATACAACAGTTTATCTTGACCTTTTTTAGGAGCTTATTGATGTGGACAAATTGTGAAGATGTTCATGCCTAAAGTTGACATGCCCAAATTGTGAAGATGTTCCCGTTCACAGATGACAGGGAACTGATATCAAAATGCTCACTTTGTGGACAGCAGCTGTTTGTGTGGTTGTTCTGGCTAATTCATTGGCTAAGGAGAGTCAGCTGGAGACTTCACCTGTTCGCTAGTTTGAGCTGTTGTTTGTACTTGGTTTCTGGTGTTAAATTTAGCTTGTAGTATTGGATTGTGACGCTCAGCTTGATCATTGATTTCTTTTCGCTTATTACATAAAATATTACTATTTCAAGGAAAAAGAATAATCCAAATGCATGATCCAAAATAATGATGAAAACTCAAGGATAGAAGACCCTGCCTGTTCAATGTCTGATCTTTAACTAGACAGTTAAGAACGATGTACAGCAAAATGTTACCTAATTTTTTTCAAAAAGCCAAAGATTACTTTGTTGGATCTTTCATTCTGGAAGAACATATTGCAGCTTTTGCCACCTACTCTGTTCAAGTCAAAATCACTAAATTGTGGGTCCCACTCATAATGGGAGCACTTGGCTATCGTATTTGGATGCATATGGACATTTTAATTTCTTATGTTGATATTTGAGAACCGAATTTTCTTTATAATTTTTAAAATGGTTCTGATTTTGTTTCTTCATCTTGCAGGGCTTTCTACCATTGTATCCCATTCCAGTTGGACCACAGTGACTGTGGATTTTCAGTCTATGTTGATCCAATTTCTTACCCCTTTTTCTTTAAATTCTGTTTGCATGTGATATATTATTGATTTAAGCTTTTGTTTGTTTCCATGCTGTGTATATGGTTCTTGTTACATCTCTGATGAAACTGAAAGAAAGTATTTCTTTAAAGGGAGAAGAAGATATTAGGATGGGCACTTCTTTTCTAGGTTTCTTTTTGGCATGTTTTACTAATGTAATTTACTTGACTGAAAATGGAGTGAAGAATTTTTTGGTAACTAATAGTCATTTGATGTGAGTGGAAGAGTGATTGGAAAACATTAAGAAGTTGTTTGTAAATTTATTTGAGGAAATCAATTTTGTGCAGAAAAATATGTTTGGATTCAATTCATGTCATCTGACAAGTCTATTGAAAATTCATTGTTGTCTTAGGCAATAGAAACTCAATATTTCGGTTGTTTTCTCCCCCTCTCCCTCTAAAATTAAGAAATGAACTCTTTGGATGGAGAGGATAAAGTCTCAATTTTTTATCTTCTTGATGAGGTGCCTTTATTTTATGGATGAAGAGAGATGGATTTCATTTTTTTTACTCTTTTATCTTGCATAGTTGCAAAATGACAAACGATCCTTGGGCATATTTGTTGGCTTTTTGAGAAAATGAGTTTTGATGGGAACTTTTTTTTTTGGGGAAAACGGTTTGGTAGAATTTTTTTTTTTTATTAACGTGTGGAAAACGGTTTGACAGAATTTGCTTCTGACATAGAAAAATCCTTATGTTTTTTTCTTTTTTTACTAATCTACATAACAAAGAGTTGGTTAATGAATGAGTCAATTTGGATTGAATTAACTTATTTAATAAATTGGTTGAGATTGTTTGGTATTAGATTGGGTCAATCATTTTTGTCAAGTGATTAGGTTGGATCAGCTCATTTAATAATTAATTGTTTTGAATTGCATCAACGTGTTTGATCTTCTTATCAAATAACAATTTTATTTGCCTAAAGGCTCTGTTACCTCAGTTATGTCAGATTTTCTAGTAGGATCTCATTGTATTACACATTATTATCGTCTTCCATCATCTTTAAAGCTATTAATATTTTTAAGTAATTATATAAAAACAATTCAGTACACATTATCTCACTTATCTGAGGTGGCTTGTCAAATATCTAATTATTCATGGTCTTTTGCATTGTTGAATTTAGATTCATAGTTGAATATCTTAACAAAAGTAAAAATTTTGACATTCTCCTTGATAAAAGGAAATTTTGATTTATCAAACAATTGAATTCCTATGTCAAAAAGAACCTTAATCACAAGCGTATGATAGGTGAAAATTAAAGAAAAAAAAACCTACAAAATAATCTCTAAAATCATTTTCATATCCATATGAGAAAGAAAGTGCAAAACAAAGTTCAAAGAATGTCAAATAGATAGTAAATATCTATGTTTTATACTGGGTATCCCACAGTTTTTCACATGTAAATTCAAAAAAAAAAAAAAAAAAACTTTACACAACATATCTATAAATATTAAATGTCTTATTCACAGTACTTGCCATTTGGGTTAATGGATTATTGGATTTCGATATGGGTTGGATCCAAATTTGCATAAAAAAACAAACAAATGTTAGATCTAAATTTAGATTCACATACATGACTTGCAATATTTTAGATTGCAAATTGAAAACCTCTTTGTTTAGGGTTTACGTGTGGGAAATCGTAGGATACCTAGTAATAGCTATGCACAAAATGATAAAGAAAATAGTCAAGTAAAATTTCAACTCCATTTGACTATCTAAACTATGTAAAAAAACTATTTTTAAAATTTGATCTTTATAAGCTTTTGACTTTTTACCGGCCTTCTCACATGGCTATAATGATTAGATGAATGATATTTTTTTTTTTATTATAATTTATTATTCATGAAGTCCCCGTTCTATTCTATCTAACTGCACAAGGCTCAACCAATGATAAATATGCTGTTAAAAAAATCAAGTTAACCTCTCCAGAGCCCCTCATTTAGAAATGAAATAAAAAAAGAACCAAAGAGTGGAAAGAGTGCTATAGAGATACAAGGTAAATATAAGCAGAGCCAACATTTCAACAGTGAGGCCTTCTGCAACAAAGGCTGAATGAGATACAAGGTCACACAATACATGCTAGAAGTTTCCATTAATACAAAGAAACACCCTAAACAACTATTTGAACCCACATACTATGGATTAAATATCATTAATACAATCCACAATTCACAACCCTAATATTTTCATGGTAAGCTCACAAACTTATGGATTAAATATTTTCAGGAATCAAACTCACTGATTTAGATGATTCTTGCCTTCTTCTCAGATGGTTGTGCTACTCTGGTTGTTGTCATACCATCTGCAGAGTCATCTATGGAGTCTTTTTGGCTAGTGGTAGGAGAGAGGTTGATCAGTAGAGTTGCAGTGGGCTTTTCATTCATGTCCTCAAGGCTTACAACTCTCTTTCTTACATTGGATTTCGGCGGATCCGTTCTTAACTTGTTCATCTCTTCCACAAAAACTGTAGCAAATCCTAACGCTTCTTTTCGTTCAAGAGTTGTCATTTTCTTTAGCTCTTCAATCTTCATAGGATCATTCCCTTGATATTTCTTCAGCTCTTTGAAAATGTAAGCCAGAACATAAGCCAAAAACCTGCATTTTGATGTATGTATGTCATAAAAGTAACCTGTATCCAAATAGCGAGCATACATCCAAAGGTAATCATTCTCATTCTTTTCATTGTCATATTTTTCTCTCACATCTTGAATAACAGAGAGGGCCTTCACTGTCGAATCATTGGTTAACCAGTCAATGAACATTTCAAGTGAAAATGTATCTTCTAATTCCTTGTACACATCCCTGAAGAGCTTATAAACATGTAATCCCATAAGCTCTAAATGCTGCATGTACAGATATCTTACCAGTCCAAGTGCTTCTCCTCCCTTTGCCAGTGTTTTAACTCCTTCAGTTAAGTAGTACACGACAGTCCTGACTAAGATATCATTGCTTTCGAATCCACTATGTATTACTTGTGCTGTTCTAATGTTCATCCAAAATTTCTTCACAATTGTGCTGTGAGTGCGACCTCGGTAGAAACTCATGTATCGATCTTTGATGTTTTGCAGAGATTTCACGTAACTATCAGGCGACTTCTTCATCAATCTTATGAGTGTACTACATATGTAAGATGCCTCCTTTGCTATTGTTCTTGGGTCCATTACCCCCTCAAACTTTGTCAAGTCATAATTCTTAGCAGTTACACTCAAGCTTGTTTGTGCTTCACCATGATAAAATGGAGTAGATGATAGCCCCTGATCCTCTTCCACAAGAATCTTGTCTGGGTTAAATACCTTCTGGAATACTTTGCTTCCTCTTGAATCAGTGAGCTGAAATCCAACACGCACTATATCCAGCATCAATTTGGGGCAAATTCCATCATTCTTCATTCCTTTCTCTATTCCTGTCCACAAGGTTACTACATCATCATCCATCATATCCATGATGGAGTAAACCTTGTTCCCTCTATCCCGATCAAAGTACCGATTGTCCCATTCCTTTGGTAGGGTTTTGTGGGATAATGGTTCTGGAAGATTGAGAAACTTTTCTGGAAGATTGCGAAACTTTTCAAAAACGTAAGTCAAATCCATTCAAAGGGGATGAAATAAAATCTCATTAGTTTTATCCACAATTTGGAACCTTCTGCCTTCCCTGAATGTTGCACCAAGTGAATATAAATGTTAGCACAAGTAGAACTCATGTTAAGTTAGGAATCTCAATTTGTGTTAATATTTTTTTAGAGATTGAGTTAATATTTTATTCAGGTTCATTCAATAGTCCAAGTTTATTCATGATTCTTGTATATATCAGTGTTTAAGTGAATGAAATACATACAATTTATGAAATTATCATCTCTCTATCATCCCTTCAACAATAAAGTTTTGAGTTGTAAGAGAGAGAGAGAGAGAGAGAGAGAGAGGAACAAAAGAGCCATGTGTAGGCTAATATGTTGAAACTATCTAAAATGTTATCAATCAATTTCCATCCATAGTTAATGTGTATTTCATTCACCAATCTGGTGTAGATGATCTGGCCTCTTGGCCAAAAAGAAAACCTTCCAAAAGATTCATGCCAATTAAGAGAAAAAAGGGTTAACAAGAAAATAAGAAAGCAATTTGGAAAAGGAAAAGATTCTAAATCCTTTGTGCCAACCTGTTACAAATGTAAGAAAAAGAAAGGATATTACTCCTCCAAATGCTTTGCTAAGAACCCTAAAAAGAAGATTAATAAATTAGAAGATTAAGAAGAAGGTGAAGAAATTGGTAGCAATGAAGAAAAACTTGAAAGTGGAGAAGGAAGGAAATGAAATAATAAGACAAATAAAAGCTTGCATTTGTGATTCAGATGAAGATTATATAAAATTCGACTCAGAAGATGATTTTGGTCTATACATTGATGTTCTAACAATTGATTAAGGAGCCCTCCCAGAACCTTAGGACAGAGCCGATGACGGCTCTGATACTATCTATAACGACCCACCTCTACTTAGCACAATATTATCTGCTTTTGGGTGTCCATACACTTGTACGGTTTTGTTTCTGGAACATGTGTGTCACACACATGCCCAAAAGGTCGGGACTCCCATGTATTCGGAAGGTTGAGGTGGACGGGCGTTGGAGCGTTGGCAAGCTACTGGACATCCATACCATGGTTGAAAGTCCCACATCACCTAGACATGCATCCGGAGACTGGGCTAAATGAGAACGCCTAAGCTCTTCTCAGTATAAGGCCTTTTGGACATGTGTATAACGCACATGTGCCAAAAACAAAACTGCAAGGATGTATAGACACTCAAACTGGACAATCTTACATGAAATGAAAGGAGTAAAATGGCATCATTTCCATCCTATCATAACTGAAGAGTAGTGACGTTAGAAAGGGGAGAGTGACATTATTTCTATCTTATCATCGTTATAGAGTGGAGGCGAGCGAGAGAGAGAGAGAGAGAGAAGAGGAAATACAGAGGATATTGGGAAGTTCTGAACATCTAAATTTCTCACACCATAGCACCGTAAATTATAAACAAAGACGAAAAACAGAGAATATAAGAAATGTAGCTGATAATCCGATTGAGAGATATTAGGAGAGATTACAGGTAGAATTTTTATTTTTAAAAATGAAAATCTCATAGAAGACAGGTTTTCAGATTGTCAAATTGTTTGGAGGGGCCTTCACATAAATTTGGAAAACAAGAAACTCACAATACTGTGTAAAGCTGTCCCCAAACTCTTATGTTTTTTGTTGGGAGGGAGAATGGTCAGCTCTCACCCCTTGGGTTCAGTTCGTCTAGTGCTACACTGCTAGACATGTTATAGTGTTACTGATCAACAATTGCCATATAGATCAATTCTTGGATGGATTAGAAGGTTTACACATGCCCCAAAGATTAGTCAGGTTGACGCCTGAAAAATTCAAATGGGACTCTTGAATACCTTGGTCTTTAAAGAAAAAAAAAAACAATCTGACATTTTTATCAACAAACAAATTTTCAAGACGATAGATTATGACCAATTAATTTTGAAGTCTCAATTCTTTTTACAACTTCAAATGCAAAAATTATCAACAATTCAATGAGAATACTATTATCAAGAGCATTTTCATTGGTTGCAGAATATTTTTGTGATTCTATGTTGTTCATCATGCAAAATGATAAAAATGCCTCCATTGAATTTTACAATGTTGTTTCTCTCAATTTTCAAACACAAAGTGAATGAGAGTTAAAAAAAAATAGCTTTAAAATTGAAGAAGGTAGAAAACCAAACCTTATTAGATGCAGTGAATCTGGTAGTTCTAGTCTTCTATAGACTGCAGGGAGGAATGCACTTGAACAAGATTGCCTTTGTGAAGAAGAATAGAATGTAAGTATAGAATTATAGAGAATGAGAAAGAGATTTAAAGGGGCTAAGGGAGGGATTGCTTGCAATGTCTTGGTCCACCCATGTACGAGAGATGCTTTGATGGACGCCCATTATTCATGCCTTTGGAGAAAAAGGAAAGCACTTGAACAAGATTGCCTTCGTGAAAAAGAATAGAATGTAAGATAACTATATAGAATTATAGAGAATGAGAAAGAGATTTAAGGGGGACAAGGGAGGCATTTGCTTGCAATGACTTGGTCCACCCATGTACGAGAGATGCTTTGATGGACGCCCATTATTTATGCCTTTGGAGAAAAGGAAAAGAAGAAACAGAAAGAAAGGGATGGAACCTGTGAAACTTTGTTTCCACAGATGTGCATTTGGTTACTTAAGCTCGAAGTCAATCCAAACAATTGTTAGATTTTTGTGGAGTATTGAGTGTCAGATATTCACTAGTGGTTCCATCCCCATTGATTCGATCGTGAGTCAAGCTCTACACAGTGCTCGGGGGGTCAAAAGGAGCAGCGCACCTGAGTGGAATTTTTTAATGGGGATAATTTTATAATTTTTACATTTCATATTTTGTAGTCTTAATTAAGATAGTATTTATTGTCTCTTTTCGTTTGAAAGCAAAAATTGTAACAGGCACGGCCGTCTCTTCTTCGTTGTTTTGCCTTTGACTATAGTAGATCTGGTTTGAACCTGTGTACGTACCGAAAGGGAACCATGTAAATCGTTATATCTTTTTGTGTGATTGATTTGTGTTTTGTTCTTCCGACTATTGTTTGTACGCTTCCATTCACAACCGCAATTCAACATAATCCATGATGTGGAGTAATTTCAAGATAAAAGATAAATATACTGATATGTGTTTCATGTGAGGTGGTAATCTTTGGTTCGATCTATGAAAAAAAAAAATCTAAATTTAGATCATGTTTATTTTTAAAAAAAAAAATTGACTCAACTGGCCTCTAAATAAATCCGGATCAGCCCTTGACCCAAATTTAACTATACAATTTAAACAATATTTTTTTTATGAAAGGGAAGTCGTATTCTCTTTCATTTCTATTAAATTAATACTTTTCATCTCATTTTTAAATATTTATATAAATTTTGGTCAGAATGCGTGGGCTAATATGAATTAAATGAAATCTAAGTTGGGTTTAAAAAAATTATTTAGATGGGGCCGATATATTCTTGTCTAACCAATTTTATCTTTAAAAAAGTAATCATGATCAATTATTATTTTCGGGATCCTAACAAGCGAATAGTCTTTTAGGAGACAAGGGTTTTTCCGGATTTCCCACTCACGAAAAATGTAAAAAATCAAACATTCAGAAATCGGTGGACCAACCGAATCACTTTCCAGTGAATCGGTGCACCAATTTGGACTTTTTCACGTCTCAAGAAATCACGAATCATTGAATCCTCTCACGTCTCCTCAAATTCCCGTTCCCAGTTCCCGGGTGTCAACCGCAAATCGGTGCACCCATTCACTGGAAAGTAATCCGGTCGGTGCACCGATTTATAAATGTTTGATTTTATTTTTATGTTTTTTGAAAAATGAGGATAAAATGGAAAATTCACTAAAACCCGTATCTGTGTCTGCCAAAAGAGTTTTCCCATTTTAAGATGACCACTTTTATTTTTATTCACTCAACACAAGACAATGAGAATAATATTAAAAATAAAAGCAACAAGTTACTCACAATTATGATAAACATAAAATTGATTAGTTAAGAGCAGGAGTTAAAATCTTGGCAAATCCAAAATATCTGACGATATAATGATATCATCATACATGTAAAAGCTCAAATTGATTAAAAAGGAAAAGAACTGGCACTGTATTCAAATTATTTTGAAATCCTTTCACGCACCGTAAACAAACATATTCATAATAAAAATTGATAAGATTCTTAAATAATAATAATAACAATAACAATAATAATAATAAAAATCTAATCAACCGAAATCATCATATTACACCATTTCTGTTACAGTGCCAAGATTATAATGTGATTTTCTAACTTTTATAAATTTAATTCTTAATTTTTAATTTAAGAATTTATAATGTCTTCAGTTCTTTACTGTGTTAATTGGCATCATATTTAAACAATGTGACCTATTATATGATTTAATTAGACCAAATCATTATGATTGTCTTTGGATGACTAGAACTTAGGTTTTCTCTAAGAGTAGAGAATGTTTGTCTTTTCTTTTATTCCCTTTATCTCAAAATACTTGTCCTATATGTATTTTAAAAAAATTTCAAATCACTTGTCAGATTCCCTTATTTTCACATTAAATCAAAGTTTTAACATTTTGAATGACCTCCAAATCAATTTCCAATGTGATGGGAAGACAAACTTTTTTTTTATAAGTCTTGACTTGCTAATATGCGACGTTGTATAATTGTTTTTACCTCCGACTCTCATTGTTTGGAATAATACATTGATGCATAGTTAAAAAAATATTATTGAATAGTAACTACACAATGAGACACCGTCAGACTTCAATCTTTTTTTTTTTTTAATCAGGTTTATATTGACTTAGATAATTTATTGATAGACTTTTTGGCACGCTGCACGTAAAAATGATCCTTAAGAATTTTATTTTTTTAAAAATAAAATAAGTATTTTGGGACAAATGAAGTATTATATTTAGTTGGATTTGGACAAGAATTTAATGTTGTTTTTTCTAAAAGTAAGAAAATTTCTACCCATTCTTCTTTTTTGAGTTGGGTTGAGATATGAGAATTTAGAATAAGAAGTTTTTCAAACGTAGAAGAACTTCTGCTATTTTTCTTCTTATGAAGAAGAAAATGTTCTCTTAAGAAAATTTATTCTTTTCTAGTTTTATTAAATTACTCTTGTAAAAATTGTATCACAAAAGAGTGAACATATTAAATGGCAGCAGAGAACCATGTAACTTATGCTACACAGGGTCCCTTCCCTTGGCTCAAATTCATTTCCCACGTTCCCCCCCCCCCCCCCCCCCCCCCACTCTCTCCTCCTCTTCTTCCCATTTTTCTACTACAGAGGTGACAGAACGTCGTCTTGGATTTTTTTCCTAGGTTTAGGGTTTCGGAGAAAGAAACAAAGCAAGTGAGAGAGATGGGTGGTGGGGATGCCGATTCCGCAGACGGAGGCGATTCTTTCATCGTGACCATACACATCAGACACTCCAATGGCTCCAAATTATCGGTGCAGACAAGCCTCTATGTCACCATTGCCGCTTTCAAAACCATCGTCGCTGCAAGCTGTGATGTGCCAGCTGAACAGCAGCGCCTTATTTACAAAGGCCGGATTTTGAAGGACGAACAAACCCTAGAAAGCTACGGTATCTCTCTTCCTCGTTTACACAAGCGCGGGCACACACATATGATGTCAATCTTTGTTTAATCTTGGCCTTTATTGCTTTATTCGGGTTGGTAGGTGTTCAATCGTTCTCATTTCTGAGTTGCAGGCGGTTATTAATACGTATTTCTTTTGCATTTTTTTCCAATTCCGATGACTCTAAGATTGTCTGTGAAGATGTGTTCGTTATTTATTAGTTTATTATTTCATAAACTGAAAATTTCATTCTGAAGCCTTATTTATATACATTTAGATAAGGACAGTGGCACCTAACTAAAGGATGAATTTCTTTCATGGAGATAGCATAAAGAACTAGTCTTAGTTGCGCTCTTATTTCGTTGAATTGATTCAAGAACTATTTGCATTTTGCATGTTGTCTCTCCATACTACCCGGGTACTCAGGCAAAGATGTCATTTATTAAGTTTATTTTATGCTGGGATGGAAATGTTTTGATGAGTGAATAATATTTCACTTCGTCTGGTTTAGACAATATCTCTGGTAGGAATTTTCCTAGTTTGGATGGAAAGTAGTGATTTGTTGTGATAGAGAGAGATGTTTGTTTATGATGGTAATTGCGCCCATGATGTTAAAGGTTGGATAAATTTGGAGTACTTGGGTTGTGCCTTCTACGGTAGCTGAGTAATCTTATGCTTGAGACATTGTTTCGGTCTCCCCAAATACTCTTTACTTTGGCGCCTGGCTTTCTTCGCCATAGTATGGGTTTATGGAGGGAACGTAACAATAGAATCTTTAAGGATTGTGCTAAGTAGATCGAAGCTGTGTCTGGCTGAGTTTTTGCCAAGTGTGCCTCTTGGGCTTTCTCTCTTGTGGAATTCAGGAATCTAGACATCTTGCAAGCTTGGAAAGATGTATTGATATTTTTTTTTATCCAAGCACCTCCTCCTCCCCTCCCTCCCAGAATGTATTGATATTTCTTAAGTTCTTTTGTATTTCCAGCTCTTGTGGTTATGGTAACTGCATAGGAGAAAGGGCAAGAGGTGATTCGTTTCTTCCGAAGCTTGAAGGCAGAAGGGACAAGCATTGAAAATGATTCTTCTTCTTTTGCGCAAGTTGTCTTGAGTTAGAATTTTCCCGAGCCCAGCGGTCCAAAGGAAGCAAATTGCATGGGGCAGAGCTCTGGAGGTCTAAATGTCTGGATTGACAATAGCAAGGATATTTTCCTAATTATTCCACTTGAAAAAGACTTCACAAAAAAGCAACCAGTCGTGTCAGGCCACCAGACAAGGTTGTCCTCAGTAGAGATTCGGATCCGGTATGAAGAAATAATATGAAGAAGCTTCGAAAAGTTGTCTATCTCTAAGTCAGAAATATTACGCCTGATGGAGAGATCCCAAACAGCCTGATCACTGCAAATGGAGTAGAAATATGAAATGAATACTTCTGGAAATTGAGATAGGCGGTAAAGTGAAGGAAATCGTGAAGCCAAAGTGGTACTAACACACTAGATATTTGTCCAAAACTTAATTATGTTATCACGCCCCACTTTAAATCTGATCTCTTCTTTAAATTTGCCAACGCAAGCTGGAATAGCTCTCCACATGCCTGATGCTGTGCGGGAGAAAGGAATTTGACCTTCATCATTAATGGCTGGTCCTTAGAGAATGGTTTTATAGGGATCAATGCAGACACCCTATAGTATATCATGATCATATATATTTTTTTGGAAAATGCTGAACTTGCACTGGAATTATACTCTTTTATATCATAAGTTGATGTGGCAAGTCATTTGATTGCTATATTGACTAATTCTAAAAGGTCAACTAATTGCGACTTGTCTCATGTGCATAAGGGTATAAAAGGTATAAATGCAGACTAAGTTTGGCATCTACTTTTCTTGATCCATAACCATTTCTTTAAAATAGAATGTATTTCATATTGATAAACAAAAACACTAGCAGAAGAGAAAGAAGGTTATCATCATCTATATTCCATAGGTTCTTTGAAATACGTGTCATTCCCATGTTGGACATGTGTCTGTGTCATCGTCTGTGTCCTTCTTGGATTCTTCATGAATTTACTAACATCATTTTCCAAGATGACAAAAATATTATCAAACCTTTCTTCTTTGGAAACCTAACTAGAAAATTGGTATGTTTGTCACTTGTTAACATTGTTTAGAGTAAAACTAGTAGATTAGTTATATACTGCCACTTTTTATCATTTAAAAATTGTATAAATTTAATTTTATTCAAAATATTATACTGAATCCATGAATCCTATGTTTTGGGATTGGCTGAATCCAAAACCCCATACTGGTGTTGGATTCTGACTCTTGTACTTCTACCCTTGGAAGTGGGTAACCTGTTTTATTTTTTTGGTGGAGGTTATCATTACAGTTTGCTAGGGTTCCTTATTTCAGGGTTTTTCGCTGTATTCTTTTTTGTCCTGAAATGTATCTGCCTTGTTCTGATTTTTTATATTATGTTGACTAGGTTTGGAAGGTGATCGCACTGTTCATTTGGTTCGTGCTGCTGCACCACCAAGCAGAACGACTAACCCTGGAAATATAGCCAATGTTGGAGCCAACAACACGCCAAATGGTGCGAGGGGTGTTGGTTCCATTGAAGATGGAGGCTTTGGTGGAGCTGGTCTTGGAGGTGCAACTATTCCTGAACTAGTTCTTGGGGCCGGTGGAGCCAACAACACTCCAAATGGTGCGAGGGGTGTTGGTTCCAATGAAGATGGAGACTTTGGTGGAGCTGGTGTTGAAGGGTTAACCTTTCATGGACGAGTTGATCCTGGGAGCGGTGTGTGGGTGCGTGGTTTATCTGGAACAGGACTTCCAGAGTTTGAACAGGTGCAGCGGCAGCTAAATCAGAACCCCAACATTACGAGAGAGAGAATGAACATGCCTGTCATCCAGAACCTTGTGAATAATCCTGATCAAATGCGCAACTTGATCATGAGGAATCCTCAAATGCGTGAGATTATAGATCGCAATCCAGAGCTTGCACACATACTTAATGATCCTAGCATTCTTCGGCAGACACTAGAAACAGTGAGGAATCCTGAACTTATGCGCGAGATGATGCGGAACACAGATAGGGCCATGAGCAACATTGAATCTTCACCTGAAGGATTTAACATGCTCAGGCGCATGTATGAAACTGTTCAGGAGCCATTTCTGAATGCTACAACAATGGTGGGAAACACTGGAAATAATATGGGTTCAAACCCCTTTGGAGCTCTTTTGGGTGATCGAGGCACTGGCCAGGCAAGGGATCAGTCACCAAATGCCTCAACAACTGGTTCAGGCACAAATAATTCTGTGCCGAACACCAACCCTCTTCCCAATCCTTGGAGCACAAATGGTATTCTTTCCTTTATATCTTTATAATTTAGCTCTCTATGTTTAGGAAGGACGTGGTGTGCAACAATGCAACATCCATGTCATAGCCTCAGATCAGATGCTTAAAATGAAAAATGTGCTGATTATTTATGCATGGCATGTTAGGAGCTATTGATTGGATCTTGTGGAGCTTGTGAGACCTGCCTATTTCCACATGTTGCAATTTTTGTTTGAATTTTGAGAAAAGGGCTTGTTGAGTCTTCTTGGAATCTTCATCATTTTCCTTCAGGCATGTGTTCTTTTCCTAGTGTAATGAATTCCAATGGGAAAATGAACTCTATTGGAAAAGTTTTTCTAGGAAAATGATTTGATAAGAATTTGCTCTCTAATAAAAAAAATCCCTATGTTTGTTCACCACTAACCTACATAAATTGGTTAATAAATGGGTTGAGTCAGGTTGGTTTAACCCATTAAATGGGTCGAGATTGTTAGGTGTCGATTGGATCCACCGTTTAATAAATGGGCAAAGTGGGTCAACCTATTTAAGTTTTATTGAGTAATCGGGTTGGTTCAACTCATTCAAAAAATAATTATCCTAGGTGCATGTCAAATTTTCCCTTTTAGGATTATTTGGGTTGGGTCAACCCATCTAATAAGTGTTTGGGTTAGGTATGAGTGGGGTTGGATCAACCATTAATAAATAGGCTGAAGCTTGGGTCAACTCATTTAAACTTGGTCAGATACTGGAGTCAGGTTAACCCATTGAATAAGTAATTTCAGTCATGTTTGGGTTGGATCAACTCATTTAAGATTGTTTTTGTTTGGTCAACCCATTTAATAAGTGGTTCAAGTTTGGTACGAGTCAAGTTGGATTGAGCTTTTAATAAATGGGTTGAAGTGAATTGAGTTTAGTTGAGCCATTTCGTTCAGTTGGCTAGTTAGATTGGTCGACCCACTTTAGTTGTGTCAACCCATTTTATAGAACTATCATTCAAAAACTTGAACGTTGGACTTGATTTGTAATTCTGTTGGGTCAAGTAACTTGGACGACTTTTCAACTTGACTTGGAAAAAAACTCGGTAAAAGTCTTTGATTCACTCACCTCAAAATCTTAACAAGTCAACTCAAATTGACTTGCTCTAGTTTTTTTATTTTTTAAACTATGGTCAACCCATTTTGTGAATGAACTGGGTCATGTCAATCCATTCAATCTTGGTTGGGTTGGTATAATCTACTTAATAAAATGGATTGGGCTGGCAATTCATTTAATCTGATGAGTCAATCTGTGTAATAAGTGAGTCAAGTTGGGTTTGTACATAATTACGGTGTTTTTGGTCAAGTCTCTAAAGGTGTATGAGATAAATATTCTCAGGAATGCATTTCTCTGTTGGTAATGATGGAAGTTTTTGTGCTGTTTTCCTTGGAATTTGGCCTTGGGAGTTGAGTTCCTTGGAATATGTTCACACATAAGCATGGAAAAATCTCTTTTTCTTAGAAAAAAAAATCAAAACTTCTCCGGAAAACCTGTACAAATGTGGGTGGATCAATAAATATTTAAATAGATGGCTGATAGGTGGTCCACTGAGTGAATGTCAAGTCCAACAATAGAACATTTCAAATTGGTCCCTACCTGCATGAGATGGCTGATAAGGTGGGTCCGCTGGGTTTGTTTGACGGAGGGGAATCTGACTCCACTTTGTGGCAATCCAACAAGATGATTGTATTGGAACATTTGAAAATGGTCCCTGCTTGCATGGAATTTTTCCATGCACGACACAGCTATAACTGTGGAATGCATATTTCCTTATTCTCCTTCAAAGTTTTTCCTTCTTCATTGTACACATCCTTACTTGTAAATGAATCTGACAGTAGGAGGTGTGCACACCAACTCTACCACAGCAATGTCTAGTCCTCCTGGGTTAGGCGTTGGTGGCTTGGGTTCCCTTGGCAGCATCTCAGAGTTGGGAATAATGTTTGGAGGCTTGCAGGATTCTTCTCTTTTGAATCAGGTCATGCAAAATCCGGCCGTGATGCAGATAATGCAAAGCCTCCTCTCCAATCCTCAGTATATGAACCAGGTAGGATGGTAGCCACCAATGTTGATCGATTCTTTTTCCATAGAAGTGATTTCATCTATTGATGTTTTCTTCTTGCTTTCTAGCTTCTGGGTTTCAATCCCCAGGTCCGAAATATGCTGGATTCCAATTCACAGCTCAGAGAAATGATGCAAAACCCAGAAATAATTAGACAGTTGACTTCTCCAGAGACAATGCAGGTAGTATTATTTCAGTGGAACTATCTGTAAGCCTAAATTTACCTATTGCATTTTTTTCCTTTTGATTTTATATAACTTTCTTTATTCGAGAAGTACAAAATATTTTTCTTTCTGGCAGCAACTTTTGTCTCTACAACAATCACTTCTATCCCAGCTTGGACAGCGACAATCAACCCAGTAAGTTAGCTGTTACCTGCAACTGTGTGTTCCATAGACTTGTAAGTCCTGATTTAGGTTACCTTCTACATCCACGACCATATGCTAAATGCTACCCATTTTGATTTTTACTTGCATGATGCTTCAAGACCATTCAATTACTACTTCACTTCTTAGTGACTTCTGGGGCACTGACCTGAAGTTGTCAGTTTGAATATGATATATGAATCTATCATTCATCTCTTGAGTTCTGTAAATGGAGAGGGCATTCAAATATACATCTTTAAGTGATTTTTCCAACACAAGGTATACTGTAGGTTCCAAGCCATTCATTTGGTGTGTGGTCAACTATGAATATGCATGTGCCAAAAATAGGACTGTTATTCATCAGGTTATGCATTTGTGAAGAAGAACTGGATGTTATAGAATATAATGGCTATATTGAATGTATATTTTTGGTTCACCTAATGAATAGGCCAACCTTTTTGGATGAATTATAAATGGTGGACTGAGCATGGTAAATGATCCAAAATTTGGATGTGTGCAATGGTGGCACTTGCCTGTGAAGAGCATCTTAAATATTTTTATGTGCAAGTGTATTCCAAATACCTCAAAGAGATCTAAATCAAGGAGGGAAAAAATACTCAAAAAATCTAGGAGGCTTTCCAGAAAAGGGGAAAAAGCCCATAGAATATGGACTGTGAGTTGGATTATCTGTTATTTTGATGGTATCGCTCTATAGGTTCCAATCTTAACTTTCAAAGCCTCATTTGGTTGCTGGAATGTGGGGGCAGCATTTGGATTCTGTTGGAATTTTGCAAACTCCACCTGAAATCCAGTGTTTGTGTGATGCAAATTCTTAAAAATTCGAATTTATCAAAGCTCATAAGTGAATTACAAATTCCAGTTGGACATATTTGCCAAATTCCACAAGGCTCCTCTTTCTTGTCATCGACTCATTATAAGGATCAAATAGTTTGCTTGATTCTGGCACACAGATTGTGGGATTCTTCAATACATGTCTGGGTTGAATCAGGTTAAAGCCCAACCAAAGCTCTACACACACACTATCTCTGTGTGTGTGATTGTGGAGGTTCATGGAAATTGAATAATGCCATATGCTATGCGTTAAAAACCAGTACCCACTAGATCATTATTTGTCTATGAATATGGGAAATTAATAAGGTGGTTTTAATCTCAAGAGAACTGTTCTCTTGCAGGCAAGAGGGCCAGACTGGTGGTGGTACAGGTACTTGCAAGGATGATTGGAACCAAGCAATCTCTCTTTTCCAAGTGTGATATGGATTTTTCCATACTGTTGTCAATTGCAGGTGTTCCCAATAACATGGGATTGGAGTTGTTGATGAGCATGTTTGGTGGCCTTGGTTCTGGTGGTTTCAGTGCCCCCAACACATCTGATGGTTAGCAGTTGTCAAACACAAGCTTACCATTCTCCAATGGATTTCTTTATTTCTTGTCATTCCAATTAAAAAAATTCTTACATGGTTCTTGTAGTGCCACCAGAGGAAGTTTATGCAACTCAGTTGTCACAGCTTCAGGAAATGGGTTTTTTTGACACCCAGGAAAACATCAGTGCCCTGAGTGCCACTGCAGGGAATGTGCATGCTGCTGTTGAACGCCTCCTGCGCAATCTCAGTCAGTAGATTTTCATCTCATGTCGTTCTGTTTCCCATGTTGCTCACATTGCTCATGTGCCTCCTGTAAGATTGGTTGGTTCCCATCTGTGTCTTTTGAAGTTAAGATGGCAAACATATACATAATTGGCTTCCATCTCAGGGATAAAGTATATTATACAGTAAGAGGTATGCGACTATTGGGTAGATGTGAATTGTTGAGATTTTGGTTCTCTGTTGTCAATCGGATGATACTATGTACATACACACTTCTAATCAATCTTTGATCATTTTGTTAATCATTTGCTAAATTTGTAAGCATTTGTTCTTCAGTCATGACTTGCTCTTTTTCCCTTTTACTTTCATTCATCTTTTTTCATTTTTTAAAGCAGACTTGGACACATAATTTTTGGATCCTCATATTAGTTTGGTCTGTTAGCATGCTGGGGCTTCTTGTGCTGGGAATATTGTTGGTTAGGTACCACAAAATTGCATTTAAGTGCTGAAATTTGGCTGGGCATGCACACAAATTGCATGAGTACTTACGGAAAGCTAAGTTGAATTTCTCCAAAAAAAAAATGGACAAATAGACTCTTACGGTAAGCTTTTATGGCCTTTTGGGCTAACTAATGGGCTAGACAACGGATTGGGCCCAAGTTTATCTTAGGCCCAAAATTTTATAGGAATTCAAACTTTGGTTTCCTAAGTCATTTTCATTCGTTTTTTTTTTTAATTGCAAGCTGTTTTGTAGGAAATAATTTGTTATTTGATTTGTATAACAAAAGGAAAAATGTTCTTATGTAGAAATAAAAAGAAGTAAATATAAATGCTCGACACAAAATTATTTTCCAAGTTTAGGTAATTTAAAGAATTGTTAGCACAAACAATGTTGGACAGCCTTGATAATTGAATAAGAATAGTGATCTAATCTAAATGCACCAATGCCATAATAAAAAAATAAAAAATTAAACATTACTCACGCACAGAGCATGTGCCCAAGTAAAGAGAAGATTCAAGTTATTTCTCCAATTGTATCGTGGGCCTAGCTTTGTAGTCCATTCGGTCAAGTTGTGCATATTTTGATAATCAAAGTGTTTAAAATCTCTTAAAGCACCTGATTAGTCATATTGGGGCATATGCAAGTCTCTATATTCACACACAACTTAAAATTCCCGTTTCCCGTTTCCTCAGTAACACACCAACTCCTTAAAATTATATACTGTACTATTATTACTCAAAGTCTAATATAAGGATAGCATGTAAGATACTCTTTAATTTTCATATGATTTTTGAAAGTGTCACCTTTTGAATGTAATGGACATCATATGGACTGCAATGAACGGTGAAATTTGTTGAAGGCATTTCTTATGGGGGCAGTTCAGAGAGGATGATCTAAACTATCTTACTTGAATGTGTTGCTTTCAATGATATAACATTTTGTGATTGCCTTTTATGACCAAGAACGTAAATATATAAAATAAAAAATCTGAAACATCTATCTTCAAATAAATGGATTTGGATGCAAATGTAAGCTCAATTTAACTTTTTGAGTTCAAATTTGAATTTATTGATAATAAATATCTCATTTGTTAAATTATATGAGGATAGCCTCATATATCTTTACCCTACTACCTATTATATTTCAAAATACGAAATAGCATTCTATATAAGATGTAATTGGATTCTCTCATTTGAATTGAAGGTTTTATCACTTACTTTATTTTTGTATTTTTTGTGGTTTTTGATATTATCTTTTTTTTAAAAAAAAAAATCTTAAAATTATTTTTATTGGTTTTTCTTATAATTAACTAATATTCTATGCTATATGAGATTTTTACTAGATTTGAAGAATTTTTTGATATGGAAACTGTTTTATTTAATTAATTAGATTTTTTTAGACAATGTTTTTAGTTTTGAAAATATGCAAATTCAAATTTGAATTCGGACACTTTTAAGTAGATGTGTTTGGATTATACTAAATGAATATAAACTTGGAGTGACCCATTAACATCTCTATTTGTGGTGGTGATGACTGATGAGGGGGGCTGGGAGAGGAGAGGGAGAGGGAGAGGGAGAGAAGGGAATATGATAGAGATTTCTATGTTCTTTGAGTGGTTTACAATTAAGCAACTTTAATTTAAGGAAATGGCTTTAGTTATTGTATATGGACGGATTCTTTAGATACATTTGTTTCACAAGTAATGGAGGGTAATAGGGGATAACTCTCATTTACTCTTGTTTTATAAGCAAAAGGTAAAGATAAAAAGTCTAGATTTTATCCCCTCCAATCTCATATTTAAAAATCCTTTGAAGTAAAAGATATTTATATTTGATTATGCACCCCTTCAATATTTACCCCTCATCAAAACATAGCCATAGCTTCTTTTTCATGCATACTTATTGTGTTAGATGGTTTCAAAATAGTTATAAATTTTTTTTTGAGGTTGTGCCTTCATTGATTTTGATTCTCTCACTAACACAATTTCTCTAAATTTCATAATAAGATTAGGACTTATAGTATAAATTGTGAGGCCCCAAAGTTCTTCCACTTTCATTATTATTATCAGAAATTTTAATAGAGGGTAAAATAATGAAAATTCAAGAGATGACACTATATTTATTACTTTAATCTTTCCTATATATGACTATTTTGTAGCCATCTTTACAAGTAGTAATCAATTGTCCAAAACCACAAATTCATCTTTCATTTGAAATTAAATGACCCAAGTTCCATTTCAATAATCTAGTAGTCTATTTTTAGTTTTGCTTTTTATTTTTGGATAACGAAGGTATTACTGAAGTATTTACTCAACGAGACTAATATCCGAAACTCACACCGTTTAATCTACACAGCCGGCTTGCTTAAGTTGAAGCAGACTTCACGTGGGGAGCAAACCCATTCCTCTTTAACCACTGCTCCACTCACCCGATGGGTTAGTGTCAAAACCACAAGATTTGGTTGCCTATTTTATTTAAAGAAAAAGATTTACCAATATGATAAGTTACTGAGAATAACTTTATTTTATGCTCTATTTAGTCCTTTCAGAAGTACCTATACATTCCATTAGTCTTTTTGAAAAGTAATATTATTTTTATATCATGGATACGAGCCATTTTTAATGTCCATGAATGATCTTGTGATCCTATGCTTGTGCAAGCACTTTGTGAACTCTATATTTAAATATGAATTTCTTAAATAAATTTGATTGAGTAAATAAATTAATTCTTTTAAATTTTTAAATTTGATCACTTTATTTTAAAATTAAAAATTTGATCACTTAATTTTTAAAAATATATGTATATGAAGATTTTTTAAACAAATCAACGATTCATTTTATGCTAAGAAATATCAATCTCTGTTTGAGTGGTGAAGATCTCATCCTTGTGATCCACCCCAATGACAACTGGCAAAGATATTTATGACGTACCTCCCTAATGGACATGTTTTCGCTTTGCTTTTCTGCCACCACCGTCAAACATCATTAATCATTTTCTTCCAACTCTGAATTTTTTTTTAAAAATTTTAACTTACAGAATAGTAAGAATTATATGACCATTTTAATAGACAAAATTCTAAACAAATTTAATTATGTCAATCCTTGCTTTATAATTTGTAACTATTAATATAAAAAAATTTAAGATGAAATTTAATAGTATGCATGAGTGTGAAATTAATTGCAGCCTAGAAAACATTGAATTAATAATTATTGTCCGTAACATATTGTATGAGAGATTCTAACGTGTATTTAATTTTAAAATATACTAAATTATTGATTTTTTAAAAAAATTTAACCTTTTTTATAGTTCAATTTTTCAAACCTTAAAGATTATACTAAAAGTTTTAGATTCGAGTCTTCGATTTCTCCTTTACTTACTGAAAATTAAGATTTGTAGGTGATTTTGTCTATATGATCCAATGTTATAAGAACTGGATCGAACAACGGTGGAACTGTGGGTTCGATCGGAACCGCGGTGGCTGCAGCTCGTTCTGTTGAGAACCGACTGGATGTCAAAATCGTAGAAAATCGATCAAAATTAAATTAGAAAATGTATTATTTGAAATATAAATATTTATTACCATTTCTATCACATATCTTTTACCGTTTTAATATATTATTGAAAATTTAAATGTTATTTTTAATATTTATATTAATGTTATTGGTAAAAGATAGTTTACTTAATTTTATATGTAATATTTATATTATATTACTATTTGACCGGTTTTAATGGGCTTTTAGCGACTTTGACCACGGTCAAATTCAAAATACCTCAAACACGGTTCGTTAGAGGATCCGATTCTAATAACATTGGTACGATGTTTGATAAATTAAAATTTTAACTTATTTTAAATAAAAAATGTCTTATTTGTAGAGCCAGCAGACTGACTGATAATGACAGGATATAGATTTACAAGCCCGCATAAAATGGCGCACGGTTCAGATTTCTTAGCCACCGAATCAGAGCATATGAATCCAGGCCGTTGAAGGAATATTTTGGACCGTCGAAATCGTGATCTCTGATCTAATCAACGATTAGCGGAGATGATGGAGCTGTAGGGTTAGTGTTGGAAAGATTTATACTTTGTCAATGGGATGTGGGCCCACAGAAAGCCACGTGTTTTAGTTTTAAAAAAATTTCAAAAATTCATCGATAAATGTGCGCGTTGTGGTTGCATTGTGGCAAGCAAGAAGCATGCGATCACTCAAACAAGAATTTAAGCGAAAGAAAGGCGAGTACTGATTCCGTTTGGAGCCAAAAAGCTTCTATTTTTTGAAACCCCCACCACTCTCAATCTCTCTCTCTCTCTCTCTCTCTCTTCCGCATTAACATGAACTGACTGTACTGCTGCAAAACTACAAGGTAACTTCCTTCGTCCTTCTTTCTGAAATGGGTTTTCTTAAATTTCTTTAATAGTGTAATTCATGCTTTGTCTAAAAATAGTTAGTTTTAGTAGATTTTTGGGGTACCCATTTGTCTTCTGAATTCTGATGATGATTGATCCTCTTGAGTTTTCCTATCATGGAAAAACGATACCTTTTTGGGAAACCCAGGTGGATTTTGTTTATTATTTGGGGGGTTACTAGCTTGGGTTTTTGATTGGTGTTAGGATTTCATTAGATTAGGGATCCAATGTGGGTGAGAATAGTTTTTTTTTTTTTTAATTTCTAATAGGAATGAGTTCTCTCTTCTTCTTTTTTTCTTGTGTTGGTGCTATTTTTTTCATTTTTTTTCTCTTTCCTTTTTAGGTTTGGTCTATTCCAATATGGATACTGCTTGCCAAAAATGTTAAACTCATTCCTATTTTTAGTGAAAATAGTTGTTTTCCGAGAAAATACTTTTAGTCAGATACTCCCACTGAATTGAAGCAGTTCTAGTGCTGTGCACATAACTGTTCACTTGTGCAGTAGTCATTGCGTTCATTTATAAATTGGAAGAAGTTTATTTTTCTCAATTTTATATGGACACTTTCAGATAGGTATCTAAGGCTATATATGGGTTGGACTCAGATCAGGTATGGGCAAATCTGTATCTGCATTCTGCTTATATGTCTCAAATCCAAATTTGGATGCGGATTGTGTGGGATTTTTGGATGCACAACCCGCATTTGCATCTTAGCCATCATTTTGAAGTCAGATTTTGATCTGGATCTTTCTAAACTTATAAAAAAAAAAAAAACTTGAGGTGTCTCCTCAACAAAAGGAAAATGAGATTAATCGAATAGTCAAATTCCACATGGAGAAAGAAGCTTAGAAGTATAATACCAAAAAAACTACTCTAATACTTTTATTAGGATGAAAGATGATGCAAATTAGAGACAAAATGCCCAAAATAGAGCAAGAGAATAAAAAACCTCTCCTTCTATAGTGGAATGCAAATACATACCCTTGCATGTGAAACTCTCCCCAATTCCTAATATGACATCTAGTATGGTAAAGAACATGATAGTGAAATTTGCGCCTGAGGCACCAAAAGGGGGATTTCTGTGCCTAAGGGGCATCTAAGTGCGCCTTGCACTTTATATGTAAAATGTGTCTTTTAGGTGTTAAAATGTAGATAGTAAAACATAATTTCCTTTCAGGTGAAATAAATGAGAAAACATAATTTCCATCTTAGATAAAAGTGTGCATTTTCTTTCTTTCTTTTTTGTTGATAATATGATCATTGGAATGATGGCCTTTTTTTAATTATGATTTATGACTTATTATTACTTGGTTTTATATATTAAGCTTCTGTTATTAGCTTTCTTTTATTGTGCATGGTGCTTTTGCATTTGATATATTTTCTTTGCACTAAATATATTGCATTGTTTATTAGTGAATAAAAAAGTAATGCATTTGCTATTAATATTTTAAACATAGTTTGTAAATAACTGTATTGTATTTATATTGGTGCAAAAGATATATAATTAAATAATACACATGTTTAAAAATATTAAAAAAAGTGCACCTAGAATAAAAATACCTGGCCTAGAAGCGTGCATTGTCCCTTGGGCTCCAGACTCATTTGTGCCTTGAGTGCACCTTGCGCCTTGAGTACTATGGTAAGGAGATATGTGAAGTAAATATTAATGTTCCTTCCTCATATGGTTTAGCATGTAACATATCTATTAACCTCGATGTATTATTGTCTCCCTTTCAAAAAAAAAACCCTCGATGTATTATTTTCATTACTTGCTATCAGATGTTGAGAACATGTGAGAGAGGGAAAATAATGGAAATTACATAAAAGCAAGGATCTGCTTTTAGCCATTGTGAGCAGGGGTGTAAATGATCTGAGCTCAAGTGAACTCAACATGACTTGATCTTGGCTTGCCTGTTTGTTGAGCCAAGCTTGAGCCTAGCTCTTCAAGGTAGAATTGAGCTCGAGCTGGCTTGTCAATATTCATTCTTAGCTCAAGCTTGTTCAAAAATTAAACCAAGCAAAAGTCCAATTTCAGCTCGAATAGGAATTGTTATCAAGCCGTGGGCTTCACTATATATGTATAATATGCATGATATTTAGTATTACCAAATAACTATGTGTACATGTGGCATATCTTCTTTTTGTTTCTTGAAACAATGACAACAATCTTATTATGTATAATAAGAACATTTACAATATAAGAGAGCTTTACTATAACTTACATGTTGCACACACAAGTACATGCAGAATAAGCATAGATCCTTACAATGGCCTAACAAGCTGACTGTGAAGGGCCCAACTTGAAATTGACTTTTTTATTCAACAGTTTGAGCTAAGCCAAGTTAGAATATCCAGCTTGGCTTGTTTATAGTTCTATACATTTAATTATGAGAGTGGTAGTATTTGTTTTACTTATTTAAACAAATTTCCATTCCATTCTTTTGAATCTTTTGATTTTGAATTAGTGCTTTATAGTTTTGTCAGCCCCAAGCATCTAGGAGGATTGAATGTAGTTCAGTGTGGACATAGGTGTAGGATAGTATCATGATTTGATTTTTGTAGTCCATGTGCTTTGGAATTGTCTAAGTTGCAACTTGCATTTGACTCATGTTCTCCAATGGTTAGATGAAATTGATTTATGATTAACATTGCAAGTTCTCTCGGTCAGAATATATATTGGATGGAGGGAGGAGAGAGGGGTGGGGGGGTAACTTTTAATGTCAAACTTGAGGAGAGACATTATAAATTGTAATCAGACTAAAACAACTTGTGCCAGTTTATTGCTTTAGATATATGGACTTCATAGAATCTATTCTCCAGGTTTTGGAAGTTATTATGCCTAGACATGGCATGGATACGGTAGGGACACGCCATGGATATGGCAAGGGCATGGATTTTACATATATAAAATTGAAGTGTCCGAAATGACATGATACGGAAACATTGCCTACTTTGAATTGTTTGGGTATCGTAGTTTGGAAGAACGTTGATGGAGATACGAGAAAATTGAAGAAGAGCAGACATATGGAGAAAAGGGAAAACATGAGCTTGAGTTTTGGTGAATGTCTCTTGTTGGGTGTTACAGTAACTAAGGTGGTTGGTTCCTTTTATTTATCTCAACAAAGAATTACTGCACTACACGCTGCTTTTGTTCCATATGAATAATGTACTATTTAGAGAGTGATGCTATACATACATTTTGTTGAGAGGAATCGTCTTTCCTACCTCATGGAAACAACAATATCGAGCAAAGAAGAAAACACAAAGAAGAAAATCAAACTGCAAGACAAAGACTTTACGGGGTTCCCTTTCGGTACGTCCAAAGGGTTCAAACCGATCTATTATGTTCAAATGCAAAAACGAAGAAGATGTGGCTCTCGTTACAGATGTTCTGCTCTCTCACTCACAAAACGACAATATATACTACCCTAATTAGGATTTACATAAGACACCATGTGAAATTACAAAATGTCTTCCAATTTGATGATCAGGCTCCAGAGAGCCTAACACATTTTACATTCTTACATCTATACTGATCCACAATTTGTTGGGTTACATGCCCAGTTTGGATGCAATTACTGAAATTGTCCCATTTTTCTCTTTTATAGGCATGTTCTTTGATGGAGTGGAAATGTAGTTTCCTTGCAATATGCATTGTAGGTGATATGGGCATTGCCAAATACTTTTCTGCTCCAGCAGACAACCATAGTTTACCTCCAATGAACTGGAAATGCACCTCAATGTGATTCACTTATTGTTTGTTAGATTGCTTGCAATTAGATGTTGATTTGTAATAGTAATCGAAGATTAAGAAAGATTGAGGAAATGATGACGATGAAAGAAAGAGGAGAGAGAGAAAGAAGAATGTGTGAAGTAGTTGACCATAAGGTTATCTGACTAAACTCTCATCAATAAAAAGCAATTAGATAAACCAAGGAAAATTATGAATCTCTCTTTAAGGGAGATAATTAATTACAAATGCCTCTATGATTAATCTAGAATAAGCCCATGCACATTACTTGTAATGTGGTCCACCTAACATCATTTCAAAGTCTCTGAACACACGACCTCCATTGAAATGTTATGTATGGTTGTTTACTCTCATCCAACCATTACACATCTTTGGCTCAATGGACAATGGATTGTATTCAACTATGGAGTTACTGATGAAACAAAACGTGATTCCATAACTTAGATGATTTGAGTTAGAATTTTTTGAGAAAAATATCTGAAATTCAAAGGAATGTATGAGAAACACCTAGAATTATTTAAGTGAAGTACGGGGAATGCATGTGAAAACAAAAATGAGGCATACTAGAAATGTATAGAAAACACATCTCAACGAATTATGTTCGTCATTTACTTTTTTATGAGTACATTATTGCATGGTCATTTCAATAACAGGCCTCATGCATTTCATAGTCTTCTTCTCAGTTTTGTCCCAGCTTTTCATAGTGTGCTTCTCAATTGAATTTCAAATATTTTCTATGCATTCCATTGTTCATTTCCCAATTTGTTCACAAATCATGTCAATATGAATTTTCAACACCCTCTTTCCCACATCGGTTCAAGAATTTATTTCTCTTTGGTAGTATCGAGTTTCTCATACTGATCTGAAGGTCTTAGGGATTGGGAGAGGATTAAGGAACATTGTACTTAAATTTGAGAGTTCATTCACAAATGGTCTAAGAGGCTCAATAATATTCTTTTGGACTGATATATAGGGTGAAGCCTCTCTTTTGGGAGGAAATGGTCTTGTTTATTTCACGTAGCAGCAGAGAAAGGCCAAGGTCAGAGAGTCATATAAAAGACAGCAGTAGTGTGATTTCGGCCCCTAGTTTCCGGAGAAATTTGCCTGATTGGGAAATTGACGAGTATCATAGTTGATGGCTGAGTTGTCCAGCTTTTTGGTTCTTGGGAAGGGAAGGTATTATAGATCATGGAGTCTGGATAAGGTGGGGGCAGTTCTTGGTGAAGGCCTTCTTTTAGAGAGGTGAAAAAGGATGAGATTTCTGCTGACTGGTATGGAGAAAATTTTAAGTCCCAAAATATTTTAGGAGTGGAAGGCAGGTGGTAATTAGCTAGTGTAGTCTCTGTTGGTGGGCTGCTCAAAATGTTGACAGCATCTTTTTATTTTGAACAGAATGTTGACTCTCTATATCCATTGCTTTCCTGCAGTTTCTGTTTGGGATGCAGTTGAGCTTGATGCCTGGAATCATCTACTAGTGCCATGGTTTCTTTGGCCTAGTTTTTGTCCCATCTGTAAAAACAGATCTTTTCATTACAAATCCTCTGATGTGTTGGGCCTAGTTTCAGTTGTAATGCATATGGAGACAGAATGGGTGGTTCTTTGATAGCCTTTTGGTGGTACAGCTGCTTTGACCCTTGATAGGTTGATTCATTGCTGCAGCTGGCTGCTATGTCGCGATGAGTTGATCATTCCATGCTTTTGTCTTGAAGTTGGCAGGTTACAATTGAACTTTGGTGGGAGTTGTATTGCTCAATTGGGAATAGGGGGTTATTGGTGCTGTGGTCTGCAACCTTTGAAACAAGGTTCCTCTGTTATTCTTCTTGCAGTAGACTTCTATTGAACTATCATACCAATCAGGCTAAGCTGCAGGCTATCTGGTTTGGTGTGATGGGGCTAAAATTGGCATATCTAGTGACTTATTGTGCTTTGTTCATTGTCCTTTAATGAGCAAAGGGTGTTAGATGTTTCTGGGGCTTCATTGACTGGGTTTAGGAATTAGGATCTATTGGTTCGTGAGAAAAGTTTGTCCTTAGGTTCTTAGGTCAGTGAATGGAGGCTGATGAGCTGGATAAAATGGAACTCATAATGTTCATGTAACTGTTATAAATAAGTAGTCTGTTATGTATTAGCAATTCTATTTGTTAGTGAGAGCTTTTGGGCTGCATTCTTTCTTTTGATCTTTAATAATAATCAGTAATGATTAAAAAATGCTGGAGGACACTTTGCCACTGTAGTCTTATATCATCTCCTTGAAAAGGATCATGTCATTTTCTCCTTCCATGAGTTCTACGACGTCACAAATATTTTTCCCAATAAGATGACTGTGCCTTAACAGATCAATTTGAAGTTTTTACCAAGCATTTGATCTTCAGGATCTTCTGGTAATCCATATAGAATCCTTGAGCTCAGGTCTTTAGAAACAAAGCGACTAGTCTAGCTATGTTAGTGCATTTAACTTCTCTGGGCACCATGGTGTTGCCTGTACTTTGGTGAACTGAAATGTTTGTGCTCTTTTCTGAACCTAGCCAGGCACATGTCTCAGTTTGTCTTGAAGAACTTTGGGCAACTTGGCTGTTTCTAAATTCTAGGCTTGACTTCTTTGGTTGGTATTTAAAATGTCAGTCTTAACCTCTCTTCCAAATTTATACCAGTTTTTATTAGGAAAATGATTCTTCACGAAGTCTTTCTTTTGCCCAATTTCAACATTGTTTCACACCATCAACATTGACCCACATTGATAAGTACGGTATTGTCTTACCTCACCATCACAACTCACGACACAAGCTACCTTGTACAACACTAGGACCACTAAAAAAAACTCAAAACACTAAGCAATCTTGTACAGACATCCAATATGTTATGCATTCTCAATTTGAGTTCAGTGGAAAACATGCCTATGCAACCTATCTGGAAGTGTTTTTGTACCATGTTTGATACTTGTCATGACTGGTTTCTACTGTAGTTTTTCATAATGCAAAGTCCTTAGTTCCCCTCTTGTTTTGATTCCATGCATGTAGTTATCACTTCCATTATATGCATCCTACTGTAGTAATTCCATCATGCTGTGGTAATTCTCACTTCATACTGTTATGTCTTCAACCTTAAATTTACTTTTGGAAATGAATGGACTGCAGAGAATTGTTTTGGCATGCGCTTTTTCTCAGACTAGTTCTCCAGGCATTTGACCTCTGCTGATTGAGGAACTAGGTTCCAAATGATATGACAAAATGATCGATGCTAAGTTCAAAGAGTGTGGGTTGAACAGCAGTAGAACCATTGGGATGCCAGCCTGTGACAAGCAACAACTTCCATTTAGCAAGAAGACAGCACTAAGAGATGTTCAGAATGAAACTCAAAATAGAATCTGCAAGCCACTTGAAACTTCTATTTTGAAAGATGCCAAACCTGTTGTGGAAACTGTGAAAGTTTGTGGGGACAAGCGACCTAGACCTGAATCGCCAACAAGCCTGACTTGTACCCATTCTTTGTTTAGTAACATTAATGGCACAAATGGGCATCATGTGTATGTCCGTAGGAAAACTGAAGTTGAACCAGGGAAGTTGGTTGCTCGTGACATGGGGAGCAATGACACTCAACAGTCAAGAGAAGTTAACAATGATAAACGGAAACCACATGGGCAGCAAAATCAGCTGTGGGAGCCTAAATATTCTTGCTTTCCGGCATTTGCACCCATGCCAGTGGCATCTCTGACAACTCTTTCGTCTGGTGGGCCTTCAGTTCCTTATTCTCTGGGTAATTCTAGTAATGGATTAGCAGTCTCTGAACCAAATTATCTGATGCCTGTAACTACTGGAATCCCATCTATAGTCCCTCATAGGTTGAGTAATCTAAACTGGACAGAGCGATTTGTTCGGCTGCAAATGTTCTTGCAGCAATGTGACCAGTCAAGTCAGGAGGATTACATCAAGAGTAAGTCTTGCATTCCTAGTTTTTTATTTTGATAGAGCCTGTGGTTGTTTTGGGGACTGTAATCTGTGGTGATTCCAAGGTCTAATTGGTTTTGAAGTAGGGTCCCACTCGATCAATCCATGGGGGGTCCAGTGACTCCCATCAAGGTCCTCCCATTGGGATCATGCAGTCCCCATGACTCAGTTGTCCGATAATTGCCTTGTATGTTTGGCACTTCTTTTTTCTGCCTTTTCTTTTATCTTCTATGTGATTATTACCAACTAAACTTTACTTTCATTACCATGGCTCACCACTCCACGGTGCTAATTTCTTCTTCGCTGTGTTAGTGCTCCGATCTTTATCTGCAGCTGGACGTAGTAGCCATGCATTTGAATTGGAGAAAAGAGCTGTCCACCTTTTAATTGAGGAAGGTAATCCTTTTTTGTCATTTTCTCATAATTCTGGTCAACGCTGCCAATATCAGACTCAACTATTGCCACAAGTATCAATTTGGTGTAACAGTCTCATGTATTGAGCGAGGCCCACTATCTTAGACTACTGGTCTACAGTCAATGTACATCCAAGCAACCTCAATCAGTGGGATGGCTTGCTTTTGGGTCATACAAACAGTGAGCCAAAAACCTAAATTATATAGTTTGGATTGGCACATGTATGCCTATATTAAATGAATTCATTTTATTAAGAAGGTGAACATACAGATAATACTTTAATAGCAAACATTCACTTGCAAATGGTCTCTAGAAACGAAAAGGAATGGTTTGGAATAAACATTCCAAAATGAACCTTCAAAGACATTTCTCAAAAGTAAAAATGTATACTAAACTGACCTCATTTTCAGGGAAGGAGTTGCGGCGGATGAAAGTTCTGAATGCTTTAGGTAAATCCATCCCAACAAATCACCCGTGATCTGGGTCTCAAGCTGGTTTTCTTCAGCAAGTAGAGAAATGAGTAGACGTTGCATGACAAGATAGTAACGACACACGAGTACGATTGATCAATAAGGTGTGCTTGAAATTCTCATTTAGAGTTCAGTTTGCTGTCTATGGCTTCTTTCATTTATTTCTAGCAAAGTAGATTTTTGAGATGATATTTAAAGAAAACTAATGCTGTAAGTGTTCAAAAACTTCCACATTGAAATAAAATACCTGACATTATTGGTTAAACTGAATGGTTTTGTCGCCTACACTTGGCAACTCTACGAAACCCATGTGACAAAAAAAACCCACTGATCCCCCAATCTGTTACTCTAGATGAGTATTATGTTGGCAATGATGGTTAGATTGACAGAAATGTGTGTATTATGTTGGACGAGTGGATTAACTCTAAATAATAGAGTTAGAGATGACTAAATTGGGGATAGTTTAAAAATAGATCCAATATATGATAAATTGAGAAAAAATTGCTTGAGATGGTTTGGGCTCAAGGTCGAAATATCGGCCGATATATATCGGTTTGAAAACCTATATGTATCGGCTGATATGATACGTTTTTTTTTAAAAAAAGAAAAAAAATAAGAGAGAAAAATATGGGCCGATACAAAATTTTTCACCCATGGTTTGGGATTATAACAAGAAGATGAGAGGCAGCTCCACTATGGAGAGTCAAGAGTCCACAAGTTGTAAGCACAATAAAAAGGGGGTAGACCACTAAAAACGTAGAGAGAAGGCATACAAAAAGGTATGATAGATAGCGGAGTGGTTAACTATATGATTCATGATAGAATTAAACAGAGAAATATAATTCAAAAAGCTGATTGCTTTCATAATGATGATTACGATGAAGGTACAATAGTGATAGAGCCTCGAGCATGGCTTTGACTACCATGGTTTCAATCATTTTATTTCATCTAATTCATTTCTGCACTTTTAAAATTTAATTCAAATGACCAGAAATAATTACGGGAGCTTACTTTTCAGATGACTAATTAACATCTCCCTTAATATGGGGGAATAGTAGTTCCTATCAGCATATTATGTGTCAATTTGGTGGCACAACGAGCCCAATTTGGCTTTTGACCATCTCACTTGAGATAAATTTGTTTCTATCTGGTGTGTTAACCTTTGCTAATGACTTAAATTAGATGGTGTGAAGTTGATACACATTTATTATAATTCTGCTTTTGATGTCTTAAATTGGACACATCCTTTTTAGTATGTTGGACACTATCTTTATTAATGAGAATGTCTTTTTTTTTTTTTAAATTTGTCTGTGAAAAAAAAAAAAACCATACAAACCATGATGCAACCACATGGATAAACATGAAATAATGTTACAATTTCTTTTCTAGGAGTTATAAATTTGGCAGCCTATAAGTATCGGTCGATATGACATATCGATGATACATATAGGCTCACGTCTCACCGATACACTCTCTCCTATCATTTTTTTAAATTTCCAGATTTTTTTTAAAAAATACAAAAAATAGAGAAAATATATGAGATTCATTTGTATGAATTTATATAGTAATGGGGTGTTAAAATTTAAAAAAAAATTATCAAAAAATGTTCCAAAATGTTAATTTTTTTGGAAAACCAACTCAGTAATTGTGTCTTATAATGATTATATAATACTTGTTATTTTCTAGTGAGTTGACATCACACGATATTTTCTTGTTAACCCGCCGCTATCTGTTCTTTCAGACGGGTTATTTCTTTGACATGACTTTCTTATGTTAGTTGTCATCATCAATTCTCTCCTAATTCCCATGTGTGAACATACATTCGACTCCACTTACCTTAGGGCATAAAATGGAAAAAGAATAGAAAAATTGAAAAAAAAAATGCATAAGATCTAACTAGAAACATGCATTAATATCTATTAACCTCCGTCCATTACATCCAAATTTATCAAACACAAATTCAACTTCATTCTTTACGAATTTGTATTTTCCAAAAAAATCATAAAATTTGTTTGGAGCAAGATCTCTAGAAAGAGGTCTTGGGTTCAAATCATGGGAGTTCCAATGAAGGATCACTTTCCATAGGAATATGTATAGAGTAAGGTCCTATCGATTTATCCAGTGTGTGCGGATATGGGGGTTTTCATACACTCCAGAAGACTAGTCGGGTGCGATGCTGGAATACCTCCGGACTTAAAAAAAAAAGAAAATCATAAAATTTCATGAAATTGGTAGAAAATCACCTAAATGCATTACAAAATGTGTAACTCGCACTACCAGACCTACATTATATTTTTAAATTATTGATTAAATTGTAACAACAATTCTTTACATAAAAGTCCTAATTTTTCATTTACATTAGAGCAAAAAATGGGACAAATTAGAAACAAATGCATGAGATCTAAACAATAAATAATATGCTGGTCTACTAATCTCTATTTATTACATCTATAAACATGTCAAACACAAATCCATCTCCATTCTCTATGATTTTGTATTTTTCAAAAAAATCAAAATCATTATCTCTTCTTCTTGTCTTTCTTTTTACGACGAAAAACTTCTAAGAGCCTTATGTAAGTACGAGAGTGTTGGGTAAACAATATATTAGACTTACAAAAGTAAGATTTCTTTTATGACTGCTCAAAAAAAAAAAGAGTAAGATTTGTTTCGGAAGATTACAGCAGGTTCGACTTTACTAATAACAACTGCTGCTATTGTTAATGAGTTATTAATAACATATTATCAATAGTGAATAGATGAGTATGATGAAAATGATGGATGTCGGGACTCAGCAGAAATCTATCTGTATTCGAAAATGACGAGGGAGAAATTATTTTTCAAATGTGTATAACAATAAATATATATATACTTAGAAAAAATTCAGTCTCATGTGGACCTCCTCTTTTCGACACCTATTTATTGTATTCTTACCCAATTTAAATTTATTTTGAATTGACCTAGCTGTTAGGATTAAGAATTTATTCAAAATAAATCTTATTTTCACGGGTAAAAAATTCTAGCTTTTCAAATCCGACAGACATAATTTTTATTATATGAAATATCATCTTAAAATATCTTTTAATCGCGGTCATTCTCATATAGTGGACACCCCATCCTTGTGAGCCTAATAGGGCCTAAGGACAGCTAGCACCCATGGAGTCATGGATGATGTCACCCTAGGGAAACTGATCGAATTTTCTATAATTTTAGTTTGTAATTTTTTTTTTAGTTTTTCATTTTATTCTGCACTTTGCTATGCTATTTTTTTTTTTTTAATTGTAGCATGTACACTTTGTCTTGTATTTTATCAATGATTTAAATTCTCAGCACATTGGAGAATGGGGGTTGACATGGACTTATATTGGCTCTACATTTTTTAAAGGGGTGTCCTCCTAATACGGAAGTCTTTTAGGAGACACGAATTTTTAGTGAACTTCCTATTTTACCCTATCCGTCTGTACGAGTTTTAATGGACTTTTAGAAATCGGTTCACTTTCCAGTGAATCAGATCGGTTTACTGGATCGGTGCACCAGACTGAATCACTTGGAAATAGAAATTTGAGGAAAGTGATCCGGTCAGTCAGTGCACCGATCCAATGAACCAATTCACTAGAAAGTGAACCAATTTGTGAAAGTCATCTAAAATCAGTTTGGACGGATGAGGGTAAAGTGGAAAATATGGAAAACTCATGTCTCATAAAAGAGTTTTTCCGTGTAAGGATGGCCACCCTTTTTAAAGTTTTCTAAAGTTCAAAGAATATTAAAAAAAAATCTGTAACCCTAAAAATACCGGGGCGCCTTAGTCAATTTTTATGAGATATCGGTGCGTGTAAGGTCAAAATTTCAATATATTTGGCAAAATATGAATGAGATTGTCACATATTTTGATTTGCTTGCACATTACTCTATTTATTGACATAAAGAAATCAATCATACTTATATGGCCAGCCATCCTAACACTGGCAAAATTTGTTAAGAGAGACGGGATGGAGTGAACTCATTTTACCCCTAACGGTATACCGGTCATCAAGTATCAGTGTACCGATAACACACTGCTCTGAATGCATATGTTCTTCGTATCGGTACACCAGTATTTGATGAGCGGTACACCAATATGTATAAAATGTGAATATCACTACATCTCATTTCTCTTAATAAATTTTACTCATAATAAAATGTGTGTCGTACTTACATACAAGAGATTCAGCACATACCTTAGTTGAATATTTGAATGAGCCTTAAATTGCAACACCAAACAATTCAAGATGAGGAGAATGTCTGTGACATTTGAATTGATAATATTGATGCAGCAAATTTTTGCATTAAGAGATTTAAAAATCACATGTGTGCACATTTAAAAGGTCTTACCCTTCTTCGTGGAAAAGTGGGTTTTTTAAGAAAGAAAAATATATTTTTTTACATGTATCCATGTACATGTCCATTGAAAATCTTATCTTTTAACAATTACAAAACAAAAAATATATTTAAAAACCATTTTATTTAAAAAAAAAAAAAACTATCTCAATTTTTATGTCAAACTTAGTTCTCATTGGAAATCTATTTTAGTGAAAACTATAGAAAACCCCAGCTCAGTTAATCTTAACTTGTAAAATTTTAGGTTTGACTCCTTTTGAATTTACTTGATAATTGATATACGAGGTTTAAAGGTAGTTTTTTATATCTGTAAAATTAATCTTACCTCTAATTTAGAATGGAGATACCTATGTTAAGAAAAAAAAACATTCTATTAACTATTATTTTATAATATTTTTCTAGAATTTTTTATAAACAGGGTGAAAATGACTTGGACGATTATAATTAGATTTTCAAAATCTCCAAACAAATATATCTTCATCTTATTCGAATTCCGCATGTGTCCACATATGTAGGAGGAAATGCAGCGTGGGGTTCCAAAAACTTTGCATTTCCTTTCTCGACGGCACAGTTCATGGTCCCAACTCCCAACTTTGTACCTTGAAAATCATTGGAATTTTGGATTTTGCAGTGGTGGATTCAATTTCAAAATCATGTGCCGTTGAAGTGTTGAAAACTTCAAGTGGATGGATGCCACACTTCTTAAAATCTACTATTTTGGAAGACAGAGACAGACAGTTCTGACATTATTGTCTCCACTTATTGATGCTTTATCCACTTGTGATCTCTATGCTTTCTTTCATTGGCTACTTGAAGATGGACTTCAGACATGGCAATATGGAGTTTTTTTTTTTTTAATAAATAAATAAAGGAAGTGATTAGTACAAATAATATTTTTATTTTTGGTGTATTAAAAAAAAAATTATTTATTTTATTCAAATCTGTTTCAATTCTCTTTTTTTTTTCTTATTTGTTTGGACAAAATAAGTATTTTACTAATTTTTAGTGTACCAAAATTAATTTTTTTATTAAATTATGTGTAAAAAATCGTAGAAAATCTAACATAAAACCCACACGGGTGATACCCATTGCCATTAGAGCACACCAAATGAGGCCATCGAGGATCGAACCTAACACCTCCTGTTTCTTAAGGTGAGAGATTACCAATTGAACTAAATGGATAGTTTTTGTAGTGCACTAATCAATTCTCATAAATAAAATGCAAGAAAACATATGTATTTTTGAAGATAAAGGTGCCGATGTTTCTTAAAACGTTCGACTAATCTTTGGGGGTTTTAGTAAGACTGTCTCTGAATTTTTCACACGTTAATCGACAAAAAACATTAAGTGAAAAATAAATAGCCAAAACATCGTGCAATGTAATTTTCTTCTTGTGGTATGTACTATGTATAAAGTAAACCACATTCATATGGAATTTTATTTACCCAAATTGAGTAAAATCAAGTACATTGAATGATTGATTCATGATTTCTATCAGAGATGCATGATGTCCAAAATTTGATTTTCACTAAATCATGCATCTCTAATAGAAATCCTGAATCTTAGTTTATTTTCCAGTTCTCTTAAATCTGATTTTATGTGGTGCATTCTCCCATCTTGGGCCTGAATTTTTTTTCAAGTAAATACTTATTATTAATATACAACAACTTTCAGAAATTTCGACTGGAATTTTCAGTATATCAATTGTGGACCCATTTCCAAAATAACTCAAAACTTTGCTTTATTTGATTATTGTCACTACTAATCTTCTGTAATATAATAAATCAGTCAAAATTTCAGATTTCGGCCAATATTTTAAACTCAAGTCGTATCCACAAATTTCTCGTTCTTTTTGTAATGCAATAGTCTCAACTCTCAATGTATGTCATGTATAATCTCAAATGGTGATTAAAATCTTGTTATCAGTTGAGAAATTTCTCTCTCTTATTTATTTTTTTATTAAAATCACCAATATCAATCGATATCGACGTATCGGCCGATATTTAAATCCCTGATCTCAAAAAAATAGAAACAAATAATCTAAGAAATTGAGTAATTTACTTTTTAGAGTTTTTTTTTCCCCATCTATTCAGGTTTTCAAAATATTTGCCGGTATGTCTCAGGATATAATTGGGACCTCTTTTAGACCAAGAATGATAAAATAAAATAAAATACATAATTAAATTAAAAATATAAGAATTTTGTTAAATATAGTGGTAATATTCAGATTATCAGAGCCCGTGTTTTTTCTTTGAATACGTGAAAATCCACATATTCTACTTTGTGATGAACATAAGGAAAACTCGACATTCATTACATAACCCACAAACACTGTAGATCAGATGAGAAGACTTAGACTTTGTACATAAGATAAGAGCACCTATCCAATCAAACAAATAAAGCAAATAAAATGATAGCTAACAAATAAGAGTCCTTAGGGTTGTTGGGAAGAGATTGCCATGTACAGGACAAAATGCTCCACAAGAAATTTGTCCACATTGGAAGCGGTGGGATTAGGGTTGATAGGGTGGGCCCTGACATGGATGGCCCATCTTCTGAAAGCAACATTCCATTCAAAATTTCAAATCAATGAACTGACCAAACATACAAGTTGGAGTGTGAGGTCTCTGTCTATCTATTAATACTAATTATTATATTTTAAAGAGTGGATAACAAAATTCTTTAATCTCTAATCTTTAAGATAAAGTCGAATGATACACTTTTGATTGATGGACTCAAGTTTTTCAAAAATAATAAGAGAAAATAAAAAGATATGTATTTTTAAAAATTAATATTTGAGTCAAATCTATTTGAGTTGAGATGAGCCTGAGTCCATTTGCAATAGGTAAGTATCTTTTAAAAATTGTGATAATCAAGTTGCACTCGAGTTTTAAACTTTAAATTTTCGTTATCTTTCACTTAATTACACTTTTTTTTTCAAAAATACTTGTGGATAAATGTACATTCCTCTATTTAATCAGTGGATGACATTGCCACCGTCAATATTTGTTATACAAAATCTTTTCTCATTTATCATATAGAAATTGATTGGTGCATCAAAACTTTTAATTTTAATGCACCAAAACTGAGTGAAATAATCATTTTGCCCAAACAAATAGGAAGAGAGAAAGAAGAAGGATTGAAACGAATTTGGCCAAAATGAATATTCTATTTATTTTTGGTATGCCAAAGATAAAGACGTTGGTGCATATTTAAAAGAATGCCCTTTGCATTTACAAGTATATGAGCATTTGGTGTGACATTATTGTTAAAATTTGGATCTCAACAACTTACATTTACACTCACTTATTTTCTATTTTACTATTGACCTTAAAATATATAATTAGTGTTTAAAAGTTGAACTAAATCGTCCAATTCAATTTGAATAGATTTGAACCGGTCTCTAAGAGTTTGGTCCTTAAAATATTGATAAAATAGGCATCGTCATGATTTTTAAGTATTAAACTCATTCTTCAGCTTAGAAAGGACCGAATCGATGCATATTAATTAAGCACGTCCATTTTAATATGCATAAAATTTGTTGGAAGATATGGGATAGAGCGAAATTCTCATTTTATCCATATCTCTGTACTGCTCATCAGGTAGCAATATATCAATAACACGCTGCTCTACATGTATATGTTCTATGTATCGGTACACCGGTACTTGATGAACGGTACACATGTAAAAGTAAAATGAGAATTCTACTTCATTCTATATCTCCTAATAAATTTACAAAATGATTGGCAATAACTTTTATTTAGAATTGATCAAGTCTTGAATGAAACTAGTAAACAAAAATGTCGGTTGAACGACTATAGTTGGAGGACGTCAAAAGACTCTCCAATTAATATTGTCCGACTGGTCTTAGTGTGAAATAGGATGCCAACATACATATTTCAATACCAAAGTATTCACACTTCTCACATAATCAATTCTTACAGTAGGTATAAACTTCTTAATCTACATGTGTTGGATATAGAACACCGAAGAGTATTAAACTCATTCTTCAGCTTAGAAAGGAACGAAGCAATGCATATTAATTAAGCACGTCCATTATCTATACATGTGTACTCTCATCAAGTAGCGATATACCAATAACACGCTACTCTATATATATGTTCTGCATATCAATTCATCGGTACTTTATGAACAGTACACATGTAAAAATAAAATGAGAATTCCATTTCATTTCATATTTCCTAATAGATTTACAAAATGATTGGCAATAACTATTATTTAGAACTGATCAAGTCTTGGATGAAACTAGTAAACAAAAATGTCGGTAAAATGTCGGTCGAACGACTATAGTTGGAGGACGTCAAAAGACTCTCCAATTAATGTTGTCCGATGAAATAGGATGCCAACATACATATTTTAATACCAATGTATTCACACTTCTCACATAATTAATTCTTACAGTAGGTATATACTTCTTAATCCACATATGTTAGATATAGAACACCGAAGAGTAACCTTTTCTATAGTGAGGAGGGCTTGATTCCAAGACTTTTAATAAATAGGGATGAAACTTGGGTCGGATTTGAATTATGTATTTGTATATTTTGGGTCAGGTCGGGTCGGATTGAAAAAAAAATTTACATGAAATTCAGATTGGGTTGAATTCAAAAATTTATATTTAATCTGATCCGACCAGACGTAACTCACGTTGACTTGAATGAACCAAGTTATAGAAAGTAGTGATTAAGGTTGAAACTCGAGTTGGGTCGGGTCGAACCAGCACTCGCGTTGAATAATCGGGTCAGAAATTCGGATTAAGTCAGGTTCAATAAGTTGTGACATGGATTGGATTAGGTTTATTAAAACTCGTCCCAACCCGCCCGAGTTTCAACTCTACCTACAAATAAAATGGATTTTGACCACCAAGTGAACCCGTCAAGATTTAATAGGTCAAAATATTTATTCAACCGTTTCTTTTTAATCTAAAAAAAATAAAGAATAACCTGATTTAGTGGGTCTTACTTTTTATAGTATAAAACTCTTTATGAAATTTCCCTCTGTATATAATTTTTGTGATCATCAGTTAGGATTCACAATTTGGCACAATCTATTGGAACACTGCGACATTTTATCCTCTACTGGACATGCCCGGTGAACAAAGAAACAAGTAAGAATTAAATGTTAGCTTAGCTTGAGTTTTGTTAAGACTTACAAGGGCTTTGTCATTGTTTAAGCTTAGTATAACTCCTTAATTATGTGTTTGGCTTTCAGATATCACAAGGAATGTTATAAAATTCATTGAACTAAAGAAGCATAAATATAGTATTGAATGTCACATAAAATAATTATAGTTGTTTACTTTCTGATTTTAGATCAAAATTAAAGTATATAATCAATTTTTATTTTTAATAAATGATAAATCAACACATTCTTTCTTTTTTCTTCACCATGAATAGCATACCGCTAATATGTAATATTACTGTATATATCTCAAGAAAAAAAAATAGTCATTAATTTTAAAGATTAAAAATTAGTCAGTGAATAAATATTTTGATTTGTTATGATTAATTCAACAATTAAAGTTGCATCGAATAAAAATTATGAAAAAGTAAATTTAATTTATATAAAACTCTTTTGCAGTTCAATTGAAATTAGAAAATGTAGGAGCAATGCAAAGGAGACGAGATGCGAAGGAAAGAAAGGGAGGTAATAACTGATAACGAGGTGAGATGGCATATTCGCATATTTACTAATTAGTGCGCTCTGCAGTAACAAACAAAAGGATAGCCTTGTTTTTCAGTGTGGGGCCAGACCAGCTAAGCCTATTCTGAATTTCTGATCTCAAAAAAAAGTATCTTTGATGTCTCAACTTTCAAGCAATGACTTTTCGTGTGTGGATCATTTGTTTTTTTTTTTTCTTTAATTTATGTGTTAAATGTAAAATCTTTGAGAGTGAGATCATTATTTGTACGGTTCATAGAGGTTCGAACTCACAGGTATCAAAGTTAAGTCACGAGAATTTAAATCTATAATTTTCCACTTCTTAATATAAGAGGCAATCAGTTGAACTAAACTCATGTGGATTATCATTTGTTATTTTGATAAAACGTTTTAAAATGCGTCTCATATAAAATAAGATTTTAGGTTCAGTTCATACTAAATTTTTTTGGGTAATACGTGCACTACGAGTTTTCATTACAGTGCACCAACTTTTAAAAGAAAAAATACTATTTTACCATGACTTTTCTTCTTTTATCTCTTCCATCTTTCAAAAATAGAGGACAAAATGGCCTTTTTTCTTTTAAAAATGGTGCATCACAGTGGAAACTCACGGTGCACAGATCATTATCCCTTTTTATAGGACTATTCTTTATAGACTAAATCAGTGTATCTAAATTGAAAGATTTACACATTTGACTATTGGTGGAATTAGTCTCTATCTGTGATGTGAAATGGAGATACTTATCTTATAAAAAAAAAAAAGGTTTTTTTTTTTTTTTTCAAATAGTGTTAATGTATATATAATAGTCATAAAGTCGCATTTGACATTGTTTTCTATTTATAAATTTGAAATCTAATCTTAAAAATTGAAAGTAGCTTGATGATGTGCCAATATTTAAAATTTCAGCCTAAAGACCACTTGATCTTGACCGTCATTGGCATACGTCCGTAAAAGAATTCATGAACACTTGGTAATTTCAAGTGTTGAGATCAAGTGGCCAAAATAGATAGGTGAAATTTTAAACAGTCTACTTTTAATCTATACCGTTAGATTTTCTAATTGAAAAGCAACAATTAAAAAAGAATAAAACATGCTAATAATCTTTTGATTATGTGATAGATAATTTTACAGATGAGTTGGAGTCTATGCATTGTATCTTTTATATTTAAAATTATAATCTTATTTTTAAGGGGGTTAAATCTATTTGATCGAAGGATTAAAATTATACTGTTCAGACTTCAGATCATAACATTATACTTATGATCTAAGATTTTCTATTTTGTTTTGTGAATTATGATTTGATTAGATTTTATTAAAATTCTTTTCAGATTTAATCTCGATTTCTAAGACATTTTAACTATTATAAATATTAATTCAACCATGAACGTGCTTCTTAGTTCTTACTAGTATTATATAATTGTATAAATCATATAGTTGTGATTTTTTTTTCTATAATATACAAATGATCGGTATTTCGGTCAATACCATACACCCCTCTCTTCTCTATCTTTTTTGTTTTAAAAAGTACAGAAAATAAGAGGAAAATAGAAAAAAAAAGAAGGAAAAATCTATGGTGATAAAGTTTTAAACTCCTCAAAGTCAAAATTTCAATATGAATAAATATTTTGAAAAATGTTTAAAAATTTTATGAGTAGGAAACCGACATGAAAAAACATCTAATGTGAAATTCATTTATCAAGTATTCCCTTATGACATATATCTTCTATTACAATTCATAAATTTTTTATTATAATTTTTTTTTAAATTTCATAAAAATGTACGAAAATAAGAACAATTATCCAAGCACTCTAAAAATTACATCAATGACATCAAAAGCTCCTCATTTAATTATAGAAACATTTTTATATCATTTCATTCATTTTTCTAAAAGAAACTAAAAAATTGAAAATACTTTAGAAAATCAAGAATACATCTCCATTGAATTCCATATGCACAGAATATTATTTTATTAAATTATTTTCATAAAAAACCCTAAGTTATCGTAGAGGCAAAAACTGGAAAAAATTATAAAAATGACTCAAAAATTAGATCCACTAAAATAACTTTTATTGATCATTTAAGTCTTTTCTAACCTTCAATTTTTTTTTTTTTTTTTTGTATTTTTAAGATAACTAATTTCTCCGCCTAATAAACAACCAACTAGGGTTACTTAAAAATTAGAACTTAATACAGGGGATTCTCCATGGGATTTTGATATAAACATTACTGATTTTTTTAAAATAGGACATTGCCTCTTTCTTTTTCTTTTTTTCTTTTAATTCCATTTTTTGTCTTTTATATTTATTACAAAATTGCCATCCCTCATTCCTCTTGGCCATGCAAAGTTTAGTTTAACTTCCTGCGGCCGCCGGAGCTTTCCATACCAGGATTGGATTTTGATTCAGCTTGGAAACGTCAAGCACCCCTTTCCCCCTCTCTCCCCCGTTCTTTCTGCTACTCGCTTTCATGCATCAATTGTTCTAGGAAAGGTCTTGGATTTACAAGTCGAAGCGAGGAATTTTGAGAGTGATTAGTCCTTTTGAATGTAAAATTGATCCGTGACATTTTAATATAAGAGCAAAACGAGACACTATCATATGCACGAAAGAGGTGTAGGTCCCATTGCTGCCCTCCTTCTCTCACGTCTTGAGTTTATAAGGGGGCGAGGTTCTTTGGAAGAAGTTAACAGAGTGCAGAATTGACCCGTGACATTGAGAGTGATTCATCAGGGTCAGCCATCTTAATAAAGGCAAAATATGTTGGGAGACACATAATAAAGTAAAATTTTCATTTTACTCTTACGAGTATACCGTTAACACGTTGTTGCATGTATATGTTCGATGTATCGGTAAATCGGTAAAATTAAATGAGAATTTTATATATCCCATATCTCATATATATATCATATCTCTTAACAAATTTTATTCGTATTAAGATGGCACCATTGACCTGAAAAAAATATTGACTGATGCAATTTTAGTCTCTCCGTATGGTGCTGCACATGGGTGGATCACTGTGTTCGGCAGTAGTCTGGCCAAACATGGGCGTTGGGACCTCACTAAAAGATTCTCATTTGCTGGGGATTTATAATTTCAAATCAATCAACTTCCCAACGACTTCATATATTCATGGAGACTTGAGCCCTTCCAAATTCCACTCAACCACAATACCACAATCAAAGAAGAAAGTTTCTTTTATCTTGAATTAATAATGGTTCCTCTTTATTTTACTGTGAATTTGACTTTTTTATATTTATAATTGCATTATTTATACAATTTTGATATTTATCAAAATAATTGCATTATTTTGATATTTATATGCTTGTCAAGTTTTAAGTCTACTTAACTATTACAACCATTCATTCTTAAACATTTATCATAAGTCCATTAAATTATAGGCTACCGAGGTCAAGAGTTGGGATCATTTAATTAATTACAAAATTCGACAAACACTTGAGTCTCATTTCATATATTCATTTAGCTTATTTAATGCATCAAAAATTAGTATTTGCCTTTATTAGGATCCGAGTATTCATTCCAAAAGACTAGTCTGTTAGTTGGTAGAGTAATTCAAGTCATTTATAAATCTCTCTAAATCTACACTTCTAATGTAGGACTTGTAATAAATAGAATGTTTTTCCTTTAAATTTATTTTTATTTGCAACTATCCTTTTCATTTATCAATTAAACATAAAAAATAGCTTTTGTTTGATTTCTAGATCTTTTGAATAGGGCAGAAAGATTTTGGTTTTAATGATACCAGGGATTCAAATCTCGTTCGGCTTGACATATCGGCCGATATTTCAGGAATACAATTCTCTCTTCATTTTTTTTTCCAAACATCAACTATTTTTTATATTTTTTAAATTAAAAACTGAAAGAAAGCCCCTTTTTGAAAAAAGAAAATAAAATTGGAATTCGATATAGGCGAATATCGACTTGGACCTACAGTCGATATGTGATTTTTTTAAAAATAAAATAAAATTAAATATCGATCCATATTTGACTGATATTCAATTGATACTTATCCTATCCACCGAAATAACTCAATTTCAAAAACCTGAGATTTCGTTCTCAAAATGAGACAATGGATGAATGTAAAGAAGGTAATAAGTCTTGGTAAAACTAATGCGCAGATGGGCAAGAATTGCTTAGTTTTGGTTTCTAGCGGCCTAATATGGATAAGCTTGATTAAATAAAATATTGGTGTCTAAATTATTATTATTATTTAATAACGAGGGTATTTATGAGATATATATTCAACGAGACTAATTTCTTACGACCACGCCATCTATTCTATATTGCCGGCCCGCTTAAGTAAGATGATAGTCAGAAATTGATACCTTTACGAACCTGCTCCTCTCATCAGTAAGAAGTTAAGACAGAGATGCGGGACGGGCTTTCTTCTTCGATCTTCATCAAATCTATAGTTTCAACTTCAAGAACAGTTTTCACAAAAATCAAATCGAAGAAAACAGGCCAACATGTGTGATCATTGTCTTCTAATCTTGGCTTTTTCTGCTGAAGAATCGTCGTCTCTACGTTTTTGGCATCGACATGTGGGTCCATGCATGTGATCAGAGGAGAATGAACGGATCAGGTTTCAGATATATCTTGGTCAGCCCCAATACCCATCAGTAAATTTAACTCTCTACTTGCGGTAAGAACAAATATCGACAGATATGTATCGTATTCGTTGTAGATTGAGGATATCGTCCGACATGACTTATATTGGTGATATATGTCTGCTAAATATTGAACAATATCTTCATTTATCATTCTTTTTTTTTTTTAAATTCAGATATTGGCCATGGGCTCAGATCGATATTAGCTTATATCGGTTGAAAATTGGTCGATATTTGTGTTTGTCATTTTTATTTTATTTTTAAACTGGGCTGTTTTTCATTTTTTTATTTAAAAAAATAAAAAATAAACAATATTTGTAAAAAATAAAAAAAGAAGAGAGAGAAAGATATCTACTGATATATCGTAAACACAAGATTTATACCCCTGCTACTTTGCTTAGCGGTTTTTTTTTTTTATAAGTGAAGAGATAAAAGCCAATCTATCATTGAGCAGCAAAAAAGGAGTTGAGAGAAGTGACGATAGATTTATTGAAAAATTATTTATTTAATTATATATAATTTATTGACAATCATTTTAATTAGATTACTCAAATTATATTTTTAAATATTATAAAATTTAGTGCTTAAAAGAAATTAAATTAATTAAATCTTTAGGATTTTAAAAAGTCACTTTTGATGGTTTAAATCTTTCTAGTAGACTCACCGGCACTTTAAATGGTGGGCACACACTTGATATACTCAACGTGTGCCGTAGTGCGCAGGGCATTAGACTTCTCAAATAAATACAAACTCTAGGCCCCACGCTATTATTGATTTTCTGTTATTAAACTAAAAGTGCTGAGGACAATGAAACTTTAAGTGTACCCAATAGTTAATAATGGATAACAATTTACCGTAAAAATTCATCTTAATTCACATGTATCAAATAGATTAACACTATGCATCATTACTTTTTAGAATTTTTTTTAATAATTAAATATTTCTTAAAACATTTGATTAATTTTCAGAACACATCAAATAACTCTATGTAAAATTACTCTTTCAAATGATGTTAGAAACTAAAAATCAAACTTAGAAATTCCACGACTCTCAGTTCTTAAGATGACTTTTTAACCTATCACTCTAAAGTCTGACTCCTTTGAATTAATCAAATCTCAAAAGCTAACAAACGTCTCTCAAAAGAAAAGATAGAATTAGTTATAGACTTCCACTCCACACCCTTTTTCTAATATTTTTTTTTAATTGTGTTCATTAAAAGGAGAGATGGTTGGCATCTCTCCTTACAGAGACAGGAACAGTCTTCGAACCAAGGGTCGAAATATCGGTCGATACATATCGTATCGATCGATATATATCAATTTTAGAGAGTCGAATATTAGCCGATATCATATCTCCGTATCATATCAGCCGATATTTTAATATCGGCTGATATCGGCCATTTAAAAAAAAAAAAAAGAGGAGGAAAGAGAAAAATATAGACCGATATATCGGTCAATAAAATTTTTTATACCCCTGCTTCGAACTTTCTTGTGACCTTCACATGCAGTTTAGGCTACGCGCTTTAGTGGATCTTATCTAAATTTTTAAATTCACGTAGTTTAACTCGTTGCCTCTCATATAAAGAAGTGGAAGGTTATAGGCTTGAGACCTCATAGTCTAATTTTGATGAACTCTAAAAGTAATAAGTGAATTCACTCATAGGAGTTTTATGTTGAGTATCTTATAATTTTTTACACATAAATTAAAAAAATACATATATTTTTTTAATTATATGAGACATAAGATTAATTTGTAATAACGTACATAATTACTGGCAAACCTCTGAATCTATCTTGATAGATTAGGAATATATTTTTCTACATTGAGTCGTACATGATTGAGTTGATAATAATAATAATAATAATAATAATAATAATAATCTGCATATCGAACTAAATCTTCTGACTATTTTGTTCTTTGTTGGGTGCATGAACTTGAGAGTGTAAAAGTTTATCAAATAAAAAAATAAGAGGCACAGTGGCACTGGATCATGACATGTTTCCTACTTTGTTGTGATCCTTATCCATTCTAATGAAGTCAAGAGAGCCAGCTATGATCCATCTCACATCATTGTCTTCATTGTTTCATCTTTTAAGAAGGATTGATCCTTCGTATTTTTAACCATTTTTAGGTAGGATTAAAGCCTTTCATTACTTTATTAATATTAAAGAAAGGTAGAATTTCAAGGTTTAACTTTAACCCACAAGTTAATGTCGGCTAATAATACACCTTGAATGCTTCATACGTGACTGCGCAGGGGACAGTTTTTTTTTTTTATATATATATAACACAGGTCACGACGGCTCAAACAATAAAAAAGATTGATTTGGACATTAATATTTATATTTACAGTGATAAATTAGAAAAAAAATATCAATTTATCACACTATAAATTAAAGGGAAAATAGAACTTGACTTATTTGTCCTCTACGAGCATGACAAATACTATTAGCATGTCTAAAGAGAATAAAATACAGGGTATCCAGTGGTAATAGTGTTGGATTTTTGAATGCCGATATATATCGGTGGTACAATTTAAATATCGGTCTAGATAAATGTCGCTGTTTTTTTTTAAAGCTTCATCTCAATTGTGGATTCAGGCCGATATTTCGAGCAATATTTGTCCATATAAGGGGAAATTGGTAATATTGTCCATGATATCAGCCGATATAGATTAAATATCATTATTTTAAAAAAAAAAATCATCTTGGCCGTGGGCCAAGGCCTATATCTTAGCCAATATTTGCCCATATCAAGGTAATATCGGCCATGATATCAACTGATATTTTCATATTTTTTTCCAAAAATTAAAAAACGTGCATGTTTTCCAATTTTTTTAATGCAGAAAAAATAGGTGATATTTGAGAAAAAGAAAAGATGAGAGATCATGATATCGGCGATATATTGCCTAGGGCAATTTTTTTACCTTAGAGCTAGCCTAAATAAGATACGGCATGGAGTGAAATTCTTATTTTATCTCTACCAATGTACCGTTCATCAAGTACCAATGTACCAATATATAGAACATATATATATATATATATATATATGAGAAGAGCAGAATGTTATCAGTACACCGACACTTGATGAACAGTATACTGGTAGAGATAAAATGAGAATTTCACTCTATCGCATGTCTTCTAATAGATTTTGCCCGTATTAGAATGACTGGCCATTTAAAATGGAGATGATAGATGTTTTCGTTCCATTAAACTATTTATTTCAAACAATCAACTTAAAAGCACCATTTAATAAAATAGATTCAGACTAGACCCACATATTTATTACATTAAGTCAATATATTCAATTCAAATCTTAATTTTCAATTAGAAGTCTAATGAAGTTTAATTAGTCGTGATCTATTAGTGCTTTATTTCCAAGATCATGGTCACTAAATAGTAGATAAAGAAAATGAGGCTTTGGTTGAGTTTCTAGTCAATACTACAAAAAGATAGATATCAACAGATTTTAGTAAGTTTCTTTGCGTTTTGAAATTCCTAATTTGCTTTTGAAATGAGAGTGATAGGATATTTTATATTATCTTTTCCACATTATTCAACCCATTTGGCTTTTATGTTTGAATTGGAATATGTCAAATGAATTTTTTATTTATAGATTTAATATATTTATCTCCAACATGAAGAAGAGTTTATCGTCTGATAATCCGATTTTCAAAAGTGAGATTTTTAATCAGGGTGTCCTTATTTTATAAAATGTTAATTTTTAAATATTTATGAGTATCAAAACACTTCAAAATTTTAGAGTGTTTTTATTAGCTAAATTTATTTGATCCGACTGTAAAGTTAGAAGTTTTAAATATTATTTTAATATTTGGAAATTTGACATTTATAATTTTTGTTTAAAATATCTGGATTCGGAGTGTGACAGTAAAAGGGATAAAGGGATTTTTTTTTTAAAAAAAAAGTGAAAATCATAATCGTAAAATTAAATTGAAGTGGCAATTATGATGGTTGCTTATTAACAATTTGTAGACGCCGGGAGTTCTTTGCTGCCATGTGTTAAGCGTTGATTTTTTTAAATTAAAAACGAATTATTGGATAAATATTTTCTCTATACTTCTAATAAAAATTATAAAAAGTTGAATCTAAATTTAGAAAAAATAATTAATTTTAACCGACCAAGCCCCTGAACACAAAGGATGATTAATCTAAAAAAAAATGGACCAAGTTAATATAAAATGGATCTTATATGGGCCCACTCCCGAACATTTTGTAAATTCACCATATTATATATTCTAATTATTATAATATAATGTGATGCAATATCAACATTAAGATGAACCGTTCAGTGTTTAAACCAATATAGAAAGTTAGAAACATTGCGTGTTAATATAAAGTATTTTGGCGAAAGAAGGCAAAAGTAATTTGACCCGTTTGGATTTTTTTCATGAAAATTATCGATGTTTTTAAATTATTTACTAAAATGTTAAAAAAAAAAATCATATATTCTCAATACGATGAGAGTGCTCAATAGCTCATCTAAATGAATTCATTCAGTTTGCGTAAGCCCAACTTTTCATTCATTCAAATTGTCATTAACTTTAGTTACAATTAAAATTAGATGTTGATTAGTATATTAACCATTCAGTTGATTACATGTTTAATACAAGATTAATTCAATTGACAAAAGATTAATATTCTTTTCTCTTTTTTCTTTCCTTTTTCTTGTCAGTACCCCATTATTTCTAGCTCTCACTTACTCGTAAGGATAGAGTTAAGATCTTTTACTGTATGATTTTCATTAATAAATAATTTACCTTGTCGTATTTTGTCCTCTTTGAAAAGTAAATGACATAAAATGGAAGGAAAATGATTTGTGTACCGGTAAGTTTTTAATAAAAAACAGAATGATATAAATTTGAGACTATTTCCATTTTACTCTCTAAAAGGTAAAATAAGAAAGACCCAAGTTTCTAATTTCTTGTCAAAGGAAAAAAAAATATCGGTGTGTAAAACAATTTCAAGAATGAATAGTCAATTCTACGAGAGTTGTACTTGAATAGGAAACAATAGATGGCACTGGCATTGTCAAAAAAATATTATTTTCTAGATATTAACGGTGATTGATAATATTGGATTATTTTCAATTTTTTGGATTTTTATTAGAATATTAATGGAAAAATCTAGTAGAAAAAATAATATTTAAAACTAATAAATTAGAAATAGTAATAAGGAATTTATCGGTATTTTATTGGGATATTACCATTTAGCACGATTTTATCGAGAATTTACTGTAGTGTCGATAAATCCCGAGAGGGAGGTCTTGGGTTCAAACCATGGGAGCTCCAATGAAGGGTTACTTCCCTTGGGAATATGTATAAAGTAAGGTTCCATCGATTTATCTGGTGTGTGCAGATATAGGGGTTTTTACACACTCTAAAGAACTAATTGGATGCAACACTTGGACACATCTGAACCTAAAAAAAAAAAAAAAAGTTTGAGTGTAGCGTATGGTTTCCATCAAATTTCGAATTTAATTCATGAAAGTGAGGATATATGGTAATGTATGAAGAGGTGTCCCCCTCTAAGGAGTAAGGACCACCAATGACTTTAGCAAAGTGGCTAAATAATGAGACAGGCAAAACTATAAAATTTTCATTCTCATTATTGAATTGATTAAGATAAGTAAAAGTTTATTTTATAATTTATTTTCAATTTTAAAAATTAAGGAATTAAATGGTTGAATAAAAGTCACCTTTAGTAGTTAGAAATCTTGCATAATAGGCTATTGAAGTATTTATCCATCTAAAGTTCTGATTACCATCAATCTACACAGGTATTGAGTTAGCCTAAGTTTCTAGAATTAGACTAGAGATTTTGACTTCACCCAAATTCTCATGTAGAGAGTTGAACCATGCTCAGATGTTATTTATAACGACTCGTACCGCTAGTATGATATTGTCTGCTCTAAACCTCACATGTGACCTGCACAATTTTCAATTCGTGAGCCAATCCACTGTTGTTCTCAAAATACCTCATACTAGAATCAGGAAGGCTACCACTTATATATCAAGAATTTTTCAATACAATTGACAATATAAGACTTTTATATGCTCTATATACTAAAGATCCCCCCCCCCCTAGGGTGAGGCATTACATAAGTTAGTCCACTATGTGATAATTAAATTATACTTTGTCCTAAAATACTTATTCTATTTTAGAATTTTTTATTTTTTAAGAATAAAGTAATTATAGCTTTGATTTAATGGAAAAATAAAAGAATAAGATAAGTAAATTAGGACAATTTCAAAACCTATATAAGATAAATATTTTGAGAAAGAGAGAGTATTATTTATATATATATGTAAGCATTTAAAAGTTAAAAAAAAAAAAAATTATGAACTAAATTAAGAGGAAACAATAGGATTACCAATCTTAGTCAAATACCGTACCTCTTTTTATAAATATCAATGTCACTATTCAAATAAAAACTGCCATTATTAAGGCGTTGTTTTCGAACTGGTTTTGTCATCAGTTGAAAGTAAAGAGGCGGTCCATGTATTTTATTCCTAAATTGTGAGGAATGATCTTATCTTACTGTCAACTTATTAGGTGTATACTGTGGAGTCATGTGGCCTGTCCTTTTAATTGTTTATCAATTATTCTTGGGTAGCGATCATTTTACTGTAGATTCTTTCGAATCATTTACAGTAAAGATTTCGTGAGTCGATTTAAAATATTCGGTGGCCTTATTCGAATAAAAAAATAGATAATAAAAGTAAAATTCATATCGAGTTAGACAAAATATCTTCACTTATGAATTTATAAATTGACATTCTTACGAGAAATGAGATAGTGTTAAGTTCGAACTTTCATAGTTTCATTTGGTGTGTTTTAAGGACAATAGGTATTATTCGTAGAGGTCTTATATTTGATTTCCCACATGTAATTTTTTTTAAAAAAAAAAATTGACATGGCTTTGGAGTAATGAATAAAATTGTAGATATTCTTAAAATTCATAATTATCTGATTTATATCAAACAAAAATAATTATTTATAATTGAGCATATATGACGTACGTGCTGGCCGAAATGCTCGAATGTTCTCATCCTTTATATGATGATAAAGTTTTTTATCAAAATGTCCAGGTTTTTTAGAACATATGATTAATTTTCTAGACATATACAAGCTTCTCTACTCATATACGCTAAGTAATTCTGTAAATGGTGGTCTTTTAGAGTACAGTAGAAATCAAACACAAAACTCTCACTTTTTGAGACAGGATAAAGTCTATTTTAAAGTAAAAGAATTATGTGTTTAATTAGATTATCTTGAGAGTTATTTAATTGTCAAAATAAAATTCCTTGAATTATTATAGTTTTTTTATTTTTAAAATGTGAACAAATTTCTATACCTATATTAATCAATTCAATAGTAAAGATATATCAAATAAATATCATAAAAGGAGGGATCTATTTTTTTAATTAATAATTTCAATTACTTAAATTCTAATTTAAACAGAAAAATACAGTTTTGTTCGTTATATTTATTTCAAATATTTATTTGCCATATATTTACACTTAAATAATAATATTAAATATTACCATTATTAATAAAATCATATATTTATATAATAATGGGAATATTGTCCAAGAGTGTGAGTCAAGGCGCAGGTCCTCTCAAAATGCCACCCATTAATTGGACAAATTAGAATATGTAAGAATGGAAACCGGGCGGCTAAGGGTCTGAGCCCGCCTCTAATTTGTCCAATTAATGGGTGCCTAAGAGTATGAATAACCTCTTCTCTTGTTGACACATAGATAACATTTAATGCTACAGTTCCCCAAAGAGAAATATCTCACATGTGGAAGAGGACCACTTAGCAAGACCTATTTGATATGTAATTTTTATGTTCAAATGAATTTTTTTAAATTACGCATTTGAGAATATATAGATATTCATATATCAAAAATCAGATGATAACTAGATAAATATCAATATATCTAGATATATGATATTTTTATAGCTATCTAGATGATTTTTATTCAATGGATAAATATGATATTATATAATTTTAATATTTTATATGATAAACTGTTTTTTTCAACATGATTGCTTCTAATTTCTAAAAATATGATCTCATCTAATATTGGCCTTTTTTTAAAAAAATGAAATTTTTATAATACAATATCAGGCCGATATCGACATTTTTAAAAAAAAAATCTAGAAATTGAAAAACAGAAAATCAGGCCTACCGGCATTTTTTTAATTAAAAAATATCTAGAAAGTAAAAAATTAGAAAATCATTTTTAAGTAATCATTTTTCACTGATATCGGTCTTTATTTTTAGAATCAGTTTTCACCAATATTATAGATATCGGTGATATCCTGACTGATATCTTCGATCTTATATATGTGCAACCGATATATATTGTATTGGCCGATATATATTACCCATAAAGAAATTGATATATTGGCCAATATTTTTACTTATGAGAGGTACCACAGAGATAGGTCGAGTTCTTATCTTCAGTCCTGTTAAAGGGAGAAAGCCGAATGTCTCTAACTCTGGTGTTGAGAGAAAGTGTTAGCATTGTCCCACATTATCTGTGGACTTTTAGTCTCTTTAATAGTTGGTTTTTAAGAATGGGTTCTACTCGTATGTTTTATATGAGTTTTTAAAGATGAGTTGTACTCATGTATTTTACAAGAGTGATGGCCAAAACTTATATCATGAATCAGGAATCATGAGTTCTATTCTCACTCCACTTTAGGACCGCTCCATATGGATTTATCCTATGAATGTGGAATTGTGGATAATGAAGAGAGAATCTTAAATTCAATTTCCACATCACTTTAAAGTCCCTTTTTCTTAGTTTAGCTGATAGATAAGGGTAGAGAGGTTTCCATATACTTAGGACAGTCAGGCGGGTTGAAAAATTCAACTCAACCTCAGTTGATATATATGGAACTCAATTTAACTCGAATTCTCAATCCGAACTTTACAATTTGACCCGACCTAAATTCTAATTCGATCTACATTTTAAATCTATTTTATCTTAATTTTAATCGAGTCATATCAAATTAACTTATAAAATCCTCAACTCGATCTAAATTTCATACAAAATTTTATCTTCTCAACCCAATTTAACGTTTGACTTAAAATTTTTGAATTTCTCGTGTCAAATCAAGTGGGGTGGGGGGCGGGGGGATATGCTGTATCCTAAATTAATTGCAGCCCGAACATGATAAGAAAGCGGATATGAGACTACTCAATCACGATAGGTGCGGGTCACCTCAAATGGGACTCCCTAAGTTCCACATCTTCAGTCTTCAACTGGCCTAGTCTGGCTCAATTATTGTTGTCTCCTTTTTTTTTTTATTAATTTTTCTTTGTGACTTTCTCCTGCCTTGGCTTCACGTGGGTAGAAAAACTGACTCTTTTGATTTGATTTGTAAATGTAAAAAAGAAATTTGATTCCCATAAATAAGTCTCTCACAGCTAATGATTTGAACCCACAAATTTTGATATGGTACAAGGTCCTTTTCGGTCTTAGTTAGCACCGAGTATCAATTGAGCAGTTATGAAATGTTTGCGTTAACAAGCCCCATTCTCGAAAATAAATCGCTCACCTCCTAAATTTAAGAAAATACATAATTTATGGCACTTTTGGTGATTAAAGGCATAGGGTTAGAAATCCATTTTAAAAATTAAAGGTTTTGATTTTGATTTCCATCTTATTCTAAAAAATCATTTTCTATACAATTATTTAGTGTGCAACAGGAGTTAAAGATATCAGTCGATACGAAATGTATCGGCCGATATGACACTGATTTTCAGTACCTTATTATATTGATCGAACACGGTAGTTTTCGGACGATATGACCGATATATCGACGATATATATCATCCGATATCGACCGATATTTATAATATCGATCTTTTAAAAAAAATAAAAAATCAAAACGGTCGTGGACCCGAGTTGATATCTCGATATCGGTTCAGATATCGGCCGATATATCGGTTGGTATTTTCGTTTTAATTTTTTTTTTAAAAAGCTTCTTTTGGATTATTTATTTATTTTTTAATTTAGAAAAAATAAAATAATAAAAAATACCGGCATTTAAATAAAATACAAAAGAGGAGAGAGAATTTTATCGGCCGATATTTTGGTCTGGGAGAATTTTTTACCCGTGGTGTGTAGATAGAAAAATTTATAATTGTCTCAAGAATTAATCAATTGCTCTAAAAAATCTAGAGTCCTTAGTCATACGACCGCAAATAGTAAAATTCTGTTTTGTTTGGTAAATGGTAAAAATGCAACTTACATTTTAATTGTAAGGGATAGATAGTTAGGCTTTAATTTCTCAATTTTACTTCACGTGCTAAGTGTAATATAAATCAAATATTGATTGGATCTACCAAATTTTCTTTTATAGATGAGTTCACTATCTCTAATATACATTAAAAATTAGACTACGAAGGTTCAAACCTACTCTTATTCTTACTTTTGAAAAAGAAAAAAAATAGAAAGAAAGGAGAGAAATAAAGGTACAATTGATTGAAATTTTCTTTTAAGTTCACTGCACTGAAAATCTCACTACAAAAATGACTACCCTTTTATTGAGTTTTTAAAAAAACTTCGACATAAACTGTGACGTTTGAATCATACAGTACAATAAAACTATAAAAGCGACCCATCAAAGCAGAATTTACTGTCAATCAATGCTGAGTGACTTTGTTAATATATGAACTCACCGACTCGGCGATCTCGGTCTTCCGGTACTGATTGTCGTCATGCTCTCGTACACTGTCAACTTTAATCAATTGAATTTGATAATTGATCAGTTCCGATATTATAAATGGATGTAGAGCAGGGTCCCTGAACTCGCCACCCACTCAAGTTCTTCTTCCTACTGTTGTATTTCTCTTCTCTTTTTCATCTTAATATCATTTGCTTAGGAAGTTAAAAATAGCAGGGACATGGATCCTTACAAGGTAAGAGAATTTTGAATTTTGCCTTCTTCCATCGCCATCTCTCCTTTCCTTTCGTTTTGACATTCTTCTTCTTACAAGGTTTCTTATTTTGATAAACTAGTACTCTGTTTTGTATTTTTTTCCCCTCTCCTTTGATGGATCATCCTGAAACTCTTTTCTTTTTCTTCCTTTTGTTAATGGATTTGCAGCAGTAGCTATAGGGTAAATTTTTAGCGATTCATACTCGAAGGATTCCAGCATTTCATGTTACACCCTCTTTTTTTTGTTTTTATTTACATTTAGAGAGAGAGAGAGCGCTTCTCATGTCAGGCGCGTGTGGAGGGCACGCGGCCCGACGGATCAAGGTTGCAATCAGTTGTACCTTTAGAGTGCATAAATACTCGTTAAGAACTAAGTACCAGGACTGAGGCCTTGGGTGTCTTGACCCTTCTCCGGTTGACATGAGTTTCACCCTGTGATTTGTCTATTTGTAGATTCATGTCATAAATATAGCCGTTATTTTTAATTTTACTATTTTTTATTATTAAAATATTATTTTTGCATTGTTAACGTATATTTATCACGATAAAATCTTATTAAAAAAGTGATAACTGGTAATATCACAATAAATTTTTCATTAACTATCGGTAAATTCTTTATTAAGATTTATATTTATTTATTTATTATTTTTTAAAAATATTATATTTTCTGCTTAGATTTTCACAAGTCTCGGTAAAAACATGAAAATTTAAAAATACCCTGATAGTACTCATCGTCCTTAATATCTCAAGAACGGTATTTATGACCATGCGACATATTAGTCTCACCTTCAAATGGGGATACCATTTATCAAAAACAGGAAAAACATAAAAAATAAAAAAAAAATAGCAAGAAGTTTGTACAAATTTAAATGTACTATATATTTAAAAAAGTTAAAACTTTTTAAATATTAAAATATAAGTGCTTACAAAAGAAAAATAGAATCCCTTGTTGCAGCTTCTACAAGATTCTGTGATATTTTAGTATCTCACTGCTGTCGGTCACAAGGTAAATATATGCACCCAATTGGACTGAATTGCTCAGTATACCTATTAAATGTGTGAAACCTGTTTATTTATGAACAATTTTTTTTATTATTATAAAGAATTTCCGCTTCACATTCAGAGTGAGACTAAGATCTGAAATACTTCTTTTTTTAAATTTTTTTTGCCATCTAGCTTATATCTTATTTGTTATTGTCATAGACTCATCAATATAATCAATATAATTGTGATATTTAATAATATTTTATCTTTTAATTTATTATTAATAAAATCATGAATTAAATGGAAAAGTTCAGGCCTAAGCTAGAAATTTAGTTGAAGTGCTTAGGTCCAAGCTTGAGCCAGTCAAGTTCAGTCCAAGTTGAATTTGTGGGATCTAAGTTTGATTTTAAATTTAAAATGCGTAGGCAGGATTATTTATATATATTTAGTTATATTAAATTACATATTATATAAATTTAAATTTATATAAATATTAATTAAAGAAAATTAGATTTTATTAATATGATTTAAATTTAGATTATTGGGCCAAATTTAAACTTTTATGTATTAAGCTCTATACCCAAAAAAATAAAAAGTGAATTCATCTGAGCTTGTCAACTTGAACTTAAATTCTTTGTAAATTTTTAATTTGATCTTTAAAATTTGAAACATTAAAAGTTTATTTACTATTATGACATAAATGTGAAGTCAAATGAATTGATGTGATGAAGGTCAATTTCTATTTCTTCTCTTTTATTCATGTGAAGATCAAGACATTTCACAGAATTATGTAATGGCTTATTGGTACTAGATGAATATCCTGTTAAAAGGTTTAGCAGACTGGTATCTCCTTTACATTTGTCATTTTATATTTTCTATAAATCCATGTAAAATTGTGGTTTTTGAAAAGAGAATATTATTAATACTTTTTTTAATTTAAATAATAAAATATTCATTTTAAAATGCATAATATCTCTTGAGATTTTGGTCATTTAAAGTTAAAATAATAAAAAAAAGCCCTCTCATCAAATATGAAGTTATCCCATCAATCAATCCACTTTTATTAAACTACATTTAATTTTTTATAATGATAAAATAATATTCACAAAATATCTCACATATACAGTAAACCACAATCTTTCTTTCAATTTGTAGTCCCGCGGACTACTCTGAAAAAAGTGCCTTTATGGTGGTTCCAAATAATCTCTACTGTTCATTTTTTAATCATCTGTAGTGGTTCTGATATGAATCAATCTCATGGATGATTGAAACTAATCTAAAATACCAAGATACCACAATAAAAAGAACACAATCGTGCCTATTTTGTGTAGATGATTAATTCATCAACTTTTTTGAAAAAAAAAAAATCTGTATTATGTCTAAAAGTTCATTCTTTTAACTCAAAGGAGTTAGAGTGATAGTCAGAACTCGCTTGCTTCAAGAAGTAAGAGTTCTGAATTCGATTATCATTTCAACGGGCCACTCTCCTTAAAATTACTTGTCGTGTAGGTAGGGAGTTCGATTTTCACATCAAAGGGTCATTTCTGGAAGGGTTATGAGTGTGTAGGTAGGGAGTTTGATTCTCACTTCATATGGCTACTCCGTCTAGAATCACCTGTACTCCTCGTAGAGTTATCGGGTGTTGAGTAGAGATGCTTACATATATCTTGAAGATTATTCGAGTAATTCGAAGAGACGAAGACTTTAATCATAATAAAAAGAAAAGAAAAAATTGTATGACATCCTTGATCCAAATGATACTGATCTCAATGATTGATATTATCTGATTTGGGCCCAATTTGCATAGATAGATTTATTTTTATTATTTTTGCAGTATATTAATTCAGATATTGATTTAGATCCTAATTGCTAAGAGTTTTTTCTTTCTTTTCTTTTAATATGATAACAGTTCCGGCCCTCAAGTGCTCACAACACATCCTTCTGCACTACAAATTCTGGTTTGCCCGTTTGGAACAATAACTCAGCTCTAACAGTTGGAACCAGAGGTACCCATCATCTCAATTCCCAACTTTCTATTATTCTATCCTAATAATAAGTATTTTTTTTCGTTTTTATTATTAACCATGAAGAGTTTATATCTTCATTTTAGCTGAATTTTTCTTTTTATCGTGTGTCCATTATGATTTGAATATGTTCATAGATTATTTCTTTTTCAACAGTAATATTTTTATTTTAAAATTTACATATAAAAAATTATAGAATATTCAGTGTAAAATTCTCATGAATAAATCTATCATCCTTAAAGTACAGTAAAATTAGAAACCCCACCAATTAAATTATACCCACGTGGGTTCAACAGCAATATTTACGTTTTACAACTTGTCTTATGCCTTATCTACAAATATCATTGATTACTTTAGGAGAAAAAAAGTAGTGGAGGACATGACAAGGACTTTCTTTCAACATCACTTAGTTTGGTGGAGGATGTGGACAAAGGCACTGGCTCACATAATAATAATAATAATAATATTATTATTATTATTATTATATGTATTACGGAGTTTATTAAATTCTGGATGGGTATCTTTGGATAATATTTTTTTAATATATTATTCACTAAAACTTCATTTTAATTTTTTTAGATAACAAAAGTATTCCTGAGTTATTGACCCAAATATTTGTTCATATCGGTCGATATCTAATATATATTGTTGATATCGTCCGATATCAATAGTTTTAATAAAAAAAATAAAAAAGAGAGATTTCACGGCAAAGATATGAGTTGCCATTCATTATTATTGAAACTATTATCGTATCAATTAGGAGTTTTCTTTCTAAATTAATTTTTTATGCTCATCCATAACATGAATAATATGTCCTCATTGCAGCTGTCATCATCTTTATTTATTATCATTATCATCGAGTCACTAATTTCATCTTAAGTTGCATTGAGTCAATTTGGGTTGGATCGGGTTGTTTTAAATTTCTGATTCCAATTCGATTCGAATTTTATGCGGACTTTTTCTCAACCCGACCCTAAATTTACAAATACATAACCCAACCCACTTACTTCTCAAGTCAAATCATATGAGTTAGATTAAAATCCAGCCCAAGTTTCACCCTTACTCATAGGTCATGTTTTTAAAGGCTCCCTTGCAATCCACTTGTATGCCTTAATTTAAGGTTGTAACTTGGGCCAAACAAGTCGGATTTTAATAAATCCAATCTTAACCTATGTCACAATCCATTGAACCCGACCCAACTTGATTTAAATTAAAAACTCGATTTAGTCAATCAAACCTGACCCGATTTTGTAATATCCTCAACCCGACTATGACCTGACCCGACCCGACCTGAGTTGAAGCCCTAAACTATCGTATTTAAATTTAAGAGGAGATTTTGCTTAGCTTCTACATGAATGCACTATTAAAATTTTAAAAATTGAGACTTTAAGAACGTATGGGATTAAAATGGATTAATTAAGCTAAAATGATCACTGGGATCCTTGACAAGAACAATAGATCTTTTCGTGAAGAAGATATTTTTGTGAATGAGAAGGAAAAGATACAAGGCTAAGCAGAAGATACAAGGTTCTGATCGATGCTTAAAGGTGAGAAGGGAAAGAAAGAGGAATAGAAAACAAAAATGTGTAAACGCAGAAGACAACAAAACTACTTACCGAAACATAGAAATATCGTATAGACCTCTGAGAAAACTGAAGGAGAAAGAGAAACAACTAAACTACTTACGAAAACAGAGAAATATCATACAGACCTGTGAGAAAACTGAAGGAGAGAGAAGCATAGAGAAATCTGAGAAAAAGAGAGAAATCGGGGAGGGAGGAGAGAAAGAATAGGGAGAAGAAGCAGAGACGGAGAGAAATTTGAGAAAAAGAGAGAAATCGGGGAGGGAGGAGAAAATGAATAGGGATAAGAAACAGAGACGAGAGAGAAGGGAGAGGGCTTACCGTGAGAAAGACATATCGAGGGGATCTCCATGCGACTGAAGGAGTGAACCCCACATACCAGTTGCCTATTAGGGTTTGAGAGAGGGTTTCATATTAACTTATAATTTAGGAAATTCGGATATGCTTGGGTCGGATCGAGTCGCGTCGAGATTTAAAGAGCTCAGTCCAATATGACTCGAATTTCAGTCGGATTTTTTTTTTCCAAACTCAACTCGACCCAAGTTTACAATTTCTATAACCCAACCCACACTATTTTCGGATCAAGCCAAAACCTAACCCAAGTTTCACCCCTACCTTAATCGTTCAAATTTACAATAACTTCTAAAGTTCAAAATTCAAAATTCAAAACTCAGACATGACTCTAAATTATGGAATAGGATTGACTCGGTAACGCTCGGTAACTCACTTGATTATGGTCTTGATTGTTATCTATACCACTTGGGCCCATTAGCATTGGTCCTGGACTCTTACCTGACCCAGTTACCCAGTTGGATCAGACCACTGAACAAGTGTTTTCACTCTTTCCACAGTTTTCTTCTGAACATAGAACATTCCTTATGTACTTGAAAGTAGTTCTATTGACAGCAATTGAGTATAGGATTACCATAAAAAGAATTTGCAGAGCATTTTATTGATTTCAATTTGAGAATATCCTAGTTTATACACACCATTGGTTGGTGATTTGAGTGTGATTTTCATTGAGCAGGACCGGTTCTCCTCGAGGATTATCACCTCATTGAGAAGGTTGCTGCATTTCATCGGGAGCGGATACCCGAACGCATTGTTCATGCAAGAGGAGCCAGTGCTAAGGGCTTCTTTGAGGTCACTCATGACATTACTCACCTCACCTGTGCTGATTTCCTCCGTTCACCGGGTGTCCAAACCCCTGTCATCGTTCGCTTCTCTACCGTTATTCATGAACGTGGCAGCCCCGAGACAATTAGAGACCCTCGGGGATTTGCTGTCAAATTCTACACTAGAGAGGTAATTCAATTCTTGCTTGTTTACTCTCTTCTAAATCTTTAGATGATTACACCAAGTTGATTCGGATTTTCCAAGCTCAAGTTGATTTTCTACTAACATTAAGATTGGTGATGTTTTAGCCTATGAAATTTGAATACTTGTAGTTTTTACAAGTGACTCAATTACTTACTCTTGGTGTTGGTCTCAGGGTAACTTTGATCTGGTCGGAAACAACTTCCCGGTGTTCTTCATTCGAGATGGGATGAAGTTCCCGGATGTGATCCATGCCTTCAAACCAAACCCGAAATCTCACATTCAGGAAAATTGGAGGATTCTTGACTTCTGTTCACACATCCCAGAGAGCTTGCACACATTCGCATGGTTCTACGACGATGTTGGAATTCCATTGAATTACAGGCACATGGAAGGATTCGGTGTCCACACCTATACACTTATAAACAAGGCCGGAAAAGTTACTTATGTGAAGTTCCACTGGAAGCCCACATGTGGTGTGAAGAACCTGTTGGAGGAGGAGGCCATCATCGTTGGAGGAACCAACCACAGCCATGCTACAAAAGATCTCTACGATTCGATCTCTGTTGGAAACTATCCAGAATGGAAGCTCTACATTCAGACCATGGAACCTGATGATGAGGATAAGTTTGATTTTGACCCATTGGATGTCACTAAGATCTGGCCAGAGGACATGTTCCCTCTTCAGCCAGTGGGCCGATTGGTCTTGAACAGGAACGTCGATAACTTCTTCGCAGAAAATGAGCAACTCGCTTTCGCACCTGCTCTAGTGGTGCCCGGTATCTATTACTCTGATGACAAGATGCTTCAATGTCGGATTTTCGCTTACAATGATACTCAGAGGCATCGACTCGGGCCAAACTACTTGATGCTTCCTGTGAATGCACCAAAATGTGCTCATCATAACAATCACTATGATGGTGCCATGAATTTCATGCACAGAGATGAGGAGGTACTTTCAATTCTATTTCTCAATTCACTGCATTTTACTCTTGATTAACAGAGGTTACAGATTAAAAAACAGAGAGATGTTCATAACATGAATTTCAGTTCATAAAAGCATCATCTAATGTAGACCATATTGATAAACTGATTTGCAGGTGGACTACTTCCCGTCGAGGTACGATCCTGTTCGACATGCTGAAAAGTTCCCAATTCCGAACCGCGTCTTATCCGGGAAGCGTGAGAAAGTGAGTTCCATCATCCTTCAATCTCCTCTGTTTTGAACTCTACCCTTGATTTTTTAAGTACAGAACAGATTCTTTAAAAATCATATGATCACCCTTTATTTGTAATTTCTCTTCCAAGCCACCTTCATACGGGCATGATATTTATGTCCAATGATTTGGCTGACATTCATCATATCATGAATGCAGTGCATAATTGAGAAGGAGAACAATTTCAAGCAAGCCGGAGATAGATTCCGAACTTTTGCACCGGACAGGTCCTGTTGATCCTTCTAAGTTACTGAATTCTCTGATTGGGATAGTAGTGTGGTTAGATCTTATATTTTGTTTTTCTCTTTTCTGTTTAACCATCTGCAGGCAAGAGCGATTCATCCGCAGAATCGTGGAGGGCCTATCGGACCCAAGGCTGACCCATGAGCTTCGCGGCATTTGGATCTCCTACTGGACTCAGGTGAACCCCATCTCCAGTTCTTCACTACTGGGTGTATTTTTTCTCAAAATGTAGATTCTAGGATTAGTAAGGCCCTGTCCGATTCGGGAATATCCCTATCGTGGATGGACCTTTTGATGGTGTTGGACCGAACCTGACCCATATAGATGGAGCAGAAAGCAGCTGGGCCAGAGCCCAACAGCCACTATCTGGGCTTAGGCCCGGACTTACAAAATAATGTCAAGTATTGGATTGGATAGGTGATGGTGCACCCGGTCCATCTGTTTTCTGCATCTTCCCCTTGGTGTGGATAGCATGCAAAGCATTGATTATGTGGTGTAATCTTTCTTGATTTTGTCGATCTTTGCCGTTGAATACAGTGCGACAGATCTCTGGGCCAAAGGGTCGCGTCTCGCCTCAATGTGAAACCAAGCATGTGATGATGATACATAAAGAGGAATGGAAGCTTATGTCTTGATCCAGGGCCCGTTTACCATGTTCCTATGAGTTTCTACCTTCTGTTGTTATAAAATGTACTGCATAATGTTGGAGCCTAGTGCACATCTTAGTGCCAGGCCCAGACTGTTGTATGGTTTTATGTATAATAACCATCTCATCCAGTTTGAGAAGTAAAAGGAAATGTGTTGCAAGTTGCAGTGAGAAACTGTAATACCATGGAGATATCCTTTGACATGGCATGTGAAGGGGGCCATCGATCGGGACCGTCGGCCTAATTAACCATGCAATGGATTGATCATGGTTGAGAAAAATACTGATGGGAAGATACTCGCTATCAAATTTCACTGTTTTCGCTGCTCATCTTACATGTTATGAAGGGAATGTGTCATTTTCAAACCAGTCCATCAAAATAGGGCTCACTAGGTCCACGGTCCCGATCCTGGCCCCCATCCATGTTCATGTTGGAAGGATATCAACATGGTATTACTGTTCTCACTTTTCCATTGTGTTTGTTGCATCAGTACAAGTAGGGCTGTTGAAGGCTGGGATAGGCCCAGCCCAGCTTTATTCCAACAATCATTGGACAGGCTTTCGGTTGTGCAAGTATATCTGCTAGAAAAGGCCCAACATAGTTTTACACAAAATTGCATACGATTTTACCCCACCAAAGTTGCACAACACCTTTGAATCAGGGGTCGAAAAATTGGCCTCACCGAGATTTTTGCTCTCTCTTCAATTTTTTTTTTTTGAAAATCTTGATGGCTTTTTTTTTGGAAAAAAATCATTTAAAAAAAAAATAAAAAAAACTGTTTTTAAAAAAAAAAAAAATCAATATTGGCCGAGATATCAACTGGCTCTACAACCAATTTTTTTTTTTTAAATAAATAAATCAGCCAAGATCTCGGCCGATATGAAAACTCAAGATATCTCAGCCGATACGATACGATTTTACATCCCTGCTTTGAATTGAATGTTAGGCCTGTTGTACCAAGTTAGGCATGAACAATCTTCACGATAGTCTAACCTCGCTGAAGAAGAGGTCCAGTTACTGTGAGGCCCAAGGTTTGGTCATTCAAATTGAAATTGTGGGCCTACATCCAGAAGTAAACTAAACAAATCTCTCTCTCTTTTGAATCTAATCATTTTTCTCCATTCTAAAATGAAAAGCCTCATTTGCTCGATGAATACAAACAACTTGTAGTTCTTGTTTTCCCAGTATCAACTGGGAATCTCCACACCCATACTAAGTGGAGTAGTTTGATATTTTAGAACTATGGATGGAACAGTGTCTTTGAAACTAAGTCAATCTATGCGAAAGGGCTTTTTTGCCTGCTCATATAAGAGAGAGATGCTATTTGGGGTGGGGCGGGGCGGGGGTGGGGTGGGGTGAGATTCAACGGTGACTTATGATAAATGGTTTGATTTCACGCATTTCGTCAGTTCTAGAGCTTTTGGAGTATTGATGTGTGTGTATGCAGCTATATTCAAACCTTGGATGGAAAACACCTTGAATTCATGAACAAAAACCTCATCTTCTTAAATGAGCTAGTTGGGCCTGCACAATAAACTAGTTGGGCTGGAGTTTGGACTAGGCCTGTTCATAAATTAGGTTTCCCTACTCACATCGCCAATTTGAAGGAGACTATCAAATTGTCAACACAACATCCAAGTTCATAATCCAGACATCCTGTAGGAATTTTCTGCATTTAAATAAGCTGGACTTCTTACTGAAAACAGGGCTGGGCCAAACTTGGTCCTTAAAGAAATTAGCCAGATATAGCCCCAAGCATGATAGATTAATTAGTGGAAGTGAAACTCAAAAGGAACTCAAAATTCAAATCGAGTAACTTGATAAGTTCTTCCAAGTTTCTCAAAAAGTCATTAATACTCAATTGATTTGAATACCAATGAAGTTGAGTTCACTTGAGCTTACTGAGCAGAGTATGTGTTTTTTTTTTTCAAAATTTTTAACTACGAGACCAACCAATTCATTTCTGAAGATTGTTAGGGGGGCATGGGTGTTCTTTAACAAAGAACATTGGATTTATTATTTTGTCCATTTGTTATTATTTAAATGGTGAAAAGGTAAACTAATATCCCTTATTATAAAAAACACTGGTGTTCTTATCAATTCTCAAGATTTCCCTATGTAGTACTATAGAAATCAAGACCTCTTTTATTCTAAGAGTATATTTTGCAATTTTTTTTCCAAAAAAAACTTATTTTAAGTTGACAATTTTACAATCAGCTCTTTTCTTTTCTCTATTCATAGGCAAAGGAAAACTTTTATAACCTTAATGGGTGTAGCCGCAATTGGCAATGTCCTGCTTTAGAAAGTAGAAGGTGCCACGTTCGAGCCCTCATGGCCTCATCTGATGTATCTTAAGGGCAGTGGGTATCATTCGTGGGGTTTACACTGGATTTCCTGTGGTTTTCCTTACGTAAATTTAAAAAAAAACTTTCAAATATAAGATTACTAATTAATTTTTTTTGAAAAGTGTTCCAAAAAATATGCATTCTGATAGAATTTAGTTGTTTGGTTGCACTATAGAAATTGATTTAACAATAATCCACATTCAAATACATTCTGGGATCTTAACATTTTTGAAATGTTGGATTTCAAAAGCTAAATCTACCTGAATTTCTGAAATTTATCATGATAAAATATTTTGTTTGGATATCCTTACTAGATTTTTCATTATGTGAAAATGGGCTGGTCTCTTCCCTTGGATCCTTGATCTTCCAAGAAAATGCCAATTCCCTGCCTTGCAAATAGACATTTTAAAAACCACTTAAGTCCATAAAAGCAATCCAAACATCCTCACAATTAGAGCCTTTTAACAGATATGGTTTTTTATAAGAAATAATTAATGTTTTTATTAAGAAATTATTACTTCTTCACTTTAAGTGTTCACACTCTTCTATAAAAATTGTTTTAAACTATTAACTCAAACTTCTTAGAAACTAAGTATTAAGCATTTTCGTTTACGAATTAGAGGTTTACGTTTGAGTCCACAATATTCGGAGTTTTACCAAATGCTTCCGTGCTAAGAGAGAGTTGGGGGAATCTCCTGTTGCATTGCACTCCTACCTTATATAAATTAATGTGTATTAGTTATTAAACATTTACTCTTCTTTCTTGAAGTATTTTGTTCATCTTCATTAGATTAATTTTAAATTATCTCATTATCATTTCAGGTTTTCTAGGGACATGGTTTTAAAGAATTGGACAAAGATGAGGAGAAAGAGACAGGCTAGAAAAAGACTGACCGGTATGTATTTCCACTCTTCTATTCATTATCATGTGAAAATTTTATCTACTTCAATTCAACTTTTTTAAATTTTATTTCATCTCTTTCTTTTAAATTTTTTTTCTTAGTACCTTATAGGCTATACAAATAATACTTCAAACTTTAAACTAAAGTTGTTTCATGTCATTTATCATTTCATTTCTATTTAACAATTTTTGCATTCTATAATTTCACTCTGCATATCAAAAATTAATTCTCTAATTTAACTTCACAATATACTATGTCTTTATGATATGTATCCAAGGGCAGCTCTAGCAAACACTAGGGTTGAAAAGTGCGGTGTTCTCATGAGTTGTATCAAATAGTGGGTTTCATCTGTGAGGATTTTAGTAGGGTTGTGTCTGAGTTTCCCGCACGTTAATCCAATAAATATAAATATATATAATTTTTTACCTACATGGGTATAGCTCAATTGGTTGCTTCCTACTTCATGAAGCGGGAGGTTGTGGGTTCGACGTCAAATAAAAATTATAAAAAGTTGAATCTAAATTTAAAAAAAGAGAATTAATTTTAAACATCATCCCTTGAATTTTGGTTATGAAATTTATAAAAAAAGATGATTTAAACATCAGGTTTGGCGATGTATATCCAAACATACCAAATCTAAGCAAATAGTCTATTGTTTGAATGGAATAAAAGATCAAGATTTGATAAGAAGTTAAGAACTCTAAGACGGTTGGTAAGTGATCATTGTCAGGAACTTCAAAGCGTGGATTCAAAGTTAATGAACATCAAATAGGCAATTTTCTTGTAAAAAACACTTGTCAAATCTAATTACAATGCTAACTCAAGATTAATGAGATAAATAAAATGAGAATAATGCTACCTAATTCTAATTTAATGATATATTTTCATTGAGACCCATCTGATTTTAGATCCATTCCAGTTATAATGGGCCTGAGATCTCAAGAACCATCTGGCCTGATTACTAGAGGAGCCCAACTGGGCTGGCCCAAACTTTAAGGTATGGCTAAGCCTAGCATTGACAGGTAAATGGGTGGTGAGGAATGAAAGAGGAGGGGAACAAAAATCCACGTGGCCTCTTCTCAACCAATAGATTCTCATCATTTGTGGAGATTATGTACTACACAGGTTTAGCCCTGCAAGAAGAAGAAGGATCTGATGTTGATTTTTTGGGCTTGTGGACATTTTATTCCAATGACTTTGAGAGGTGTAGTATGGTTAAAATTGGTGGGCCCCTTTGACTTGTCCACATATGACCCACGTGGCTTAAGATGGGGTTGATGCTTCATTACTACTAAAAAAATTAAATAAAAAAAAACTTTTAGAAGGGGTCACATTTTAGATGGCTTAGAACCTTAGATCATTGAAGTTGTGTCAATCTAGAATACACAATTTTAATATATCATAAAAATATTCAGAAAAAATAAAAGATTCCCTCTCTTATCAATATATATATACTTATTAAGCTTTTAAAAATGACTTAGAGCTGTAAATTTGACTCTTTCCATTAAGAGTGAGATCGGATTTAACGTCTACCTATACTTCTACCTTATGAAATAGAAAAATCTTTAAAAATCGACTAAAAACTTCGACAAAACTCCGAGAGCACTTGAATCAAAGAAGTGAACCATTTTAAAATTCATAGTTCATAAAACTTGCATGTGGTCTCATGTACAAATGAGATTAATTTCACTTTCACCATAGAGAACTTCACATACTTCTAAGCATCCTCTGTTATTCATTCATTTTCTATTAATTAAATTCTTACCAAATTTAATATCTTTCAAAGTTTGTTTTACTATTGAACTAAATTTATTTAGAAATTTAATTAAATAAATATAAAACTATCTAAAAAATATGATTCATATAATTTAAATAATTTCATTTTTGTTAAATTTTGATAATTTGTGAAAAAAATTCCCACAATATCATCCTCCAAATGAGTTGTGAAAAAAATCTCATCAGATATAGATATAAATATGAAAAAGGCCTGTTGGACTTTATTGGGCGTAATAAATAATAATAGTGGCTAAGCTTTTTCATGGGCCTGAGAATCTTCCTTTAGCCCACTTCGTCCACACCCCCTCTTAACAAATGACAAAACCGGTTACGTGTCCATCTAACCCTCCATAACGCCACGCCTTCTAATCTGAATACTCAATTCAAAGGCCCTCTTTTGTACATGTGGCATTTAAAGAAAGTGCCACGTCAGTGTTTGTATAAGTGGCTGTAGAAAGGTCACCAATGGGAAGATAAGGAAACTCCAAACCAACGACTATCTCTTCTTTACTCCTTCCTTATTTTTATTTTATTTTTTAAAAAAAATCATCCACATTTATCAACCCTGGACCCACCAAACGTTTATTTGAAATCTCCTCAACTCACGATAAACTTAAAATATTTGAAATCTCCTCAACTCACGATAAACTTAAAATATCACCACTTTCCAAGCACTAGACTGGTTTGCCCCCAAGGGTAAAAAATGTGGGCGCATATTAGCTACAATGTTGTGGAAAAATCCCGGCCGCAATGCATTGATACGTTGAGGCCTTAGTCTGAACGGGTGCAAAAAGAGATGTATAAGCTTGTAATGGCTAATTCATTGTGTTGTGTTGATACGAACGTATCAATGCCATGTATCAATGTATTGCATTTTTTACATCAGATTTATCATAGATTCTAAATTGAATTTTAGATTTTGGTCAAAAATTTAAAATATCGATTCAAATTTGTTATTAATGGGTCCATAATTGATGTGAGAAGATGTGAATTTTTAGCATTTCTAATAAATTAAGCCCAAATTTCATTACTTTGTCAAAATCTTTTAAAAAATAAAAAAGTTAGGTGTGAAGTAGATAAAATTGGCTTAAATAAGAATCAAAATTTTTGACTCATTAAAAGTCTGAAATTGCACATGTCATTGAAAATTTTACTTAAATCTCAAATCATAAATTAATTCACTTAAGACCACACATATTATAATTTTGACACATTGTATGAATTATTGTAGAAACTCTTTTATCGCAATAAACAATATAAATTAATAACTGTGGAAAATAAAATCTATATGAAATGTTACAAATGAGATGATATATCTATTATATTAAATTATTAATAAATAAAGTCTGAGAGAAAATAGGCTTATTATTCAAGCCTCAGTCTCTCCGACCATTTCTTCAGTTTCCATTTTGAATCTTCAGTTCACTCTTAAAACTGACTTTCTTAATCTTAACCCTCTAATTAATTCATAATCATAAAATAAAAAAAAATAACGTAAGTTAAATTGGAAGAGTTTGAAGAGAGGTTTTGATGACTATTAACTAATTAGAGGGTTGGGTTAGTTAAATTTGTCTTTCTTCCAATTTTAATACTAATGTTAATATTAATTTTTTATTTAATTGCAAAGTAAAATTTCCTATCTTCATATTTTAACTCTTTTTATTTTTATTCTGATATTTTCAAATATCTTTTTTTTTTTTGAAAAAAACTCATTAAATTTAGATTTCAACATTCACATTTTTAGTTTATTTATTTTTCATATTTTCTTTTTCTATTAATTTTTTTAAAATTTTAATCGAAATTCTATTTGTTTCTAAAATGATTTCTATTTTATTTTAAGTTCTTTTGTGCTTTAGTTTTTGTTTATAATAATCCTTTATTGACTATAAAATAGATTATATATTTTGTAGTTTATCACTTATTTTTTACTTTTCTGTAATTCTTTTTTTTTTTTTTTTTCATGTCTATTTTTATATTATATATTTTCTTTAAAGCACAGGTTTTAAGCTGCTATGATATTATATGAATACAACCCACTTAAATTTTACTTATTAAAAACTTAAGAATATAGCTTAATGTTTATATTAGTGTAACTGAGACAAAACACTCATATTTTCAGCCATTTCCTGATTTCTAGCATTGCATTAAAAAAAAAGTTGAAATGTATTAAATTTCCGTTTTGCAGCATTAGTCACAATATGTTGTTTACCATTCTCTTATATTTAATTTTGAGAAATTTATTTATTTTCACCAATCTTTTTTATGATAGATATACTTGTAATATATTAAATACTTTCACCTGAGGAATCCAGGCTCGACAAAATATTATAGGTCTATTTGAAAGGTATTTTTTTTATGATGTTTTTCATACAAATTAGATTTATTGGGTTTTAAAAGTCAAGTTTTTGTGAGTTTAAACATCAATGCATGAATTTCAATTCAACACTGAAATCAACTGAGAATGAATTCAAATTGGATCGAAATCTAATTAATTAGGAGAAAGTAGGGTGTAAAGGGAATAAGGAGTTCAAATGAGGCCCATTATCAGTGGATTTTGACAAGGCTGAATTATAGCTAAGGCAATATTAGCCAATAAATATAAATAAATATAATATATATATATAATTTTTTTTTACCCTAAAATATATAAAATTGATACATATGTGTGTGATACTTTTGAAATTTTAAAGTTGAATTTCTGGTCTCACCAATTTAAGTGAATCACACTTGCGGGCCCACTAGGCTCCTAAAAGTCAGTCATAGAATGTTATCAAATTGAAATTTGCTTACGTATATGACATGTAAACCTCCAATCATTCATTTTGCATGATTTTAGTGCCAAAGTAATATGCATTTAGATTTTTTTTTTTGTCCTCACTTTATATTAGAAGTTGGATTAATCTCACGTGTAAATTTTCGAATTCATGTATATTAGTTGATGGAGTGTAACTCTACATCAGGAATGATAGCATATATTACATTATTAAATGTGATCCAAATGCAATTTAAATTCTTTAAATAATTAAAATATCTGAATTGATCTTTAATTGGCATAAGATGTTTTCATTGAAACTGTTTTATTATTATTTTTGAATAGTTTGTATATTAAAAGATATAGAAACACTAGATATCTAAATATAAAAATAATTCAAAATAAAGTAGAAATACAAAAATCTGAGGACCTGAAACTGCCCTGAAAAAATGACAAAAGCTGAAAATAAATAACTATCTATGGCTTATTAAAGATCAACATTGAGACTGCTTTATTTTGATGGGTGCTTATAGAGTTTAGAAGGTTGTAGCTTCAAACTACTCTTTAAAGTGTAAGAAACTCAGTTAAGTGCTAACACAATAGAGCTTTTACCTCACGCTTCGGTCATAGGTTTGAACCTGTATGGTTTCACTTTGGTGCAATGGGTAGATGTTTACTTGTTAGAGTTTTATATTTGGTATCTCACGATTTTCTACACATAAATTTAAAAAAGAAAATTCACATTATTCATTTAAAACATTTGTCATCCATGTTAAAATACTTTTAAAAACGTCAAATACATATTAAAAAATCTTAAAAAATAGTTTCAAGAAGAAGGTTGCATTTGTCTAATCAAAGTTTGTTTTGAAATGTAGGCATTTATCAATAGCACAAAAATAATAAAAACAAGATTTTTAAATATTCAATTCCTTTGAAAGAAAAAAAATTGTGGGAAGAGACGTTGAGATGCCGATATTTTGTGGAGAAATTTGTACGATACACGAATAATATTTTAATGTTCTTAACTGGAATTTAATAATCGTTACACGTCCGAGTATTTATAAACCTTTCATGAGGCGTGAGTTACAAACTGCCTTGCATAGTATTTTGTGGTCTGAAAAAGAGCTTCTCACTATCTTAACTCTCAACTTCTGTTGCTTGCTTTAGACATGGATCCTTACAAGGTATGATTTTCTTGTTCTTTTTATTCTTTTATTGGATTTCTTCAATGGGTTTTGTTGCTGAAGATGAATTATTGGTTTGATGTTTTTTTCTTGATCCAATTTCACTCATTTTTGTCTGCTGATGAGTTCTTTGCTTAATTCCCTACTTTTCCTTGAATTTCCTTTCTGGGTTTTCTCTTCTATTGCCTGATTTATAAGAAAGAGAGGAACTTGGCTTTGTTTCTATTATATTACGATGTTTTCATTTGTAGGAGTGTGAGAAGTAAGGTTGGGTTCTGTGAATTTTCTTTTTTTCCCCCTTGTTGTTTCCCTTTTATGTTTTCTGAATTTGATTTAAGGCTTTCTTTATTTTGATGCTTGTTTTCATCCTTTGCTATGATTTTGTGCTCTTCTGTATCAAATTCCTTGGTTAAAGCTCTGTTTGGGCAAGAAAATTACTTTCTTGAAAAATAACAATTTTAACAAAACAAAAAAATGGTTAAACCATTACAGTTTTTACTTATAAAATGATTATTTTCTAGAAAAGCACTTTCCTTACTATTCTGTATATCCAAATGGAGCATAAGCATTCTTGATGAAGTGGTTATTGTCTTTAGTACTTATATTCAATACAATACATCTCTGTCTTTAACATTCATATTCTTTACCAGCAATGGAATTTTGGCTGATGATTATGATGTTTCATGATGATTATTTGATTCGATGCAGTTCCGCCCTTCAAGTGCTTTCAATTCACCATTCTGGACCACAAACTCTGGTGCCCCTGTTTGGAATAACAATTCATCAGTGACTGTTGGGTCAAGAGGTATCTACTGCTAATCTAATTTGTTCACTGAATGAATATCAGGAAATTAGGTCCACATGTTGATTTTTCTTTTCATTGTATTGCCTATTGTATTTGTTCATGGGAATGTTTTGTTAGTTTTTTATGGAGTTTTCATATGTGTTCTCAAGATTCATATATAATAGTTGTTTGGATGTTCTCTTATCATTTTGGAGCAGTGTGAAAATTGGAAACAACAGTTGGTAGGATACTGATATGATGATATTGGTTTGGAGGTGAAAGGGCCGTTCATACATATGATCCATATTACGAGATTTCTCATTGAGGATTTCTCTCATATACCGTGGTTTATAACAATTTTCAACTTTTTCAGGCATTTGTCTGAGTAGAGAGCCAATTAGATGGCTGCTTTTGAAATTCAATCTTCAAAAATTTGCGTCGATGTGATACTTTTAGATTTATACAAGATTATTTTTTAATTCTTTTTTATCACTCCACGTGTACAGTAAAATGTGTAATAAGCCAATTGGCTAAAATTAATGAGACTGCCTCTTCTTCTTCTCTTATTTATAAAAAAATAATAAACTATTGATTCATCAGAGGATATGAATGGAATGCACTCTGTTCATATAGAACCTGTTAGGATTCTCATCACTCCTAGTTGACAATGTATTTTCATCTTATCATTTTATCATTCTTTATTTATAGTTCGTGCTCTTTTAATTGATTTCTACTTGTTAGATTAAAACTTCTACAAGAATGGCCACCTATATGCTTTAAACTATGACCACTCAAGTTATATACCTTATCAAAATAGTATATGGATGGAGATACCCCATCACATATACACGCCCCCTCTCAATTTTCCCGCGTGATTTTGAATACTAGAACAGTCGATATTCATTCTTTTTTTTGGTCCCATATCAAAAACTGTTTGGCTAATAGTGGGTCTCTTGAAGACAACTATTCTATTTGATCACTTAGTTTTGTAGTATGATAATCTCTGTTATATGGATAACTATAGAATAAGATGGAGATCTTGGTGAGATTAGTATACATAGGATTTAATAAGGTGCAAAAGTAAAGTCTTACGTGATCATTAACCTCCACTTCAAACGAATATGCATGGTAGAGGTAGTTGTGTGGGGTAATAGTAAATGTAAAAACAAGTAGAAAAGTAAATAAAATGGTAACCTAGAGGTAGCTCCAATGGAAGTTGGAATGAAGGAATAGCGTCTAAGATGGTTTGGACATATTTGCAAAAGATCAAAATAACACTATTCGAAGACATGTGAGCTCACTATTTTCAAGCACTTGGAGTGGGGGAATCCAATTAGGCTATGGAATGAAGTGGTTAGAAGTGATAATTTAAGGTCGCAATTGGCCCTAAATAGGACGGATAAAATATAACTTACTGTTGAGATTCATTTTCATTATTATAAAAAATGAAAAAGTATAATGAAAAATTAGAAATCATATTGCAACTATAATACTGTAATAGTAACAAAGGAAAATGACATGTTTAGTGAAAATAAAAAAGAATAAAAGAAAAATAAGATTTGAATTTTGGATTTAGGATTCATGTTGGTTTCAAATATGAATTCAAATCTAGGTCTTGGCAAATAGATTCAGATTCTGATTGACTCAAGCATCAAATTGAACATGACCTGATTTGATGACAACCCTAGTGTACTAGGGTGTCATGATAAGTAGGGGAACAATGGCATAAGTGATTCATGAAGTACAAGTTCCATTCAATATCTCTAATCCTGTGATCTACGCCATACTTGTCTCATGCATTGCAAATATTTGTGGTGGACCAAGGCTAAAAATCTTGAATGGCTTATGAGTTTTATTTGTGTGCACACTATGGATGCCCGTGAGCGCCGGCCTGCTCTGACTCCTATGTGGAGTCCATTAGGGTCTGAATTGACTCTCTCTCCTTCTCATACGCATATGCCCCATTAATTGTTTCTGTACATAATTTGAATCTATTTTGAGTTGATCCTACCATTAGATTGAAAATCCATCCAAAACTAATCCCATTTTGACTTTTGATCCTTGGGCCCGTGAAACCATTGCTTTTCAAATCCAATGCACCTGATTTTTTGCAAGAAGTATCATCCTTAAAATACCTCTCAAACCCACTATCTCCATGCATTAGATCCCAGGCCAAGAGACAACAATTGCTCATGGTGACATCACCCAGGTGAAAGTGATTCGTTTGCTATATGATATCTGAAAAAATTGCAATTACTAGGATGATTGACACTAGCAACTAAAGATCTTATTGTGAAAAACATTAAAAGAATATTTGCTTGACATTTATGATTCTTGAAAGACTAATTCTGTTAATAATTAAAAGTGATAATATGGATAAATATTTCTACCAAATATCATCAAACTAATATAAAAGTATTTTAGAGAAGTGGAAGTGTCTTGTCCGATTCTCATATTCATGCATGTACCTGTATTTATGTCAATGCATGATAGGAAATTGGCATTGCAGCCTCAAAAAATTGTATTTAACCCAACTTTGTAAAAATAATTACATTTTGGATCCCTAATTCTACTGTCATTGTGGATGGATGGAGCTGATAATGTGCCCCCTTGATCCGTTCAATTGACAACTACTACACTCCCTCCACCCCACAACTCCAATTGTATGCATATTTTATATGGCATTAAAGGGGCACAATAACATTATGATAGTCTCTCTACTATCAACCACATATCAAAAGTCATTTGATATCTATTTTCTAGTTGCTTGAATTAAGGGCGTGAAGTGGATGATCAGCATGTAAAACTACCATGAAACAAGCAATCATCTATTTCATATCCTTAGATCAGGTGAATAGGAACTTTGGAATGAGTTGACATTTTACAAGGGTCAATGTGTTTTAAACATCCCACAAGTCCATTTTTCATTCCACAAATAATTCCAAAGGAGATTCTGAGTTTGTATCATTCCAAAAATATGAACAGTGTATATTTAGAAGCACGTTGGATGTGAACTCTTTAAATTGTATATTGTTAGAATCCTAAAGCTGAAGTATTGAGTTGCCTTCTTTTTTGAACAGGACCAATTCTCCTTGAGGATTACCATGTAGTTGAGAAGCTTGCTCAATTTGATAGGGAACGCATTCCGGAGCGTGTTGTTCATGCCAGGGGAGCTAGTGCAAAGGGTTTCTTTGAAGTAACACATGATATTTCTCACCTCACTTGTGCTGATTTCCTCCGGGCACCAGGAGTGCAGACCCCTGTTATTCTTCGCTTCTCAACGGTCATCCATGAGCGCGGCAGCCCTGAAACCTTAAGAGATCCTCGAGGTTTTGCTGTGAAGTTTTACACTAGAGAGGTAACATGACTTGTCTTTTAAAGTTTATTCTTTCATAGTTTAAAATGTCTTGATATTTTCTAGTTTCTGTCAGGTAACATTTACTTCCTCTGTCTATAAGGTTATGTTCCTCTATAGTCTATTAAAACTCCAATGCTGTGAAGAGAAGATTGGGTTTCTATAATTACATATCATTTAATTTACATGGACATTTACTTCCTTACATATTATATGTGGATGGTATGTATGTATATACCTATTTTCCTTCTGCTCCTGCTATAGCTTGTAAGTAGGAAATACATAGTTTGATCATAATCAGTGTTATTGATTTTACATCTTTTCTGTTGAACCAGGGAAATTTTGATCTTGTTGGAAATAACTTCCCGGTGTTCTTCATCCGTGATGGAATTAAGTTTCCCGACATGGTCCATGCTCTGAAACCAAACCCAAAGTCCCACATCCAAGAGAACTGGAGGATCCTCGATTTCTTTTCACACCACCCGGAGAGCTTGCACATGTTCACTTTTCTCTTTGATGATGTGGGTGTTCCCCTTGATTACAGGCACATGGAAGGGTCTGGTGTCAATACCTATACACTTATTAACAAGGCCGGAAAAGCTCACTACGTGAAATTCCACTGGAAGCCCACCTGTGGAGTAAAGTGTTTATTGGAAGACGAGGCAGTGGTTGTTGGTGGAAATAATCACAGCCATGCTACTAAGGATCTTTATGATTCAATTGCAGCAGGAAACTATCCAGAGTGGAAGCTTTTCATTCAGACCATCGACCCTGACTATGAGGATAGGTTTGATTTTGACCCATTGGATGTCACAAAAACCTGGCCCGAGGACATCCTGCCTCTTCAGCCAGTTGGTCGCTTGGTTTTGAACAAGAACATCGATAACTTCTTTGCTGAAAATGAACAGCTTGCTTTCTGCCCTGCAATTGTGGTACCTGGGGTCTATTATTCGGACGATAAGTTGCTTCAGACCAGGATTTTCTCCTATGCTGATACTCAGAGGCACCGCCTTGGACCAAACTATCTGATGCTTCCAGCAAATGCACCCAAATGTGCTCATCACAACAACCACCATGATGGGTTTATGAATTTCATGCACCGTGATGAAGAGGTACATATAATTACTATTTTTAGCCCCAAACTTCTCTATGCAGTGGACATGAACTTAATACTTTGTAAATGACGGTCAGTATTTACAGAAAGAGGGAGGTTATCGTCTTGCCTCCCAACAGAAATTCAGTATGAAACAAAAGAAAACAATGAAAAGCACAAAGCCAAATGTAACTTACCGATACACTTCTTCCTCTGAAGCGAAGTACCCTTTATGACAAATTTATCTGAATGAGGGGAAGATGTGATTTATCTGAAATAAGATCCTCTGGCTGCTGTACCTGCGGGCAATTCATGAGAGTCAATTATTTATTATTTTAAATTTTTAATAGTTGGTTTAGTATCTTTTTTTGGATATTTTTCTTGTTTTAAGGTAATGCTGATAGGAGGTTTTTTCAGGTGAATTACTTTCCTTCAAGATATGATCCTGTTCGCCATGCTGAGAAGTTCCCCATCCCACCTCGCATTCTCACTGGGAAGCGTGAGAAGGTGAGTTTCTATTGAGCCTTTTCTTTTTTGAAGATGCTAATTGGAATTTTGTCATTGGCTTTGCACTTGGTAAGTAACGGTTAAGAATGAAAGACAAATTCAAATGCATTATTTGGGTTATGTGTTCTGAACACAGTTCAGGAAAATGTTTAACAACCATTTGATCGTGGTAATGTATCACATTATGCATGTGATGCATGTGATTGTGATGGCAAAGAAATCAGAAAGTAGATAGGCAGGCTGCTGTTTTCTATCTTAAAATCATAATAAGGGTTGATGGCTGATGAATTTGACAGAGGAAATTTGGAGAAGTGGTGGAAAGTGTCCTAATTTAGGTACTGTGCCATTTGCACAGTTGAATGAATTATAATCTGCTTTGCCAAAATACTTTCGAATGGTTACAGTTTGTCAAGCATCCTTTCTGTGGTTTATTAATTTGTTTATAAACATCGAATAAGTGTCCAATGCAATAACACTGGCGAATGCAGTGTGTTATTGAGAAGGAGAACAATTTCAAGCAGCCTGGAGAGAGATACAGATCCTTCGCACCAGACAGGTAACCATGCTTCCACTTATTAGAATTAAAATATTCTTAAGAATATGACAAAATCGGATATTTATGTGGATTCCATTCTCTATTTTCAGACAAGAGCGGTTTATCCGCCGATGGATTGAGGCACTGTCTGACCCAAGGGTCACTCATGAGATCCGCAGCATCTGGATCAACTACTGGTCTCAGGTGTGCATCCATCTTTAATGTTATCTGCTTCTAAGTTTTTTTTTTTCCTTTCAAATTTTGTATGTTCCTGACACTAATAGTAGTAGTAATGGTAATTCCAAATACTAACCTTCCGTTGCTGATGTTCAAAGCGGTTTCTAATGCACAACATAAAAATTGGTTAAATGGGGTACAGATCTTCTGCCTAATGGGCTTTTCTCGAGTAAAAAGCAAAAAATTAGCTTACCAATTACTCCATAACCAAAAGTTAACTCCACTCAATTTTATCTTTTTTAAAAAATTATCATGAATCATGATGTTATACATGCTTCTGAAATAGAGCCACCATTTCAATTACATCAGTAATTAGCATTACAAATTGTGCATAGATGAACTCCAAAAGAACAGCAGTTTCGGTAGGATTTGGGATGTTGCGACGCCTTTCTGATCCAACCAGAAATACAGTAAAACCAGGAAGGTCATATGCTGCTTAATGTGGCTCAAAATTTTAATATAGTGGATCAGATTGTGATCACATATTTGCTTTGCAAGTTGGTGGGAGCAATTTTTTTTTTGGATGCTAATGTTTTTTTAGCTTATAAGTTTATGCTATAGTACTTTAGCAATTTTATTGCTTAAGCCATGGATATTCTCATATTCCATTGCATTTTATGTCCATAAATATAATTGGATATTGCATTGATGATAAACAGCAAATTAAATTTCGTGTACTCCGTGATAAAATGCAGGCTGACAAGTCTCTGGGTCAGAAGCTTGCGTCTCGCCTCAACGTGAAACCGAGCATGTGATGATGTGTATTGGGGATAGTTTTTGAGTGAGGAGTATTTGTAGAGAAGGACGCCATGATGTAAAAGCAGAAGCTGATGATGGTCTCTCTGGTTATAACAAAACATCATAAATTCAAGTTCCATTAGTTAAATTAGATAATATAATAAATATTTCAGTTTCTATTTAAAAAAAAAACTCTCTACTAAAGTTTACTGACTTAAAACCTCTAGCTCTGTTTTGGATCATTCTTTGTATTGAATTGTGATAACTATGGTGAATGAGCAATTTAGCAAATGGGATTATGCTAAGTATTTATAATGGGGAAGAAACTCTTTAGTCACAACCAAAAATCATTTTCAAAAGCTGAACCTGGTTTTACCAAAAAATTGAAATTATAACCAGAGCTAGAGGTTTGGCTGGACCATAATATCAAATGGCATTCAAATTAATTAAACAATTAAAAGCCTCGCAGCATTGAAGGTTTGAAAATGGCCTAAGCCACTTGTTTTGAACTGAAACTCATTGGATCACCCACTGGCGCCAAGTTTTGACAGTCTTGATCTGTCTGAGGTTGAACAGTTTAGCACAATGGACAATTGGACAGTCTAGACTGCACTGAACTCTCTATGGAACAAGTACTGGTGACACCCCAAGAATGAAAAAAGAGAAAAGGTAATGAAGTGTGGATTTTTCTTTTTGCTTGATTTAAAATGATAAAAATGAGAATAACTCAGTAAAATCCAGATCCCAGATTATTAAAAAAAATTACTTTTAAAATTGGGACTCCTCTAGTTACCCAGCTTAAAAACTAAGAATTTGAGTTTGCCTTCCAACCTATCAAATGGAGTAAAAATTTAAGTAGAATGAGAAAACTAATATGCTTGTGTATCCAGTCCCAACCTATATGACCAATCAATGTGTGAGGCTATGTGGGGCCTAATCATCAGCAATGTATTGTCAATCTGATTGTGTTTGAACTTGTAGACGTACTGAAAGAGAACCACGTAAAATCTTTATGTTGTGGTTTGCTTATCTTTTCTGTTTTTTCAATATTACCGTTTGTATGTGGTTGGGAATGTGATTTTTTTCCAACCTATGTTTTGGACAGTTTTTAAAACTTAAATTCATTCTAAATTGTCCGTTGGGCACCCCAAAATCATGGGTTTTTAAATTTGGCACCTTGGTGCTACTCAGCTTTGCAAATATTCAAATGCATCTGGTTTTCAGGGCTGACTTGACCCCATCTGTCCACAGACATATTTTTAAGACAAAAAGGGTGCTGTTTTGTATTATTTTTGGCAATCAGTTGTTAGGTGTGGCTCAAATTGAACAGAATCTACTGGGGCCCATGTGGGATTGATCAAATTGATCTTTACATCTCATGTGCATACATGCACGGAAGGGAGAGTGGGACTCTACATACAAACAACTCCATGTTGCATGGGACGTTTGCATGGCTAGATAATAGGTTGGTAGCAAAAGGTTTCTCCCTTGGTGTGTGCATAAACCAGGAACTTCTCATGGTGTTGTGAGAGCCGTGAATGGAAGGGACGGTAGAGTCGTAGAGGAGGAAATATTCAACAATCAAACACGGTTTGGGCTTCTTTCAAACATAGAAAGAGACTGACCTGGCTTCTATATACACTGCTGGCGTTGGTGGACAAAAGAGGAAACACGCAGTGCTGCACGGGATAAGTTTGTGCTACTTAGGATTAGGACAGAAAAGGAAGACACGTTGGTTTTCTAAATATACATGCAGCCAACGTGGAATGCAGAATCATTTTGGTCTTGAAAGATGTAGTCACACATTCGGTATCGTGTGTGAAGGGTATTTTTGACTGTTGGTGTGCGTACGGCTGAAATCGGGCTGGATCGAGTCGGGTTTTTTAAAACCCAATTCGATCCGAATTATTAATATATGGAATCCAATCCGACCCGACTCGAACTTTTGACACGGACGTCTTGATTGACCCGACCTGAATTAGAACCCGAAATCCGACCTGATCCACATTTTGAACCTACTTTAGCCTATTTTTTACTGGGTCGAGTCGGGTTTGATCAGGTTGGGTTAACTTAAAAATCTCTCAGCCCAACCCAATTCGAATTTAAGAATAAGATTAGTTGATGGAACAATGAGCTAGATCTGGGGGGGTGTACAAGGGAATCGGGACTTGGGTTTGGGAATTAAACTCAAAAAGTTATTATATTGTACGGGTATTCTCTTTTCTCTCGTATCATGAAAATAACACTTTTCTCTCATATCATGAAAATATCGGTCACTCCGTAGACGTAGGACTACGTAAATCAGTTCGCCTATATTTTTCCTAACATCAGTGGTCCGAATCAACTCAAAGAATAGATCGGCCATGGTCAAATGGAATTAAGGGGCCCATAAACTGATTTGACTAAACACGCATGTCGATACGTATCAGCAGAGTTTATAACCAGGCCCAAAACATGGGTGTCCAGTTAGACAGCTTTGAGCCTTGGATACTTTAAAAAAACAGACAATTAGAATCCTGGATGCCATCGTTAGCATTTTCAAGCTTTCACTGACAATGAAGTCAAGCCCATGGGCCAATCTGTTTGCAGTAGGTCCAACGGTTCCAATTACCGCCGATCAGAAGTTGAGGTTCCTGGGTTGTTGGACTTGAATTAGGGCTCGACTTGGACCCTATACTTAGGACCTGGGCCCGAATCCAATTTTTTGCAGACATATCTAGACCTCAATCTGGATCTAATTTTAGATGGATTTTTAGGTCTAGCTAACTAGGCCTGTTAGTCAGCCCGAACTAGACAAAAATGAATAGAGGGGCGGGTCCGGCTAATCAGCTAAATGGGCGGCCTCAGGCTTTTACTTTGAAAAGTTCAATGGCTGCAGGCAGGTTCAGACTTCTATATTTTTAAATGGGCTCGGGCTGCTATAGATCATGGCCCCCTCGAACCTGGCCAGATTTAACTTATGAAAAACTCTACCGAGATTTTTCTTACCAAAGACACTTTAATAAGATACGCCATCAAATGAAACTTGGAGTCTACATCGTTGGGTATGATTTAAAGAGGACTATATTTGTCACGCCCCAAACCCAGATGTGGGCTTGGAATGTGACTACATTTTTTTTTTTTTTTAAAACCATAAACTCTAATCACCCAACGTCATAACTGGGTTGGATTTTCAAGTTTATCAAAACCCGATCCTAGAAAATGTCACACGTGCTTTTCACATATGGACTCAAACATATACCATATGTCCCCATATACAACCCATATCACACAACTAATATTTTCATTTGTCTCATCAGCGTTACGCATGAAACATAGCGGATATAATGTATACGACATTAAAACTTACAGACATGAGTTTCTTATGCTACATAGGGCATATTTATAAAAATACACAAAATAGCCAAAGGTACGCTTGGTTTCCACGTGCGGAAAACCACAGACAATTCCCAAGTTCCGACTCCTAACGAGGCACCATTGGTTCCTCCAGCCCATATCCTGCAGTAAGGGACGTGAGCTACTAGCCCAGTGAAGGAGAGCTCACCATGAAATCCAATATACAATATTCATGGAATAAATAATAATACATGTTCCATAAATGAAACACAGTTAATCCACTTAACTCATTTTTACCATAACATCCAACATAATATATGAAACAATAAAGAATGCATGTCTCATGAATGTAATGCGGTTAATCCACTTAACCCATTTTCACCCTAGGATTGCTTTTTAAGGTGTTTTATCAATTTTTTACCGAGGTCAGCTTCCATTTAACAACTTGCAAGTACATAAGGTCTCCGCTACCCGGTCACTAGCCCATTCAACACCAACGGTTGATGGCGGTCGACCACAGCCTACTAACACGTCCAACCCAACGGTTCGCAAACGACGTTCGGTCTAACATCATAAGGTCTCCATGGCCCGGTCTACTAGCCCATCCAACACCAACGGTTGATGGCGATCGACCATAGCCTACTAACACGTCCAACCCATCGGTTCACAAACGGTGTTCGGCTAATCTCAGCAATTATAACCCAACGGCCAATGTCAGACTTTATAAAGTTATTATCTTCCACAGATTTAATTTATAATTCCAATTTTCACATGCAAATGTCAAATACATGATAATGCATGATTTCTAATGCCCTCCTTACATAAGGACTTATTCTGAGAGAACCAGCATATTTCAGCCTTATCATTTGGTGTATCAAATACCAGTACAAGAAATCAATAAAATATCACACAACATATAAAACTGGATTTAATAACACGAATGCCTTCACCCAGTTTTTACCCGACAATTCCCAGACACTCCATGGGTCCATACTGCGTTAGAGACTACAAGTCCTAGACTCCCCGACACCATTTTAATGCCTACGTTCTAAAAAGTTAGAACATTTACATCCCTTACATGTAGGCAGTGTCAGGTCTCGTATTCTGGACCTATATAGCCTTTTCCATCTTTAATTGACCATGGATCTCATTTCAGTCTGGTGTTAGTGGGTTTAACATATAACACAATACAAGTGTTGGTTCGAGTCTCCTCACCTTCTCCGGTTGAGTTTTTCACAGAAAATCTGTAAGATAGAGTAAAATGTATAAATTTTCTATTTATCAGTATATACACATAATAATTTCCCAAACCCCGTACTATTTTTCCAGAAAACATGATATGTGTAATGAGTCACCTAGGCTCTTTCTACTCCTTTAAATTATGTCAGAAAATTAGTTGTCAGCCATCCAAAACATTATAATAAAATGAAAAATATAAAGTACTCAGTGCCTTCTCTCGTATTGTCTTCTAGAAAAAGGACCATGAAGACGTATTGAGAATATGACCCAGAGGGTACAGTACAAGAATTTAAACACACAAGGCGGAAAAATAAACACACAATAGTCAGCTGGGGTTAATATTTTCCCCGATTTTAATTAGGGTCAAAAATTATATTTTAAACGTAAAATAATACGAATCTTGAGGGTAACATTTAAATTTTAAGAGGAAATCTATTTTTCCTCCATTAAAAAAAATCTCATTTTTTTTTAACCCCACTACTAAGCTATTTTACTCCTAATTTGCTGTGGAGTTAATAAAAATAAAAATAGAATTGTTTCGATATCTTGGGTGCAAAATTCTGTATAAGATTGACTAAATTTGAAAGCCTTTAAAAGAATACGGGAAACTCGAACGTTCGGCAGCTGTTGGTATGGCCAAACAAGAGAAAGACGAGGGAAGAAAAAAAAACAGAAAGACTTTGAGGGACTTTTTTTTTACGTTCTGGCTTCCTCGCCGATTACACCTATTTATAGGCAACCGTATGGATTTTTTTAATCATATAGGTTGCCTAAGCTATTCATTAGTTTTATAGGATTTTTAATAACTATGCATTTATTATTATATATTTTATAATTATTATTACAACTGCCACCAACCGCATAGGCAATTGGCGGTGTTGTAATCTTCCAGCACAGCTACAAGCTACATCCGTAGCTTTGAAACTTATCATTCTTCTATTTTCTGATATTATTTTATAATATAATATTAGTTTATTCTTTTTACTATTTACATCTATGTCCTTTCTCTTATCGGGGTATTTCAGGGTCTCACTAAATTGATACAATTGGTTCAGTAGGTCAAGTATTAAAAATTGAGCATGGTATTAAAAATTGGAGTGAAATCTATCTTAAAAACTCAGTGTTTTTGCTAAAAATCACCGTTTTAACAAAATCTCCTAATCTTAAAGATTCTTTTTGGAAGTATCTAACCTTATAGTTTGATAAAGTAAATTTGTCTGATAAAAACATCTTAAAGTTTCAAAGTGTTTTGAAATAAAAAACCACACTTTCCAAGTGAAAGAATATTCAACGGCCCATATTTCACGGCTTAAAATAAATATAAAAAACTAACTATTTTAGAGTATAAAGAAATAAACAGCTTAGTTATAATACAAATTGAGTACTGACTCTCTCTATATATTTTTATGACTTCCTCTACCCTGTCAAATTGAGGTTTTACCACTTTAAAACTTAGGGGTAAAATAAATTAGCGAAATTATAACGAGATTGGCATGTCATTAGGTCTGGAATTTAAAAATAATGCATAATCTAAAATTTGAAGTTCAAACTAAGTCAAATGACTGAGTTTATATAGCAGTTAAGGTTTAAGCCTAAAATAATATTATTATTATATTCATAACTTGTCCATATACCTTTGGAATTTAATTAAAAGAGTTATCGGATTCGGATCGAGTCAAACTCAGATCCGTTGAAGAACTTATTTGATACTCTTTACGATTAGAGGAAAATAATTCATAATTAACGGATAATTTTTTTTAATTAATCATAATTAATTTCTAAATTGGGCTGGGATATTACAATATTATACGTTATTTATGAAATTTCACCTCCATATTATCATTCTATCTCTTGATTTTAAACTTTAAAAAATTAATAGTCTATAATCATTGAAATTTGAAGGCCAAGATTATATGGTTTGGATTATCAATTGATACTGAAACTTCGTATACTTCATATCCACGTAATCACCATCAAGTGAGTCTAATTATGTGAGGCCCATCATCTATTTGACGACATGTCTTGTTAGAGACTCTTGCTTGTTGTATCTTGCTAACCTAACTCTTAACTACCATATAAAGACGCAAATGAGCTGAGATAAACTTAGATTAACCCAGTTCAAGTTCGATTTATTAGCTGTCATGTTTCTAAAATATTCATATGCAAACGACATATATGTTAGAGAGCTACAATTCGATTTACATTAAATTATCTCATAATCATATAAAATTTTATATTTTTATGATTTTAGCTTTATTAATTAGTATAGGTGAGTTTTTCTAAGCCAAACATAGATCACTGTAATAGACTCATATGGATGATTTTTGTGGTTGTCAAGTGTTGCCCATCTAGTTTTATTGGTTCCTTTATATGGCCCATCACAGTCATCTAATTTTACCGTCGATAGTCTTTTGTGTTTTCTATATGCAATACATCCAACTATATTAAGTTTGTATTTATTTATAGGGAAGCCATGGTAAATGTCCTGTTGGAAGAGTCTCCTTAATCAGATAAATGGATAAATCAAACCTCATTGATTTAACTTGTTTAATAAGACTTGAAATAAACTCTCCGAACTAGATCCAACCCGATTGACCCAATCTGACTTGACTCATTGCCAAGTCTAATCTCAATATTATTTTCTACTTTCTCATAGTTCAAACAAATTCTAAGATTTGATGGACTTTAAAATTCAATAATATAACTTTTCTAAGAAAATTATTCTATGAGATTTACGTCAAACTCAGTATGCTTAAACTCAACTCACACATGAGTGATCATTCCACTACACCATTATAGCAAAGCTGTAATTATTTTTCACACCACAGATTTTGGTGCCAATTTCTTTTTTAACTTTTAAACTTGATTATAACATCTTAAGGTAAGCGTCCACCCACGTGTTCAAAGGGATTAGAATGATGGTTAAGAAATTATCTTGATTTCCACTCTATCTCAAAAGGCTATTCACTGTAAAATTATTCATTATATATAGATAGGAAAACTTGCATATACCATGAAAGTTACTCAAATACTCTAAAAGACAACAACTTAACATTAAAAAAAAAAAACCCACCTACTTAACTTTCGATTGGTCACAGTCAAACACGAATAAAAGAGACACAGTTCAGTAAGTGGAACAGTCAAAGAGTGGAGATAGAAATTTTTTTATTAGTAAATTTTAAATATGATGTTAGGCATTTTAACTCTTCTTGTTAGTGTAAAGATGCTGGCTTTCTGAATTGGGCAAAGGTTGTAATTACAACCGCCACAACCCAGCCGCCGCAAACACCCGCCTACTTTGCTCTCTCATGGAACCTCCATCTTGATGCATCACATAAAAAATTCAACTCACTCAACGATCTCACCGTACAATAGATTCTTCCACTGATCCATTCTGTTTTCACATGCTTGAATATTATAATTCTTTTTTTTTAAAAAAATTAACTTGTGGGGCCCACATATCGACAATTGGGTCAGCAGGATTGTGACAATTTCTCCCAACTTTTTTTTTTTTTTTGGGGAGAACGTGTGAAGTAGCATGTGCCCACTGCCCCACACAGGTTTGATTCCTCTTTGCTAATTCTCCTTATTATGTTACTAATTTTTAATTAATTAATGAAAGTTGAACTGATAAATGGTTCAACAGTTCAACAAACTGCCGCAGAGAAAAAGAGAAAGAGAAAGAGAAAGACAGAGAGTGTGACATTAACATGTAATAAAAAAAATAGTATCCCTCTTCATTTCTTCTGAAGAATTCGTATTAACAAAAAAAATAGTGTGTAGAATCTTCTTTGATTAAGGATTAATCATTAAACATATTCTAAGATTGTGAATCCATAGTATCTTGGTAAACCCATAAAATAATGGATCAATTCTATTCATTAAGAAATTTTATAAACTAGTTTTCGTTGTCAATATCATCATCATAGTTAAAAATAAGAAATAAATGAAATGGTTTGATAATTTGACGGCAACTTTGTTCTCTTATTAATGACCTTTTTAAGCCATTGGTACATTTTATTTATATGGTGCTTTCACTTTAAGAAAGACAAAAATATGATAGTCGAAAAGTAAACTTTGGAAGAAAAAAAATAAAGTAAAATATTAAGACTTTTTTTTTCGAGTGAGATTGTTCTTTAAATGGCCTCAGACTTCATCAGGGATTAGAATCTCGAATTTTCGAGATCTCGGCCAATATCGGTCATGTCGAATATCGGCCGATCTCTCTCTCTCCTTTTTTTTTTTTTTGAAAAATATCGATATTTTTTATATTTTAATTTTTCTGAATTAAAAAAAGTAAAAAAATGATAGGAGCCCAATTTTGAAAGAAAAAGAATTGAAATCGAAAATATCGGCCGATATCTGGTCCAATATGAGCGAATATCGACCGAAATATCAGCCTGGTTCCACAACTAATATCTCATTTTTCTAAAAAAAAAAAGTTCAAAGAAATCGAATATCAGCCGATATATTTCGATGATATCTCAGCCATATCAGCCTATATTCCTATGGTACAGTCGATACTTACCATATCAGCCGATATATTTCGATGATATCTCATTTAATTATACTATTATTTAATTTTAAACTTTAAAAACCAATCAAAACTTTAAAAAGTCAAGATAAAATGATTAAGATAATCATTGGGGATGATAAAACTTTACTTACTTTAAAATTTAAATTCATATAGTCATCTATCCAATCAACTATATTTTATAGAGCTGATGACTCTTTCCTCACTAAAAAGGAAAGCCAAACCTGCATATGACGTACGAAAGCACGAATTTGATTTTTTGTTTAATGTAAATAAATTATTAATTACATTATTATGTACTGTGGCTGGTCCATTCATTACAATTATCTATTTGATCCAGCCTATCAACGCCTTTGAATTGGTGGTTCACACACGACCCTCGTCACTCATGATATCACGTGACGCCTTTTCTGACCTTGTGCCAGCACCGTGACGCAGTGACATCCTAATTTCTCATCTCTTGTGCACAAGCCACAGAGATTTGATGTGATAACGTATAATTTCGATTCTTAGTGCATATTTGCTGGCTAGTTTCTGGGCAAGCTATACATTTAGCTGCATTTTTTTTTTCTACGCACTCGATTTTAAAAAATTGAGGGAAGTTACCATTTTATCCTTTATTTTTAAAGGAAAAAATTGAATGATACTTTTCGCCTAATTTGCAAGGATATACTGTCTATATTGCATTTAATATATTTCAATGACTTTGATTTGTAGATTTTACTTCACATGTTGTATTTGTTAGGTATATTGTATATTTTGAAATGACATTTTTTTATTTGTTTCACATGACAAAATATACTCTAATTTGACTTATTGTTGCACTGCGTATAGTATAAGTAGCAATTCGATCTCATGTGTTGACACATATCTCCAATCACTAGTGCATAAAACACGAATGTTCATGCGTTAACTCGTAAATATGCTCCCTCACACGTATACTCAATAGGTAGAGTATAACTCAAAAGTTACCTAATGCATGTGTTTAAAAATATAAATACTTCATTGCTGTAAAAAGTTTCATTTTATTGGAGAGTTACTTTTTGTCATTCTTTTTCGCTCACTAACTCATGTGCAATGTCTTTCTTCTTTTTTCTTCTCTAAATACATATTTTCCTTCCTTCTCCTCTTTTCTTCCTCTTTCTTCTCCAGCAAAAGTGTGCTCTTTTCCTCTTCCTGTATTCTTCTTCTTCGTAAGTTATTTTAAATGGATAACTTAATGGCCAGTTCTATTGATGCAAGTGGTCTCTACGATCAAACCAACCATATCTCTGAAATGGTTTGCTCGGGAGAGGTACACACATTTTATATTTTTTTGTGCATTTCTGAAATATATTACATTAATTATTTGTAGGAATATTTATGTGAATGCTTTATTTCTTTAGGGTTCTTCTAATATCAAATGCTACGAGTGTAGTTTACACTTTGCGGAGTGAGAGATGAAGCCTCGTATGCTAAATAACTTGGAAAATATTGGTCTTAAACACTTCATCCATTTCATTCAATTGAGTGATATTGAGATGACTGGAGTTTTATAGCATCTCTGATAGGCCGATGGAAATCAAAGTCGAGCACATTCTACTTCCGGAGTGAGGAGGCCACATCACAATGAAAGATGTGTATATAATATATGGCCTCCCCATTCGTGAGAAGGTGATGATCACAAGTGTCAAGTCCAATAAATGACCAGAGTTTTGAATAGTTTTCATTAATAATTGAAGGCTGGAAATATAGACACCATACTTTCCGGTTGGCCGACACAATTTTTCGAATTTTAGAGTGAAATTACCATTTTACACTTTCGTCTTTTGATTGTCCAATCGAACCTCTAAATGGAAGAACCAATCGAACGATTCTAGAAATCATCTAATCGAATCTTCAAATGGAAGAACCGATGAAACGATTTCAGGAATAGTCCAATCAAACCTTCAAATGGAGTGGAGAGGGATTTTCAAAAGAGGCCATTTCTCTACCGATTTTTACAAACAAAGTATCAAAATTCATCTATTCTGAATATTATGAACTCTGGGACTGATTTTAAGTGGAAAGAGTATATTTTTGAACTTAAAAAATCGTACCCAAAGAATTAAGGAAAAATGATATTCTCTTTTAATTATTTGGATATGATTTTTTAAGCCCAAAACTATACAATTTTCATTTAAAATTAATCCAGAGTTTATAAATTTAGATTAGATGAATTTTGATACATTTTTTGTAAAAATCGGTCAAGAAACGGCCTCCTTGTCAATTGTAACCTTTGCGTGTTTGGCTCGTGTTTTCAAAAAGACGGTTTCTCAACCTATTTCTAGAAACAATGTATCAAAATTTATTTATTTTGAATTCTATTAGCTCCTTGATTGATTTTAAGTGAGAATGGTATAGTTTTGGACTTCAAAAATCATATTCAAAGAATTAAGAGGGAATGACATTTTTCCTTAATTTTGTTGGTACGATTTTTGAAATTAAAAAATATATTCTATTCACTTAAAATTTCGGCAAAATGGTAATTTTACTCTAAAATTCAAAAAGAGGTTTCTGATAACAGAAAAGCGTGGTGTCTATGTCTAGTCTAATTGAATTTGTTTATTTCAAAATAGATGATGGATTCATTCATCCTCATAATTATTATCATAAAAATTATAAGATATGATTATTACTCTTTTTTTAATGCAACATAACAATATCTGTATTTTATTTTGACACTGTATTTTAAAGAAATAAGCTTATTTCATGGAATTTTTTCCTCTTTTTAGAGGATAAGACAATTATTTAAAGGAATTTATTTGGAAAATGTGTATAACATCATCTTTAGATGTTTTATGTTCAAGTTTAGGAAACCATTCAATTATTTTATATCACGAATATCACGACTTTACAATTTAAAGTTTTTATGGTTTGAGAAAACATTAAATAGAGGTGAAATTCACTGTTTAGAAATCCTTTAAGAATTCAAATGAAATTCACTGTTTAGAAATCCTTTGAGAATTCAAAGATAATAAACTGTGCATGCCGACCATTGAGATTAGCAGAAGAGAAAAGAAAAATTCAATCTATCAACACAGGAGTATGAAGAATGTACTTCCAAGATTGATAAGGACAACTGTATAAAAGTATGAAGTATTATTTCATAAAATATGCAATATCTCCTTCTCAACATTTCAACTTGCAGACATACCCGTTCATCTTTACCTGCTGCCGTTCTGTTCTTCCTTTTTTTTTTTCTAATCATATTTCATGACATCTTTAACCATTTCCTTCACTTTCTCTGCATCTTTCAAGGACTTAAGAATCCTCATCTCTCTCCTTGGAATCTCCCTCTCCTCTACAGTTGACTTTGGCATTCAACTGTGGAGAAATGATCGGATATCCCAAAGTCCTGTGGGCCCATTGTAGAGTAGATTCTCCCGTTGCATGAGAAAGGAGAAAGAAGGTTAGGCAAGTAACTGCCAAAGAGCATTTCTCTCTTTCTCTGGAGGGGGTTTTGGGGGGAGCATAACTCTAAATCTCTAATGGCTAGAGATTGTGTTGCAGGTGTTTATTTTTTTTATTTTTTTGTATATGAGGTATGAATGGGTTGTTGCTGAAATTGAAAATATGGAATACCCATCTTACAATCAGTAGTGATTCTTCACAAAGTTCATTTAGCTAGTAAAGATTCTTCACAGAGTTTCTTTCTTACTCTTTATTATTATGATTATTTTTTGCAAGAGTAAAAGAAGTTTTTTCTGGGCATGTTACTTTTGAATTGAGTACGTGAAATGGGTTCCTCTTGCTTTCAAGGCCTTTCTTCTAGAAACTTACTGTTCTGTTTGAAAGGTTTTTTGTTGGTAGTTTTAACTATACAACTTTCTACAACTGAAAGGATGATCTTGAATGGAAAACGGGGTTCTTTTGGTTATTTTTTTTCCTATTATTATTATTATTATTATTTTCTGGAAGAAAATTTTCCTACTGGTATTGATTTGAATTATGAAAGAGAAGAAAAAGAACACCCTTAGGCACTTCTCCTGTTTTTTTTTTTCTGGTTTACTTCCAAATTCTTCTAAAACTTTGATAGATTTCTTGATGTGGAATGGTTTTAAGACAACTTCTAAAGCTTTCCCTTTTGCTGTTTGGCAGATTAGATTTGTGAAACTTTCATCGGAAGTGGCATCTGTGGAGTAGCACCTGTTTTCTTTGGGTGTTGGATGAGTGTAATTTGTAGATATATGCATAAATGGGGTGTTGAACAAAAGCTTCATCATGGGAGATGCCCCTTTTCCTTACGGTACCACCTTCGAGACTCTCTCAGATGCTACCATAGATTTCGATCACATGGATGATCTCTTGTTAGGTGAATGTTGGTTGGAGACTACAGACTGCTCTGATCTATTTCAACAAGGTGCTGGGACTTCTGCTGAACTACGTGATTCATCATCTTTGTCACTTTCTGAAATCAACAAGAGCAGTTCAATTCAAAATCTGATGCAAAATATCGAGCAAGATGATTTGGCAAGGTCAGTTTGGACCAGCAATCCACCTCCTGTTCTAGTCCAAACTGACAGCCTTTTTAGAATGCAATTATGTGACCGGAAAACAGTTGAAACTGATTCAGACCAATTAGAGTCTTATCAAGCTAGTGAACATCGGAGATTGGATGAGTATGAAATGATTGGTCCTAGTTCCAACCCTGGTCCTCTTTCATCTGTTAAAGAGAGATTAATACAAGCACTAAGATACATTAAGGAGTCCACAAAAGGTGGTGATGTCCTTGTACAGATATGGGTTCCAATAAAGGAAGGAGGTAGACATTTTCTTACTACATTTGGTCAACCTTTCTCACTTGATCCCAGTTGTCAGAGGCTTTGGAATTATAGGAATGTATCAGTAAAGTACCAGTTTCCAGCTGAGGAGGATTCAAAAGAGAATGTTGGATTGCCAGGTAGAGTCTTTTTGGAGATGTTGCCTGAGTGGACACCAGATGTTCGGTATTTCAGCAGTGATGAGTATCCTCGGATTGATCATGCACGGCGCAATGACGTTCATGGCACACTCGCACTCCCTGTTTTTGAGAGGGGTAGGCAGGCCTGCCTTGGTGTGGTAGAGGTAGTGCTGACTACCCAAAAGCTTAATTACCACTTTGAGCTTGAAAGTATATGCAATGCACTCCAGGTTTGTCTCCGTTTACCCTTCAATTTTTTTAGATTTCCTCCCTGGGACATTAAATGCCAGAATGATGCGGAAATATATCGAAACATTTCATTTTAAGAATTTACAGCAGTTTCTAACCAAATATTTGAAGCAGTTTCAGATAAGTGGCAGTGAGAAGTATAGGCTTCATTGTGACAATGGTTCAATGGTCAAATAAATTCAATTTTTCGTTGAGCTGCAAAAAATATAGCACAGGCATAATGGAAAATACAATGCAGAAAGTCAGAAACTAATCATCCAAGTATGTGAAGAATTGTTCAAACTTGCAAAACCTACTTTTTCTCACAAGATAAAAGTAATCTCCAATGCTCTCTCTAAGTAGAAGAAAAGTAATCAATCATGCTGCTCACATGCATATATAAATATGACTCATGACCTCATTGAACAATAGTTTGTGAACAAGACTCATTCTTTAGTTTTTCTAAATATCTCTTAGCACAACTAAATTATGTCAATTAGAGAGTTCTTTTGCAATTAGGATAAGATTGGCAGACACTCCAGCAACTTGTAGTGTCTCTGGCTGGTTTTATATGGCACGTAGACAATGTCCATATATTGTGGGCCTCCTGTTTATGGAGACCTCTGTGAATCAGATTTTGGATTTGGAAGGTGTCTCCAAGACGAGGAGGCCAGGAAATGGAGTAGGTGAAACATTTAGAAATTAATCATACCTAGTGGTGGGGGATGGGTCAAGGATCAGGGATGCGATGATGTACAGATTGGGGCTATACTCTTGAGATCCCTATTTCAAAGATTGTACTTGATATCTACTCAAAAGGAAAGCTCAATCATGGACCATTTGCAGTATTGGACAGTGAGGGCCTGAGGGGTATGGGCTCTTACCTTCAGGTGAAATTGGAGTATGAAGTGCGACATATGGAAGCTCTATCAAGCATGTATATACAATCATCTTTTGGAGGGGACAACAGAAGAATTTCGACTAAGGACTTTCTTGGTGTCTTTTCAATCTCTCTCTCTCTCTCTCTCTCTCTCTCTAAACTTGTGTTTCTTCTCAAATCATTCTGGAAATCAATGGCTACAAGCCTTCTGTTGAGTTGTGAATCCTCACCCTTGATTGCTTGAAGTCTAGAAATTTTTCCATTCCAAATGCATATTTTCTTTGTTGGGACATGAGGAATCTGTTAAATGTTTTTACTCTTGCAATGTCTGTCATCTACATGGTCCATTTTCTTTGACCTCTTCAGTCCAACAGGCAACTCCAAGAACTTGTAGTCTCTTAAGTCACTCCTGGATGGATGCGATCCTGCCTATTATAAGTACATTATTTTAAGGAAACACATATTGGCCATTTCATGGTAAGCATGGAATGAAAGAAATGGAAGAATCTTTCAAGATAGAAAGAAAAAAAATATTATCACTGACAGTCCAGTGGAGCCTTGGAACAAACAAATTAAAGGGCATTTAGTGCATGAATGGGAATTACATAAGAGAACTGTTGGGGGCATGTAGGTGATTGTCTGTAGGCATCGAGGATCAACATTGTGCATGAGACCTTTTTCTTTGGTCATCCATTGCCTTAATGGATAACTGAAGCTTGGACATTTCTCTTATTTAATTATTTTTTCTTCTCTCTAAAAAGAACCTTCTCTGACAATTTGAGCCTTGGTCAATGTGTTGGCCCTCTTTTGACCTCTGGACTTCCTTTGCATCATTATTACTACAGATATTCTGAAAGAATGGATAAACATGTTTCATTATGAACTTGGGGAGGGACATAAATTGGAAGCTATAAAATGTGGGGCATATCATGTATCTATGTGTATGTGTGAGCACATGCGTTTGTTTGTGTATTTACCTTTTTTCCCCAATCCAATATCTAAACTCCTCAGAACTAGGGGATTGCACCCTCCATGTTTTATATTGATTTGGCTCATGGGATCTGAAAACTGAAACATTCTTATACAGAATCTGCAAAGTTCTCATTTCCCGAGAGATTGTTATTTCAAAATTGTATGAAATTTACTGTTTCTTTTCCAGGCATGTTCATAGCAGTTAAAGGCACATCTTGGTTGCACCTGGGCTCTGGATCTATTTTGTGCCTCACCTAGCTCTAAGGCAGGCTCACCTTAATGAAGCCTTCAAGTTTTTATGAGAAGCCTATTTTTAAGGGTTTTTTGTTTGTTTTTCTTTTGTAATAACTACTGTATATTCTAGTTATAATGAATAAATAGCTAGTCCTATTTTGTAGGAGAGTCTATTTATATAATATACTTGTGTTTATGTATATGAATATGTTCTTACACAATATGTTTAAAAATGCTAGTGACCATATATTGTGGATTTCTGGTGCTTTGGATGAATAACATTGTAATTTTTCTATAAACATTGAGAGGATAAAGGGGCAAACTATTGTGAATAACTGTATATATATACATTTTGATGGAAATAAGTGTGTCTAGAAAAATTAGGGTTGTGCCTTACACTCTAGGTCCCCTTGGCGCCGTGATTGTGCCTTGACTACCATGGGATTGTTAGAATGTTAGTGTGTCCATCCTTTTCTCGGTTGACTGAACAAATGCTGTGTTTGTAGGCTGTCAATCTTAGGAGTTCTGAAGTTGCAAGTGTTCCCCGCTTAATGGTAAACTAATCCTCCTTGCAAAATGCAACATGTGCTTTTGGCTTTCTTTCTTTAACTATTGAATGAGAGATTTTTTTCCTTTTTTAATCAGGCAAGCAACAATTCTTACCAAGTTGCACTACCTGAGATTTTAGAAGTCTTGAGAGCAGTCTGTGAGACACATGGATTGCCATTAGCTCAAACATGGGTCCCATGCATGCAGCAAGGCAAGAAAGGAAGCCGACATTCAGATGAAAACTACATTAATTGTGTTTCCACCCTTGACATTGCTTGCTATGTGAAGGATCCTCATATGTGGGACTTTCATGAGGCATGCTCTGAACACCATCTATTTAGAGGCCAAGGAGTTACTGGAAAAGCGTTCACCACAAATCAACCATGTTTCTCATCAGATATAACTACTTTTTGTAAGACTAAGTATCCCCTTTCTCACTATGCTCAGATATTTGGGTTGAGGGCAGCAGTTGCAATTCGACTGAGGAGTATTTACACTGGATCTGCAGACTATGTATTGGAGTTCTTCTTACCCCTAGAATGCTTAGACAAAGAAGAGCAAAAGATGATGCTTAATTCACTATCCATGTTTATAAAACAGGTTTGCCAGTGTTTACGGGTTGTCACTGACGAGGAACTTGATGGTGAATCTGTTTCCATAATCCCCTCAGGTGAGGTGACTGGATATTCTGCTAGTGACCACAAAAGCTCATTAGAGGGGAAACAACTCAGTTATATACAGGCCCAACTGAAGGGAAAGCTACCAATACTGCTTCCTTCTCAGCCATTGGATTGCCAAGAGGAACGTGATGGACTCTATGTAAGAAGTCACTGGGATCAAGCTGAGGGAGTGAAACATACTGAAGAAATATTTATGGAATTCAAGAGCCACCAAGATTCTGTTAAAGAGGGTGTTACCAATGGAGATTCTTCTTTCGGCAAGCACAGTGTCTCAAATTCAGGAAAGGTGACTGTAAAAAGGCATACAAAAAGAGAAAAAAATATCACCTTGCAAGTTCTTCGACAATACTTCGCGGGGAGCCTGAAAGATGCTGCAAAGAGTATTGGAGGTATGTGTCGTCGTGTCTATATGATTATGATTTATTGTTCCATATGGAATCTTTATTTACTTATTTATTTTTGTGTAACATAAACAAAAAGTAATATTTCTAGCAAGCCAACCTTCTTGTTGGCATGTTGGCTTTGAAAACAATCCAAAGAACCTACCCGAAAAATTGACTGTAAAAGAGGAATTACAGTAATCTAGAAATAATGCGTTTGTGGCGAATGTGCCATTTGTGGGAAGGAAGTTCAATTTTGGATGGCAACCCTGTCTGAGTGGTTTTTTTTTTCCTTGGATTTCAATGTTTAATTTCCTTTCTTCATTTTTTTTTTAAATGCAGCATTAGTTTCACTCACCATATTATTCTTCAAAATGCACGACTGTAGGAATTATTTTGGAGATCATCCTTTCTTGAACTGGGTGTTTTCTACCCTAAACTAGTAGTTCAAAACAGATTAATGGGACACTAATAGTTTTAGGGTGAAAGGTGATGGGATTGGTCATCTTCGGGCCAAATTGAGCCCAAGCCTGATGATATATGTTGTGCCTGAGCCATACTTAGCTCAGCCCTATGCCGAGCCCAATATCAATACTGTAGCTTCTAAATTAGCTCTAACTAATCCATAATTAGCCCCCAAATCAGCCCTTAATTAAATCCTAATCTGTCCCATAATAAACCCGCCAATAACTCTCCAATTCAGCCCCAAATTAGTATTGAAATCAGCTCCAAATCATGAAACATAAAACAAGGAGGAGCCTAACATGAACTGAAAATAAAAAGGGAGTGATAAAGAACAGTTTCTATTGTGGTGGTGGAGTGGGGTAGGGTAGGGTAGGGTGGAGCATTAGGAAGGTTCAATGTTTAAGATACCTATGAATAAAAAAATAATTTAATTACATCATGTAATGTTCGTCCAAGATATGTAGTTATCAAATAGTTATATGAGCTACAGCCCAATGAAGTCCATCTGAGGTTGCCACCAATCAAGAGGAAGGAGGGATTGAAAGGTCCATACATGGATAAGTGGAACACAAAAAACTAAAGTTCAAATTTTCAAGTTTCAAATAACCATGGAAAGAACAATGATCCCCCACACCCATGCAAACGATTTACACTACATACTGCACAATCCTATGTGGGGCCCACTTGGACCATGGGAATAGGTTGGAAAGTTATGCTTGGATATAATATTCATCTTGAATGGTTCACTCTTAAAAATGATTTGAAGGCCACAAAAGTAAATGGTGCCGTAGAAGTTGGTTTATAAACCGATGGCAAGACCAACTCAGGATGAGGATCAATTGGGATAAGATTTAATTCCTAGAGGGAGGAGAGTGTGGAGGGTGAAAGCAAGGAAGAGAAGAAAGAGGGCAGTGTGTGTGTGTGTGTTGGTTGGTGGTTGAGTGTGGGTGGGTGGGGGTTGCAGCAAAGGTTTGATTAGCAAACATGGGCAATGAGGTGGCCTTGGGTGATCATTTACTCTATATCTTTGTTTCTATGTGCTACTATTCTGGATAAGGTGGCCTTTTGGGTGATTACATGCAAGCATTCCCCTACACCAAGCTGAAATGAGCAGCCAGTGGTCACTGGGTCCCACAGCATAAGGTGGCCTGGGGTGCACAGGTGATCTGAGCTATACCCATAAACCTAGCTGCATGGAAGTTGTGTGGTCCAGTTCGTGGGCCCACCCTAAGCCCCAGTTCCACTCCTTTGTCTCCTTTTTAGCACCTGTAATTTGGATTCTTACCCAATTCAACTCCATTTCAAGTTTATCTGACCACTACATTGAACCCTCCATAAAAGAGTCAGATTGAAATTTTATTTGAACTGATCTAACCTTTCTAGCCTTAAAAAGCATGACTTGATCTAATCAACGTGACTTTTGGAAGGCCTCTTATTCAAGCATGGACCTTTAAAAACAATCCATCCATGGTGCCTATGTGGGCTATACAGAAAGTTTGCACTCTAATTTATGGTTGGAAGAGCCTGCTTCTACCTGAGGTGTTCCTCTTGTTCCTACTTTTAAGCTCATCCTTCTTGTCATTTCAAATGGATAGAACTGCTGCCATGCTACTTCTTCACTTGAATCTGAACATTTTCATAATTTCAATCAGTGGTTACATTCTTCTCTCTTTTTCAATTTCATGCATCTGAATTTGTACCAGACTAAAATTATTCATGATTTCTATTTCCAAACATGTATTAAGTATGTTTACAGGCATGGCATATACTACCTTCACTCCTAAATTTGCTACCTAGATGCAGTGAGTCCATTCTTGTGTTGCCCTATACTTCGGGCCTGTGTCATGTTGGCAGTGCTCATTTGTTCAACTTCACAAGAATTTCCCATCCCCACTTCCTCAAGTAAGAGGAACAAATACATGCCAATGTATCTCCTATGCATTCTTTTCTTTTGCAGTGTGCCCTACCACTTTGAAAAGGATATGCCGGCAACATGGAATCACACGTTGGCCTTCCCGTAAGATCAAGAAAGTTGGCCACTCCTTAAAGAAACTTCAGGTGGTGATCGACTCAGTCCAGGGTGTTGATGGAACTTTTCAACTCAGTTCCTTTTATGCGAACTTCCCACATGCATATGGATCTGATTTAATGTCTCCAAAACCATCAGGAAGCAGTGCAGTTTCCACACCAAAGAAGACAGCAGATCATCCACTGTCCTCAAACTTGCATTCTGAAGGTGTATTCAGCATTCATGCTGCTTCCTCAAAATCACCATCATCCTCCTGCAGCCAGACCTCTAGTTCAAGCCTCTGCTGTTCTACTGGGTCCAAGAAGCATGGTAATGCATGCCAACTTAAAGTTAGCGAAGATCCTTCCATGGCAGAGAAGGAGTGTGGTGCACTAAAGAGAGCATATAGTGAAGCAATATTGAATGAATTAACTAAAGATGAAGAGAAACCTCCAGCTCGGTCCCTTAGCCACATATCCCTTAATGAGCATCCTTCTCTGGATACAAGTCTATTTCCTATGGTTAATAACAGATTTCACATTCCTAGAGATGGAAACTGTTTTAGGGTAAAAGTAATGTATGGAGATGAAAAAGTCAGATTCAGCATGCATCCTTCGTGGGGCTTACAAGATCTGCGAGAAGAGGTCGCTAATCGATTCAATATAGATGATGTGAATGTATTTGATCTCAAGTACTTGGATGATGACTCTGAGTGGGTGCTTTTGACATGTGATGAAGATCTCCAGGAGTGCAGAGACATCTACAAGTTGTCGGGTGGTTGTGCAATCAAGCTTTCAGTTCACCGTGCTACCCGTTCTACGACCAAAAACTGCTTGAGCGGTGATGGAACATAATGACTCTGAGGCCTCATGCTTATTAGCTACATATTGCAATCAAAGCAAAGAATATTTGATTCTGAATTCTGATTTGGATGGTTAGGGAACTGGTCATGAATCATGGCTGAAAATTTGGGTTCTAACAGATGAGCAAATCTTGGAAACCAGCATTTAATACATGAAGTATGTACAGTAGTCAGAGTGAGGGCCTTGAAGTGTACCTTGTGTGGTCATAGCATAATTTATTGGCATGGCTGGCACGGCTCAAGGAATAGTGGCAAGTTTTACTATCTGCAAGTATATGGAGCTGGGTGGATCCAATGGGTTATGCTACAAATTTTTGAGATGTTTGGCATGGAAGTCTTTTGTTTTTCATTTATCAATGGGTAAGGAAAAACTAATTGGTTTAGCAGAGGAAGTGGATCCGGTCACTATTTTCTAATGAAGCTTTGAGAATTTCTCCTATTTCTGCGTTGACAAAGTGAAAGTGTACTCCCAAGACTCAAAGCCGACTGGACCGAGTGGAGTTTGTCACAAATTTTCACATTGTAAATTTCTAATAGTGTAGGGATGATATAGATCCTTTTAGAAGCAGATGTGGCTCCTGAATGGCTGCGATCCTAGGAAGATGATGTTTTATGGAACATGATGGCAAAGTTCTATTAACATAAGCAGGAACTTTCAAATTGGTTTTCCTTCATCTTTCTTTTGGGTTTCAGAGCATGAGAATAATTGGATTTTCCCACTTGAAGGTGCGACATCATGTGAGCTTCATTTCTTCTCTATTCCCACCCCCACCTACTATGAATCATTGGTACTTACTAACAATCCATTTCTCATTGTAGGTTAAGCTGTTGTTGATGAGATCAAAGCTCGGTCTTTCTACGAAGGAATCGACCCAAACCACATAATGTTGGTTCAACACTCCCAGTGGATGGCTCTGTACTTTTATCACTTGAATTTGTGATAAAGGTTTAATGGTTGAATCTTTCTTGTATAATACAAGTTATCATCCTTCTCTTGGATGAGAAGCATTTAATACATACCTGATTGACTGAATTGCATGGTGTCATGTACATTAGAATTGGTGGTGCTAATGCTTGCATGCATAGATCATTCTTCAGTCCGAGTCCAATAATTTTGTGGCCTATTGGAAGATTAGGATGTTTTCGAATATCATTTTTATGTTTTCGTTATGATTAATTGGGCTTAGAATTTTGAAAATGTGCTTCGTTCTCTATGAATCTGAATTTCATTCCACACTACTAAAACTTGGTTGGATTATGTATTTGTCAACTCCCTTTTCTGCTGGTTTTGGGATTTAGGTTGGTTTTTTTTTGAATTAACGTGTGGAAAATTCAGACACAGTCCTACTAAAATCCTCACGGATGAGTCCACTATCCCTAAAGTACACTAATTTTAGGCCATGGGAGTTCGAACCCACAACCTCCCACTTCCAGAGGTGGGAGGCAATCAGTTGAGCTATACCCATGTGAGTATTTTGATTGGTTTTTTAGTACAACTCAACTTGCAATTAATATGACTCAGTACATATAAATACTCGTAGTCTCGCCTATGGTCGTCTACATGGATGGCAAGTAGTATACATCTTGACTCGTTTACATCTTTCGTGGATCCCGTTTCATCAATTTTGTTCTTTTCTCTGATAGGGTGGGCTGACAGGGGGCCTGGTTTGTGTTACTGAGTCTGAGCTCTGAGCCAGTTCTTGCTTTCAGGCCTGGTCCACCCTGAAACCTCAATGGGCTTTCTACCCTGGGCCGACCTGATAGCCCATTTCTGCATGAGTATATGGCTACTCATAATTTTCTCGGGGAAATATCTTTAAGTATGTAAAATGCGTAGAGTTATTTCAGTTAGAAATCTCAAAAAATTTAAGAATGAAGAAGCCTAACCAACTTTTAATTGTAAGGTAAAACCAATAAACCCCAAAAAAATAAAGGTTATGATGGATTCCATTTTTAGATAGCAAAATTTTTGTCATCTATAATCAACCATACAATTAAATACACTTATCTTGCTATGAATTGTCATGTGTCTAAACTTGACACCTTTTGAAATGGTATCGCCTTTTAATTGAGATGACAGATGTTACTCTCAAATACTATCGAATTTTGATTCATAGCTTGAAACCTTCGAGTGGAGACTTGTTTTTTTTTTTTTTTTTCATATAGGACAGATTTGGTCATCCATCTAATTGCATGTCTGCATGAGAGCAAAGTTCATTAAATTATTAAGTACTTTTATTTTTTCATTTTCAATAGCACCAACTTTAAGAAAAAAAAGATTACATGTTTACTGGTATGACGGATGTACAATTCCATGTTTGGTGCGAAATTGATTTAAATAGCATGTTTTAGAATATTCTAAAGAAATGGTCTTTACAAACGAGTTAGAGTTCTTCTATCCCGTTTCATATTTGAGTTTTGTTCGAGTTAATTGGTCAAAATATTCATATCAAGCGACTCAGTTTGATCTAATATTTGCAGTAAAGAACCAACATGAAAACATGCAATTGCGTGGGAGTGGGTTAGGTGCGATTGAGGACTGTATTTGGGACAGGCGAAGGCTTGAAGGAACCAGGTAGCACCAGTTAAACGGAAAATAAGGCAGGGACGCACGCAGCTGCGTTCGCTCGTCGGAATTACTGGTGATGCTGAAGCGGAGGGTGGAGGCAGACAACAGGGCAGGTGGAGGAAAAGAGTGATGGAACGGGCTCAGCACCGGAATGGTGCTGAAGAAGGACCAGGAACTGGAGGGAGAGAAGGGAAAGAAAAGGAACTATCAATGTAGATGGAAGGATAAAATAGAAAAAAATATTTTCTCTTTTCAAATCAGTGCACCTATATTAAAAAGAAGACCCTATAATTAAAAAGAAGACCCTATATTATATTGAATGAATGCAACAAATAATTAAAAAGAAGAGTAAAGATAAACTAGGCCTGATTCCCCAAAAAGAAAAAAGATAAAACTATGCCAAACATATTATTATAACTCTACTGCTTATCGAGCGTATGAATTGGAAGTAAAATTTAATTTTAAATATAACCAATATGATAAGTGTTGGTGTGATGAACAAGTGTTTTATCAATATTTTTTTTTTTGCACGGTAAGTGTTGTATCAATTAAAGAGAACTTGGCAATAGACTCGTAAAGGCTTAACAAGTGATGGTGTAACACTGTAATGCTTATGCGTATTGGTGTTGGGCTACGTTTTGACCGGCAAAATTATTCAAATGAGAGATGATCAAATCAAAGATGAGCCAAATCAATTTAGTGAAGACAATTCTACAGCTTCAGTCAAATCGTAGCAAGATTTAATAATGCAAAAACGGGTACAGAATGTCTTCTATTGAGGCCTAAAATGTTCAAATCAATGGCTCATGAACTTAGACATTGCGTTAGACCTTTAAATCCATTAAAATAGGCCTAATTCAACCACAACAAATAATCCATTTGCTAGTCACAATGAAGCATGATGAAAAGACAGAAACAAAGATAGAAATCCCACATATGCATGAATATGCATGAGTGACATGTTACCTAATCTCTCTCCTAAATTCAATTGGGAAGAATCCTCTCTTGAGGAAGCTTTAGGCGTCCACATCTAGATCAAAGAGCTTAGCTTGAAGCCAAATTGAAAGAATTTCAAACCCATGGATGACAATGCACTAAAATTTTATTTTTTTATTTTTTGATGTAGTAGTGCCACATGATAGTCATTCAGCGGTTGTAATTGATTCAAAATGAGAGAAATTAGTGAGGCAAGAGCGTGTGACCGTAAGAAAAAGGATCGCATGGGCACATGTACCATTTTGCTTAGGATTTTCCTTTTTTTCAGGTCCAAGCTCAACTATAAATTGAGCATTGGACGCCCAATGTAACACATATTCGAATTTCAAGCTTTGTGCTTTAGGCCTCTCCAATAATGGAAAATTTAGATTCTTTTGATTTCTAAGTGATTTTATGTTGAATTACTTTAAAATTATCCACATGGTATGCTGAATTTTCATTTTGAACTAAAAATTTCAATTAGTACATTCAGCCATAGCATATTTTAATTTTGATTCCATAATCCAATTTTGGATTTCAATTGAATTTAAATTTCATGAATTTTGCACGGTGACAATTTTCCTTGTGAGCTTTGGACCTAATTTCATTTTCCATGAGTGGACTAGGGATTCTAATACTTAAATTCCTTGCCACTTCCCCCTCCGATACTGGTAGATGAATTCCCCGACAAAACCTCTATAGACAACAAAGAGCTCATATGGAGTAGTTCCAATAGCGGAGGATAAAAAGCGAATGAGTCTAAGGTATCAAATTGCAAAGTAAAATAAGATAAATCAAACTGAGAAAACAGTTCAGGGATATGATCAAAAAGAAATTGAGTTTCGTTCGACTCAACCACCTAATCTCTTAAAAAAGATTAGGAAGATAACAGCTACTTACCGATTTGTAGAAATTGGATCTAAATTGTTATTTTGTTGAAGACTTGTGGAAGAAAGCATTTTCTTGCAGTTTCGCTCATAAACTTTCATCAAGAGGTCTCACTTATAGTGACACATCAGATTGCAACCATGAGTCATCCGAACATACAACCTCTAAATCCTCTAGAGTTCAAAACCCTCCTGAACCCATCATAAACAAATGGATTTGAATGCATATGTTAGTCTGTTGGGCTGGACTTGAGCTAAATTCTTGAGCCTGTTTATATAAACAATCGAACTCGGGCTTTTATAAGAAGCCCTTCGCCTCTTATATGTGTATGTATGAACCCAAGTCATTTTCCATTTTTTTTTTGAATTATTTTAAAATTAATTAAAAAAATGACTATTCAAGTTCAAAATAGACATGATGGCTTACAAGTAGGCCAAATTTAAATTTAAAATTTTTAACCTCTTCATCAAAGTGATCATCTTAGTGGTCAAAGTCATCAAACATTCTTAAAAATCACGATGTCTGATCACTTTAGCCACTAAGATCTAGTGACTAGATATTGAGTCTTAAGCTCAAACTTAGTTCACTTGTAGCTTATCATGTCTACTTCCAATCCTAACGTTACATTTTTAATGGTCCCAAATGAACAAATTCAGACTTTGTATTTTTCCAAATGGGCATACTTGGGTTTTAACCTAAATAATACGATGGGCTTTGAAGAGGCTCGGGCTTATGTAAATATAAACAGACTCAGACTACCATATACATGCCCGACCCAAATCCTGCCCGTGAACACCAATAAACTCATTCTCACCACTAAACATGTATCTAATAGTAACTCAAATACTGTAAAGAAGAAAAATAAATGGTTGGTATAGTTCGATGAAGTCTACTGAGGACAATCTTATACTTCACATTTCACTTCTCATGGAACCCAAGATTTTAAGTTTGGATGTTTTCTAGACAACCTATAATATATGGATCAAGTTCCGAGTCTCCAACACTTAGCTTGGAAGAGAACCAACCCGCATCCACTATCCACACACAACCCATTTGATCAGAATCTACAGCAGTGCCCCTCGTCCATGCAATTGACATGAGACCCAATCCCAATACTAGTCCAGTGCCATGGCTATGTTGTACTCAAACCCAAACTTCATAACCAAACAAAAACTCCACCGATTTTAGGAGCCATGTTGATGGATCTGATGTAAAGAGGCCTTATGAATAGTTCTTGTATGAAGTTCTTATCATTGATTTTAAACTTTTAAAAATCAATGACCCATACTCATTAAAATTTAGAGGTCGAGATTATATGACTTGGATCATCAATTGATAGTGAAACTTTATATATTCCATATCCATATAATCAACTATCAAATGAACTTAAATTTATGAGACTTATGATCCATCTAATAGCATGTCTCGTTAGTGTCTCACTAGCCTAACTCAGCCAAATATATCATCATATCATAGGTATATTTTAGAACATACATGCTTTTTTAGATTATAAAATGGCAAGAAAAGACCAAATATGGATAATCAGGCATGAATGTGAATCGTAGGATTTGGGCCTGAACAATATGATCCAGGATAAAATCTAGATACACGGACCCAAAGCCGATCAAGCATAGTCATCTTCGTTAGGTGATCCTTTCACCCAATATGATTGTGGCATATGCCTAGACTGCCATAAGCTTCTTATTTTGTAAGTTACAACAGCCAAAATCAGGATCTGTAGAAAGCATGCCACCAGTGACAACTTCATCTGCGAGCGGCTTGAGGCAAGTGAAAACCTAGTGCGTACCAAATCAGACTAGCTAAATTGTGAAAACCTAGTGCACACCAAACCAGACTGGCTAAATCAAGTACTCCACATCTCAACTTGCCCAACCAGGTGACAGGTCTATGCTTAAGATGTATGCGAGCAGAACAATAGCTCATTCCAATTCCAAGTTAAAAGTGAAAAAAGAGAAGAAAAACAGTAAATTCATGTCATGGGACAACTTTTGTATAAACTAACCGGAAATTTAGCATTGAATATGGATGTTTAGAATACAAGGGCAATGGAACTCGTTCGTTACATTTTTTTCTTAGTGATACATGAAATCAGTGAATGAGACATAGGGCCTATTATATGCAGTGAAAATTGAATCAGGTTAGCTGTGAAGTGCTCGGACGATTTTCTTGTTTCTCAACAAGCACGTACCTTGATGGGGGTCCACACATGCTCAGAACCACCTGCAAGCATGATAGTAACATGGGCATCATTATCGATATGCAGTTTCAGTTCATGTTCATGAAGACATTCCTCATGGACTAGAATGGAGAAAATGTATATAATGAGAAGAACCCAAAAATCTTACAGGCAGAAACACGAGCCCGTGCAAGAAACCGATGAGGACCAATGCAAGATACATTTGAAAATAATAAACCTGCAGTAAGGTGTGGAATTGGAAGTCAGAATGTTACTAGAACACTGTATTGAAAGCAATGTACTTTGGAGTTGGACAGGAGCAGGGGGAGGTTTTTTCAGATACCACAAAAATTTCTGATCGTGCAAAGCGTAGGACGATCACACCTACAAGCTTTGTCAGAGTGATTCCACTGCAATTTACAAAAAGAAGTAGAAGTTACAGATATCATACCTAGGAGGAAAAATGAGAAGTAACGCTAGAGACCATCCTGTCAATGGCAATGTACTTTCCTCAATACTTAACAGATGAGGCTCATTTGATATTTATGGAACGGGCACTTCCTGATACAAATGACTATTCTTCTAATGCTTACAGGGCTATGAAATCAGTAAATATGAATGTCGTGGTCAGTGGATGGGAGGGGTTCTTTATCCTTGGACACTGTAGGCCAAGGTGGAAGAAACTAGGAAAATTCTTAGTGAGAAAGGTGGTTGTTATGTCCCATTTTTCTTAGAAAAAATATACTCCCTCCGTCCCATTTTAATTGTCCTATTTGAAAAATTTGTATTTTTTAAGGAACTCTCTATATAAAGCTAGCACTCCATTTGATCTCATCAATTTCCAACATATTTTATGCTACTCTAATATAAATAAGACAACTATTTTGGGACAATTTCAAAATCCATATAAGACAACTAATTTGGGACAGAGGGAGTATTAATGATAAAAATATACAAAGGATGTCATCAAAGGGTCTAAGAAATATAAACCCCAACATAGCCAGAAAGAAAAAAAGCAAAGTACAAAGAGCAGAGTGCAAAAGTACAAATAAGTACAAATAATGCCCTCCAACATAAGCAAAAACCCAACCATGAGGGATTAGCTTGATGGTCCCTTGTATGTGGGAGGTCTTGGGATCAAGCCCCCCCTCAACACAAAAAATGCCACTTCCCATAGTTTGTACTCGGTGTGTATGGATAGGGAGGTTTACACATGCCCCAAGGATTAGTCAAGTGGGACGCCTGGATACCCTAGTCTTTAAAAAAAAACATAAGCAAAAACCCAGTCTGTCCAAAAAATCTCATAGATAAAACACACCAGTAGCATTAGAATTCACCCCGTTTTTGGCGAAAAAGTTAACAACCCCATTTTACATATCTCCTGACTGACACGAAAGCAATCTCCCTTCCTAAACATAACGCTCTAATTTCTCTTATTGTTGTGATAATTTTCCATGGAGGTCCTTTTAACCCTACCGCCCACTTAATTGCATTTGTAGAGTCCCCTTTGTATTGAAGACCAAATGGTCAATGCTTTCCTAATTTGTCCTTCTTATACAAAGGTTATTGTTATGTCCCACTTTCTGAAATAGAGATCGGCAAATGAAAAGGCTTCTCTTGCACAAGAAGGGGTGAAACTTGAGTGAGAAGGTAAGCCTGAGGGTTGCTAATTGCATCCTGTGTGGTTGACTGCACGTGGGCTGTATTCCTTCTTATTGAATGAATAAAATTGTATTCAACAAAAAAAAATTATTCATGTTAAATATCTCTAGTGATGTCAGATTGCAACTGCAACAACATGGATTCATTTGGTGTAATCTCACTAACTTCCTAAGAAGAAAACATGAGAACGTGTATTACCTGAATACTGACGCTCCCATGGTGCTCAATGCCTCCTTTGCCCGTTGTCCCCTATCCCCACTGCTTATCTGTAAATAGCAGCAATAATATTACGATTTGCAAAATTCCACTGTTCCCCTGATTGGAATGCGTTCATAACAATAGTTATTACCTCTCCACAAAAAAAAATAAAAATCATAGTTACCACCATTATTAACACATGCAGGAATCATCATGCTATAATAATAAAAAATAAAATTATAATTATTATAATGACGACGAGGACAAGAATTTAACACTGTTCATGTAGATCAAACAATAGAAATACAAGATGAATTACAATACAAAAATAAAGGAAAATAAGACACCACAATTTTAGTGTATAAATTTCTCTATAAAATAGTCCTAACCTTGGCAAGTCCAGCTACCTCATTTGCCTCCCATCAAATATGATTAGCATCACCACTGTGCACTAATTATATTTTTAAATGGTAATACATCTTAATATGTTGGATGAGTGCGAATCAACCAAGTACAATAAGGGTGCAAATGTCAGTGAAATTTGTAGGGAACAATAGCAGTCAGTTTTGGAAGTTCGCATTCGCCAGAAATTTCAGCGATTTAAGAAAAAATATTGCGACATCTCCTAAAGAGTAACTTGGCAGTGCAGCATTTTATACTTCTTTCATTGTATCCAACTATGAATCTGTTTCTGTACATCCTTGTATAATTAATCATACTCTTCTTAGAAAACTCATTGAGGAATTGTTGTATGCTGTTTCATCCAAAAAGATGTATGACACAGTGGTGTGCTAAAAAGTTAGTAGCCACCATCACATTACCAATGGTTACAATTCAGTGTGTCATACTAGACAGTAAACCATTTCACCCGCGAATCCATGCAAGACTTCTGGAACTATCTTATTGCATGGATGAACCCATTTCCCAATCTAGTTCTGCCAGCAGAGCAAGGGGTGGAGGTAAGCTGAGTTGAGTCCAAATCCTCATGGTTGCTTCATTAAGCATCCTTTGCATGCATTTAACATTTTGTTTATATGTAATGTGACTATTATGTTTTCTTCATAATTGTTGATAATCAATTCACATATGAGATTGGCATCATTATCTTCTTTTGATAACAATTTATCTTCCTAACATTTCACTCCTGATCTAACAAGTTGATTGTACGAATCAACTGCCAAATCTTTCATCCACTTGTTTGGAATAATACCTCAAGTCATTTCCTTTTTGCTTCTCTGCACTTTCTGATTGATACAAGACCAAATCTCCTCTTCATGACACATACTATCAATCGATACTCAGGGTTTGACACAGCAAAAGCTGGATGTAATTTCTTGTTTGCTTAACAAGAAGTTGACCCCTCAGTTTAATTTTTAACTAAATTTATTATTGCTCCATCTGGGGATCCAGACGTTTCATGTTTGAGTGAACTGAAAGGTTAATGCATTATGCGTAACTTGTGTTCATATCATTCAAGTTACAGACTTAAAACCACTACTGCATTATTCTTCTTGTTGTTTGAAATGGTAGCATGACTCAGATCCTACTTTTAACTGCTATGAGCTCTAGTCAACTTCTGAATGATGTAACAGTATGTGATAAGAACAACCTAGATCCTAATTTTAACTGCTATGAGCACTAGTCAACTTCTGAATGATTTAACAGTGTGATAAGAACAACCTTCAAGTCCTTCACTGAACATAAAGATGCATGCATCCCTGCAATAAATGAAGGCAGGAAGTCCTTAAAGAAGAATTAAGGTATTCACACTATTTCTTTTATGGTTAATTATTTTTAAGCTATTCTTAGAAGGGAGTTGAGGACTTTCGAAGAAGGCAACAGAAGAGACCTCTTAGGACAATTAGAGTAGTTCCCTGTTTCACCAAGAGAGGAAGATGAACTAGTCTAGACTGGAGACTCTTCGGGCAATTTCTCGGTTAAGGCATTGGTAGATTTGGTCTTAAAATGGTAGTATAATGAGGCACCCACAACCAATTTGGCCTGGAAAGACACTGCCCCTCCCTAAATGCCTAATGTGGTTCTGAAAAGATACAAAGGGAAGAAAATAATGCACTCTAAATCTAATATGGCTGAAATTTACACATATCAATTAATACTTTGCAATTTAAAAATATAAATTTAACCACAAATAAACAAAGCAATTCTTGGAAATCTAATGTAAGCAATTACAGAACTTACCAAGGCCAATGTGCTACTCAAGATGGGGATCTCTCAAAATTGCGGGTTCGTCGGGATCCACGAAAGTGTAGGCTTATCACCAGATTAGGCTAGTCACTTCTAATAGAACGGATCTAGGGCTCGAAATAGGTTAGGGTGATAAAAGGTTCCAAGAATTGAAGTGATTAACGAGATAGAAGTAACCAATTGATCTAAGGTGGAAGGCTACGAGGGCCAGATAGGCCAATGTTGGTGTCGGCTAAGATAGGGAGGGGTGTGAGGGAGTAACGATGGCAATATGTGTATGGTATGGGCTAACAACAACAAGATGGGGCTAAGGAGGGGTAATGGCAAGGGCTTATGAGGGTGTATGGGGCTGGCGAAAACAAAGGAGGGTCAACAACAGAGATGTGACCCAGATTGGGTTGCAACTGTGAGGGATGGAAGATTTCGGTGTTGCAGGTGTTGGCGACAATGGCAGCAGGGGTTGTGGTAGGTCTCGATTAAGAAAGGGGGGCTCTTGGAGGGAGATGGAAAGGAGGGAGGGACTGGGGAGTGAGGGCAACAAGACCTGGTTGGCCTTATGGGTTTCATCAAAGGGAAAGGCGATTGGGAGAGGCTTGCGATGGTAGTCTGGGCTAGGGAGGGGCCAGGGAATAGGTACATCAAGGGACAATGGGCTTTGGGAGAGGAGGTGACAAAGGGGTGGGTGTAGATGGGTCGGCAGCAAAGAAAAAGGAAAAGGGAGGGGATCAACAATGTCTTCTCGGGAGGAAAAAAGAAGAAGAGAAAAAGATAGGTAAATACTTGGATTTGGAAGAGGCTTCTCACCTTTTCCGGTAGCTTCTCGCCGTCCTTAGTTTCCCACCAAGGTTCCATCGCTCAATGCACCATGTACATAGTCAAAATTTCCATCTTATTCATTAATCGAATCCCTAATGAGGGTTACATCCTGTATTTATACTCATTACATGGAAAAAAAGACTAAAATACCCCTATTACATAAAAATACCAAAAATACCCTCAAATAACACTAGAATTACCAATCTAAATAATTGATTAAAAAATACAATAATGCTAAATAAAGCTAATGTCTAAATAAAGAAACTGGCTGTGGTGCTCCGCATCACTTGTTCTCAGGAGGAGGAACCAATTTGCCCAATATGTGAGACAGAGGAGGAAGATGTTGATCACCTTTTTATTGGTTGCCCACTGGCCCGAAGTCTCTGGACTTACTTTGCGAGTCTTTTTAAGGTACTTTTGGGTGTTTGATAGATCTTTGGAATCGTGGGTTATCTCAAGGCTTACTCCAAGGTTAAAACTTGCATGGAACAATGTCCCAGCAGCTATCCTGTGGACCATTTGGAATGAAATCCAAAGACTTTGAAGGAAAATCAATAGATATGAATGAACTTTTCCAAAAAGAAAAATGGAGACTTTGTGGGTGGCTTCTCTCAAGCAAAGAGTTTAGTGGACTTAGACTCACGGATCTTTTATTATCTTGGGAGGAATGTATGAAGGGGTTCAAGAGGAAAGTGGAGCTCAAAGAACAATGGAGACCTCCAAAACAGAATGTCATGAAATTCAATGTAGACGGGGTAGCAAGAGGGAAACCAGGGCCTGCTAGGATAGGTGGGGTGCTTAGGAATCATGAGGGGACCACATCCATTGTTTTCAATGAGTCGGTGGGAACTAGAGACTCCAATGAGGCGGAAATCCTTAGCATTAGGAGAGATTTGAACATCTGGAATATGTACGGGCAAGGTAAACTTATTATTGAGGGGGATTCTACAAATACAATTAAGTGGGCAAAGGGTCAAAGACATCAACCATGGAAATTGATCATCGTGGTTAAGGAGATTAGGGAGTTGGCTTTAGGGAGGGATTTATCCTTTGTCAAAATCGGCCAAACAACGAATGGAGTGGCATATTATTTTGCCAAGCTTGGAGTCACCGACTTTCTTTCTGGCATTTTCCTCCTATGAGCTTGGAGGACTTTTTGCTTGTACTTTCATTGTATTTTCTTTTTCTTTTTTCTTGTTGTTTTTTCTTTTCCTCTTCTTATTTGGGTCTAATTCCGTTAGACCCCTTCTTTCTTTTTGTTTCTGTACTCTTTTCTCTTTTTAATTTAATTTTCTTGGTTACTGCTCAAAAAAAATATTTTTAAGCTATTCACCGACAAATTCTGTGCTAATAGCAATTAGGATAGAAATGTAGCATTTTATCCATCAAGTCAAAATCATACTAACAGACAAAAAGTTAATGATATTTTCTGAAAGTTCAATATCAAAATGAAAATCATATGTTTGGATACTCTCACAAGTAGGTGACAAAATATTTTTTTCTAAAAGATCCTCAGATTAAAGCATTTCATCAGTAAGTTCAATCAAACGCCATCCATGGAATAAAGAAGCAATATTCGACAAACTCTCAGAGAACAAAAATTTCATAGCCTTGTATTGAGTCTAGTGATGAAGGTAGGAGAAAGCATACTGACCGAAAATGCATGTGATATGTGTACACAGAACTCAACAGCAATCCCTATTGACATCACTAGGTTTACAACAGATACTGCATTTAGTTGGATGTTCAAAATTGCCATCACACCCTGCAAATTTCCAATTTGTAAGTGGAATCAAAATTATTCTACAACAATCAACATGCTTGACGTACTGCATAACCCTAGACAAAAGAAAACTACAGCGATTGGAAAGCAAAAAGGAGATATATTAGATTATATATAAATATTTAGAGAGAAACTACAAAAAGACTGGGCATTTTTTGCTCCCAGGCCTGTTGACCTTATTACTTTCTCCTTCAAACTTGAATCCAACCTTCTATCATTTGATGCATCCTCACCGTTGGATTAATCATGATCAGTAAAAATATATCCAATGGTTGTTTTTAACCTTAAACAATCAAGAGGATGCTTAAATGGGTCTCATTTTGACAATTTGATAGCCCCATTATAATCTATCTATCCATCTAACTTTTTTATTTAAATGGTCGGACCCATCCCCTGACACAGCCCATCAGAGAACTTGGCTTTTCAGCCAGGGCATTTGGTAGACCTGCCCATGTTTTGATGCATTTATGTTTCTGCAGTTTCATAATGTTTATGAACTGAAGCAATTTCATTTATGATTGGTGAATGATCACCTGATATTTTCCTCAGAGATATTACACATGAGAATATTCCACACATGGTCAAAGAAGCAAAACCCAGCTGTACTCAGACTTTATCTAGCAGGACTCATACTGAGACTGCCTCTTAAATTGGTCTTCGGCTCCACATAGTTAAGTGTCATGTAAAGAGGACTGACTACATGGGTTAGGGGAGTGTGAAGTTTCACCAAACTCCCCCTTCCCCTCCCTACAAAACATGGAATCACTTATCCAATCAAGGTAATTTTTTTTTTTTGTAGGCATATCTTATTCGAGTCTAAGGCCTCATTTTATCCTGAACATAGATATATATTGATTTTTCCATTGAAGCCATAGCTTCAGACACAACATAAGAATAGATGAAATAAAATAGGTTTTAAGAAGAAAGAGCCCTACCATCATATCTATGACAATCATGGCCAGCACCAGCAAAATAATTGCAGAACTCCATAAACTGTATTCAACAATGTAAGGATTGAGTACATAAACAACAAAATCATGTTGCAAAAGGGTCATGTAGACAAAAATACTCTCTCTAAAGTGTCTCTTTCAAGAAGCATCAAAGTATAAGCCTATAGCTGTAAATCAAGGGAAATAACAACAAGACAGACCTGCATGTTATGACCAGGCAAACAATAAAGACAGCACCTGTAAAATCATCAACGGCCGGATTAGATCTATTCTGAGGTGAAGAAGAATTATAATCTAATCTAATTATACAAGCTTACCTAACAAGGCACATGAAAATGTAAAACCACATATATCATTGTAAGGGTAAATGTCAAAAGTACAGGGAACTTGACCACACATATACTCTTAGAAGGCAAATAAAATGAAGGATAGAGTGTACTACTCTTAAGCAGAGAAAAAAAATACTAGTGAAACCAGCTGGTGATATGAATTTTATAATAATGGTCATTGTGCATTAGTGTCCTCGCAATTTTCTTTACTAAGGCTTTAAATTGTTTTGTGACCTTTTTCCCTTCTCATTATGTTATTCAGGATTTGGTCACAAAAAAAGCCGATTGGGGGTGGTCGTGAAGAAATGGGTTTGTACTTCTTTGATCTGCAAATTGGCTTAGAACATATTGCTTGTTCTACTAGTCATCAGGACACTTGGCTTTGGCATTGTAGGTTTGGTCATCCTTAAAGCATTTGCAACCATCTTTGAAATTAGATAATTTTGTATGTGAAGTTGCCAGGATGGAAACCAACATCAACCCACCTTTTCTCGGTCTTCTAATCATTCCTCTTTCACATTTCTCTCTTTATACATTTTGATGTTTTGTAGCCCCCCACTGAAGTCCCACATCGGTTGTGGAGTTGGGTGGAGGGGGCTATATATGAGGAGGCAAAACCCCTCTCCATCACAAGGCCTTTGGGCCTGGCCATGTGGGCCAGGGCCCAGAAAAAAGCCGTGAGGGCACACGTGGGGCCCAAAGCAGACAATATTGTGATGGATAGAGTCGGGTCATTACATGTTTGGATGTTACCAGTTGTTTTTTGAACAACATTTTGTTATTTGTTACATTTATAGATGATTAGTTTCGAATGAGTTGGATTTATTTGATGAAACATAAATTTGAAGTCTTTGATCATTTTGCACTTTTTATAAATGGATTACTACTTAATTTAATTGCCCTTTTAAAATCTTGCGAAGTGATAATGGAGGAGAATACATGTCTCTTTTTTTCACAATATCTTCACGAACATGGGATTGAATCTCAAACTTCCTACCGCCAAACACCCTAGCAAAACAGAGTTGCTGAAAGGAAGAATCATCATCTTCTTGAGGTAGCTTGATCTTTGTTATTTGCAATAAATGTTCCTAAGTAATATTATATTCTTATTGCTCGTTATTTAATAAATCGTATGCCCACAAGAGTCTTAAATTATAAAGCACCTATTGATGTTATTTATACCTATCGTTCTGTTTCTATACTTCCATTGCGTGTATTTGGATGTGTATGTTTTGTTCATGATTTCTTCCCTGACAAACTTTCAAAAAAATCTATGAAATGTGTGTTCTTGGGTTACTCTTCCACTTAAAAAGGATATAAATGTTTCGATCCAATATCTGATAAAAGATTTGTTTATATGCATGTTGCCTTTTTTAATATATTCCCTATTTTCAACCATCCAATCGCAAGTCATCTTCTTCTTCTCCTCTTGTTCTTCATACCCTTACAGACATTGTTGACGCCTCTTCTGATATGTCTATCTCTAAGCCTCTCATTGTTTATCACAGGAAGAAAGAGAGGTCTCATGCTTCACCCACTACCACTCAATCTCCCTTGGACTGTCCAAATCCATCTCCTAAGAATTCTGATCTTCCTATTGCTTTGAGGAAAGGTAAACATGCTTGTACTGAACATCCTATAAACCACTTTGTTTCCTATAAATCTGTTTTTCTGCCATATTGCAATTTTATCTCCAAAATAGATACCTCCTCCATTCCTAAGAGGATTAATAATGCTCTTCAAGACCCTTCATGGAAGGCTGCTATGGAAGAAGAATGGGATGCACTTAAAAAAAATTGTAACCACCTTGCCCCAACCAGGATGATATTGTCCGCTTTGGGCTCACACACATGCTCTCACGGTTTTACTTTGGGATGTGCGCCTGTAACACCCCAGATTTTCAAGTTATTAATATATATGAAAATTACCCATTTAATTTGTGAATTATTAGATATGGATCTTATATGGGTAAAGTGTTGGTTCCCAATTAAAATGGTTTCAATAGAATTAAATGGGGTTGAATTTAATTAGTAATGCAATATATATATATATATATATAAATAAGGGATTTGGATAAATTGTCATGCGCATAAAGGAACTTGGAAGATTGATTGGCCGAATATTAGATATGCAATCCATGATTATGCGCATGGAGAGAATTAGAGATAGATTGCATGGCGTGTATGAAGATTTGCATATCCAAGAAGATGTCCCAAATTAGATAGGCTGCCTTGCTGTGTGGGAGATATGCAAATCCTTGATTATGCGCATAAGATCATTTAAAAAGGGGTCGTCCCTTGATTAAGAGTGATACTAAGGGAATTGCTAAGAAGGGCGCATGGCACCTTCTAAATTTAGGATTAACATTGGCCGATTAAGAGTTTATAGAAGGGAGGCGCATAAGGCAACAAAGGGCGCATGGCATCTTCTAAATTAGGACCGATTGCAAGTTGATAAAAGGCAAACATAGGGGGCACACGGCATTACACAAATCAGCAAGGATTGACGCTGGTTTGCACATTGGCAAGAAGGTGTTCTCGGCTAAAGATCAAGAAGAAGTGGAAAGAGGCTAAAGAAGAAGAAGATCGGAAGAACCAATCAGAGCGAAGGAAAACCGAAAGAGTCGTGGAACCGGTTAGTATTTTGATAAATTTGTTTTAAGATAAGGAACCATAGGGTTCAGCCATGGTGTATGGCCGAACCCCATGGAAGAGAATTGGGAGATCATGATAAGTTTAATAAAAAGGGATGAACCATAAGGTTCGGCCATGGTGTATGGCCGCACCCCATTGAAGGACTTTGGTAATGATTTTTAATGGAAAGGATGGACCACCATGGCCGAACCCCATGGAAAGACATGGTTTAATTTATGGATTTTTAAGGATGAACTCCATGGAAAATTATTCATATTTTTATAAGGTTTTACATGGAGAAATATAGAACTGGTTACATGTATTTAGATCATGGAAGATCAAGGATGAATGATTTAAAAGAGAAGACCATGAACCATAGGGTTCGGCCATACATGGAGGATGGTTATTAAATTAGAAAGTTACTAATTATGGACTTTTGGATAAAAAAGGGAGGAACCTTGAATTATGGATTCAAGAATGGAAATTGATAAAATTGGAAAGTTAGACATCATAGGGTTCGGCCATGGTGTTTGACCTAACCCCATGAATCACGGTTAATGGATCAATTTTGGATCTAATATGATTAAAGGAATGAAGGGTTTTATTTATGGTTTTATGGTTGTGGATCATTTGGTGGATCATGTTTGGATTAAGGAATGTTTTGGTTATGGATTTGAACAATGACAATGATGTAAATAAGTGTGAAAATGATAGACCATGGGTTCGGCCATGGTGTATGGCCGAACCCCATGGGGAATGATTTATGGTTTTAATTTATAAAGGGTTTGATTAAAGGAATGATAGCCATGGATGACAATATGGTAATTAAGTAGAAATAAATGGACTATGGGTTCGGCCATGGTGTATGGTCGAACCCCATAGAGACTGTTTTGTGGACTTAGACCTAATGTTAAATCAAATGGGACATGGTTTTAATTGATTGATATATTATAAGGTAACGGGACCTCATAAGGTGTGTACGATCGTGAGCGGTTACCGGACGAAAGCGCAATGACACGTTAGTGGTCTTTGGTAGGATTCCACCTCTTTGAAACCATGGATTTATGTACAATGTTTCTTATCTTATTTTGATGAATTTTATGATGTAAAAGATGTGTTTCAAATTGTGAGTTTTTAATGCTATGTTTATTATATAAAATAGCATGTGTTTCATTGGCATCTCATGCATGGTATGGGGTGAAGGATATGTAACCGGAGGGGCCACACTCCATCGGGGTGTCCGAAAAACCTATGTGGGATACCTTGATGTGCTTTTCCATCAAGAGGAAACTGGAGGGGCCACACTCCGTTGGGGAGTCCGAAAGACCTATGTGGGGGTACTTTTATGTACTTGTGATGGGTGAGACTCATTGCATTGGACATCACGACATGGCATGGTTTATATGGCTTTTGATATTATGATATTATTATATATGTTTTATACTAACCATGTGTTAGCCCTAATTGGAATACCTACTGGGCGCATTGTTCTAACGTCCTACTTCTACCCTAGTTGATGATACAGGAAACAAGGAGAACGATGAACGCGAAACGGGCCAAGCATAGGAGCTTGGATGCTTTTAATTTATATTTTAATTAAGTTACTTATGGACATGTATTTGAGTAACTAGACTCGGACGTGTAATAATTTAGATGGTTTGCTATGGTTGGATGTTTATTTGGATAATTATGATATTTTAATTATAGATAAAGATTGGACGTACTTTGCTATCTGAAATGGAATGGAACTAGGAATGGAACTAGGTTCTATTATAATTCTGCATGTTTATATGATTTTAATTCCGCATGTTGATATTGTTATGTGTGAACCGTTTTCATGGGCTTAGTCCATACATGCATAGGGTTGGCCAGTTAAGGGTCAGACTTTAGAAGTTTGGACTTATCTCGCGTCGTGACGTCCCGCTCTTGCTCACTTATCTTATTTAAAAAAAAAAAAAAATTGACTTTGATTTTCGGAAAGCGTAGAGTGAAAAAGGGCGGGGCGTTACAGCACCAATACACACACCCCAAAAGGCCTCATCCGAATATCAGAGAACGTAGTGGCATGATATTGTCCTCTTTGGGAGCTCTACATGGCTCCAACCACAGCCATCTCTCAAGGTTTTGTCCTAATATGTAAGCCCTCAAGCTCAGACCTGACAACACATACCTAGGAGGCCTCATGCTGATTGAAGGAAGGATGTTACTTACAGGATCTGAATTGTCATCCTAGGCGATGTGGGACAACTTCCACTACCATCAGCGCCTCACTGGTAAATTTATGTCCCTCTGTCCACGCCACAGTGGAGTTTCCCACCCTCCTCCACTGGAGAATTCCTCTCTATCAATCCACGCACATAGAGTTTCCCACCCTCCTCCAATAGTGCAGACCATCGCAATCCCCCCACCTGAGACTAGAGCCGTCCTCGGCTTTGATACCATCTGTAATGACCCTGCCCCAACCATCATGATATTGTTTACTTTGGGTTCACACACACTCTTTCACAGTTTTACTTTGGGATTTGCGCCCATATACACACCCCAAAAGGCCTCATCCAAGTACCAGAGAATGCAACGGCATGATATTTTCCTCTCTGGGAGCTCCACGTGGCTCCAACCACAACCATCCCTCAAGGTTTTGCTCCTAGTATGTGGCCTCGGGCTCTGACCCGACAACACATGCCAGGAGGCCTCATGCTGATTGAAGGAAGGATGTTACTTATATCTAGGATCTGGACTGCCATCCCAGGCAATGTAGGACAACTTCCACTACCATCAGCGTTTCACAGCGAATTTATCTCCCTCTGTCCATGCCATAGTGGAGTTTCCCACCCTCCTCCACTGGCAAATTCCTCTCCCTATCAATCCACACACATGGAGTTTCCACCCTTCTCCATCTGGTGTGGGCCATCACAAAATCAAACTTGAGAGATTGTACCACTGTCGCAGGGTACGACTCGTAGGATGTAAATGAGTCTTTGCCTTCAAATACAATCCAGATGGATCTATTGCTCGACATAAAGAATGTCTAATGGCTAAAGGCTTCACTCAAACCTATGGAATTGGTTATTAGGATACTTTATCTCTCGTAGCAAAGATCACCTTTGCACGGGTTATTATCTCTATTGCTACAACTCAACAGTGGACACTTCATCAGTTAGATGTCAAGAATGCATTTCTCTATTGTGACTTGAAGAAAAAGTTACATGTTGCCACCTCCTAGCTTTATTAAACAGGGGGAGCAAGAGAAGGTATGCCGACTTAAGAAAGCAATGTATAGTCTCAAACAATCTCCACGGGTGTAGTTTGATAAATTCAACACATCCTTGTTAAATAATGATTTCACACAATGTCAATCAGATTATTTTGTTTTTGTTTATCGTACTAAAAATGTTAATACTTCTTGTGGCTTATGTAGATGATATAGTATTAACAGGAAATAATGATTCCTACATGCAGCATTCTTCTGATATAAGGATCTTGGCTAACTTGGCTAATTTCATTATTTCTTGAGAATTGAAGTGGCTCGAACATCTAAAGAACTTGTTCTTTCCCAACGGAAATATACTTTGGATCTTCTTCATGATGCTAGATATTCTGGGTGCAAGCCTGTAGAGACACCACTTGATTTTAATTCCAAAATTTATGCATTTGATGGAGCTCCTCTTCTTGATCTTCGCTTTTATCAACAATTGGTAGGAAAACTCATTTATCTTACCATCACTCGGTCTGACTTGGTCTATGTTGTCAGTGTGGTCAATCAATTAATACGCGCTCCTACGGACGTTCACCTTCATGTGGCTTTTTGCATTTTATGCTATCTCAAGGCCCACCTTGGTCATGAAACTTAAGAATCAATCTACGTTTAATGTTCAACACATACTCTGACGTTGACTGGGCTAACTCTCCTGATGATCGACGATTAAACTATTCTTAAGAAAAAAACTTTCCAAGATTTAAGATATTAATAAGAAGGTCTCATTTGGTTTCTTTGTGAAGCAAGAAACAAAATGTTGTTGCTCATTCAAGTGCAGAGTCAAGATATAGAATAATGGCTAACACAACATGTGAATTACTGTAATTCAAACAATTTATTGATGAACTGGGTTTTCCTTCATCAAAGGCACTTATCATGTCTTGTGACAAGCAAGTTGCAACTAATATTGCTTCCAATCCAATTTTCCATGAATGTACAAAGCATATAGAGATTGATTGTCATTTTCTTCGAAAATCATGTATCCCCTGGGAATATCATTTTTTTTTTAAAGGTGTAGGAATATCGTCATTCCATATTTGAAGTGTAACGATCAATTAGCAGACATGATGATGAAAGCCATCTCTTGATCTCAACTTGATGATTTTTTAACAAGCTGGACTTGATTGATATCTTCGCACCAACTAGAGTGTTGTAGTATATGTATTTTTCATTTATGGAAAGTACAAAAAATAGTTTAGTCAGGAGGATTATTGTATCTCCTAGAGTTTCTTATGTTGTATATCATTGTCTATATAATTCTAGTATTGTAACCTTATTAGATAGATTAATGAGATTATATTCCTTTTAGAAAATGGCATTGCCTCCTCTTGCCTTTTTTTAATTCTTCATTTTTTCTAGTTTCTCAATCAACACATGGCTGACAATAAAATTACCCTCCTTGATTAACTTCCTCAATTCGTCGATATTGTTTAGCAGTCTCCGAAGGCAAGTCTTTCCTTTGGCCTACTGAATAGCCACAATGGAGTCTCCTTCCACAATGTGCTCCTTGGTCCCAATATTCTTCAACTCTTTAATAGTTCTCCACAAACCAAAAAGCTCAGACTCGTTAAAAAAAGGAACCACGTAGTGAAGAGGGTTATTGTCGTTGGCTATTGAGGAGGGAATTATTTTCTTATGAAGAGAAGGAACCCCATTGTGAACCCCATTTAGCATTTGAGAATAGGTTTCTTAGGTTAGAAAAAGCCAGAGCTTGGTCAACCCGGATGCTTGGGAAGTGGGATTTCAGATATCTCAAACAGGTATAGATTTTCCAAGGATCCTCAATTGATTTCTTTTATTTTTCCTTCTCATTCATAGGTTTGGATCTTTGGAGAGGGCTTTGTGCTTGGAAAACCTTTTCGGGCATCAAAAATCATCTTTACACATGAAATATTCTCCTCATCATTATCAAAATAATCTACAGTGAAGGAGCCATTTTTGTTAGCTAGACAAAAATAATAACCTTAGCAACGCTACTTCTTGTAGACGTACTAGTGTGATTTTTTTAATTCTTTTATGGAATGTTTTGTATGGTCAAACAGACTACTACAAATATTGAGGATGACTTTCCTTTCTATGGTTGTATTTTATGTCTTTAAAAAAGAGAGCTTGTATACTTTTTTATCAATCAATGAAATATAGTTTTTTCTATCTCCTCTTGAGCATCAATCCGGCCCAATTTATCCCATGTTGTTGGGGTCGTGAGTCAATTTATTCATGCTACATGTGATGTACATTTCCAAGTTGTGTTTAGGATTCTTCACTATCTTAAAACACATCCTGGTCATCGATTATTGTATGAGGACCAGTCTCATCTTTCAATTACATGGCTATTTGGTGTTGATGATCATTTGTCAACTATTGGCCATTGTATTTTCTTAAGCTTTAATCAAGTCTCCAAATGGAGCAAGAAACAAAGTGTCACTACTTGCTCCAACACTAAGGACAAATATCATGGCATGACTAATATTGTATGAGTCACTCTGGTTTAAACAACTTTTGGCCAAATTGGGGTTTTCCTCCTCATAGCCTTTGATGATGTTCCTCAACCATCAAAGTTGATTGCCATTTTCTTCGAAATCACATTTCTGTCATACATACTGTCACCCCTTATTTGGTCAAAAAATCAACTTATTGATATGCTTACCAAAGCATTTTGTTTTGGAAAAGTTGTGCTTGATTGATATCTACACACCAATTTGAGGAGTGTTGTAGATGTACTAGTGTAAATATGTCTTTTATTGAAAGAATTCCATAGTTTTGTATAGTTCTATTCTAGTCTATAAAATAGAGATCTTATATACTCTTTCACCAATCAATGAAATATAGTGTTTTTTTTTTTTTTGGAAAGGTAATGAAATATAGTTTTTCCCCCACATAATTCTATCCTCTCCTTTTTCTTACTTTCCTTTTTTTTTTTTTGAAACACTACTTTCCTTGGGATTTCTATGGAAAATTAAAATAAAGGGTTTCTAAGTATCATCAACACAGTTGCACATTTCACTGTATGTTGCATAGACACTTTGAAATTTGTGACATACTTGTGTGGACACTCGTACCCATTCTTCATGGACTATTTTAATGCTTTTTAATATTGTTTTCTAAGATGACTAAAATATTAAATGTTTTGAGTAAAACTAGTATATTATTTTCTACTAATGCTATTTTCAAATCTTATTTTTATTTAAAATTAACAGATTAATTTTTATTTAAATATGGTATTGTGTCCCATGTCCTAATTTTTTGAGGTTGTTGTGACCAACACTCTTACCCGTACGCATGCAACTTAGATTTCATGCAATCATTATGCTCAAAATGGGATGAAAGCATAGTCAATCAAAATGCCACAAAAAGGGTAGATATTAATCAAGACATCTACAACCTCAAATCACAAAATATAACAAATACATGGTTGTCATAATTCAGTTAAATAACTGAAGGCACAAACATGTAAGATCAATCAGTTTGAATTTGAGAAATACTGACCAAGAGCAAGTGAAATGTTGATTAATGCTGTCTTCCATATATCCAGGTACTGTTCAAAAAATATGTAAAACACCGAATATGGGAAAATGTGAATCTGCATAACAAAAATAATGCCAATTTTGTCAGCTGAGAATTTTTTATCAAATACAAATGCATGTGCTGAGATCAAAGTCATAACAAAAGAAATCTGTGATATATAAGAGGATTTTGTTAATATATACCAGACAACATGCACAAAGTTTGGGAAAGTACAACTTGCTTTAGATTGTTTTCATTAAAATTAATGAAAAGTTGAATACATATCTTTGTCTCTAGGGGAATTTACTTATCATCTAGCTTACATGGCCTTAGGCCATAAGCACAATTCATTTACAAGGACATGCCTACATTTCTCGCTTCTCATTAAAGAATCTGATTTTCACGTTGTTCCCAAAACTTTTTCTTGGTTTGGCAACTTCGCCTAGGACATTATGGAGATGAAACATGAGTTAGAAGGAACTTCAGTGGTTTTTTCTACTTCAACTTTCTTCATTTTGCCTACACTCCAAAAATTATCTTCCTAAAATAGTGAAGTGAAACCTTCATCCTGACATTTTGACCAAAAATCCAAGTTTCAAGAAAACAATTATATGCATTTTTCCCCTTCAAAAGATGGAACTTGCTGTTGAAATCCAAGTTTAAAATGTCTCGAACTTCTGAGTATTTCACAACCCCAAATTAATATTTTCTGCAATCATACATGGGACATTTCCATGAAATTGGTGATAAAGTCTAGAGAGGTCTTCAATGTTTCTGTGGTAAGAACAAGCTTAGTGACAGTATGCTGCAGGATGGTTGCAGGCTGTGATACACGGACACGTGCCCAGGCCTCAAGTGCACATGTGGACATGGAACAAGGACAGATGATTTAAAGAGCTCTCCACTATTTAGATGATTTAAATAAATAAATATCTAAATTGATAATGGATACTTAAGTATGTTAGATTCATAGTTAGTTTGTGGGCCCACTTAAATTTTATGTGCTTCATACCTTTATGATAATTCTATATTAATCAGGTCAAAATATGAAAAATTAATACTAAGATACATATTTAATGTCAAATTTGGCCAAATTAATTTTTTCCTTTTTATCAAAATTTTAAAATAACAAAAATTTAATTAGGATAATCTGAAATGTATAAATTTTATATGCATAGAGTTGTTGTTGCCCCCGTTCCCATGTCCTAAATTTTTGAACATCACGTGTCCCATGCACTCTCCTGTGTCCCATGTCCATTCCGGTAGCCATATCCTGACATCATAAATTGTAGGTATATTAATGGGATTTGTATTACTACTACTACTACTACCATGGTGCTAGAAGCCATTGGCGAAAAATGGCGAAAAATAAATCAACAAATTAATTCCAGCAAATGCAAAGTCACATACATTGTCAAGTCTAATCAAATGGAACAACTAGCAAGAATTTAAAAATTGGCCGATACGTATTGTATCGTCCGTGCATTCATGGTATAGGCCGTATCGGATACTACATATTATCAGCCAATGCATATTTTTTTATTTAAAAAAAACCATTTCAACCATTTTTCGAGTTGAATCTTGCATTCAATGTGACTTTTAAAAGGTTTAGAAGCAAGCTCTTTAAGTATGAAATGTATTTTTCAATTCCAAACAATCTTCCCTTAAAATTTGACCATTTTGAGTTATTTTCATCAATCTTTTTGAATTTCAGCTCTAAGATAAATTAGGGGTTTTTTTGTGGAAATAATTTAACAAAATAATATTCAATGCTTATTAAATTCAATTAAATGTATCAATCATATTTGAGTATTTGACATAGTTTGTAGGGTGTTAGTGTGATTTTCCAAGATTTTTCTAAAAATTTAATAGAAGCCGAGTTTTTTTTATGATACTTCTTATTTTCGAGTTTCTAGTAAAAAAAATGAATGAAATGATATAAAAATGTTTCTAAAATTAAATGAAGAGCCCTTAATGTGATTGATATAGCTTTCAGAATGATTCTATGATTTTTCCAATATTCCAATATTTTTATGAAATTCAAAAAAAAAATTACAAAAAAAAAATTACAATAAAAAATTTATGAATCATAATAGAAGATACATGTAACTAGGGGATACTTGAGAACATGAATTTCATATTAGGTGTTTTCTCATGTTTTTTTTTTTTTTGAAAGGTAGGTGTTTTCTTATGTTGATTTCGTATTTTCCAAGAAATTTAGACATTTTTCAATTTTTTAGGAAATACTTTATTCATATCAAAATTTTGACTTTCAAGGGTTTAATACTCTATAAAAATACCTTTCAAAAAAAAGAAAAAAGATACTCTATAAAAACGACCGTTATTTTTAACAAAAATATGCTCACCTTAGGTGTCCATTTTTCCCTATTTTTCTCATATTTTTTCCAAAAAAAATGGAGGAGAGAGAAACGTATTGGCGATACGTATCACCAGAACAATATTTTAATCCTTGGGAACAAGTAACCATGTATGTAAACACCACATAAGCTAAAGTTTGTTAGATATATCACCATGACTGAATGGCAGTAAGCATGACCATGTCTAATCAATTAGGATGTAGCAATTTATGTTCTACCAAACAGTACAAAATCTAAACACACTTCATGTTCTATAATACGATTCAGATAACTTATCCAAACATATAGTTTGAGAATATCCACATAAGAAAACACCCCACACTGGATGTAAGACTAATCTCATGGATGTATGAAACTACCCGCAAGCCTCATGTATCGGATAACTCTAGGGAGATTCCAATCCGAGACCTCTAGTCTATTCCTAGAAGCTCAATCCAACTGAGATACACCCAGATAAAATGCAAACAATTAAATATAAGAGGCATTTTTGCAATGTCAGTACCTTCAAAGAATCAGAGACCCTCGAACTGAACTCACGTGCAGCTCGCATTGAGTTAACATAGTCACTCTGTAACACAGACAGATCAAATGAATGTGGAACAATTTAGATAGTTATGCTCTAAAATAAACTTTTTAGCTTTGATCATCTGATTATCAGTTATACTTGTTTATTAAGAGGTGTATGGTATGTGCGGAACTCTGACGCTTGAATGATTCCATTTTCATAGCCTGATAAATAGAAGCAACTAGTCAATAACATACATACATCACTGAATTATATTCATCCAGTCATATAATCAACAATTTAATCTTTGCAAATCAGTATACAATATAGACCACAGACCGTTTAGATCAACACTGCTGCTGTAAGCCCCATGGCCACCCTTAGCACAATCAGCAGAGGGCAATGCATTAAGAAACCATGGAAGTTTCTCCCTGAACTGCACTGTGGATGGGCGGCCTTTATGCAAATCCGAGTTAAGAAAACACTGAAATTGTTGAACCACATTAGTTTCACTATCAATTGTACAGTGAACCAAATTTACACAATAATTAGTTTACTGTGAAAGTAACATTATATTTAGGTAGCAGACGTCGGATTTATGGTGGCTGCAGGCACATTACCGTGGTACAATCTTTGCACACCCCACCTATGTCACAAGAGCCTTCACCAGGTGAACAGCAAGGCGGCTACAAAAAATGTTGGTTTTAGTAAACAAATAAGATTAGAAAAAGCTAAAAACAAATATTAATGTTTGCATGCAAATGATTGTGAAAACATCACCTTAATCATACCAAAGTTCATGAAATAAAATCATATCAAGATTCATACAATTTTCTATGCTTACTCAAGGATCAACCAACTGATTGTTCATAAACCAAATTGAAGGTAGGTATAGGTCAGCAATCAAAAGACATCTATATCCTCACCAATGTATTAATTGTATCAGTACAGGTATAAATCAAAATCTGACACCAATACAACCTTTCCATTAAAAAAAAAAAACTGACCCTGATGCAAGACATCAGACATAGCATATCCCAAAACAAATGATCTATAGATTCAGTGTAATATTCCAAAAATACTAATATTGCATATTTTAAATAGAATTATATGTAAAAACAACACCTACAATATATATATATATATACAAACTCAAAACAAATTCACTATATTATTTAGTTAAAAAAAAAAACAAGTGAAAGCAAACTAGAGAACATGGCTTATCATGGTGAAGAATCCACAAGCGTGTACATTTTTTTTCCAATTTCTCCTAATTTCTTCTATTCATACTGTTAAACATCTCACATATGTTTCCCAGTTTGCAATTTATTTTTGTTACCATATATAAACTCCTTTTAATATTTGAATCTACTTCATACGTTTTGCAGGTTCCACCTAAAAATGATGTAAACCAGAAGCAATTGACCAAACAAATACATACAAGAAAGACCATATTCTTCGATGCATCACAAGCGGTGTTAAATCACAGCAAGATCAATACTGGTTTGCACCTTTCAGAAAAGGCAGACTGTTTGATGAAACACTTCCTACACAAATTATTAGGTGACCTAATAACTGAATTTACTACACTCAGGAGATTAGATATTTGAATCCCTTTGATGGATTCAAATTGGATATGTTGACAAACTCATGGTTTCTTCTGGGAGCAAATGACAGCAATAGCTTTATTCAAATAACAGTAAGCATTACTCTGAGAGACCAACATTCAGGATCATCCCCTATGATGGAAGTATTTGATCCAGCATTGCCTTTAAGGAAGGTTGACACAGTAGTCAAGTAAAAGGTGCACAAAAAGCACAAGAAGGGGCTTGTTGCCAAGTGTTGCAGTTAGGTGCACCCAAGCACATGCTTAAGGTGTCCCAGGCACATTTTTTGACTGATTAAACTCAAATTCACAGTACGTTGGTATAGTGAGGCACAAAGATGCCTAGGCACCTAAGTGCATCTTTGACTACCATGGCAGCTACTGTACCCACTTTCCATACTAAGAAGAAAGGGAAATCTCTAATAGGGAAATACTTCTCGTCAAGGAAGACGGATGGACAAAAATGACTTGAATGGACATCCCCAAATCGTTCTTGTTGGAGTGGTATTCACTTTCATTAGTCCAATCCAATCATGAATATCATAGACTAGTATGTCGAAACTCTAATCAAATCATAGAATATAGAATTTTGTAATGTAAGTCGTCTTTTTTCCATTTAAATGCTGAATTGATTGGCAGCATCACACAATTGGGGTGTCCAGTGGCCTTCGCCGTTGGAACCTTGTTAACTGTTCAACAGGGCTATCATCATAACATGGTGTGCTTGGAATATTTATCCCTTTATTTTGTGGGGTATCTTCTCATGGTAGTGATAGATAAGGTAAATAAAGAACTTCCAAGTTTATTCTTGGCTTTGCTAGTAATTCTCCACCCTATCTCTAATCAACATATGTATATTCCATTATACATGGATACATGTATATATTACATAGAACTTAAAAGCAAACTCAGATAAATGGATTTCGTGGCTATGATGATGATACTATGACAACAATGACCAAAGCCTTAGGGTTGGCACTCATGATTAAAGTGGGCCAATTGACTATCTAAAACAAAATGGCCTGAACCTCAGCCTTACAGTTGCAAAATGAGCACTTACAACCCATACTGCAGGCTCTTGTCAAAATGATATATGACAATGTACGAGTGTCACACTTCCAAGCTAGGATTATCCTTAAGGTGAACAGGGTGGCCAAAACACTACTAAGAACAATTACTTCCCAATTTGAAAGGAGATGTCAATCACCCTTAATGTCCATTGTCACTGAAATTTCTGATGACTCCATTTCAGTCACATTGATATTAGTAAGGTCCAACAGAATAAGCTAATTTATTTTCAATATATACATTAAAATAGGTTTTCTACTTACAGGTGAATAAACAAGAGGCATGGCAACAATTTGACATAATTCACAAAAATGAATGATAAAAAAAATCACCTGATCATCAGGGGGACAATAACTTCCATTAGTGAACTTGCGACAGCAACCAAAAGCTTCTGGGGATAACCATACAAGAAAATCATCAAGCCATGAAGCAGCTGGCTTAGCAATGTAGCTTGACTCGGACACTAATGATGCTCTTGATATCTGCATGAAACCAAATAACAGCTAAATATGATAAAACATGATTAAATTTACAATATTTTGGGAATGAATTTGTTAGGTTGTGTAAAAATAATCTACAATCACCAATTCTGAAATTCTTTGCTACAGTTCCATAAGTGTCATTGATATGGTGGTGATATGTAACACTGAAAGTATCCTACTCAATAAATATAACATGACATAAACATTTATACAAATGCATGCTTGATTGCGTTGAATTTACCATTATTCATCAGTTCTGTAGCAATACCTCATTCAAAAGAGAGTTAGAATCACACTGACTGATAGAGCATAATTGGTTTGTCTGCCTCGATTCCATGCTGGAGGCCGAAAAAAAAAGAGGAGTAAAGAAACCAGCAGAAAAAAAAGGTACCATGAAACACCAATTAGACTCATGTTGATTTTGGAATAACAAGTAATATAGAATACATCCCTTAACAAAACATTCAGAAGACTGCTGAGCGTCAAACATTTTATGAATGCTGATAGTTTGACAAATGGTTTAAACATGAAATTAAACGTAGGCAATCACAATCAAACAAATTGCACCAGCAAGATTTAAGAACTGACCATCAGTCATATGCAAAATGTTGGAAATCACATGAGACAAATCTCAGATCACTTAAGAGCTCAAGATTCAATACAAATTCATCCAATTTATGAAAAAAGTGGCATAATTCAATTAACTATACAATTTAAAGTTAGTCATGTAATAGTAGTCCATGTGCCTGTTAGAAAATCAGGTAATTGTAGTCTCAGACCTGATAAATAAGACAAGGCATTGATGAAGATGACTCTTCAGTTAGAAATTGGAATGAAAGAACTGACCATCAGTCATATGCTAAATGTTGGAACTCACATGATACAAATCTCAGTCACTTAAGAGTTCAAGATTCAATACAAATTCATCCAATTTATGAAAAAAGTGGCATAATTCAATTAACTATACAATTTAAAGTTAGTCATGTAATAGTAATCCATGTGCCTGTTAGAAAATCAGGTAATTGTAGTCTCAGACCTGATAAATAGGACAAGGCATTGATGAAGATGACTCTTCAGTTAGAAATTGGAAGAAAAGAACTGACAATCAGTCATATGCTAAATGTTGGTGTTGGCCTAAAAGTTAAATCTATCTCCCATGAGTCAGACTGAATTGTTAATTCCGTTACTGTGTCCGATTGAGTCTTGAGTTGTCAATTTTTTGGACTAAGTTGTGACCGTCTACGTGTCGAAGACCGCATCTTTGGAAGACATGCACAGTCATATCAAGCTTGAAACTCCAGAAGATACGTTGTTTGGAAAGTATCGCACCAAAACCGGAAGAGCCTCTTGAATGCCAACCAGCAAAGGTATATGGACCATAGGACTGACCTAGAAGCCTTAAAATTGGAATAATTCAAACTAGGTTTCTAAGTCCATTCCCTATCCTATGGAGAGCTCTTGCTATCTACCAAATATCTCTATATTTTTATGTGTCCTTGCAATCTAAATGTTCGTTATAGTTAAATCCAATTGATTGCAAAAGTCAAACATGAGCTCTCCACCATGTCCATACTTTCACAAAATCTCAAGTTTCCCACACTCGGTGAAAAATGGGTTTTCTGGAGCAGCTCGGAAGTTCTGAGAACATGGTCTCGGAACGTCCAAAAATATTCCCTCGGACGATCCGACCTACGGACGTTCAGAACCCTTGAATTCCAAGGTTCCTCGGACGTTCCGAACTGAAACCTTCTGACGTTCCGAAGCCTATCCCAAACAGTCAAACTGTCCATTGCAAAGTCAAAATAGCCGTTGTAATATAACCGTTGAGAATCCGATCGTTGCAACCTCGAAAGGTCCGAGACCCATCTTCTGAAGGTCTGAAGATAGATCTGTTGGAACTTTTCTAGCCTATAAAAGTAAGGCTTTTTGGAGAGGAAAAAGTTAATGACTTGAGCCCAATTTTTCCATACACTCCCCCAAGCTTCCCAACAACTTCCAAAGCTTACATACTCTATAGTAAAACACTCTAAGCTTTGCATCTTAATGTCAAACACATTCAAAGCTCTCATAGGCATATCTTGAGCATCTGATGCTCTAAGTTGAATGTGCTAAGTGGAGATTCTCTCTAGGGTCTTAATCCTCATAGAAAAACCATTATCTACCTTAGACCTCCTTGCTACCATCTTGGTTGGACTTCATTAGAGCATCTATATCAAGCCAAGAAGAGGAAGACATTCAAGAACAAGCCAAAGCTATTTCGAGTAACTCAAGGCTAAGTTCTTGGTATAGTTCAAAGGACAACTTCTTTTTATTACTTGTGAAATATTGTAAAAGGTTGGTGTAACCCTATTAGATTTCAAGAGAGGTGTTCTCTTGGTGATTAGGTCGATCTACACCCGTGAAGTAGATCAAGCTTTGTAATAGGTTTCTTCTCCACCCATGAAGAAAAAGGTTAGTGAAATCGTCAAGTGGTGTATTTGAGGCGTGGATGTAGACAAGGTTGTCGAACCACGTAAAAATCATTGTGTCACTATTCTCCATCTCTTCTCAGCTCCTTCACCTTATTTTGTGCACTTGCTTTAGCTCATATCTTAGTTTGCGTGAATTTAATCTTGCATGTAAATCATATTGGAAAGATAAATTGAGCAAATTTGTACTGACAAATCATTAAAGTGCCCAATATTTAAATAGAATTTAAAATTCCCCATAGTCCTATTCATCCCCCTCTAGAACTATTCTAGACATTTGACTACCTTGACCAACAGTTGGAACTCACATAATACAAATCTCAGGTCACTTAAGAGTTCAAGATTCAATACAAATTCATCCAATTTATGAAAAAAGTGGCAGAATTCAATTAATTATACAATTTAAAGTTAGTCATGTAATAGTAGTCCATGTGTCTGTTAGAAAATCAGGTAATTGTAGTCTCAGACCTGATAAATAGGACAAGGCATTGATGAAGATGACTCTTCAGTTAGAAATTGGAAGGAAAGATAATGACTCCTTGGAGGTAAATACTGGTTGATAATGTGGATTCTAGCAGGAAAATTGACACTAGAATAACTGACCAACTAAAGAAACTCTATGCACTACAATCACCTATGATTGTCCAAGTCTGAATCATCATTGTACTATGGGTGGAGACTTTTGGGTATCATGACAATTGGAAAGATTTAGAAAATTGAACTGATTAATGAGATGACCAACATGGAAACTACATCAGCAAACAAGTAGTTTACACTTGAATAGAACTAAAACTAAAATGTACCATCAAACATTAATAAAATTCCTTCATTGCCTAAACTGTATTATTAACTGACTAAAGAAAACATTATTAACAATGACCCGAGGCTCTGCATTCATACTCACTATACTAATTCAACAAATTTGTGCAGAGAAGTACTAGTGAGGTGCAATCTTAGGAGAAGGCACGTTATATCAGATGAGCCTACGACAATTTGTACTTTATGTGAGGTTGAAGAGGAGTTTGTGGACCACTTGTTATGTAAATGTCGCTATACGAGAGTTGTGTGGTATTTGTTCCTTAGCTTGTTTGGGTGTTCGTGGGCTTTCGGAAATGGAGTGGAGGATTTAGTAGTGGCTTGGATGGGCAGCCCCTTTATGGTAGAATTAAGGTGGCCTGGAAAATGGTTCCGTTTGCTGTCTTTTGGGCAATCTGGAAAGAGCGTAATGGAAGGATCTTTGAGGGTGAGAGAGAGAACCCTAGAGATGTATTTGAGAGGGCGAAATGACAGATGATTGGTTGGTTGTCGATATGTAAAGAATTTCAGGATTTAGCTCCAGAGGATTTTTATTTGTCTTGGGTTGGATGTATGAGAGGGGTTGGTAGAGGTAGCAAGCAGCCAGCTATGTGGGTGGCACTTCCCATGGGATCATATAAATTCAATGTTGATGGCACAGCCAGGGGAAAGCTAGGGCCGGCTGGAATTGGGGATGTGCTACATGACGATAGGGGCAGAATGTTGGCAGCCTTTTCCGAATCAGTAGGTTTATTGGAGTCAAATGAAGCTGAACTGAGAGCTATTAAAAAAGCACTTCAGATCTGGTCAAGTTTTAGGGGTGATAATCTCATTATTAAAGGTGACTCATCTAATGCTATCTCCTGGGCTAGTAATAGGAAATCCTCCCCCTGGAGGTTAGTCTATATCGTTAGGGACATTTGGAGCTTGTGCAATATGGGTAACATCACCTTCATTCATACACCTCGCTCAGCAAATTGCATTGCAGATTTCTTGGCGAAAGCTGGTGTTAATCCACAAACACCGACTTTGGAAGTTTTTCCTATTGTCAACCTTGGGAGTTGGTGGTTTTGTTGTGGGGGTGGTACTTGTTGTACTTTTACTTGTATCTTCTTTCTCTAGCTTTATTCTGGTTCTTATTTTTATTGTTGTTCTTTGTCGACCTGAGTATATTCCTTCTATACTCAAGTCCCTCCTTTGTACCCCTCTTATTTTAATGGAATTTAGCAGTTAAATGTTTCAAAAAAAAGTACTAGTGACTGTTACTACTATAGGCAAAACTGTCAACGAATGATTCAATACTCATGGACTCAACACTATTAATGTCATATAGCAATAATTTATAATATTCAAATGACAAAAGAGATAATGATCTTTGATCATAACTAGCTGCAACAATTCACAATCTCAACTTGAAGTTTATATGGAAATGCACATCGTTTCTTGAATGGAAAAAAGAAGTATGAAAAGAAGGTATCTTTTTTTTTCCTGGGAACATGGTCAACCAGAAATTCTTGTGCTTGCGATTCTTCATCCATCAATACAGAAAACACTCCAGTTTTCCGTTCTCATTTGGAGCCATATTCTGCACCTCCATACACAATCACAAAAGGTCAGAAATCCTAGATCCCCGCAGATGCAGACACCTCTCCTCAGCCCCTTACCATACGCATATGATGTTTTGACCCACTTCTCTTTTTTTTTCCTTTTCTTGAACAGTAATAGAAAAAAATTCATAGGAAAAAGAAAAGAAAAGAAAGAATAAGGTACAGTATATGAGAAACACAACGAAAGCTGAACCAAAGATACAAAAGCAAAACTGAAACCAAAGCATATCGTGTTTTGACCCACTCTTTGGCTAACCTATCTGCTTCTTGCTGACCCTTTTATGCTACTGGTTGCTCTAATAATTGGTATTAAAAGTTCAGATGTGTCAAAACCATGCTCATGCACTTTGATGTAAAACAACTCATCTAGCCCAAACATTCTCCAGGTGGAACCAAAAGAGGGCCTTGACCATAGGCCTTTTTTTCTTTTCAATATCTTGACCATAGGTCTTTTAACCCACAGGTTTGTGACTATAAGATGATTTAGCTCAGTATGCAGGTTCTGTTTTGAATCATCACCTAGTATTCTTTTCTGCATGATTTAGGGATTTTATCACTTCCACATACTGAAAATGAATCTAGGGTTAAGGAAAATAGCTGTCAGAATTGAATTTTATCTACTAGGGCTGCATTAATAGGACATATCATTCATTCATAAATGTGTAATAAATTTCATAGTCCTAAAACCAACAACAAATGTTTAAGAACCAAGAGAATTCAACTGATGTCGCTAAAACTGAAACAAAATAACTGTAGATATATGATGTGCATTCAGTCAAGTTGAAGACAAAATTGAAATATGATCAAATGCGCATTTGAACATGAAGATGCTACGAGTTTGGAATGGAAAATATTGAAAATGAAGAAGAATATGACAATACCTATAGTTGAAATCCTTCACAACAAAATATAATGGTGGTCCCACTCTAAGGTACTCTGAAATATTACTGAAGTAACCCTGCAGGGAATACCAACCAGCTTCAGCTGCGGATCCATTTTTGGAGAAGATGAATGAATAAATTACAAGAAGAATGAATACAAACCTGAAGATATGAGTCACGGGGAAGAACAATTTGTTGTTCCAACCCAGGTTGAATTCTTGTACATAATGCCTACAAGGTTCATAACAAAGAGAATAATGTAAGACCACAAGAGATATGTAACAGACGATCTATGTTTTTGGTTAAAATGTCAAGCTTTGAGAAGGCCTTAGGGGCATCAGAAATGAAAAGGGAAATGGAATTTATCCTTTCTTCTCCCAGTCATGAACCCAAATTTCTAAGATAAAATGTTCACCTGCACACTAGGTTGCATGACATTACCATGCACACCCAGGTATGGGGACCACCAAATGAGTTGGTGATGGACCTGATGAAATGCCTTTTCCTTCAATATGTTGTCCACCAAAAATCACCTTGATCGGAATGATCAAGCCATATTTTTAAAGCTATCAAAATTTCATTTTAAATTAATATTTTAATCTCTAAATATTATGGTCTCTAAAAATATGGCTTAATTTTTCTAAGCAACATATTGAAGGAAAGATCATTCCAACAAACTCATCACCACCCCATTTGGTGGGTCTTAGGTCTAGGTCCATACTGTAAAACCGTGCAACCAAGTGCACTAGTGAACATTTCATGATTTTTCAGATGCTGCTATTCTTAAGGAGAAATTTGTCTTGCCTGTACCCAAAATCTGAAGGGGAGAATTAATTCTATCACCAATACATCAGCCAATACTTTCAAAGATGAAAATATCAACTGACATCATCAATGAAATCTCACCAAAATCCAGTATATATGTGGCTTCTTTCCTTCTTTTCTATACTTCTTTTTCACATTCCCCACCCATATTTGACATAAACATAGCCCGGCCCGAACCCGACCCATGCAAGGAATGTGTATCTTTTGTTTCTTTTTGTGGATGATTCTCTTTTTTGTCTCAAGATTGGCATATATTCCTATTCAGCAACTTTTTCCCTTGAGTAGAACTTTTTTTGGTTATCTACTCAAAAATAATTTGAACAATAAAAAATGAACTATAAAAACGAGTATAATTTGGTTATACCACTAATACATTTTTACACAACCATGTAGTTATCTAAGCTTCTCTAATCGAACAATAACAAGAAATGGCATTGAAGAAATAACAATATAAAACACAAACATCCATGGATTCAGAGTGACTTACAATGCTTGCAAAGGCAAAACCAACGAAGACAGCTATCACAACAATTTTAACTCCCCAAAGACTAAGCAGAGGTGCATGGACTTCCTACAAGTTAAAAACAACCTTGAGCAAGTCAAGAAATGAACATAGAAGAACACGTGTATAAAGTACATACAAAAAATGTGTGCACATGCACACAAAGTTTTAGGCGACAACCATACCGCGTTCAAGATAAATTGCTAGACGTCAAACCAACCACTCAAATTACTTGCACTTGATTCAATAGCTATGATCATCAAATCAATTTGAAATTTGTCGTGCAAATAAACAATTGGTATTTCTTATCCAACTACTGAACTTGCATGTGGTTAGCTAGACGGATCCCAAAAATTGGATAGGGCTAAAGTGAAAGTCCAATTAGTTGGACATGATTATTTCTTCTCTTGATAGCCTCCCTTGAGCAAGGAACAAAAAAAAAGGTAATGTCAAGAGTTAAGCATCAACAAACTTGCATGAAAGAAGATCAAACAACCAAACAAGGAGGTACTACCGAAGTCCATGACCATTTCCAACCACCATTCTAAAGACGAACACTTTAGAACTAAGGAAATCATTGTGACCTAGTGCCCATAATTGTGCTCATAGTCATCCTAAATAATAAATTGGAATAAAAGATGGCAAAAGGCAACAAGAAGGACAAGGATTTACATCTTATTAAGATCACCAAACCATCAAACCAAAGAAATCCAATCCATCAACCCTTGAAAATCTATCTCGAACCACTTCCCCAAAAAAGTAACAATCAAAGTTAATAAGCTTCAACAACCTGGAGGGAATAATACCAAACAACCACATGAGGACCATCATTGCCAAATCACCACTTCACCAACAAAAGATAACCATCTTCGAAGCCCCCAAATCCTTTACAACCTAGAACCATAGAATGAGAATCTCCATCTCCAATACATAGAAGGAAAACAAAGATGCTCTGCAATAAGACCTGATTGTTATGTCCCTTCTTAAACAAGGCCACAGGCAATAATTAGTATTTCTTATGGATGAAGGTACTAGAGGTAAGCATGGAGTTGTTGGGATTGGCCGTATCCTCCACTATTCCCAAAGAAAGGTGCTCATCTTTAACTTCAGTCCTTTGGGGAGAAAGGACTCTTAATGAGGTGGAGATTCAAGCAATCAAGGAAGTGCTACAGATTTTCAAGATTCATTCTCAAGGCAAGTTGATTATTGAAGGTGACTCCTCTAATGCTATTGGGTGAGCTAAGGGAGCAGCCAGGCCACCTTGGAAACTCATTCCTCTTGTTTGCAAGATTCATGAGCTAAAGAGAGGGATGTATGTTTCCTTTTATCATGTTAGGGGAGATCGGCAAATAAGCTGGTAGATTTCTTGGCCAAGAGTAGAGTCTCGAGGAATGAGTTCCTTATTGATTTCTCTTTAAAATGAGTTCTTCATGGTTTTTTGTTGCATCCCCTTTGCCCTTTTTGTTGGGGTGTTCACTCCATCTCAAAGGCTCCCCCTCTTGTGCATTTATTCTCTCATACCTTGTCTTGAGAAATGAAATTTGTAGTCATCTTTTCAAAAACAAAATTAAAAAAACAAAAAACAAAAAATCAAACATAACATACAGTAATAAACTTCAAAAGAAACAAGAACCAAGACCAAGTTCTGCACACTAAGATGGAACATATGAAAAGATGCTATCAATCTATTCCCTAAACACAGTATGAGAATACCGTCTTTAAAAGGTGGCATAGGGTCCATCTTACTACTAAAATGGAAAACAATAAGGGGCCTAGAATGCCGCAATTCTTGACTGAACAAGCCAAGGCCCTGAGCCAATATCAAAGTAACATAGAATGATCCAACTGTCCTTAATTATCCAAGATAAAGCATACCTCGGTGATCTAATTAGGAATTCTCCGTATTTATAAAGCATACCTGCAAGGTCATTGGAAGTGGTAAACCCATCACTATGCCCCATAGTTCAAAAACTAGGAAATTCGAATCGGATTCAAATTTTCATTGAGTCCAATCAACTCGAAGACTCAATCAAGTAAAAAAAATCAAAACTCTGTTAAATACAAAAATAATGTTACTTTATAGTATGCATTGAAATAAATAAAAATAAATGATGAAGAAGAGAAGAAAACAAGTAGAAGAAACAAAACATAAAAATGAAATGAAAGTAAATATTGATATAAAAAAAAAAGAGGGAATATAGAAAAAAAAAGGCATTGAAGAAAAGAATGCTAAAAAAAATAAAAAGGAGATAAAGAAAAGGCAGAAACAACAATGACAATGACAACAAAGAAGAAGAAGAAGAAGAAAAAGAAAAATGATATAAAAAGAGGAAAAAAAAAAAAACGAAGAAGACGACATATAGGAAAAAGATCCAGTTTGCATTTCTGCCACTGCCGCGCACTTCTCATCACTTTCCTTTCTCTTCCTTTTTTCCTTTTTCTTTTCTATTCTCTCTGTGAAGTAGTAAACAATAGCAATAATTTTTTCAAAATGAAAAAGAAGTAAAGTAATTAGGTTTTCTTTTCCCTTTTACATTATGCCATTCTTTTACTATTTCACTCGTTTCCTAAGTTTAAAACTCCTTTCGTGTCCTTTCAACATCTTCTTAGACTCGACCGAGTAACTCAACTCAGATGAGTTTCAGTTAATTTAGCAACTTGTCTGAGTCAAATAAAAACATGTTAGTCTAACAAGTTACTCAATTTTTTTATGGAGTCGAGTTGACTTGACCAAGCGAACCGAGTCTTTACTGAGTTTTCAAAACATACTACCCCCCAAGAACAGGTATCATGTAATTAAGGTTGATCGACACCTATGGACCACTCCTAGTGCATGAGCCAATGAGGACCTCCTTATTCTACATTCACTATACAATCGAACAATCTTCAACAAGAGTCTTTTTCAACAGCATATATATCAAATCAATACATGTTCCCAAAACTATACCATAATAAAGTGCCCCAACCACCACCATCACTCAAAAAAAGAAGATAGGTACATGAACGAACACACAAAACTAAAAGAAAGGGAAAAGGAAAAGAAGGAGAATTTTAATTTCCTACCATGACTAAGAAAAGGGCACAAAAAAGCCCAGCCCTTCTGATAAAGCCATATACCCAACCATTAACCTCACTCTATAAACCAAGCCACGTCTCTTCAAACTAACACAATCATTTCTCGACAGGGAAGACTAACAATTGTCAGTCATGTTACTCCCACGACCTCTTCAATCGTCAGCATGATCACCTCATTCCTTTAACTGGGTGGTATTTCTATTTCTCCTCCATGGAGTCACAAGAAACCCCATTTCAGGCACTTAATGTTCTCAACACTTATAGGTATCAAAGAGGAGCATTATGGGAATCTTCAGAGAGCTAATATTCCAAGTTGTATATAAAATCCTCTTTTCTTAAATGGCAATTATAACTCGAGCCACAACCTTTGAGGTTACAAAGGCTGTGTTTGGGAGGAGAGAGGTGGGGGGGACTTCTTCTAGGTCCAACTTCTCCTAGTTGGATGCATTCTCCAAGAGAAAGTGTGGCCCACAAATAGTGGATGTGGATGGAGAATATAGTGTTCTCCACCTCTACCAGCAGAACACCATCTTTTCCAAGAGAAGAGAAGATGGGCAGAAGTACTCCTACCCCTGGAGAACCCCCCACTTTACGTTCTCCTCATCCAAACACAGCCAAAATAAGAACTCATCCATTGCACAACAAGCACCTGCCTCATCATTTACAACCATCAAATATCTATTTCTTAAAACCAGAGTATCTATCCCAAATGATCTATGACCAGATCCAGAAAAGGAGTTAGCAAATTGATTATGGTTGTTTGAAGAAGGGCCTGCTTCACATGTGGAATTTCTCCCTTTTTGGGAGTGATAACATGGCAAACTGATTAGGCTACAACATGGATATACATGATTTGATTTGACAAGTTCAAGTTAAATACTCAGCAAGACAATATAAAGAGAACAACAAAAATATAATTATAACAATGCAAAGAAAGTAACATTCAAAGATAAATTACCTTCATATAGCGAGCAAGTAATCCAGGTGCCCTTTGACCAGTTACTAGATGTACAAAATTTGTTTTCAACCATATCAAGGATCATCAACATGCCATGAGAAGTGATTACATATCAAATAATGTTATATTAAAAAACGCAATGATAAATGTCATTCATGTGCAAGAGAAAGCTCTTACATACCTTTATCAGATTCTGCCATAGATGATGGAATTTTTATACATGGGAAGCAATCAATCCGATTATCCTCAGTCCTTATGAAGTCAAAAATTATCAAGGCAACAAAAGCTGTAACTTGCAGAAGGAAATCCAATAGAACAGCCAATGCTGCAGAAAAATAGGCTTATCCAAGTTATTTAGAAGTTCAGAAAAACTTAATTGGAGGGGAATGAATATTACGAGTAGCAAAATGTTCTGACCAGCAAACATTGAGAATACACGACATGCAGGCATTGGAATGAAACTTCCAACAGCAAATGCTAAAACCTCAGATAGACTGGCTAGTGTTATAGATGGTCCTACTTCAACCAGTGCATTGCTTATGCGACCTTCTAAAGGCAATTCAAGGGGTTGGCGTTTGACTGCATGTACCAGGATACACATATTATCGACTCCAACCTGAAAGAGGAATACGTTAGTTCCACTAGTGATAACAGTCAAAAAATGATAACACAGGAGCTGCAGATGTGCTAAAAATAAAATGGAAGCACTGTTTTTTATTATAGAGTACGCTCTACTTAGTGCAACAGAGAACTTGTTAATAGAACGCAAGTATGTTATGTCACTTACCTATTTATTCATCTAGAATCACCAACTAAAGCAAGCACCATGTAGTGGCAAGCATAAGTTCTATAAACTAGTTCGAAACTATCTACTTTTTTTTCTCAGAGAACCAACTCTACTATGTCAGAATCTACTTGAATGAGCGAAACAAGCACACAAGAGTGGTTCTGATTTATAATAGATCAACACTTGATATTAAGCCAAGAAATGCCAATGTTCCTTAATTACCATTATAAGGAACATGAACTGTACAATGTTGTGATCTCATCTGCTTCCCAATGCACCATCTTGTAAAATGAATGCTCTTCTTGACATATGACATCCACTGGTTTTGAAGAGCATTTGTTTTACAAGAAGAGTATGTAAAACCAGTGGATGTCATACAAAGGACATGTCATAATCATTTAAATCAACTTTAAAAAATCTCAGAATATCATGCAAATGGGAATTAAGATATACAATTATTTATGACATTATTACAAAGAACATATAATATATCAAAAAGAAACAGATCCTAGAACAGTAAATCGAATAAATTGGAGAAACTTACAGCCAAAACAAGGAAAGGGATGACTTCCATTATGATGAGAGTAGATTCTACACCAATAGCACTGAAAAAACCAATGGAACCAAGAACAGAAAGCATGACAACCACCACTCCTGACAGACCAAGAAGTACCTGGAACACAGCCCATTAATTCAGCTTTAAAAATATCAATAAGATCAAAATTGTATGCCAACGTTTTAGATAACAAAAGCTGAAATTAAAAATAATATGATCTCAGAAGACTATGGCAGGCTTCCCCATTGCAAAGGCTGGGTATATAGACATGAGAACCCATATTCCACAGTGGCCATCCAAAAAAACCATCCACAAAAGTAAAACTAATGGAGACCTTCATTTTGTGAAAGGTAAAAAGAACTGCATTTATTAGGGGAAAATAGAAAATAGAAGGCCTGTACATCATACAAGACACACCACAAAAAAATAATCTCCCACCAATCTCAAGATTCACATACATGTCCAATCTATTCACTCCAAACTTAGCCAGATAATCTGAACTGTTTCCAACCGCCTTTTGTGAAAAAGGGAAGCTGCTGAGTTAGCTAGATATTTCACATTTCTAGTCAATAAAGAAGCCTCCACAGAAGGTTTTTTATTCCTAAAGACCATCCTAGTGCATTTTGAAGAATATCCCTTTATAATGATCTTTCCATAGACTTGTGGAGAATTGAGACATGTATCTTGCTGCTACTTGGTTGAGTGAAGGTTGCCTTGGCATGGAAACTAACACCATTAGTACATGTGAGTTAGACTGATCATAATGCTATTTTGATAGAATATCAAAAACAAATATTTTTTTTGGATATTAATCATCGTCATCAAAGGCAATTATCCCATCTATCTGGGTTGGCACTTGGAATCTGCTGATTTGGTAATTTGTCTTCCATGAACCATTTGCCAATTGCCTATCTAATGCCCATATGACTTGAAGGAATAACATTCATAGCCTCAACAACGAGCAGTTACAAACTGTTCTAGAAGCTCTAGCCAATTTCTCGTTTTTTTTTGAAAGGTATTTCTAGATGTTAATTATCAATTATGACTGGAGTAACAATTAGATCCAACTGATAAGGTGTTGATTCTTAATATTTGCCGTATCAACGTTCTAAAATTGGTTGTCTGTTCAACTGTGATCAATCACAAATGATTGCACTATGTCATGATGGTTAAAGCATCATACAGACGGCTCAATTCAACACAATAGAAGTAGCACCATATGCACAATAAAGGGAAGTATTTAATGCATTTTCTGGTTATCTTATTTGACATTTGGCTATTTACTATAAGCTTCTTTAAAAGAATGATTTCGCAAACCTCAACAGAAAGAATGTCTTTTAAAGTGGAAAGGGGTCCACAGGGGGTAACATAGTTGGGTGGGATGTTTCAGGTGTAGAACCACAAGACTAGGTGATCCTTATCTAGTTCTAAGTAGGAAAAAGTTTCATTCCCATCCAAACAATTTTAACCTCAACAGATAGACCATAGAAGTATTGTCTATGACAACAATCAAACTTTCAAGAATAAAAATTAGAAGGCTAAGATGATTAAAATTGAGTGGTACCACATTTAAGGAGCACTCTTGGCATGGAATCTCATAAACCTGTCTCACTAGAGCCTTTCCTCTATCAAGTAGAAAAAGGGAAATGGACTTCATATTTCACCACAAAGGGTTAATGCTGGGTATCTTGTGCGCTTAATACTTAATATTACCAAGATACATAATTGCCCCATTATCTTACTGTTTAAACACCATCTATACAACATAGGCTTCTGTGTTACGAACATAGTTCAAGAAGAAAGAGATCAAGTCACCATTCCCCTAAAACATATGCATGTGCACACACAAGATAGATGGATAGTGTGCCAAGAAATGGGTTTATTCTCCTATTTTCAACAAGCAGATATAGGTCCTTAAACTACTACTATTGCATTTATTCTTTAAGAAATTCTCCTTTCTTTATGCTAATTTTGTAGATTTGTGGATGTTTTTTCTTAGGTGTTGGAATTTTTTCCAAATCACTCCCAAACAATTCCAAACAAGATTTTATACCATTGTTCATACACATAGAAAATGTAATATATACATTCATGCATATACAAGTTAGTTTGATTTATCTTCTCAATTTTCACAATGAATTTTAAGAAAAATGGAGACCGCAAATCAGATCTAGGCATGACAAGTGACATTTAGGAATCTAGAATGTGTAAAATGATTAAAAGGAAACCTAATTTGCTAGTTTAGCATTTTATTTCTTTTTTCTTGTTTTATAATCTTGTATTTTTATTTTTTTCTTTAATTTATTTTCCTTGTCCCTCTTCTGAATAGAATGCTGAAATGGCCAAAACACCAAAATATTCCACTCCAATAGGTAAAAAACACCTATAGAAAATAAATTAACTAATGTCCTTAGGAGACAAAGTAATACTGAATACAGCAACCATTAGAATATATAGGTATTTGTAGCAGAAGATAAATCATATATTTAACAACCTTTATGATGAACCACATTTTGGTCCATTTGCCAAAGGGAAGGAGAAAGATCCCACTATCTTTTTAACAATGCCTGTATAGGCCTGGACCATCTAATCATATCTTCCCTCTTATCGACTTCATTATTGATTACCACTGATTACGAGTATGACAGCTTGATAACTCGTATAAACATCTAGCAATATAGTCAAACTAAAATGGTGATGATAGGTATTCATCAATATCCCGTAATTGTTCACAAAAATAACTAGCAAATGAAAAACAGCAACTTTAACTTTAATATGTAATTATCTTGTACTCTTTTCTTGTTTTTAATGGAATTTAATTGGTAATGTTTCAAAAAAAAAAAATGTGATTGTCTTCAGCAATGCTTTGAGAAAGGGTATTCAATCAAGAACCATAAGATAGGATTGTGCAATTCATGTTTCCAAAACTGATAAAAGTATGTATGCATGTATGTATGTTTTTATGTATAGAGAGAGACTCAGATGATATGAGATGAGATGATAAAATTCCACAGACAACCTATGATTCAATTACAGTTCAAATCTAATCACAATGGAACCCTTAAATGTCATATAACAAACATAATAGTGGAAGAGTGAGAATTGATTTCCAGTGCTCTATTTGATACACTAAAACATCATCATTCTTAATTTAGGGTCTTCATCAGTATTTCAATCACTTAGAGATAGTATATGCAATATCAGTATATCACAAAATATTATTACTAAATTTCCAATGTAACGAATATTAAGTAGAAAATTAGCACTAAAATAAATAAATAAATAAATAAAGCAAAATGATCAGGTGCAGGAGACCTAACCATAATAGGGTCAAGTCCTGCATATCGACCACCCATTGAAAAACCATATTACAAATTTTCAAAATTCCACCAGTGGATACCTGTTCTTATTATGGTCAGGTCTCCTACACCTAATCATTTCTCAGGAAAAAATAGAATAATAATAAAATGAGGCTCTACAAGATAAAGCAGAACTTAGAATAAGGTTTTAATCATACCTTAGATGAAATAAAGAATGAAGATAGGCGATGTGCATCTCCCAAAGTCATGGATATGTAAGCAAACATCACAAGATAGCTTATCTGGTTCAAAAATTAAGAAGAAGAAAAGCAAAAGCAATTAGATATTTACATTTCAAGTATTCTTAAACTCGGAACAAAATTCAGAGTACAGCAATCTCGGGACAAGAGCATTGTAAAACAATCCCTTATTCTTTAAATCATGAAGACCAAGAAAAATGGAGTCCAATATGACTAATATGCAAAAAATAAAGCCCATACGAAATACTCACCAATATAGTTATTACATCAGCAGTACTTTCTCGTTTCAGTTCTTCCTGAATAGAACTCTCAGACGAAAAGGAGAGTGTAAGGTTTTTTGCTCGAACCATTGACATCAACTCTTCCTGTCATGGTAGGCTCAGATCATACACAAGTATCACGTCAAGTCAATGGAACATACACATACATACTTAATGCACATGAGCACACAAACATATAGGATCAAATAGATGAAGATGGCATCCTCAAATAGCAACTTGCAACCCTCCCCCCCCCCCTCTCTCTCTCTCTCTCTCTCTCTCTCTCTCTCTCTCTCTCTCTCTCTCCTCCTCCTCCTCCTCCTCCTCCTCCTCCTCCTCCTGTGGCTTCACTCATCCAATCAAGGTGATTTTTAATAAGCACCCAATTCAAGCAAAGAGCTTCCAACCAACCCATCCACATAGGCCTGGTGGGCCTCATATAAGGATCCTCAAATTGTTATTGAGGTATAGACTCTAGGTGATCCTGGTTATGAATCACGAAAACCCTCTAGTCCAAATTTGTAATTTGCTTAGAGTTTGAATAGGTATTAAGGCCCCTAAAGCAATGGGTCTCAATTATTTTATTAATCTACTAAGTCATCTATCTTCAGTTATTAGCATCCCAATGAAAACAAAGTTTAAAGACCAAGCAAGCAGTTTGGCATATGACAGGTACTAATACCAAAAAGCTTATTCAATCCTTACTAACAATCAACACTGTATGCAGTTATGCTTAACAATACAAACAGCATAATGTCTTTTTCTAATGAAGGTAGATGAAATTACTAGGATCATTATATGGCAAATTCAGAAAGTAAACCTTAACTAAGTGGATGAAAGCCTTTTCCCAAGCCACTGCCTTTCCATTTTCCTTGCCAGTTTTGTCAACCTCATTGTTTACTGGATAGGTCACTACAAATGCAGAAGCCTGCACTGAAAACAGCTTGAGTAAATACAAGTAAAACCATATATTATCAAACTCTCAACCATCTTTACAGCAGTTATACCTCTGAATAGTTATTCCCTGAAAACCCCCCCAATGCTGTGCTTGGATCTACAGGGGCTTGGAATGCACTCAAGCATGTTTCTGCAGAAGTATAATGCTGACAGCGCAGACAGTAAACGAAAACCAAATGTCAGACAGCTATCTGAACCAGAGGAGGAGGAGGAGGAGGAGAAGAAGGTGATGATGATGATGATGATGAATCTAAGTTTCATTGGTATGGGTAGGAGTGTTAGTGTCCAACATAGGTTTGAGGTGTCAGACATGGAGACCCCAAAAAAATAGGACACAGGGACATGGCACACCATATTTAATTAAAATTAAATCTAAGTTTATTTTAAATGAAAATAACACCACTAGAAAATAATATACTAGTTTTACTCTAAATATTTGGCAACAAATATACTAATATTTTAATTAGATTTTAAGAGGGGAAGGTGTTGTAATATTTTACTCATCTTAAAAAACAGTGCTAAAAAACACTAAAATAGTCCATGAAGAATAGGTACAAGTGTCTATAAGCGTCTAACACGGGTACGTCACACACTTTAAAGTGTCTATGCAACATGGATGATGATGATGGTCCTGTCTATGATAGAGCAATCTAATTATCTCTATGACTAACAAATCCATGAAAAACTTGCTTATAAGAAAACACTTCAATCAATATTCAAACTTATTTCATTTCTCTGCTCTTTTCTGATAGTCGTCTTTTTTTTAGAATGATCTGATAGTTATCTATGTTTCATTAGGGAGGGAAATTAAGTATAAAGAACACAACCAAATGTTCCTGAAGAACAAGCAGTGCGTATATTTTGGAGAAAAAAAAAAAATTAGGAATCCACATAGATGCTTGGATCAGAGTGTTGCAGGCGATCCCACTCAGATACCAAAACATAAAAAATCCTATGGTTATGAAAAGCGTCAAATATTAGATTTTGAAAAATATGAAAATACTTTCAAGTGCTCAAAGAAATGTACCTGAAAACAGTACTCAGCATGTTCAACGCCCCCATAATCATCATAATTTTCCGGGTCCATTTTAAAATACTGAAAAAAAGTAATCATTAATCATATGAAAAAATAATCTGCAAATGCATAGAAAAAGGAAGTAAGGTTCTTAGAGTAAGAAACAAAGTAACAAGTATCACTGAGGAGGAATGAGGTCCATGAGAAGTCCGAACTTTAAAGCTTAGCTATCTAACAGGCTATGTCAGAGCAGGATCACCCTTTGGCATGGTCAAAATGGTGGAACAAAATCATGTGGGCCATAAGCCTCCCCAAAGTGGATCCCATTAGATCATCTTTTTTTGAGCGGAAAACAAGAGAATATATTATAAATAAAAGCATTAGATCATCCTAATCCTGATTTTTTTTCATTTGAGTTTACATAGTTGGATAAATATTTATACTGTAAATGCTTAACCAACAGTGAAGATGAATCAGAAGGCATTTGCAAAAGCTGGATTTGAACCTAACAAGTAGTAAACTGGCCCACCTAGAGATTTTCTAGATTTATCCATCAACAAGAAATACAAAAATGCCATGGCACTGCCAAAAGTAAATAGAAAACTGTGACGCTGACGCCCTTGCCCCAAGAGGGGGCCGAAGTGTGCCTGGCAGTAATGAGAGATGGGGACAAAGGTCCCATACCGCCTGGCACATGGAATGTGTGGCTTATAAGAGGGAGCACCCCTCTCATCTAACACAAGGTCTTTTGGGCCCAAGAGTGAGACTTGGGCCCAATGTAAAGCCGTGCAAGTTTTTCGAACCCAAAGCAGACAATATTGTGCTAGAGAGACGAGTCGTTACAAATGGTATCAGAGAAAGGTTCAACCCTCTGCCCATGTGTCTATATGTTGTGACAGAGCCAAGGACAACTTTGGTCTTGAGGGGGGTGGATTGTGATGCCCCTGCCCCAAGAGGGGGCTTAAGTGTGTCAGGCAGTGATGAGAGATGGGGACAAAGGTCCCATACTGCCTGGCACATGGAATGTGTGGTGGCTTATAAGAGGGAGCACCTCTGCCATCTAGCACAAGGCCTTTTGGGTCCAAGAAAGACTTGGGACCAATACAAAGCCGTTCAAGTTTTTTGAGCTCAAAGCGGACAATATTGTATTAGATGGATGGGTCGTTACAAAAACACACCATGAAGACACCTCCAAAAATTCATGACTGGAAATCCCCCTCCAAAGCAAAAACTCAAAAAAGGTTTCCTCACTCGCCAGATGAACAATATAAGGGGAAGAAAGACACGATAGAACTCATGAACCAACATTACATACCCACAAATCATAGCCACACGCAAACAGACCACATATTAAACTTTAGACCTCATATAGTACCTGCAGAACACTCTGTGTTGCACAATCCTCGCCAAGGGGCTTCAAACAAATGTCAGACAAAGATATCAAAGACCCAGAATAATTTGCACGGATTCCATCAATCTGCAAGTTGAGGAAAGACTTAACTAATGCTTCATGATAATTAGTGAAACATCTGTTTAGAAGGTAAGAAAGTATAAGAACATAATTATGATATCTTTGGTGTCACTAAGGTGATATTTAAAAAAAAAATCTAGGTAATTACCAATGACAACAGAAACACATAGCACATACCTTCTTCTGTATATCAAAGAGTAATTGGATATTTCCCTCTGTCACGATACTGGGTGACTTGACAAGCTTTGGGTCTGGAATAGTTGCTAATATAAGCTTTAAAAAAAAGGAAAGAAAAGCATCAATAGCTCACAATAACCTACAAGTAATTATAAAGTTTTTGACCTAAGATTGCAAACATGAACAAAAACCAGTGAAAGGAAAATAAAACATTACTAGATCAACAAACTCAATCTGTTAACACGAACAAAGCATAGTCAGATTATGATCAAAATTAGAGAACCTACAATGGCTGTCAGTTTCTTTACATGTCTCCTGGACACACTTGTGAAGTGCATACAGCAACTCTATCCAGTATGATCAGTTCAGAGCACTTTTTTTGAGCGGTAACAAATAGAATAAATTATATTAAAAAAGAAGTACAGTATATGAAGCGGCATCATTGGGTAAAAAATGACCCACAGGATGCCAATAGGAAAAGAAAAGTACATCATATCAGTTCAAGGCACTTCAATTAAAAGAAGTAGGGTTTCCTTTTAAGTTAAAAATACCTAATACTTAGGTACAAGGGTGAATCATTCAAATGGAAGAAATCTGTTGGGAAACTATATCTTGAACACCCTATTTCATAGATGGGTTTTTTCTTCAACTGTTAGAACTCAATTTCATCAAACAGCATTTAGTCGCAGTATTCCAAGACCCAATTTTTTTCCCTTTTTTTTTGAACAGCTGATGGTATTAGTTCTGACATAAGAGGGAAATCATGAATGACAAAACAGGATCAGGGATCAACTAAATTGATATGATAGCATGAAGATGGATGACAAGAGACATATCAAAGGGAACCAACTATCAGCAAAAATTGAAAATCAGGAGTTTGAAAGAAAAATCACTAGTAGCTTTTAACATTTAATCAGAGTGATGATAACCACAAGAAACTACAAAGAAAATCAAAAATAAAATGTCAGGAGAAAATAACAAGAAAAAATAGGAATTGTTTTCTACCTGTTCAATTCTATAAAAGGGTGCAAGGTGGGTATCAAAAAATTGTTTCTCCTCTGCGGCTTTACTCCCATGCCCTACCCACAGCTGCAATAATACCCATGACCATATATTAACAAAGCAACGTGATTTAAAAAGGGGAAAAAAAGACAAGGGTGGGCCAAGCAAACCACCATAACGAAAGTAAATATAAGCACAAAAGCATAATACTGAAGCATCTCTCAATCAGTTACAAACCAGCACACATCACATATAGCATGGTTAGAAGCTTTTAACAGAAGCCAACATTGTAGTCGTCCAAGGATCTGCTCAAGGTAAAATGCAAGGCCACTTTGCATCTCAATCATTCCTAAGGCAGGGGCACGGTGCACCTTAATGAGGCATTGAAGTGTACATCCATTTATACCTAGGTCAATGACTTAACATAGTAGTTTTGATGCTTACAAGTTAATAGAGGAAACTTTGTATTGTGGGTATGTTGGCACTGTATTCAGTTTTCTTCAAATGAATGCGGGAAAAGGGGGTGATGCCGAGCCTAACGTGCCGCGCTTTCGAAATCTTTTGAAAATTTCCATGGCATTTTGTTTTGATAAAGGATCGTAGGTTCGGCATCATTTCCCGATAATTTTGGACGGGTTTTCTTTACCATATTTTCTTTGGAGAATTTGGATTTTGGAAACAGAAATCAATTTTGTAACACCCAGCGCTGCTGGCATGTGGGAAAGTCCCACGTCGCCCAGCACAGCTGGGTGTAGAGAGGACTTAAGAGGGGGCAACCCCTCACCCATCATGAGGCCTTTTGGGCCTGGCCTGGTGGGCTGGGCCCAAAACGAAACAATGGAGGCCCGTGGGGCCCCAAGCGAAACAATGGAGGCCCGTGGGGCCCAAAGCGGACAATATCGTGATAAGGTCGAGTCGGGTCGACACAAGTGATATCAGAGCACAGTTCAACACTTGAGCTGTGTGGGCTCTCTACTTGTGTGGACCCTCTGTCAATGTGACATAACAGAGCCAGGGACGGCTCTGGTCTAAGAGGGAGGGGGGAGGTTGGGTTGGGGGGGGTGGGGTTGGGGGTGGATTGTAACACCTAGTGCTGCTAGTGTGTGGGAAAGTCCCACATCCCCAGCACGGTTGGGTGTAGAGAGGATTTAAGAGGGGGCAGACCCTCACCCATCTTGAGGCCTTTTGGGCCTGGCCTGGTGCGTCGGACCCAAAGCAAAACCGTGAGGGCCCGTGGGGCTCAAAGCGGACAATATCGTCATGGGGTCTGATCGGGTCGTCACAAATTTAAATTGAAAAGATTTACAGGTACTTTGTTAGTATTGGTATGATAAAAATATCAAATAAGTCATATATGTAGTAAAATATCTGAAGTAACCTGGCAAAATGCATCTAAAAAACATTCCAAGAAAATTGGGCAGACTTTTAAATTATACAACAGAATCACCTATAAGTATGGTGTCAAGTTATAGATGTTTTACATCTAACTATGACATTCCATGCTGAAACAGCATATTAAACATCACAAGATCAAATGTACATGCATGGATTGCAGCTAAATTAAGACTGCACGGACCTGTTACCAACATCAATCTAACAAGAGGCAAAAATTTTGCAGAGAGTGATTGCAATCAGAGTACAACTGAAGAACGAAACAGAGGACCTGATTTCAATATATCCAGCAGAATGGATGCAGGGTGGATAAATGCAGGCAATCAAGTGGAGTTTTATTTGATAAAAGAGTACCAGTAGACTAACACAATGATTCTATAAGAAAATAAGACTTGCTTGGCCATGCTTGTAAGTTCACCCATCCATATGGGCCTTGGTGGCACCCTTTGGCCGTTTTCACGAAAATCTCATAAGAACTAGTTCTTAAGGTATCCTTTTATATTTATATATAGCCATAATTCTCTATAAATTCTATTCATCACTCTCCACTTCCTAACCCTAATCGTATCTCACATCTTCACTCTCACCAAAACTTATTACCCACCTTATTTTGGATTTGGAATCAATTTCATAAATTTTAAAGGTAGAACTTGGATCATATAGGTTGCTTTTTCTTTGAAATTTATTTGGTTTGACTTTAATGTTAGAAATAAAACAATGACTCCAGAACTTAATTTATGCTATATATATGATGAAATTAGTGGCTACGATGATAATTTGTGCGATGGAAAAATGCGTTCCATTCTAGTTCCTGCTGTTGGGGTTGATCCCACAGAGGCGCGAGTGGGATGAGCGAGGGACACAGACGTAGGTGAAGCTGCAGAATCATAGGTTGGTATAGAGGCGGCATTCCCGCCAATAGTCCTCTAGATTCAAATCCATATCCAAATCAAACTACTACATGGAAAAAGAATTGTGATTTAGATACAAACTCTTATCAAAACTTTATGTACAATGAACTACTCAATTTTATAGACTAGTAGTAGTAATTAATCTAGAACTAAATTGAGTAAAGGCCTAAAATGGGCCCCTTGTTATTTTTTAAGACCTGAGCCCAACTTCAAATAATACTAACTTGTATGGGGCCTAAAATTGAAATTCAAGCCCTAGCCCAGATTGACTTAAGGCCGACCTGACATGCCCAAGTTGCACCACTAGAAAAAACCAAGTATGAAGAATTGAAAGCAAAAGGTGCTAGGAGAAGGAGAGACCTTCAAAAACTTGTACTAGTAGTTAGAAAAGAAGTGTTAGATTATGGAGTAATAGAAGATATGGTTCAATGGATAGCATGGAAATATTGAACTCAAAAACCTTACCCTAGATAAATGGAAAAATGGCTTAATGAGGAGATAACTGATCACAACTAATGTTCTACCTATTGGAGGACAACCAACAATGTAGCAACAACCATAATGAGTACACATTCAAATGCACCTCATCAACAGCTTCGCATTGACAGAAACTGTATAAATTTCAAGCTCCAAATATATATATGCAATTGTAGTACCTTTTCAGGTCGTGTCTCCACCTTGAAGCGGATTAGACCCAAACAAAGTAGAAGAGTAAAACCCAATGATGTACAAAGCACAAGCGTTGGATTTCTGGCTACCCATGTTCCATATCTCCTGCAAATAGAGAAGAGATTTCATGTAAAGCATCAAAAACTACAAATGTAGACTCAAAAGAATCTTGGTTTTCATGGGAATGACCTATAGAAACTTGACATATAGCCTTGTACAAAAGACAGTTGAAGCCCACTAGCAACTCGAGGACCCTCTTCAGGCATCTGATGATAAAAAAAATAATAGTAATAAAGAAAGGAAAAGCTTCCCTTGCAAACATGTTAAACTAAGGGACAAAAAACATTGCATTGATGTAAACAAAAGATTCTATCTACAAATATCAGCAAGGGACATAAAAAATCATGCAAAAACTAAAATCAACAAACAACAAAATACAACGAGAACTTAAACTTGATGATGAGTACCACTACGATTCAAGTCAAGCTTGGGAACCACCAGCTCATGAGCATTAGTGGGGTGTAAGAATAAAAACCACCATAACAATATGCATATGTGAATTTAACCTCTTCCCCTACCCCCACCCACCACCACACATGCACACCCCAAAAAAAAGGGCTAGAATGAAAAAAAAAAAGGAAAATAATTCCAATTGCTATATCCTAATGATTTCAACCATCAATGATACGAGAAAACATTTTTAATCAATTTCACCCATCCTCTATCCACAAGGGGGCCTTCATGTCTCATCACTTCTATGACATGACATGGCAGGCTTTTATCCGTACAACTCCCCCTTCCTTCCTCTCTCTGGGAGTATATGTGCATGTGCATGTGCATGTGCATGTTCACAGCTAATGTGCACGTGATAGGGGCATGCAAGAAATGGCATGCCAACATGTGGAATTACAATGAACCTGACATTTATAGAGTTGAGCAGAAAGTATAGCTCAAAAGGTCAACCCCAAGTAGATGAAATAGGGTTTCTATGGATGATGATGGTGGTGGGGTAGTGTCTATATACATCAAAATTCCATAAAATAATCATCATTCATATACGCTCTACATGGACACTTTTTTTTTCCTTTTTTCTTTCTTTTTTTATTTTGAGCAGTAACATGAACAATTATTTAAAATAAAAAAAAATAGTATATATAAAAGGCTTAAACCCACCAACCAAACACAAAGAAAAATACAAGGAACACCTTATAAGAAGCTCCCAAAGTATACAAAGGAACCTCCTAGCATCCACGTAAACCCATTTATACTTTCACCCTGACACACAATCAATATAAAAAGACACTAATGATCTGTATCCACTCCGAACTTAGCCAAGAAATTTGCCAAACCATTTCATGATCTTTGGAAGTGGACCTGCTCAAAAGAAACATCGCGACCCGAACACAATGCTCGAATTTCCCTAACCATTGAACCAATACCCAAGGTGGTCTTGCAACTCCTTGCCCACTTAATAGCATTCACCAAGTCCCCCTCAATAATTAATTTCTCCTGGCAAAAGCTCGCCCACAGAACCAAGGCTCTCTTAATCCCTAATAACTTCGCCTGACTCAAACTCTAATACCTACCAATTCCGAAAAGAAAATAAAGGTTAAGCCCTCCATATTGTGCAAAACACCTCCTATCCCCAATGGACCTATTTTGCCTCTCGCTACCCCATCCACATTAAACTCGAGGACACCAGGCAAGGGAGGAGACCAAATCACCCTTCTACTCTCTACCCTAGACCTACTCCGATTGCAACCTCCACAATCTGTAGAAATCCGATAAAGAGCAACATCCAAAATCCTTACTTGTCGACAGCCATGCACATTATCTCCATCTAGCCTTTTCAAACACACACTACATTTATTCTCAACTATCCTCAAGTTCGTTCCTTTAATATCGACCACTGGATAGCAGCCGGAATAGAACTCTAAACCATTTTCTTGTTGACCCCAATATCTTAATATTCCAACTCTCCAATATTTTAGCACAAGAATTTCAGAAAACCCAAGAGACCCCCATCAACCCAACAATAGATCAGAGACTTCTTGCCAATGAACACATACCAAATAGATGATTGATGTCCTCCTCTTGATGACCACACAAGACCCATGACAGATCCTTATCCTAATTCATCAAACCCCTATGAAACCCAAGAGACCCCCATCAACCCAACAATAGATCAGAGACTTCTTGCCAACGAACACGTACCAAATAGATGATTGATGTCCTCCTCTTGATGACCACACAAGACACATGACAGATCTTTATCCTAATTCATCAAACCCCTATGACTAAGCCACACCCTAGTGATTATTCTCCCCTTGGGAGCACACCACACAAACGCCTAACTCTCAAGGGGGGGAAGTGAAGATCCAGACCAGACAAGAAATGTCACCTTTAAGAGCCAAGTTAACCCATGTCTTGACAGAGTACATGCCCGACATATCGCTAGTCCAAATACGTTCATCCTCCTATTCGTAAAGATCAACAAATCTCTTAATAATTTCTTAACTCCTCTAAGATGCTCTATTAAAAAACCCTAAGATTCCTTCTAAAAGCAATCTCCCATCTGAGAACACCCCCTCCCCTTTTCTTTACTCCACAATAAAGCAATCCTAAACGTTAGCCAGTCTATCCCTAGAGATCATGTGAAGTCTAGAGAAAATGTCTTTTAAAGGTCTCCCCCCTGCCCATGGCCCACCCAGAATAGGGTTCTATCACCTCTTTAAACTAACATTCTCAATCTCTCCTTAAAAAGTGTACCAACCTTTTGCCCTCTACCAATTCTCCACCAAGTCCTAACTACAGTTGAACCATTCTTTTTAACTTTAACCCTCAAACTCCACCCACCTACAATTTCCAACCCATACCTTCCTCCTCAAAGCATCATTGGCTGCGTTTGGATCGGGGGTAAGGGGGGGTAACCCCCCATTACCCTTTTTGGTAACTAAGGGGGAGGGGTAAAAAATCAAATTTTTACCCCTCCTCCTCAACTTTTGAAAACCCTTTTCAAAGGAGGGGTTGTCATATTACCTAGGGTAACCCCTGACTAGCAGTTACCTCGGATAAACCCTCCAAAATTTACCCCCGATCCAAACCCAGCTCTTCTCTTTTCCAAACCTCAAACTCCATTAACATAACAAAGCATGATTCTTAATTCCTAAAGGTACTACACCTAATTCCCTTCAACATTGGTTTAGAAACCTTTAACCAATTAACAAAGTGGATCCTTTTCCTATCCTCCTTATCTCCTTACAAGAAAATCCTTTGCAGTTTCTCCAACCTGTCTTCAACCCCTTTTGACATTTCAAATAAAGACAAAGTACAAACGGAGGTTCTCCAACACTGACTTCATTAGAGTCAACTTACGACCAAGGGACAAATAATTCCTTATCCAACTCACAAGCCTTCTTTCCATTCCTCTTAGATCTCAAATTGACACCAATTGGCAAGCCCAAGTAAGTGAAAGGTAGACTCCCCCGCACCCTACCTCTACTGCGAGACTGTTAAGGAGACCTTCCTCCACCTCAACCCCATTAAGCTTTTACCCAAATTAACTCCGAGACCAAAGACTAGCTCGAAAAACCTCAAAATAGCTTTCTATCCCAACAAATCTTCTCTAGAGGCTTCACAGAAGAACAAACTATCATCCACAAATTGTAGATAGGCCACAACTAGCCCATCAATCGACACTGAGAAACCTCTCATGACACCCAATTCATTTGCTCTCACCACCAACTTGTTCAAACTTTCACCACCAAAGTAAACATGAAACGTGAGAGAGGATTGCCTTGTCTGAGACACCTATTAGCCTCAATAGGGTCAATGGGGGAACCGTTAAAAGAATAAGAAGTCCATTCCACACAAGTCTTCATCCATTTCTTCCAGCAATCACCAAAACCCATTTTATCAAACAAATAACCAACAAAATTCAAGTCTACATAATCATAAGCTTTTTCCATGTTTATCTTGAATAAAATACCCAGTTTTTTATGTTTTTTCTTGATATGAATCAAATCTTTCGCGATCAAAGCCCCATTAAGTATTTGTCTATCTTCCACACAAGTCCTTTGAGATTCACCTATGTTATCCTTTAGGACCTCCTTCAACCTTCTCACCAAAACCTGAGCCAAAAATTTGTAAACCCTATCAGGCATTGGGTCTGTAATGAGATAACTCCAAAGGCCTCTCCCTTTTAGGCACAAGAGTATGAAAGAACTCCTCAAACCCTTGTTAATAATACATATTTCATGGAATTCTTTAAAGACCTTCATACTCTTCAAACCCTTCTTAACAATACCTCTTTCATGGAATTCTTTAAAGACCTTCAAGAAATTGGGTCCCACCGTATCCCAACAAGACTTGATAAACCTCAACTAATGAACTGTATCCCCTCCAAAAATAGGTTTGTCTAAGTTCCTATCATTAAAAGAAGCAACCTAGTGAAGGGAAACAGAACACCCCTCCCTAAAATCCCACCCAAACATGACCCTTGGTTCCAAGGAGAAAAAATGGAGGGGAGACAAACAAGGACTCTACAAATGCCAAAGGGAAAGAAAACCTAAAAAGGCCCCTGGAATTGGAATAGTAGAAAGTAAAAACAATAAAGACAAGGAGGGATAGTACCGGTAAAGAAGAAGGCAGTCCAAAGACGAAGCACTCCCACAAAAGAAACCTTGAGATGCTCCCAATGGACCCGCTAATTGAGGAAAAAGTTTATGAGATAAACCACACGAAGAATAAGCACATTTAAGGAGAGACTGGGACGAAACCGAAAAAGAAGATTCAATTGAAAAAGCTCAACATCATATAACAGCATACAACCCTGAGCAACTGAGCCAAACAAAAGAGACCGAAGAAGATGAGAAAGAGTTGAGCCTCCCACAGAAGGGTGACAAAGACCACTGCCAGCTTATAAAAGAGAAGAAAGCATCACAAGAAATGGCTAAAGAAAGTGAATACACTCTCATTTTTCTCATTTGAAAGGTGAGAAATAACTGAAATAAGCTCTAAAACCTCTCAAAAAGGCCAAGGCCAAATAGACAGAATAAGGCTTTGATAGATGACAATAGTACCAACTTTGTGGATATACATCTCAATTTGACAAAGCTTTGGATGCATGCACACTTTTCAACTGCACCTATCCCCACTCGCACAAGCTCATGCACACAAGCAAATGATCCATGTAGCACCTTATATCACAATATATGACACGCACACGTGCACACATGCATGAACACACACAAAAGATCAAACAAGCACCCCTTACATCTTAAGTCTAATGGACTTCATTGGATCAACCTTCAAAATTCCAACCACCCACCCACATTCCCCAATTGGATTTGTACCATCCAAGTTAAACTCATTGTTGAATTAAAACCATGTTCCATGCCACCATTTTAAAAAAAACTAAACTAAACTAAAACCACACTTGTAGTATTCGACCTAATTTTTGTGAAGTCCACAATCCAAGCAAAGGACTTTAAAACCCAATAACCCCATGCATTGAAATCATTCCAAGTGGCCCCCACAAAAGCAAGCCTTTTCTATCATTGGACTATTTTGATGGCCTTAAAAAACATAGAGAAATTCAAGTGAATTTTAATTTTTGGGCTTTTTTTTGGTAGGCCCACTTATCAAAACATAGATCTTCCAACCCACTCAAATTCATGTATCAAAATGCACATAAATGTATTTATGAGCACACTCTCTCACAAAGTAAAAGACAAAAGATGCACACTCCAATAAGCTATTTCTTATAATACTTTTTATAAAATCCCATGCTCCAACTGGAATGATATGGCCATTGACAATTCATGAGGGTCAGAGTTGGACCAATCTCGGATTTATGATGTGTTCAACAAATTACCATTCCAAGTAGTATTTCAAATGCATCAACCCAATAATGGACCTAACTCTAATTAGAGTGAAACTTGGTTTAGTTACAATTATGTTACATAGACTCTTCAAAATGTTCATGACGCATCTTTATCAAAGACGTCACCATGTCAAACTCTTCATGGAGTCTTCTCATACTCTGAACATTGTTTTCCATGACAAAAAAAAAAAAAAACTATTACAGCTTTCTCCTTTTGAAACCTAACTAAAATATTGATATTTTTGTTGCTTGATTGCTTGAAGTAGAACTAATACATTATTTTCCATGTGTTATTTCACACATTATTTTTATCTAAAAACAAAATTCAATTAAAATTTATTTAAATATTAGGCTGTCTCCACAAATTCTACATTTAAATATTAAAGAAGTTGGTTCAATCAGTTCATCTTATCAGGCCTTAATAAGGCATGGCATAGGCTTGACGTTATCTTGTGTCAAGCCTAAAAAGATAAACTCAGGCCACAAAGCAAGCTGATATTTCTGCTTGTAAAATTTTGGGTCACAGTCAAGAAAACTTCATGTTGGTTCATAAACAACAACCAAGACCAGTTCCTAATGATTCATGAATCCAATCCATATGGCAATTCAAAGCAACGTAACTTGGACAAGGAGACATCAGTGTGTAGTGTTTTTCCCTTGAATATGACACATTGTGCATTAACCCAACAAAAACAGTAAAAAGGTGAATATCAGTTCTAGACAAGAAAGGAATGACACTAAAAAAAAAATCTAAGTATGCAACAACAAGAAGCACCATGAGATATGCACATGTATTTAGTAATAAAATAGACAGTTATATCTGTATTGGAGATGCAACACTACTAAACAAATCAAATAAGAAAAATAGGGAAATCATAAAATACTGGGACTCCATTTTATTCTAAAACTTCTGTTCTTAATCATAATTTCAGAGAGCATTATCTACTATTTACATAGTTCTTATTCACTTAAACTACATTGATAAATTCGTCGGATGATTACCAGATCATCAGTAGTGTGGTAATCATCATTGACAAAGTTCCATCTTAGGGTGACAATTTCATTCAATCTAATGTGATTATAAAAAATGCAAAGAAGAACAAAATAAGTACATCCTAATACAATAAATACATCAATACTATTCATTGGAAAATACTAAAATGGAGAATGACGTTGTTGCATGCTTCAAAAATATCCGTTATTCGAAGTTGAAGACAATCCATGAAATAAAAAATGCCATGGCGATATTAAGCTTATGCCAAACAGCTTTATCAAATAATGGTGCCTGTCTCCACATCCAATTTACAAAAGACACAAGAGCACCATAACATTAACTATCTGGATTGTCATGTCATTGCGCTGGTGGCCATGGAAAAATCAGTTTTGATGCATAACTTTCAAGGGTTAATGAATATAAGTAAGATCATTTATGAGAAGCATCACATGTAGCATCCCAAGTAGAAAGCCTCATTTAGTTCCTTCAAAACCACATGATGGGCCCCATTTTTAACCAATCCAAACTCTTTTTCCTCCACTCCTGAATTATCATTCCAATCAGAGTAACATTCAACATTGTTGTCATTGATAGATTTTTTTTCCCCTTTTGTGTGGGGGCAGTGGGGATGGAGCGGGTGAGTTTTAATGTCACACCTACATGTTACTGCAAGTTGCAATACAAAATTAGACATACATTTACTTGCAGAAAATGAAAAGAAATTTTCATAGAAAGTGTCATGATACAAGTGGTTGAGACCTGCATAGGGCGGCTTTCATCTTCCTGCTTGTTCACAGAATTGACTGCACTGTCATCATTGACATTCAACAAAGGTCTCATTCTAGATGAGGGACTCCTTTCTCTCGTTCTGTGCAATAAACTCCATCCAAAAAATGCAGAAACTAAGAGAATGTACAAAATCGCTAAGGATAATTCTACACATTTCACCTGCACATATAAAAAATAATTTCAAGTTAAACCACAAGAAGGAACAAAAAAGTTAAGCATGCATCAGACCAACTGCTAGATAATGGATTTCCATATACGAATAAATGGTTATCAAACTATCAATTGGATATAGATACCTGTCCAAATCCTGTTCATTAGATAAGGGAATCATCATCTATTGGTGAAAGAACCAGAAACATGAAAATCAGAAGAAATTATTTCTACTGTTTACAATGTCATCATGATACCATCAGCAACGCACGCATGCATTATCTGTCCTAGGAGTTGCAAATCAGGTTTTCCTGGTTTATCATGAATTTTAATGGTTTTATTTTACTTTTGTCTGACTGTAGGATATTTTGGAAAGCACATGAAATAGGGGATGTCCCAACCAATCAGATCATGAATGGTGTGTTTAAAGGTTCCCCCTTATGACATTTTTGGTGTTAGGAGTATCAGAGAGCATTGTACAACATTTTTTTAAGAACTTATGACAAACATTGGGTAGCCCTCTAAGCACAACAGGATTTGATACTTCCTATTTGTTTTCCTCTTTATTCCTCCTGTAAAGGTTCTGGGGGAGTCTTATTACTGTGATTTGATATCTAATTTTCTTGATATTCTATGTCAGACATCAATAAAGGATCACCTCAATGCAAGCTAGCAAACATATTCATGACTGTAGTAACATATTCACGATTCTAGTTCATCCACTACCTAAAGGAGCATAAGAATAAAGAAATATTTGTTCAAGTGTTACAGTGATGCTCACCTTTAGAGAACCCATTCTAAAAGAGCAAGAATGTTTCTGATGTGGAGTAGGAGGAGGTGCTGAATCAGAGCATGCAGGAGAAGAGGGGCAATCGCCACATGAACAACCAAGAGAAGTATCACCACATGAATAAACAGATGTATTCATTGGCTTCATCCCAGATGAGTCAGGAATATTTAATCGAAAATTAATCTCATAGGGTGAACCAGCCACATCAAGCTCTGCTTGTCTACCAATAAATGCAAACCATTCTACAAAAGTACATAAACAAAAAGCATTAATACTGATGAGATAAAGAGGCAGAAAACCTACATAAAGAAAGTGGGACAGTGTTTACATTTTATTCCTTTCTTCAATGAAGTAAAAATTCATTAAAAACCAGAAAAAAATTCAAAGAAGGGTGTCGCGCAAAAATCATTAATTTGACAGTTAAATCAGATTCTAATCTCCTTGGATGTCTTTTCACCAATCACCATATAATTGATCACACCAAACAGACCAAAGTTTATGTAACATTTTTTTTTTCTGAAAGGGAACTGTATTAAGTAATGTAAAACTAAATAAGAGTGGAAGTGGGGGCCAAAAGAAGTCAAGAATAATTCAACCAACTCAGAAATCAGCGGATATTATTGTATAGCCAATATGAACTAGGAAGCTTTGGACATTGAACATGGATGCATTATCCATTACTTAGCCCCCTTCCCCCTAAAACCACCTTTCCCCAAAGAGAGATGGAGAGAGGATAAATATATTCATTGTTTTAACATTACTAGCAAAGTATAAAAACTCTCTTTCATGCAGGTGAGTCGTATAGCTAATGGGGTTGTAGACTTCTTTGCTAAATTTGGAATCAACAACTCAGATTCAGGGGTCTTTTTTCTCTGAGCAAAGCGGGACTTGATTAGGTCTTTTTCGAATCCCCCTTGTGGAGATATTCTTAGAGCAGTTTGTTTGGATTTTTGTGGTTGGTCTAGATCTTATAGACCTATATCATATGACGTAAAGCATCTTATTGTACTTGTTTTTTTTCTTTTAATGAAATATTTTCTATTACCGATCAAAAAAAAAAAACATTACTAGCAAAGTATTGGCAATTTTGTAGGCCAATATTATCATCCATGGATGCATTGAATGAATCAGCTGGTAAAGCCAACCGAAGGCCAAATATTTATTTTGTGAGCTCATTGTTGCATCTCTTACAAATTTTTTAACATTTTCACTCATTTCTCAAGAGGTGAAGAAAAAAAGGCCCCATTCTAGTTTTTTCACAGACAAACCTTGAATAACCAAATCCATAGGGTCAATTCGAGAAGTAGAACGCAAGGAGACAACCCCAAATAGATGCGATTCTGGCATTTGATTATGATGAAGCTTTGATGAACTAAATGGATTAAAGATTTTGTGGAACTATCACAGTTTAGTTTCTCTTGTGTTGAGGTTTTTTAGTTTTATTATGAAAATATGCATGCTTTTTTTTTTTGAAAGATGTGAAAATATGCATGTGATTGCTTACAAACAGATGGTAACATCCATATAAGCAGTGTAGCATGTTTCCTTAACTTTTTATCATTTTTCCATTTTTTTCACTTGGTTCTTCCCCTTTCAATTTTTTAAAAAGCAAAGCCAAATAAAACACTAAACACTCCAAAACCATGTATTGGGCCAACATACAAGCATTAGAGGTATCATCGCTCAAAGGAGATTCTCTCTTTTCTATTTATTCTTGGTTTCTTAAGCAATTTTCATATTCTCATTTTTTTTTCAAAAAAAAAATTCAAACACATTGGCAGCACATTAAACCTAGATGCAAAACATAAAAGCACAATAGCATGAATCTATGCCATTTGAAGCTGCTTCTTTTTCTTTTTTTTGGACTTTTGGGGACTTCTATGGTTTTGAAACTTTCAAGGCAATGCAAAAATAATTACTAGGGATAATGTTGTGTTCTTATAAGAGCATACAAGCTAAAATGCCTTAGGTCATTTAAGCATATTTTGTTACCAACTATTTCTAAGTTTATGTAAAAACATATAAGGGCATACATAGTGTTAGAAGCCCGACAATATGTCTCGTGTCAATCTAGATTGAAAACAAACATGATATTTTCCCCCATCGACCCTTCACCATGTGCATGGCTAACATGGATACAATCTAATGGGTCCACTAGAAAGTTGTATCCTCGAATATGGGGCCATGAAAAATCATCTTAATCGGATAAATGAAGTCATATTTTTAAAAGCAACAAAGTTTAAGGATTAAAAATAAATTTAAATTCATCAAAACTCAAGGAGCTTAGAAAACATGGCTTTATAAATCCAATCAAGAAGGTTTCTAATGGACCCAATATCAAGGAGAGAGCTTTTGATGTAGGCATCAGGCCCGATAAACCCTATGGGAGATCAATGGAAGATGAGCCAGCCCAATTAGATGAAATTGATGAGTTTGCTCACCAAATTCACTATCGGATTGACCGAGGGAAGTGGGGCCCACAAGCGCAGTCCATTAAGGCCCAATTGGGAGATTTGTTAGTGTCAGAGGACAAATCCATAAGCCCATCCAATCCAGCCCACAAAGGCCTATCAACAAGCCCACTTTCCATGCCCAAATCCACCAAACCCGAGCTAATAATCCAAATCCAAAATCATCTCTCCAATTATTTCCATCCCAATCCCAACTTCCATGTTCGTTAGCAATCATCCAATTCCACTAATGTCTTGCATTTATCCTAAGGCCATACAACCGAATCCAATTCCTCCCTCATCACGTTGGTAAGCTAAGAAGATAAGAGCCCATTTTGAATGGACATGCCTAATTCAATTTGGACTCTCCATAGTGGACGGATGTGGGATTCTAGTTAGGATTTATTTGAGTTCTAAATAGTTGCCTTTTGCTTTATTATCATTGGTAAATTGTAAGCCAAAGATTGAATCCACATGAGAATTCAACTTGGTTTGGAGTGTAGGATTAGTAGTTTTGGATTTCAAAATTGATTGGGGATTTTCATTGGAAGTACGATAGACTTAGGGTCGGCTAAGTCTCTATAAATACGATTGTAGTTTTTTATTTTTGACAGACTTTTGATTATTTGAAATTAGCGAAGCTTGAAGCTTTCTCTCCCAAATTTGGTGAGTTATTTCCTTTTGAATTTAATTTGTTTATTGTGTTGAATTAAATCCTAATTCCACAGTCGAATTAATTCATTAGAAGGTTCTTTGAAATTTAATCAGAATTTGAGCCGGATTAGAGTCGTGAGTGTTTTGAATTTTATTGTATTTAATTTAATTAATTAAGTGCGTTAAAATTCTACATTCGGACTCCCAATTCCTCATTCGAATTAATTTTCAAGAACGCCTAATTTCTTTGGTGAAGTTGATTCCACCAACTGTCCCATTGAGATTAGCCCCACCTTCATTCTTCTTGAGTATGATTGAGAGATTTGAGTGTGTTCCTTTGGGTTTCTATCATTGAAATCCGTGATTCAGCCTAAAATCCTGAATCTAAATTTCAACTTGCAGACTACACTGCATCAGCTTTCCAAGAGACCCATTAATGGTGCATACATGGTAGAGGTATGCACAAGTGATCATTTACAATAAACAAATATGAAAATGATGGATTTCCAACAATGATTCTTTGATTTTTTTTTTTTTTTTGGGGCTATCCACACAAATCATTAAGAGTGGTAATCGAGATTTGGCAATGGTTTGCATCACGTATTAGTAGGAACGAATATAGCAACTAGTGGAACCATGATCCCCATAGGCAATAGTCTAAGAGAGAGAATATATCAATTGTGTCATGATATAAATAATCGCATGTAACAATTACACCATGCAATCCCTTTGAAATGCTTTGAGATCTTCATTCTACATTTTAAGGACCACCGCTCACTAGATCAAACAATTGGATCTCACCATCAACAATTATCGAGTGATGGACCTGATTACCTATAAGCAGAATGATATTCACCATTTGGTTCAATTATCTCTTGAGGCACTTTATATCTACCATTAGATCAAACAAATCCGAAGCGGTCCCCTTGTTTGGCAGCAGTACAATGTAGGGCCCTATGCAAAAAATGGGGCTTTGGAGGTGGATCTCTCTCCACAAGAAAGGCCTACAAGATCACATTTAAGGAACTCAAACTCTCTCCCAAAAAGTTTCTTCCTAAAGGGCCCAAAGACACAATCAGGTGAAGATCTCCCCCACCGCCAACCCACCCACCCACATGTGAGCACATTCCAAATGTACCCACAATGTCGCATATAAGGCTAAATCACATATGTATGTGTGTCCACAAGTCCCATATAAAGCAGGTGATACTCTTCCCATGTGGGCCTCAAAAGTGTTGCATCTAAGGCTATGCACATCTTTTAAAAAAAAAAAAAAAAGATGACCATGAAATATCACTATAAATTATGCTATGTCAAAAGTTTGGATCACGCATGGTGGATATCATAAATTCGATATTTGGCACCATTATTGTACATGGAATTCTATTTTCCAAATACACCTAAAAAAGGAAAAGACACCATCAGCATATAAGTGAGTTTGTCCTTAAGAAATAAAAAAGATTTCATGTAAGACAATTTAAAATATTTCACAATAGAAGAATAAACAAAAAAATGTCAAGTGCCAACTTGATTTAATCTCTCACCTTTGTAATTTTGAGCACCTGCACCAATAAATTCCATGGCCCGTGTATTCATGGTACCAAACTTAACTTCTTTGCATGAGTTATATAACTCCTCACCAAACGCATCAGTTACATAAAAGTCAATTCCATCAACTGTTGAAGTATTGTTAACCTAAAGCAATAAATACAAACATAAGCTCCTTTACCATCTACATAGAAAATTAATTTCCTTTTATTTTATACCATCTAACTTTGTGATGTCAACAATGCCAACAAAAGGTACATAGTAAATGCACTACAACTTGCTCAAAAGTGAATAACGTGGTGCCTCTAAATTATAGGAACTACTGATTTGAAAATGGCCACAAGAAATCATGGATGTAGGAAAGAAATGTCTACCTGGAAATCTTACCAAAGTAGGACTGTTTTGGTTAACAAATAACCCATAAAAGGTCCAAAATGAGGCATCTTTCAAAATGCTATGGTTCAAGATATATGTATGCAGGTATCATAGTATAAAAACCTCAATTTTGACTGATCTGATTCAAATGAGTCAACTTGACTCAGAGAAAATCTACAAATTGAAGAAAAGTTGACTTGCTACCAAGTTTCTTCCTGTGGCTCGAACAAGGTTCTAAAAATACGCTGAGTCAACCAATTCCAATACAAATCCTCAGTAGACTCGACCCAAAATGATAAGAGTTGGTCTATCATCACATGACTTGGCCAAATCCAATGCAAATTGACTGAGTTGAATGTGCATGAAGCAAGTCAAGATATATGACTCAGTCTTCATGACAGGTACAGTTTGATTTTTAACTAGAAAAGATGAGCATGTTTCAATAAATTACTTGATTTGATCGATGCTTTAAAAGGATTTTGGAAGATATAGAGATGTTATTCATAACGTATTAAATTGCAAGTTAAAGAGCCCTTCGGGGGACTGAGACCGTTACCCCAAGTTTCGAGTCCTTGAAAACAGCCATGCACATATCTTTAGGGTTGGGAATTGAGTTTAAAATATGTCTCTCATATTTTAATTATGAAATATCTTATTCTTCTTAAAGAAGATAAGGGACAATTCAAATTAAATGAATTTCTAAATTTCACAAAATAGAAAATTTTAACATATTAAATCTTTAATCATCTTATAAAAGGATAAAGAATTGGATGACTAGATTAAAAAGCCTTTAAATGTCTAAAAGCCATCTACTTCATAATTTTATATCAAATGACTAACAATTTTAAATAAAACTAAATTTTAGAGTTTAAATTCTATTCAAGAAATATCTACCTTAATATGGTTGAAAAAACTCATCAAGCAATGCTCATCAATGCAACAACTTCTCTCAACTTCAAAATTACGTAGTATAAAGAGGCTCAGGTCCTGATGCTTCACCATGAAACTAGAAGTCCTAATCCTTAGGCTTTAAATAGTATTTAACTATTTATATCTTCTAAAGAATCAGGTCTATATTTTGGGTACTGTATCTTGGCCATTGACATTATTATGAAGGAGACATTTCTTATCTCATTAAAAAAAAAATTATTCATAAACTTTTAGTTGATAGATCGAAGATCGATGGATAAAAGAAAATTTCTTACATGGCTAAAACCCACACATTTTATTACCATATTTCATATGGCTAACAAGCTAAAATTAAAGTGAAATATTGTATTTTAAAGGTACAAAGTATTTCCCTTTAATTTATAAGGTCAATTTTTTCTTCAACTAATATATATGTATTACATTTCAAGCCAAAACTTTATCTTATTAAATTAAATGTTAAATTTGGGAGTGAGAAAAGATGTCTCCATATGTCTTTTTTCCTCCTTATATTCTTTCTTCTTCCTCAATTCTTCATTTCTTAGTTCCTAACAAGCATTTTTTTACTTTTCCCATCATTTCCTGTCTTTAATTTTTTCTATATTTCTCTTCTTCGTAAAACTCATATTGATCGAATCCTATGGGTGCGGAACATGGAAGTCATTTCAAAAAAAATTAGGCAAAACTATAAAAAGTGTTTTTTAATAATCCAAAACTAGAAAAATATGGAAAAACATTCATAACCCTAAGACTAGTATAAGTGAGTAGAGAAACAAGTGACTACCACATTGCATCTTCCTTTTTTTTTTAATTCCTCCTCCTCCCATTATTCTTCTTCAATTCTACAATTTTTTAGTTCCTCGCATACTTTTTTTTTTACTTTTTCCATCATTTCTTCTTTTTCCTATTTATTTTCATTTCTTTATTTTGCTCTATTTTTCTTCAATATTTTTATGTCTTATTTATTTGCATTTCAGTTTTCTACTTTTTAATTTCTTCTTTTCTTTTTTATTCTACTTCTTCTTCTTGTCACTTTATTCTTCTAATTTTTATCTTCGTGCTTTTTTCTCCTTTTCTAATTGATTCTTTTACTCTTTTTTCTGTTTTCACTTCTCCCTTCCATTTTTCTTATTTTCGTATTTTAATAATTTTTAACATGTATTATATTAATATGTTCTAATAAGTCTAGACTTTTTACCAAATCAAAACTCATCCCAGTTTTCAAGTTAACTATAACTAGTTAAAAATCAATTCAAGTTTTCGAGTTTTCAAACCTTTGTGTGTCTGCATCCATATATTTTCACAATAGCAAAAACTAGAAGTATGTGAAAATAACTAATAAGCATCATTCACATAGGACTTTTTTTGGAGGGGGTGTTAATCAAAATGGAACATTTTTTTTCTGAAAAATGCTTTCAAATAGAACTTCTTTGTGGAAAACAAAATAAATACCAGTCACTGTATGTTTACCATTGTCGTTGTTGTCATCTTTTACCATTTTCCAAACTTCTAAGAACATTATTATATGTTTGTGGAACGAGAAAGAAAAGTATAGAAAGTAAATGATAAACATCATATTTGTAAGAAATGAAGGTGCACTAAATTCATTCCTCTACGAACTAGGTGTATCAGAGATATGTGCCCAAGCTTCCAATCAGCAATAACCCAGCTAGATAAACCTCAAGGACATGGAAGAAAATATTTCATAATACCAAAAAGTGTAAGAAAAAAGAAAAAATATTAATTGAACGGTAATAATCATACCTTAGAAATGGAAGTCACATTGATGAAAAGGCTCTGATTTGGAGAACATGAAAGTTCACAGAAAAGATTCAAAAAGTTACGCAAACATGCAGGGCAACCTACAAGAAAAGGAATTGCCTGCAATACACTAATGTTGTCAGCAAGGTGCTCTACTATACAGCTTATACTTAAACCTTTTCTTGGCAATGAAACATTTATTGCAGAAAAAACAAACAAATAAATAAATAACACCAGCAAGCTAATTAAATAGAAAATCAATAAGATCATTGAAAATGTGGAGAACAATTTGTATAGTTGAATACAGAATAAACCTTTTCAACACCAAAGAATAAAACCCTCTCAGACCCCACATGTTATAAGTCTAAAACCAAACAAGGTATGGATTAGATCCAATCTGATCCCATTGTTTTTTTGAAAGGTTTCAAAAAAATTATCAAGGAGAAAAAGAATACACCAACAAGAGGTGGATCCGATAGAACATCACCTAACTAAATGTAACACACCCCGCCCTGATTTCCCAAGTGTGATATTGTCCACTTTTGGCCCACTTCTACCCTCACGGTTTTGTTTCTGGGCCTGGCTTGGTAAGGCCTCACACAAGGGAAAGGGTTGCCCCCTCTTTTAAATCCTATATCACCCAAGTCCACAACTGATGTGGGACTCTGGGTGGGTGGGTATTACAATCCGCCCCCTCAAGACTAGAGCCATCCCTAGCTCTATCACTTCACACTGACAGGGGTCTACATAGGCAACACATCACACAAGTAGAGAGCCCACACAGTTCGAGTTTTGAACCGTACTCTGATACCACTTGTAACACCCCCGCCCTGATTTCCCGAGTGTGATATTGTCCGCCTTAGGCCCACTTCTGCCCACACGGTTTTGTTTCTGGGCCTGGCCCACCAAGCCAAGCCAAAAAGGCCTCACACAAAGGAAAGGGCTGCCCCCTCTTTTAAATCCCACAATCACCCAAGTCCACAACCGATGTGGGACGTTAGGTGGGTGGTTATTACACTAAATCATACAAACTGGCCCGAAACTGGCCGAAACTGGGCCAAAACGGGCCAGAACCACCCCTACAATCTGAACCCAAATTTGACCTAAAAATGCTCCAAAAAATATGTGCAAAATACAGTGCTCTTTCTTTTTTTGGATTGGAAGTTTTACCATCGATAAAAAGTACAATTAAAATGAAATTGGTGGCAGAAATACTTCATTGGAAAGAGCTCAGCCATAAAATATCAAAGCTTTGACTTCACAAAAAAAAAATCTTCATTATTGATGTCGGGAAAGGCTCTAAAAGAATAATTCCTTCAACCACAATAGAATTTCTAGATCTAAATCAAGGGAATTTAGATCTAAGGAAAAATCAAAATAAGCTCAAAAGAGGGAATCCTAAATCAAACTTCGTCTATAAAAGGAAATTTGGGAAATTTCTACAAATCTCACCAAACTTAGAACTTAGAACAAAATCCAAGGAATTTCGACTCAATGAGAAACCAAATCACTTGGCTAACCTAAGGTTGATTTTCACTATGAAGAAATGGATCAAAGGCACAAAACTCACTAGGTATTTGCTCTTTGGTATTCTCACACACTACGTTGAAAATATGAATTCTCAGAAAATTAAACTCACATAAAACTAAATGCAAAATTAATATTCAACAAGAAAACAAAATTAAATTAACTAGGGACGGTATGGTTGACCATACCTCTCTTATTTGTAGTGTAAGAAAGTTCAAAAATTACAAAAAGAGCCACCTACAAAAGGTTGGGCGTCCTAGCCTATTTTTGGCTCTAGGCCATGTCATCAATCCATTGCACCTTTATTCAACCAATCACATGATGTCTTGTCACCTATCCTATTTTCTTCTCCAATTATGAAAGGTCAAGTGTCCTAAAAAAACTCCAAAAAAGAAAGTTGGAAGGGATTGACACAAGCAAGGCTTGCCTTGGCACATAAAACTTGCTATCTTTTCCTCCTGCGTCTTCTCTCTTTGACAAGTCAACCACTTGGAAAGTAGCGAAAGTGCTTATTCTCATAATTGAAGCTTCCTCCTTGGATATGGATCATGTAATAGGGTAATACCTTAGGCTTTTTATTCCACACATTGTTGGCTCAAATCCTCTTAGATGACCCTCTCTTGGACCTCTCCATGTCTTAAAAAATTTAAGGGCCAAATTAAGAATTTTCATCTGCATGATCTTCATCTAAGATAACCTCATCAGCTTCTCTCAATTTATTAAGATTTTTTATTCGGATTGCATCACATGAGAATGGGAAGATATGGCAACATAGAAACAAGACCACATTGAACTATAAGAATCTGGAACCCCAACCTCCCAAGGAATTCTAATGACAATAGAGGTTGTTTGTCTATTTCCTCAAGAAAATTCCGAGAAAAAAAAATATTTTTGGGCTCAATCCATATCATTCAACATGTACTACGAACTCCGCCTAATGTCCAGCTGTGGAAACCTAATGTTTTTGTTGTTTGTGTCCAAATCTTTATTTTTACTAAAAATGAATGAACCATTGCCTTGACGAGTAAGGAAAACCTCCCTCTTTTTTCATTAAATTCTCCTATCCCTCACTATGGGAAATAGATTCCTTGCAAGAAGACGAAAAATTATCATTCTTTATATTCTTGGAAAAGAACCCTTGTTTCATAGAAGAAGAGAGAAGGGTCTCATTTTCTATGATTTCCATTTTCCATAGCTAGAAAATGACAAATAGCCCCTAAGGGAAGACAAGATCGACAAAGTTCAAGTATATTGATGCGGACATCCCAACGTACAAAATTTATCAAAGGAAGAGAAAGAAGAAGGCCCACATCTCATTGTGGGTAGATGACATAGCAGATTGAAGACCTCATGTGTTTACTGTAGTCAAGGGCACACACATTGTAATACCCACCTACCCACCTACCCACCCAAAAGTCCCACATCAGTTGTGGACTTGGGTGATGGGGCCTTTAATTGAGGAGGCAAACCCTCAACCCATCAAAAGGCCTTTTGGGCCTAGCTTGGTGGGCCAGGGCCAAAAGCAAAGCCGTGCAGGCCCGTGGCGTCCAAAGTAAACAATATTGTGATCAGGTAGGGTCGGGTCGTCACAAGTGAGTACAAAAAAGTCCCACATTGCCTAAGACAAGAAGTGGAGAGGAGTATATAAGCCTAACTTCTCCTTTCTAGCACAACGCGTTTTGGGCTTAAGTGTGATACTTGGGCCCAATGCAAAGCCGTGAGGGTGTATGGGCCCCAAAGAGAACAATATTGTGCTAGCGAGATAGGTCATTACAGATGGTATCAGAGCCAGGTTCAACTCTCGGACCAACGTGTGGGAAGATGAGAGTGGTAGAGCCGAGGACGGCTCTTGTCCAAAGGGGTGGGATTGTAATAGCCCGCACCAGATGAGGATGCTTGAGAGAGGCCATGGAGAGATTGCACAAGTGAGAGGTGCAAAAAGTCCCACATTGCCTAAGACAAGAAGTGGAGAGGAGTATATAAACTTAACTTCTCCTCCTTTCTAGCACAACGCGTTTTGGACTTAAGTGTGACACTTGGACCCAATGTGAAGCCGTGAGTGTGTATGGACCCCAAAGAGGACAATATTGTACCAGCAGAGTCGGGTCGTTACATATGGTATCAGAGCCAAGTTTAACTCTCGGACCAAGGTGTGGGAAGATGAGAGTGGTAGAGCCGGAAACGGCTCTTGTCCAAAGGAGGTGGGATTGTAACGGCCCGTACCAGATGAGGGTGCTTGAGAGAGAATTTGGCCATGGAGAGATTGCACAAGTGAGAGGTGCAAAAAGTCCCACATTGCCTAGGACAAGAAGTGGAGAGTATCTAAGCCTAACTTCTCCTCCATTCTAGCACAACGCGTTTGGGGCTTAAGTGTAACACTTGTGTAACGACCCGTCCTGCTAGCATGATATTATCCGCTCTGGGCCTCACACACAAAGAGGGACCTCGACTGCAGCAATTGAGTTTACAGCAATTAATTCCATCAAGTACTGCATTGTGGGTAGCATACAACAGTTAGGATGTAACGACCCGACCAAATTTTTTGGGGTCTCTGAGAGTTTTGTGGATCTTCTAGTTGTTGTTGGTGTTTTGGTGACAATGGAGATTGTGTAGGCTCAGTGGTGGGCCCCACTTGCCCGTTTTGAGCTCGGAGGCTCAAGGGGCATTTTGGTAATTTTGGTTTATTATTTATTTATTCATGCAAAAATATTGGAAAAGCACACTTTGAGTATTATCTTAAAAATTATTTTATAAATATTGTGTCTTTCAAAAAAAAAAGCTCAAACCTAAACCCTAGCTCTTTTGTATATAAACTCTCTCTCTCTTTCTCCCCCTCTTCTCTTCTCTTTTTCCCTCTCCTTCCTTAACCCTAAACCCCAACCCATGCCGCCGTCGCCGCCCTTCCCCAATGCGTCTCTCTCTCGGCCTTCTTCCACCCTCTGTTCTTCCTTCTCCCCCTTCCTTTGCTTTCGGTCGCCGCCCTCTCTCTCTCTCTCTCTCTCTCTCTCTCTCTCTCTCTCTCTTACAAAACCCTAATCCTAACCCTCCCTCAAAACCCTAATCCGTCGCCGCCGCCACTCCACCTCTTCCTCGGTTTTCCTCCTCCCTTCTTCTTTTCCCCCTTTCAAAACTAAAACCCTAATCTCCTAACCCTAAACCCGCCGCCGCCACCACTCCATCCTCTCCTCCTTGGTCGCCGCCGCCTCCCCCTTTGTTGGACCCGAACGTTTTCTCTCCCTTATTCTTCTTCCCTTTTTTTGTTTTGTTGAGCTGCTGAGTCGACTCATAGTGAGTTGACACAGTGAGTTCGGTTTTGTGCCCTTGCAACCTAGCCCTAGCCCAACGGGCCCAACTCGAACCCAGCAGCCTGCTCGGAGCAGTTCGTGCAGGCCCAGTTTGTGTAAGCCCAGCTCAACAGATCCAGTCCGACCCGACTAGACTCTCGGCCCAGCAACCCTGTCCAGCCTAGTAGCTCTGCCCGGCCCATTTTAGGCCCGACCCACTTTAGGCCCGGCCCCGGCCCATTTTATGGGTCGTTTTGGGATCACTTTTGGAGTGTTTCTAGTTCGTTCTGCATCCTCTCCAGATCGTATTTCAGCTCTTCCAGCCCGTTTGTGGGCTCGTCCTCAAGAGCGTTTCAAGCCCGCTTCCAACCAGATTTGTAGGATCGCCCCAGTTTTGCAGAGCCATCCTAGTTTTGCGCACTGTCCCAGTTCCTCAGGCCCGGTAACCCGTGCATCGCATCCTTCAACCTACTTTCATCGCTTGGGCTTCGAAAATGCACACGGTGAGGGAACTCATCACTGCTTTAACATGCATTCGCATTCTTAACCTATAAACTCGGACACTGAGTGATATGAATGAGACCCTTTTGTTTATTAAGCCACTCGGTAAGGGAACCATTGAAATGAACATGTGGCAAGGGATTCGTTCGGGTTCACCCAAGTCAATTATATGCGATTAATGTAAATTCTGATTGAATGATGGTTATTAATGCTTGAAAGTTGTTGAAGATATGTTTGTATTTAATCATAACACATATATGATATTACGATTAATGAGACGAGTGTAGATGGATGTTGAACACAATAGTTGGAAGATGTTGTGATGCCTTACGTGTTTACGCATAATATGTATATGTAATCTCATGTTAAATATAGAAGTATGAGTCTAAGCACTGCTATGTGTCGTGAGCCGCATGATGAGGCATGTTGTTGATATTGACGTCATGTCAGAACACTTTCTGTGTTGTCATACATGATCATGATACCATGTGCATGTATGAGAGGTTTGGTTTATGTGTATACATTCATGATGATGAGATGAGTTTGGTGGTTGGGAGGACTTTCCCGTTACACTCCGGCTGTCGAAACCCCATAGGGGATGTAGGTCTCCCCGTTGTGTTCCGGCGGTCGAGGTGCCTATCCTAAAGTTTGGTTCCCTCGGGCGTGGTCGAGGTGGTTTCTGACACGACTCGTGTGGGTGAGGAAGTTGTGTATTCTTTAGTCTCTCGTTGATACTGGTAGGGAGACTGGGGTTCATTGGAGGACCTGATGTGGACTTTGGAAATGATTTCTTGGATTTGGTTAATGGAATATCGGTTAATAGAGTAGTTGAGTATCGTAGGTATGGATGTTTTATTCACTTGTGATATTTACTGCCCCTTTCATATGTGATCTATGACTACCTTGTTAATATGTGATATGTTCTCTTGCTGGGCTGTTTTGCTCATCCCTTACCTTTCAGATACTCCGACCTTGTAGGGGCCAGGCGGGCCCCTTGAGCAAATACTAGGAGAGGAGTGGTAGAGAATAGAAGTTTTGCTCATGCTATGTTTGATGTTTGAGAACCTTAGTTACATAGATTCAACTACATGTATGTTTGGATGATTGTGTAACCTGTTGATTAGTTTACATTTGTGGTTCGTTGTGTTTATTCTAGTTCTGAACTTGTGGGTTGTTGGACGGGAAGTAGTTACCCCGTTTCAAAAAAAAATTTGTTGTTATTTTTTGTACCCGATATCTGTCTTTTGTAACTTCTGAGGTTTTTTTTTTCCGGAGATAACGCGCCCGTAACAGGACTGGGCGTTACATAGGCACTGCATTATGTGTAGTTTACAGCAGTTAATGGCATCAGGTACTGCATTGTTGGTAGTTACCGCAGTTAATTCTGTAGAACTATAAGAGATTTGGCCTATCTAATAGGATTAGCAAAGGAATGAATGGAATTTTTTGTGTGGAGAATGTTGGAATGAGACCTCCTATGAAGGGGTTGATGATGTGGAGCCACTTAGGGAGTGATTCCCATCTTACTTCTGTTTTCTCCAAAGGTGTGCAGTTTAGATCAGAAATACTCTTTTGTTGTTGGGCATCCATTATTTGTCGGGTTCGTTGATTTCCATGAAGCAGACGTTGGGATCAAAGTCTTGGATGAGAGTGCAGATGATTGTAATTTTGACATGATATTCTCCATGAGATTCCTGAAGAAGATGACCAAACAGGTTAAGCTCCAGTTATATGTTGTGCCGAAGCTAAATTCACATGTTGAGAAGGTTGATTGGAATTGATGTCGCTTCACCCAATTCATGTGAATTGAACAAAACTACTGCTTGAATCATTGCTCTCCCGATAAGATATGTCTGATGCATGTAACGGATTGATATTGACAGTGCTTCTCGTACAATTTATGTTTTTTTTTCTAAAGGTATTTCTCTTGATCTTCCTTGTAGTTGTTGTCTACATGTGAAAGTGATTTATGACCCCCACTTAAAAACCCACCTCCTAACCCAAATCCCATCTTTTAGATTGGTTACAACCCCAACCTTCGACAATCAAATTCGTTGTTTTCTTTTGGCCTACTTGATGTATAAAAACAAATTACTTGTTGCTAGAAATTTTCAGATTGTCGAAACTTTTGACACATTAATTCTTCATGCTGAATTTCATTCTCCCAATTTATTTGTGTCTTAAACCTTCCCTTTTTCTTTAAAACAAAAATCCTTAAAGAGGTTAGGAAAATTTGCATTAGTTATTGGGCTGATTTCCTAAGCTAGTGGAAGTCCAGAATTCCATGGGCCCTCACAAACAATTCTAAGGTATAGTATTGTGGGCCCGTGACATGGCTTCGAACTTTTACAAATTTTGACCTACCTGGGATTTCTTATTTGCACATGATTGGCATGATCTTTTATAATTTTTATTGGCTTGGTAATTTTGTTAATTTCAACTCATTAGATTTTATGCCATTGCATAGTCCTACATCACATATTCTAATCCACGAAGACATTTCTATAGTACTAGAGACTGAAGATCGAGAATTTCAGAGTTCAATGGTGGTTCCAATCTATCACCAGATTGAAGGGGCATTTCAATGTGAGATTGGAGGCAATGTGTAAAATAACAGCAAAAAGATATCTGAATGGATGAAGGCATTATACATGATACGGTTTAAAACAAAAATAAAAATAAATCCTTGCCTTTTCCAAGTATCACTTTATTTCAGAGAACTTAACTCTGTGGAAAAATGTATATATCACTTTATTCCCAAGTATCACTTTATTACAAAGAAACTTCCTTTGGATGGGAAGGGAGACAAAGAACGAATACATTTGATGAGGTGGGAGGAGGTCACTAACATCAAGGAGAAGGGAGGCTTGGGGATATACAATATTAGGGATAGGAATCATGCTTTACTTTGCAAATGGTTATGGAGATTTGCGACATAAAAGGGAGTTCTACGAAGAAAGGTTTTGGTCGCTAGATATGGAGAGGATGAAACTGGAGGGTGGAATCTAGGAAATAGGGCTGCGAGGGAGGGTTTAGCAGTTCTGAAATCCATTGTTAGGATAGGAAATGTGGAAGGAAGAATAGGGTCAATTTTTAAGGAGGGGTTTAGACTATTGGTAGGCAAAGGTAATAGGATTTTGTTTTGGAAGGATAATTGGGTGGGAAAGAGGACCTTTATGGATGTATTTCCTAGACTATTTAGAGCAGTGACGAAAAGGATGCCTTAGTGGGTGATTACTGTAATCAGATCAATGGTGCACCTCATTGGTCCTTTCAATTTAGGAGGACTTTAGGGTATTTTGAGGAGGTACATCTCGAGCCACTGGAAAGTTTGTTAGGAGATTCACAGATATGTTTACAAAAGGAGGATAAATGGATTTGGGTCAATGATCCTCTAGGGGACTACTCGGTTAAGTTGATCCTGAAGACAGCCTACTCTAATGAGGGAAACCCTTCACAACAACTGGCATGGAATAATAAGATCCCATGTAGGGTCCAAGTCTTTATGTGGGCAGCAATGAAAGGTAAAATGTCGGTCAATTGCTCATTGAGAAGAGGACTCCTACCAGAGGGAGCCTCGGTCTTATGCATCTTATGTGGTGAGGAGGGGCAATCAATGGGTCACCCAATGTGTAGGTGTCAATTTACAGGGGGTGTGTGGCCTACTGTTTCTTAATTTGATGGATGTCATTGGGTCTTAGACAGTAATGTGGGGGAGGCTCTGGTAGAATGGGTTGGGGGACCTCTCGTAGGTGGGAGGGAAGTGACTTGGAAATTGATACCAGCAGTGACTTTTTGGTCAATATGGAAGGAGAGGAATGGGAGAATTTTCGAAAGGAAATCGGGGGACCTCAAGGATTCTTTGAGAAAGCCAAATGGAATCTTGTGTGTTGGCTCTCACTTTGTAAGGAATTCTCCAGTTGTTCCACGGAGGACTTTTATCTATCTTGAGAAGGTTGTATGAGGGAAAGTAAAAGGAGTAAAAAATCAAAGATGACGTGGAGAAGGCCAGAGTTAGGTTTATGTAAATTTAATGTTGACAGGGCAGCGAGGGGCAAGCCTGGACCGACGGGATAGGGGACATCATGCATGATGATAGTGGTAGAATGATATTAACGTTTCCAAAATCCATAGAGGTCATGGATTAAAATGAAGCATAGGTGAGGGGATTAGGAGAGTGCTTATCATTTGGTCAGAATATGAGAATGGCATCCTCATTATCTCAGGCAACTCTATAAATTTCATTACCTAGGTAGTGGCAGGAAGGATCCCCTTGGAACCTAGTTCACATTGTCAGGGACATCAAGAAGCAAAGCAGGATTGGAGGCATCACCTTCAATCATATGGCACGGTCTGCCAATAGTATCGCAGACTTTCTGGCCAAAGTTGGGAGTGCAGAAGCACCTTTCTAGGGGCAAGGTGTATGGGGTTCAGGATGTTCTCAGTTGGACTTCTTGTCTTTCTTATCCTAGGAGTACCATGCTTACATGTTTACAGGCCATCCAGCTCACAGCTATTGTACTTTGGCCTTATTTAATTCTCTAATACAAGGTTGTTACTGTAATTATACCTCACATATTTAATGAAATTTTTATCATCTTCGTTTCAAAAAAAAGGACTAGAAATTCTAGTACTTCTATTGAATGCAATATATATGCAATATATGCCTCACATTCATGATATTGTACAGAGCAAAGTGGAAAGAATAGCTGAAATAGTAAGTAGACAAAAAATAAATAAATAAACAGTAAGTAGAAAATATCTAGTTAATGTATGCCTCACACCTGAAAGCTCACAACTAACACCACCAGAAAAGAAAAGGAGAAGCTAAAATAGTAGATAATTTCTTTTTCTATTTTTGTTCCTCAAACGATGGCATGGAAAGCCAAGAATTAGATGTTTTGCATCTTTAGCACTGGAATGATTACTGCAACAGAAGCCACACTGCTATTGGATGAGTGAAATGTAACCAAAATGCTTGAGTTGATAATTGATGCGAATGAACAACTCAATTCAAAGTAAGGAACCTTATGTGGTGAAGTAATTCATGACATAATCCAGACAAGAACTGGACAAGAAGCACTTTCACTAAGAAAGAACATAGAAATTCCTTTAAAATTTAAGAAAAAAATGCATAGTGTAAAATGTCATAAACTAATTTGAACTTCATTCTTACTTGTTGAACTTGCCCACGCAATGTGTCGAACTGATCTGCAGTGCAGCAAATATTGCCACTAATTGTTGGGCATAAGCTTTGTACCTTGGCAGAAAGCAACTCATCTGGCTGTAAACCACAAAGTTGAATTAATATGGTGAACCACCAGTACTGACCAAGATCAACATTTCTGCTGATAACTCTTTATCACCACTTCAAAAAGTATATATCTTGCTAATACATAAAGAAGAGGGCTACATTACCCATCAACATAGGAGTACATGAGACAAATGCAACTGCTTCAACTAAAAATTAAAAATGGGCTAGGATACTTTCTACAAAATCAACCTAATAAAAGGACTGGATAAATTAGACACAACAGATTGACTGTACAGGTTCTAGAAAACGGCACACTTCATTGCATGTAGGAAGACATTGATTCATTTGTCTCTCTCTCTCTCAGAGTAGCTGTGAACCAGTTCCTCGATCGAATCGACGGAGACTCGTCCTGTCGTCGTCCCTCATTCTGCATTGGAGATGTTAGCCTATGAGGAATCCGAAGTATCTGAAGATTGCAGTATCTGCTTGGAGAGCTTCTTTGAGGGTAAATAAATCACAAGCCTCCCCTGTTGTCATTTCTTTCATAGCCACTGTATTACAGAATGGTTGAAGGGCAATTACAAATGCCCCATTTGCCGTTTACAGAGGAGGGTGGGAGAAAGCGCGAGATTTGCACGGGTTGGTGATTGGAATTCTTTTCACATTTTCACCCATCACTTTGTCTTTCAGTGCCTTTTGTTATTTCTTTGTTATCTCTCCTATTATCATCCTGGTAGTCAGAGAACAACCAATTAGGCAGAGAATGTTTTGGTTATCCTGGTAGGCAGAGAACAACTGATTAGGCAAAGAATGTTCTGGTTTCACAGTATCAATGCAACTGTAGATGAAGAGGGATGATTACGAGGAAAAGGAAGTGCAAGAAGAGGTATTAGAGATCCATGTGTTCTTGATTACGGAAGTTGTAACAGATTCATATATTTCTCTTTCAGAAGAAATGACCACTAGATCATCTGAGATGAATCTGAGAACAGTCATATTGAAAGAATGCACCATACAGAAATACCTACCTCCCCAAATAAACCAACCTTTTTGGATTGTCTAAGTAAGAGGCAATTTCAATTTCGTGTTACAGGAGATGAGTATGAGTCAAAAAGTTGGTTTCATTGGTCTCTGGAATCGCTACTTGGTTGGCTTCCTTCATCCAGACGAAATCTGGCAGATCAAACATTTCAAGCTATGTCAGGTGCTCCTGCCTTTGCTCCTACAACTGCAATTGTATCACCCACAAGCAGTCCATCGCCATCCTCTGATCCGGTTCTGTGGCTCCAAATAGTTCACCCCCTGATGTGACACCGCAGCCATTTTTTCCCTCCACTTCTCCCTGGTTCAGATTTGCAACCTTCAGTTGTTTCAGGTCCAAGTTTTGCTCCATCCCAGTCCTCGAAGCATGGTGGCACTAGCAAAAAGGCACTTATCATTGCCGTTCCTACAACTGCACTAGTGACACTTATCATTACATCAATCTTCTGCTTCTCCTGTCTAAAATGTGGTAGGAACAACAGCTCAGGAGATGGACAAAGGGATGAGAAGCCACTTCTCTCCTTAAGCATGAATGATTTCTCCATTGATTTGCAATTGGATGGTTTCAGAGCATTTGCAAAAGGATCACCGAATATGAATTCTCTTGTGGGATTTGGATCGATCGATGCATTCATTTTAAGTGCAGTATCTTTGACGATCCCTGCACTTGAATGGAAAGCTTCCTTTTTTTATGAACCGTATGCAGGTCATGCTTCTTGGTTTCATACTTAGACGTTCTCTAGAAGAAAAGGCAAGACTCAATGCTTCTAGTGATATGAATGAACTCTTATCTCTAGTATCCTCTCAGTCCCGGCTGGACATTGCTTCCTCTGAAAGTGATCCTTCAGCTGATAGTGTGCTTAGTGATGATGCAATATGTATTGAAGTCCCTACTGACAATGTTCGAGTTGGAGACTCAGTATTGGTTTTACATGGAGAAACTATCCCCGTGGATGTATCTTACTTGAGCAGTAAATTTTGTTGATGTCATTGAACTCTGAAATCCTCATGATCATGCTTTGCTCTTTTGGTGACTGTTCTTATTGTATCTTACTTTACCTTCATATTGATAGACTTAATTCATGTGACTCATTACCATCAATATACTAACTAAACCTGATGTATTTTGTGAAAACTGTGCTTCCATTTTGGCTTCTGTTTTCCTTATTATTTTTTTTATGCTAAATGGTATCAGAGTACGTTTCAATTCTCGGACTGTGGTGTGGACAAAGAGGTCTCATATCGCCTAGTGTAAAAAGTGTGCTTAGGTATTTAACTGGAATGCTCTCCTCCTTCTAGCACAAGGCCTTTTGAGAGAATTCCTTGGGGTAATCACCAATGCAAAGCCGTGCAGGTCTCGACTGTAGGCTCAGAGTGGACAATATTGTGCTGGAGAAACGGGTCGTTACACATGGTATCAGAGAATGGCTCAACTCTCTATCTGAGGGTGTGGGCGTGTGTGTTCGGGCGGATAGTGCCGGAGGCGGCTTTGGCTTTAAGGGGGGTGGATTGTAATACCCCGCCCTAGAGGGGGGCCTCAGAGTTTAACGTCCAAGGGGAGAGAAAATCGCCAATGTAGGTGAGATTCTCAATCCCACATCGCCTGGAGAGAAGAATGGGCGCCGGTATATAAGCTTGGGCTTCCTCTCCTTCAAGCACAACGCGTTTTGGGGTGGGCTCCTTAGGTGGGCTCCCCAATGCAAAGCCGTGCAAGTCCCACCTGTGGGCCCAAAGCGGACAATATTGTGTTGGAAATGGTTGGGTCGTTACAAATGGTATCAGAGCCAGGTTCAACTCTCGAACTGTGGTGCGGACAAAGCCGGGGACAGCTCTGGTCTTAAGGGGGATGGATTGTAATACCCCAGTGTTTGGGCGAAAAGGGGATCCTTGAAAGTCGCCAATAAAGCTATGAAAGGTCACATATCGCCTCGTGAAGAGAGTGTGATTAGGTATTTAAGTGGAATGCTCTCATTCTTCTAGCACAAAGCCTTTTGGGAACAACCTTAGGTTAGATCGTCAATGCGAAGCCGTGCAGGCCCGTGTATGAGCCCAAAACGGACAATATTTGCTGGAAAGGGCTGAGTCGTTACAAATAGTACATATCATCCAAAGACTAATGATCAAATAGAGGTGCTCAACTAGAGTTTAGGCAACCTAATGCAAAGTGTGGTTAACAAGAAGCCTAAGCAATAGGATTTGATTCTTCCGCATGAAATTTGTATACAACAACTCGAAGAATCAAACCACAGGAAAGAGTCTATTTTCAATTGTTTATGGTATTAACCCTATTACTTTCTTGAATCTAGTCCATTTGCCTACAAAAAGAAGCATCAACAAGGACAGTCAATATTTGGTTTCACATATCAAGAAGATTCATGAACAGGTACAAAAAAAACTGAAGAAATAACTTGCAGTACGAGGATGGTACTAAAAGACATCAAAGACATGTCACTTTCAAAGAAGGCGAGCTTGTGTGGGTATTTCTAAAGAAGGAAAGATTTGTGATTAGCACTTACAACAAGCTCAAGAATAAGAAGATTGGTCTTATGGAGACTTGCAAAAGATCAAGTACAATGTAAATTGTTAGTACACTGGTTTGACCGAGTCACCTTGCTGTCAATTACGTGACCTAGAAGAACATTGCCTTGGAAAAATGAAGCAATGAAACAAGACTCAAGTGATGTGAAGGTTGAATCAAAGTGCAAGCATTGGAAGATCAAGTACAAGATTCAAGATTACCATGTGTATGGCAATCACACAAAGGTAAATTGGTCATAGATGACTATAGGGTGGACCCAACTCACCTAGGAAGACCCTGACTACACTTAGAAATCAAAATTGGTAAAATCTAATCAAGCCTAGTGGACATTGACAGCCAATAGAATCAGATGGAATCAAAATTGCAAAACTGATAAACTGTGAGGTTGACACATCATGTCTGGCGACCCATCGCTAAGGACAAGGACGACCCTTCATGGTCTAACGATCCATTGTCTGGAATGACAAAGGTTCTGGTTGGAAAGATACTATCAAACTGGTCTGTCTACAGGACGATACTATCGTAGACACGACCCATCGTATGGGACAGGACCGACCCATCGGGTTCACGATCTATCAGCTGGGATTTTTAATGTTCTGGTTTAAATAAATACTATCAAACTCAGATGGTCTAAAGACGATACTATCGTCAACTCACGATCCATCGTGGAACACAACCCATCGTGGGTGACCATTTTCTATCCGTTGGGACTGCATTAAATGCATAACAGTCATATTACAACGGCAACTTAAAAAGCCACGACCCATCGCCAGTGCCGACCCATCGTTGACTAGGAGTCTTGAAAAATTTGGATGAATATTTAAACTCCGAACTTTAATGAGTTTGGGTGGAACCCTTCACATAGGAAAATCCTAAGGCATTCCCAGATAGTCTCAAGCTCTCCCAACCTCTCCCTATGCACTTCACATAGGTGAATCATTTGAGAATCCAATCAAACCCTTGATTGAGATTAAGAGAGAGAAAAAAATAGATCTAGGATCAATTGGCATATCTATATCCTAGAACATCTTCCCAAAACTTGTAGTTGCTCATGCATTAGCACATCTTTGTCATCAAGGACATCAAGTTGAGAGAAACTCTTCAAGAAACACATCTATATCAGATTCGAGCTATAAAGGCAAGTGCTTCTCCTTGTATGATAATATTCATATCATCATTGTGAAGTGGATTAAAGCAAGGTGCCTGAACCACTATAAAAAATAGAGGGATAAAGAAATAGACCGAGGTAGGTCGAACCTTTTAGAGGGATAAGGAACTATACCGAGATAGGTCGAACCTTTCAAAACATTAGGTGAGTCGGTGAAATTCCTATTCTATTGTGTAGGTGTAATTCATACTCTATTCGTGAGGGTGTAATTCCCCACATAATGTATTTGGGATAATCCAAGAGTGGGTGAGTCCAACAGTGGATGTAGGAGGGATTTACTCCGAACCACTATACATCGGGTGTTGTGGGCGTTTGGCTTGCTTGTGTGTTTGCTCTATTATTTGTGCACTATTGTTAACACACAACACATTTTCTTGATTAAGTTGTTAATTCCGCTGCATATCATTTTAATTAATCGAGAAATTTGTGAAGGCCACAAAAATTGAGATTGTCCTATTCATTCCCAACCCCCACCCCCCAAGATACAATCGTGTTCTAGCACCGGGAGCTTTCAATGAATCAAGTTTCTAGAAGGCTACAACATCTAAATTGTCTTCAATGTTGCAGACGAAAACCTACTGCAAATTTGAATTGTTGCTAGAAGGTTAGCTAGAGATACTCTATCAATCTTGAGGACAGGCTTATTCAAACCCGACGCTACTGATGCAGCACAAGATAAAGACATAGGAACAAATCATCAATGTTGCCTTAAGATTTGTAAAAAATATGTTAGCTCAACGAATGAGCCAATTTGGAGAGCTATGAGAGGGAAAATAATAAAATAAGAGGCCTAGATCCACAAGGTAAGAGTCCAAGCCCATTTTCATTGATTGGGTTGTTGGATCATGATTTTGGGGGCCCATAAAATCCTTGGAAGATAGAGAGCGACGAATTTCCAAGTATTTATCCTCTAGGAACAAGAGAAAGGAGATATGTGGAATCCTTATCCAAGAGAGATGCTCTCTCTACAAGTTAAAAAAAGAAAAGTAGGCAACCATGTGGAGAAATCCGTTTCACACTACTTACCCTCAAAAATCTAGCAAGGAAATAATAAGCATTGGGTGCCCATAACTTGTAGGATCTTGGATTTTTTTTTTAGTTCGTTTCTTATTTTCCATGCCTATGGGTAATGTTATTAGTGGAAGAGAATACAAGGAGATGATGTGTCTTAATCTTAGTGGTTGCATAAGGATGGTATGGGTTGTCATATGACAACTAGTGATGCAAAGATTAGATGGTTGACCATTTCTTTTGCTAAAAACATGTATAAATAAGGGTCCTTGGTATACAATGCAATGCAAGTTTCTTTGGTGTGTTTTCTTCATTGAGAGAGAACGTCTCTTGAATCCACTAAGTGAATTTGGAATTTCATCAATACATTACGTCCAATTTATTCAATTTTTTTATTATATTGATTTTGTAGGACATCTAAACTTTTGGGTGATTGAAATTCAAATTCTCCCAAGCCTTTTGAGTCATTGTTCAATTTCCTTAAATTTAGATTTGCAAAAGTCTATATCTAAAAATTTCATCCATTGTAGTTCCAAGGTTATTCACCATTTGAAACTCTCGTTATTCACTATTTGAAACTCTCTCTCTCTCTCTCTCTCTCTCTCTCTCTCTCTCTCACACACACACACACACACACAAGCAACACTTCTGTATCAAGTCATATCTGATACTTTATACTTATGTGTAAAATCCATGTCCTTGCCATATCATTAGCATGTCTCTCACATATCAAAGCCAAGTCTAGGCCCCATTGGTCTTAGAATCCAACCTAAGATATACAAGTAACAAAAATAAGCAAATACCTTCACAGAGGGGGAACCATATGGACAGTTCAAAACCTTCCCATCACTTCGTTGACCACAAATACCATACATTGCACAATACCCCTCAGCATGCCTTTCCCTAAATAGCATAAAATAAATACAAACAATTAATCCCTTGTTACCAAAAGAAGAAATTTCAATTGCCTAGACAAAACAACCATAAAAGTGAGGCAATCATAAGCTCAGGTATATCAAATTATTTTGCTTAAATGATACAAAACTTCTCTCCTATATAAATGCCTCAATCATCATAGATCATAAGCTTTGTCCTTCTTGTAACTTTTCTCTTCTATCAATCTTTATTATCATTTCAAAGAAGAACAACCATGTAACCAAATAAAGATAAATAGGGGGTGTCCTTAGGAATTATAACGGCGTTTCATCGATGGTTTTCATGGAATCTGTAGGGGTGATGGATTCAAATGAGGCGGAACTCCTTAGCATTAGGAGAGCTTTGACCCTTTGGAGAGCCCGCAGAAATGGTTCACTAGTAATTGAAGGGGATTAAGCAAATGCAATTAAGTGGGCAAGGGTCTTAAACGACCCCCATGGAGGATGTTCACCATAGCAAGGGAAATTAGGGGCCTAGTTGTGGGATTGGATGTCTCATTTGCTCACGTCAGCCGCTCAGCAAATGGTGTGGCAGATTTCCTTACCAGAAATGGGATCAGCAGTTCGGCTTCAAGAGTCTTTTGTATTTGAGAGTTGAGGCCCAGGGGATTTCACTTCATTGATTTTCGATTTTTTGTATGCTATATTTCTTTTTGTTGCTTTGTGATTCTGGTCTAGATGTTTTCTTCCCAACTGATGTTTTGCACCTTTTCCTTCTTTTCATGAAATTTTTATGTCACCTCTAAAAAAACCAAATAAAGATAAATGAATATCATATCCTCCTAATATAACTCTAAAAGGGAGAATAATTAGAAGGACCGAACTTTTCCAACATGCTTACCATATGATACTTTTAGGTGTCCATCAAATGAATATTTAACATTAATTTATTAAATGATTGACCCACTTTTATCTAGTGTAATGGGTCCATTGCAAAGATCTTCAATTGAGTATGGGACCTAAACAAAATTATCTTGATCCAATTATAGCAGCCATTTTTTTAAGCTCTCCATATTTTCATGACTACAAATTATTTTTTATTTAGTATTTGCATCTTACTTGGGGCACATTTTTTTTTTTTAATGACCAAAGGTGTCCAGGCGTCTCATCCGTAGGGGACTTTACCCGACTAATCCTTCGGGGCATATGCACACCTCCCTGCACACACATATCGAGTTCAAGCGATGAGGACTAACCCCATGGAGAGTGGCTTAGAGGGGTTTGAGAGCGAATGGAACTCAAGACCTCCCTTCATGAGGGAAGCTTCTTGACCGTCAGGCCAACCCCCTCTGGTTGTTACGTGGGGCTCAATTTCAAACCATATGATGGGCCCTTTCAATAGTATTTTCATCCGTTGGCATAAAACCCAGAAATGACAATGATCCAATTATAGAGGTAATGGTTTTTAAGCTCTCTAAATGTTAATTCCATTATGGATCTAAATTATTTTCCAATTATCTTTTGGCCTCGTCACTACTACTATGTTTAGAAACCAGCCCACCACCAGCATGAGCTGGCAACATGCATTCTAAAAAGGAAAGCCAACAATTGCTAGCAAGGACAAGACTTGGGCATGGTGCCTGAATAGTTTTTCTCTCACTATCAAGGGCAAGCCAATTGAGTGGCTTGAGTTTTCTCTTTCCTCATTCAATAAAACAATATATTTTATTGGATTTTTGTTAGATATTTTCCCTCCTTAATCTTGGGGTCCTTTTTCTCCATGTATGAGAAATTATAGAAGAAAGTTTTCTCTAAAGGGAGAAAACTTCAATTGAGAAACACAGAAATTTGGGATCTTATCTTTGGGTCTCAATAAAAGGGTTGGGAGAGACATTGTGCAACTTATTTTTTGTGTATTTTAAAAGTTCTTTGTATGTGAAATTGAGACGAGTGAATCTTTGAGCTTGTGTTTGGCACATAGTGATTCTATTATTCTTCTTATTATCTTCAGAGAAACAAAACCCCTCATCACTTTCGCCCATGGATGTAGGCATCAACACCAAACCACATTAAATTCTTGTCTCTCCTTGTGTGGTATCTTTATGTGATTTTATTTTATTTTGTTTCCCCTATTGTAATATTACAATTGCACTCTCTATGTCATAACAAATTGATATCAGAGCTTTGGTTTGAGTTGGGATTACGCTTCAATTAGCACATGTTTGGATTATACACAATTGAGTTGTAAGTCATACGACATTCTTCAAAGGCCATTACCATGTACGTCATAAGATCGTAATTTATAATGCATTCAAATTCTATAATAGTTGTGGGAGTGTCAAGGAAAAGTTTGAGATGGAGAAATTTGATGGGAAAATTTTGAAGCAAATCAAAGTTGTAGATCTACCAATTCAACGGAGCATACAAATACAAGGTTTTGAAACGATTCATGCAGTGCTCGAATTTGATCGAACTTCAATGAAGATTATAGCACCCAATGGATGTATGGCGAAAGTGTGGATGAAAATCTTCACAAAGGCTAGACGAAACTCTCACCAAGGTGGAGATTGTTATGTTTAGAAAGTTGGTCCACCACTGAAGTGGTTGGCATACATGCATGCTTAGAAAGGGACATCGACAATGACTGGCAAGCAGAAGATGTGGATGTTGGTGCATGCAGTCTCTCTCTCTCTCTCTCTCTCTAATACGGGTCATTTGAGTGGATCGAGTTTTATTTTTCCTTATTCAATAAAGTAATGTATTTTATTGTATTTTATTAGAGATAAGTCTATCTCTAATTTTTAGATCCTTTCTTCCTTTGGGTCTCATTTCAGGATGTTTGATAGAGATTTTATGGGAGTTCCGTCTATATTTTGAAATTTCTGTGCAGGTGAGTTGAGAGTGAAGAACCTTTGAGTTTGTGTTTGACAATTTTAGCTATCTCCTTCTTCTTCTCTCTTCTGATTAGCCATCATCCCTTTCACCCATTCGACATAGGCATCAATGCCAAACGACATCAATTTCTAGTCTTACCTTGTGTCATATTTTTTGTGTGACTTTATTTAATTTTGTTGAAAATATTTCAATTACACTTTCTCTACATCACAAAAATTTTACAATATGCCCAACAGTGATATCCCAAAAGGCAAAGTTATTCCCTGTGAAGAGGCACCTTAACCCTCTCACCAGTAGGCATCTCAAAACCCAATTCCCTTCACAGTTTCACGCTTTCACAATATTATTTTATTTTGTTTTTCATATTGCAATATTTCAATTACACTTTCTCTACATCGCAACAACTACCACAGTCACAAAAGGCTGATGCATAGATCATCTTACCAAAAAAAATGACTTCACAAATTTATACCTCCATCTCTTTCCACTTCATTAACACAACTTTATATTTTACATAGGAAGCCTTTGCCTGAAATCATTCTACCTTTCTTCTCTGGTTGCCAAACCAATTGTAACTCCAGTCTTATCTAGATACCAACAGACACTACAGTTTGCAAAATTTGTCATAGAACAATTGTTATATTCGTCTTTTATTCATATATAACAATATTGCATGAATACATATTTCTATAAATTTTGTATTGAACTTGTTTCTTTTTCAATTTTTCAGAAAATTGTGTGTGGAACTGTGAATGCTTCTGCAATCTCTTAGCTCTTGAGTTATACTTGAGTTCTCATGTGTATGCTTTGCTGCTCCTGTTGCCCCAGCTTAGACATCAAGCAGCTAAGCCATGTCTACTACTACCCTTTCAATATCTCTATGACAAAAGATTAGATCAAATCCACTTCAGGTTGGATTGGCCATCAATAAACAGGTATTCAATCAAAAACCAAACAGTTACTGGTCATTGAAGTTCTCAACCCAAACAAGGTAAAGGATATTGGAAAATGGAATAAGTAGCCAGATTGGTCATCAGGTAGATGTGTAGAGCATATTCACAAGATCATTAAACAGGTCAACTATAAAGTGAACCAATTGAAATTGTCAACAAGAATCCAAAATTATAGGGTTAATTTCAAGTAGGCTCAGATGCCAACCATACCTGTGATGTATGTTTAAATATTTATGACTTCTATTATTTACCTACAACTACTCATCCAGTCATATATTTTCAATCAAACAAATAATTTACGAATTCAACCAAAGAAACATAAATGCTATGGATTTGATTGACATTGCTAATGACAAAAAGAAAAAATCAACAACTAATTTCTAAAGGGAGTTGACATTTGTAATAAAATAATAGAACAAAAATATAGTTCATCTTGACGAGAACCAACTGCAAAATAAACGCATTTACAGAAAGAACTGACATAGAATGACCATGCAAAAAGCCATGAAGTTCTTGATACGCAGAAGCACCTATGTACTTCTAAAGTAGAAACATGTTAACAAATAAGAAGTAACAATTGAACACTTGGTTCAACTTCTTAAGAATCAGTGGTGAGAACTAAAAGTATTAGAAACATTCTTACGTTGTTGTATCATTTGACGTTAGAAGAAACCTTGAATCTGATATTACAGCACTCACTAGAGATAAAAGAATAGTAGCCTGCATATTTGAGAATGCAATAATTAGGATCAACAAACAGTCTCCACTTAAAATTATTATAGAAAAAAATAAAAGTCAGAAACATGGATATGATATTAGAAAAATTACAAAGAGAATTAATGCAGGGCCATAACCAAATTCAGAGAATTTATGCATGATGGTGTCAAGAATTTAGACCATAATCATGTAATATAAAATTAGGAATACGAAATACAGGCATAATACTGGTGCGGAACATCAAAAGAATGTACAGGGGCATTGTCTGTAAGAGAAGAAAAAAAAAGGGGAAGTTAAACGTGATCAAAGAAGGCCTATATAAATGTTCTGATAGCCATCTGGCAGAATTCTTTTTCACCCAAATATTTCCCAGATTCAGCTCAGAAGAGAAAAGCAAAGAAAGGTAGCCGCAGGAAAAGCACGCAGCAGAATAGATTATCATCCATGCCGCTTTGCATTCATGATCTTGCGTTACCAACTGTGCCTCTAGATGGAATATCACGAGCTAGATAACTTGTACTTATCCAAACACTAGAAAGCCAATATCTCAGTTAAAAAATGCCAACAAGCCTTATGGCCTGTTTGGTAGAGCTCAGAATAAGTTAGTGGAATCAGAATTTCATACTGTCTGTAGCCTGAAATTCCAGAGATTCTACTCCACATATGGAATTCCATGCCACAAACTAGCCCGAAATTCAAACATTGTAACAGTACTCTGCCCAGCAGAAGTTCAAAATCCTAAGGTTAACAGAAATTTAAATAAATAAAAAATGATAGAATCCCTCCAAATTACTTTTAGTGAATTACATGAAAGCTTGTTTAACAAGCACTCCGCACAGGCCCAGGTTCATCCATTTCATTCCCATTCCCACGACTCTTGCAATCAAACATACAAATGATGCAGAATTTTGGATGAGAAAGAGAGAAAATCGAAGAGAAAACAGTCAGCTATGTAATCGCATATCCAACTGCTCATATTGAGCAAGTGAGCACAAGTTGCAACTGTATACGTTTGAGTTCCAAATTGAAAGTTACAAACTAAACTGTTCCAAACTCAATTCAGGAGCACTCAAACACAAACGAAATCACTGAAACTCATTTAAACAAAATCCCAGTCAACCAAAAAGCACGCCAATTAAGCATCCAAACCAATAGAAACTTAATCCAAACCGGCTTACCACAAAAGCGGTCCAGCAAAAGCAGAAAGAAAATAAAAAAACAGAGAAGTGAAGATCGAAATATGTGTTTTGTTCAACAAAACCCTAATTAAACACCAAATGAAGAAAACCGAGCTTCAAAAACTCGATCAATCATTTGCAGAGGAACAGAGCAAGTGAAAACAAAAAAGGAGAAATGGAATGAAAAGAGGAGAAATAGAACGATTGTCTCTTGCCTGAAAGAGAGAGATCGCCATGAGAAAAAGTAAAGGAAGTTTCTGCATTTTCTCACAGTGTTTTGCTCTCAGGCCCTTGATCGAAGGAAGCAGTTAAAGGGGAATAAATGAGTACAGCAGCGATGAGACGATGAGTCAAACTTATATATACTTGTTCAAGCCCATAATTAATAACAAAAAATAAACGTACAGGAAAAATTTCTCGATGGTTTCGCTCTCAACACCTGCAACGAGAGAAGTAAGACGCCTCAGCACGGATAAGTGGAATATTTGCGAAATGACGATTCTAACCCTGCATTTGCTGGCGGTGCGGGATTAGGTTGGTGGAGGATCAGAGCCGTTGATTTGGTGGGCCAGGAAAAGAGACTGTGAGATGGAGGGTTGGAAGGTGTTGCTACCTAACAAGTGATGGTTCGCATTGGCCAACGATCAGACTATTGGGTGCGCTCAAGTTAATTAACGGATACGATGGAGGATTGGTCCGATATATATGTGCCACGTGGACGGTGCTGTTGTCGACGCGGTTCTCACTTCTCAGTGTATTTTCTTGCAACCACCGCACTCACAGTGAGAAGTGGGAACTACTGAGAAGAGTGGGAGACTAGGGTAATGCTCTTCCTTGTTTTTATCTTTCTTGTAATTTTCTTTTTTTTACTTCATCCTTATTTTTCAAGTAATTTGTTTTTCATTACCAATAAAAATATAATGATGTGATCTGACCCAAAATTTATGAAATATTAATGAAAAATAAATAATTAGACAAGTAAGAATAAGCTCATGTGCGTGGAAGTGTGTTAGAAATCTCCCTCTTTCATTCTTGAAGGAGTCTAAGGCCTTGGACTTGAGGGATCGAGCCGGTCAGGAGGGCTCGGGTTAGAGAGCAGTTTTGACAAATAGAGAAACTTCAATCAAAGGGAGCACGAGACAAAATAATTTCTTGCACACAAAGGTGGCTTTTTTGTATTTTTCTTTTATGTTAAAAGGAATTATTGTTTACAGACTGATTAGTCATAAATGGCATATTTTTCTTCATATTAATTTATATTGACTGATATATGAATATTTAAATTCTTTAGGACTATATGAATCTCACCATGAGATGACATGGTCATCATTTAATCATTTAATATAATATCTTAAATAAAACTTATAAGGTGAACAGAATCTTTTACCAAATGAGAGATTTAGTCTTCTAGTTTGATGACTTCTCTGTCACATTTATTTAGGAAGTACATATCTTTAATGATAAAGAATGTTTGCGGCATTAAATAAATAAATAAATTTTTAAAATTGGGTCATTATTTTGGTGTTGAAAGATACACCTCTCATCCTCTTAGCAAAACTAATTTTGTGTATTAATAATAAAAAAATTACGAAAACACTTTTTTTCAAAATACCAACGTAAAAATATTGTTCTACAAATTTTGAGATATCAAAGAAACTAAAAAGAAGAGTAAGTATTGTTTCGATCAAATAATTCATTTATATATAGTTTTTAATAAATCTATTTATTTAATAAATAGAAGATTTTGTATATTTTTATGTTAAAATTTGTTATGATCAATGTTAATGGATAGGTTTTACTTTTTAACATATTCCATGAACTAGATAAATTTATAATATTAAAATAGTTGAAATAAAGAGAGAGATTTTATAATATAATGGTATATAATATTAGCCCCGCCACTATTTGGTTTAAGTCGATAAAATCTGATTTTTACATTAATTTATATTAAGTATAAATTAAAACTATATATATCAAGCACATTAACAAATATTACTTTCTCAACACTTAAGATCCATTCACAATGAAGAGAACGCCGTTGGGGCAAAATTACTCGATGTAATAATGTATTTTATAAATAATTCATTTATAAATGATTTATTTATAAATGATTTTTTTCAGAACAAAATCTAGCATGGATGTGTGGCATATTTTACAAATCATTTAAAATTATTTTTTCATAATTTAATATCCAATGGCTGTAATATAACCAATTGAGAGAAAGAGGATACAAAGAAGAAGTTCATTTTAAATCATAGTAATAATTCTAAAAGATACTCAATAAGTCATTCATATTTTATAATAAAATATTATGTCAACATCCAAATCGTCCAACTCGTAAAATAAAAAAATAAAAACTTGTAGCCATGAACTAATAGTTGTAAGCCACGTGTACCACAATAATATTTTTTTTGAAAGATATACCATAATAATTATAACCCAATCCAACCGTAGGAAAGAGACGCATCAAAGCATTCACACGATGGTGTTGATTTCACACTTGCCCAGTACCGATGGTCCACTATACACACCGCTGTCATTTTCACACTAAAGTAGGGAGGAGGGAGTATCTGAGAACGCATTCACTGTTTTTGGGAATGGCTAGCTTTGGTTTCTCACGCTTACCTTTTAATTCCCTCTTTTCAACGAAAGGGTGTGTTTGGATAGGAGTAATTGAGGTAATCTTTGTTTGGTAACTAAATGATATTGGTAAAAATTAATTTATTTTCTATAAATTCTCTATTATTTTTGAAAATCCGACTTATTCATATATCTAAAATAACTCTTAGGCTGCATTTAGATGAAGGGTAATTTTTCAAGAGGGTGTATCTAAAGAGGTACATTCAGGTGTAAAAGTATTAAAATAAATACCCTTGTATAGAAAATATATTCAAAAAGTAAGAAAAGGAGGTTAAAGATAGGTGTTATCACATAATCCTCCATTCCAATTATCAAACAAAGGTAACAAGGAATTTCCCCTATCACCCCCAATCCAAATGCAGCAATAGTTGATTCTTGAATAACCTCTACAAAATTTACTCCTAATCTAAATGCACTTTAATGTCAAATTCATTCTAAATATACTAACCCTCAAAGTCTAAGGCCATATTGTTTGAATTATTTACTATAAAGTATAAACCACTTCACAAAATTGGTATAGATGTCAGATTTATTTTTTTAACTCCGTTAATAAATCAATTCTAAGCACTTCTTTTGAAATTTTTGGATAATTTCTCAATAATAATGAGTTCATTTTTTAGAACCTTGTCATGCACGGATCGATACACCGGCAATTCAATCTAGTAAATAGATCCCTGTCTTCGTCGAGACGGAGTTGAAGAAGAAGAAGAAAGGAGAGATAGAAGATAAATAAAATAATTATTGTATTATATATATATATATAAAAGAAAATTTAAATATATAAACTTAAACAAAGAAAGAAATCTAACGAAACTAACTAAAAAGAAGAATCCTAATTTAAGTAGGAAAGAGAAAAATAATAATAATAATAAGCATAAAATTAAGATAATCTCAATGGGCCTAGATGTCCTACATCACATTGGTTGTCTATTGTATTTTTTATGATCAAAAGAAGTGTTTTAACATAAAAACTAGCGAGAAACATACGCTTCGTACAAATGGTATTGATAAAAAACTAAAAGTAGATAATTCTTATTTAACAAATTTTTGCACAAAAAAATTATTATAAAATACTAACGTAGAACAGTAGAAGCATGTAGCTACAATTCTTTCTAACTCATTGAATTTAATTATCAAATCTCTTTTCTATTTTTAATTATTTTTATACAAATTTTGGTTAGACTAAATCTTTCCAACTAACCAGAGCTAATTTAAAAATCTATTTTCTTATATTTTAATCTATTTCTTACATAATTCTTTCTATTTTTCAATTCTAATGTAAGAAAAAACGCATCAAAGCTTTCAAATTTATTAAAATTTCTTATTTATTTTCAGAACTTTTTTTTATTTTTTTATTTGATAAAAATAAATTACAATCATTTAATGAACAAATGATTAATATTCATTTAACAATCCCTTATAAAGTCTCTTTTGTATTAGATATTATTAACTCTAATTAACCTTTTTCACTCAATTGAAAAGATATAGCGTTGAAACGCAGGTCGGATCAAGTTGGGTTTTAATAAACTCCACTTAACCCATGTCAAAATTTATTGAACCCGACTTGAATAGCTGACCTATATTACTTAATCCAACCCGATCCGAAATTTCTAACTCGAGTTAATTTGACTGTTATTTTATAACTTAGTACATTCACATCGAATTAGGTTATGTCAAATTGGGTCGGGTTGATTTTAAAATTTTGTCAACCCGACCCAAATTTCATAGGAGTTTTTATTTGTCCAACCCCATTCGATCCAAAATATATAAATTTTTAATTCAAACCCATTGATTTCTCAAATTGAGTCATGCAACTTGAGTTAAAACCCGACCCAAATTTCACCCCTACAAAAATCATTAGACAAGATAACCATCAGAACTTCAGAATCAGAAACTTTCTCCCTGTCCCTATAATAGGGTTGCGGTCTTAGAGAGAGTTTCTGCATTATTTTTTTTTTCCAATTTTGAATTATCTAATTTGAAAAAATTGACATGTACTAGACTTATGTTGTACATCAACTAGTGTTTTAAGTAATCCATTGCACTGAAATTTATAAGAGTGGGCATATGATCTATTAAATTTGCGATTAAGAAATGGGAGTGTCGAGATTAAGTTCTACTCCACCCAAAAGATCACTCTCTATAGAATTACACAATATGTGTGAATAAGAAAACTTGCAAATACTCTAAAATTAGACAGGTGTTCTAAGAAACTTAGAACACATTAATTTAAAAAAAAAATGATTATGAGAACTTAGTGGTATCCCTTCAATTACATTGATCATCACATTGGTTTAACAAATTAGTTACCCTAATATCTTCGTAAGTTATTTTAAGTCAATAAACACCTTTACTTTTCTCCATAAATCTTTTTTAATAACTTTTTCATTGATTTACCTAATATAAATTCAACTCATTTTATAAAGTACTTAAAATTAGGATAGAAACTAACATATTTAAAGCACAAAGATCTGGTAGACATTCAACTTAAAAATTTGAGTGCTTTGACAAATCATCTTAGAGGATAAATCTCACTTTTTTATTAAAAAATTAGACAGATGAATAGATTATCATGAATGTTATTAAATTTTCTAAAATGAACCTATTGAATCAATCTATCCCTTCACTTTCAGACAAAAACAAAATATTAAATATTTTTTTATTCATCATGACAAATTTAATACCGGATATTTATCAAACAGATATAAGAACAGTTGTATTTAAATTTTAAAAATAATAATTTTATATATTTGAATTTATTGACCTTGTCCTTGGAGCATTCACTTTACGTATTGTTAGTTGTCCTCATGAGAGGTAGAAGTATACAGCCGATATCATTCTCTCTCCTCTTTTCTTTTTTTAAAAGAAAAAATCAATTTTTTAATTAAAAAATAAAAAATCATATTTGTAAAAAAATCTGAAAACCTAAATATCAACTGATATACACCTCACACCGATATCTCAAGCCTACATCGATACCAATCATATCAACTGAGATATCTCGATTCCAAAAGTCCTACATGTATCAGCGAAGATTTCATCCTTAATCTTCGTATTTAAAAGGTTAAAAGAAAGAGGACATTAGAAGGGAATGGTAGATGATCCATAGACGCAAGATGAGGTCCACAAGAATGGCATTTTATGGCTGTGATGACAACACGTATTCCGATGTCTGAACGGAGACAAATCTGATTTCTTTTTTATAAAAAAACCAAACCTCACAATATTATATTCTGCATTTCATTATCAAGATATTTTATTAGAATGGAAATTTGTTATCTGGTTATATCTTGTTTAGTTGTAGGAAACCTATTTCAGTAAAATGTTAAAAGCAGCTATTGCAAAGAATATATAGTAGGTAATAACTTTTTTTTTTTTTTTCAAATTAACTGATTTGCCTTCTACCTAAAAAGTTAAGAAATGATAGGATCACGGGATCTTTATAAAAAAATATTGGTATATCTTTCTATTATTTAAATGATAATAAGAAAATTAAATCTAAGTGTCTCTTCTTATAAAGAGTTTTAGTATTTTTATCACTTCTCTTTAATAATTTTATTATGTAAATGATTTTTTTTTTATTAATGTGTGGAAAACTCAGACAAAATCCTACTAAAACTCTCACGAATGAGTCTACTACCCGTAAATATACAAAGTTAGGCCATGTGGGTTCGAACCAGCAACCTCTCTAAGGTAAGAGGAACCAGTTGATCTACACTATGTGGATTATAAATGAACTTTAAAGCAACATCAACAACAAATAGAAGGGGAGCATGTTCACCGATTTGCCAAAATATATTTATTAAAATTCACCTAATTTTCATTTAAGTTATTTATCATTCAATTTTTAGTTGGTATTTATATTTAGATTTAGCAAAATATTTTTATGAATTGTTCTTTTGTCAGATGTACCACCATTTAGTACACTATATGTCTAAGTGTGCATAATAATACTGAACAGCCTGATGCTTAGGGTTCAAATATCGGCTGATACGATATGATACGATTTTGAAATCTTATGATATCGGCCACCGACATCTCAGCCGGATCATATCGGCCATTTTTGTTTAAAAAAAAATAATAATAAGGAGAGAAAAATATCAGCCCATACCATTTTTTCGACTCCTGGCGTGGACATCTCATTTATTAGTTATTAAAAACTGATTTGATCAGTGAATCAGTTGATAAAGATAAAAAAAAAAATTCATGAAATAATAATTTCTCAACTGAGCTTTCCATACTTCTGATTATATGTTTTGTTTTCCAACACTGAAATGCTTGTACGCAATGGAAAGATAGGGATTCCGAATTTTAGGCAATTTATTTTGATTGCGATAGACTCTATCCCTTTTTTATTATATTTTTTCTCAATTTTTTTTTTTATGGAAGTACATTTAGTGTTTTATCAATAAAATATTTGTTTAAATCATAACCAAGATTAAAATTATAATTTTATTACCATATTATGCATGACGATCTAATGCTTCCATCTGTACAGTCTAAATTTAGACACGAAATCAGAACAAATTCAGCAATAAATTTGGTCTGCAGCACAATCTTTACACCACTTTTTCAGCACTACCCAGGGCATTCTTTGGAGCACGCATCATACTAAAAAATTAAAAATTACATCATGGTTTTTAACACCACGCTCCCCCACTTTCGCACGGGTTCATTTCAAAGATATTTTTAAAATAATACTTCCGAAAAAAAATTATTGAATTTGAAAATTCAATTTTTTTTAAGAATTCAATGATCAACAATTAAAATGGAGTTAGTCTTACATGAAATTTTAATCCAATATGAGATAAACTTAAAATGAATTCAAACTAGTTACAATTTTGGATCTCATAGGCTCTACAAGAGATCCCAAGTGGGAACATTGCTCATGGGTGATGTCTGCTCAGACAGAAATTTTCAACAATATACGCTAACCAAGTTCATTCACACAAAAGTTGTGGACAAACAGTTTTGTTAGAAAAATTTGTAGTTGTGTGAAGTGAAAATTGGATCAAAGTGATTCGAGAATATCTCAAAAGACAAAAGTTTAACTCTCAACCATGTGGCTTTGAGGCAGGTTGCGAAACCAGGTTTCAAACAAGAGTTGGCACCTAGACTCAAAATATATTAAAGTTTAAAGATTAAGGTTGTTTAAGCTTCTTTATAAAAGCCTTTTCACTTGTTGAGGAAAGGGAATTTTTTTTCTGATTTATGTGTAGAAAACTGCAGATATTAGTACAAAACCTCTATGGGTGAGTCCACTTCTCATAGAATACACAAAGGTTAAACTATGAGGTTGAATCTGCAATTTTCTGCTTCATGAAATAGAAGGCAATCAGTTGAGGTACACCCATGTAAATAAAGGGGGATTTTTTTGTTGCACATTCTTTGAAAAAGTTCCCTTATTTATCTCAGTGAGGTTTCTAAGTATTAGGAGTCTGTATTTTTTTCTTCCTTTTTGTTTGAGAGTGTATTGAGATTCAGGGATTTTCTTCTCGATTATAATTCTTTATACAATTATCTACATTGAATACTATACTCTATCTGTCTATCACTTTTGTAAGTACTTATTAATATTCTATTACCTTAAAGGAAAAAAAACACCAAACAATAATAATTCATAATATTTGAAGTTATATAATTAACATTATCAGAGAGTAAAACTTCATTTTCTTTATTTATCTATATTGTATGAAATCGGTACCTACCCAATCATACAATTGGGACTCTGAATGGACCACGCCAATCACTTTAGTTGACTCTAAAATAGACATGTCCAGTGTCTACATTATGAATAATTATTTGGGTCTAGTTTGAAGGGGAAAAGAAGGAAAAGTGAAGACACATAGGAAAACATCTCATGTGAAATGAGAGTTTAAAGGAATCTATACCATTTTGAATTTTTTTTTTCTAATTGTATTGATTGGTTCAAATTTTAATCATAAATAAAAATAAAATCAGTATTTTTTTCTTACGTGTTCAATGATTCTTGAAACACTCGATTAGTCTTGAGGCGTATGCATTCTACTCACACATAAAAGGTAAAATTATAGAGAGTAACCTTTTGAATTATGATGAGATTCAAATTTAAAACTCTCTTTTTAAGCCAAAATCCTGACAAATCAATATTTTTTATTATTAAAATTGTGAATTCTCTAATCTCTGTCATTTTGCATTTATTCCCATTTTTTTTAAAAGTGGAGCCCTCATCTTGAAAGAGCACCCAATGATAGAAACACTGAACAAAAATGATGTCATACATTCTCATTAACAGTTCAATTAAATTCTCTAAATCACTGGTCTCATATGATGTTTTGTTTTTCCGGGTTACAGAATGCCCTAAAGACCTAAAGTCAACAGATATATGGGCCCACATGATGACTAAATCCTCTGAAATTTCAAACCTGGACACCTTGATGGGCCCACCCATGAGGAATGCACTATTTAGTGTCTGCATTTTAGTGGGGCCCCCCAATTGAAAACTTTGGTGGATTCACCATGCAAGATAGGCACATTGAATAGCAGAATGATCATAATCAATCATGATCTGAATGTGATTATTGATCAAACAAGGAGGCCCACTAGCTGTTAAAATCATGAATGTACTTAGTAAATAAATAATATGCCCGGCACTACCCATCTTTGCGAGTATGATCATCGACCAGAGCATGAACCTTTTGAGGATAACCAGAGGAATGAATGGAATGATATCACTAACATCTTAAAGAAGTATTATTATTCTCACCATAAAAATGCACTGCCTGCAAGAATCTACTCTTGTTGGGCCAAGTATATAATAAGCTTGTAACCCATTTTTAAGTCATTCAATTTCTTTGCAAAAAAAGGGCCATAGCTAATATGTTAAATTGATAATTATAAATATCAAATAATAATAATAATAATAATTTAAATGGATTGGAGTGATCAGGGGTTTAAATATCGGTTTTGTATATGTGAATATCGGCCGATATGTATCGTATCGGCCGATATTCACAATATCGGCCTTGATATCGGCCGTATTATATCGGTCCGATATCAAAATATCGGCCGATATTTAAAAAAACAAGGAAGAAAGAGAAAAATATCGGCCGATATATCGGCCGATAACGATATATCGGTCGACATATCGTATCGGCCGATATATCGGCCGATACCGATTTTTAAACCCCTGGGAGTGATGGCCAAGAATCGTCTCAGAAGGTGGGATTCATGAGTTTGATTTTCACAACACCTAAAAGAGCCACTCATCACAGTGTCATTCAAAGTCGTGAGTTCGATTTACATTTTAGCCAAAAGGGTCACTCTCTATATAGACTTATTCAGTCCAAAGATTAGTCGAGTACTCGAAGAAGCTTCGATACCTCGATCTTAAAAATATTGGCCGGTATTATTCTGATATAGACAAATATCGGCCGAGATGAAATTTAAAAAAAAATACACCGATATTTAGCAATATCAATGAATCATGGCCGATATCGCCATATTATAACTGTATGGCCGATATCGACGATATGTATTAGATGTTGAGTTTAGGGTAGCAGATGGGTGTAAACGAGTGACGGATGGAACAAACCGATACATATTACTTCGCGGGCGGATTTAATTGTCACTCAAATCAGTGAACCGAGTTTTTCCTACTTTTAAAATGTTTAAAAGTAAAAATATATATGATAATTATTAAAAAAAAATACCTTTACACATGCAATTCTCTCCAAAGTCCAACTCCAAAAAAACTGTTAGGGGTAGTGGAGACAATGATGAGAGAAAGAAGGATTGGTGTGGCCCACTAACTTTGTAGTTTTTCTATCAAAAAAAGAATATAAAGGGAAATTAGCATAGACAGATGTATAGCAACCCACCCACGGCTTTGACCATTCTGAGCTATCATTGCTCTTCCTCATCACAGCAATGAATAAATGATGCTTCTCGTGCCATGCCTCGAGATCATACTCTTCTTACGCATGAAATTCCTCCCCGCATCTAATTAATCTTCTTTCTCCCTTAATCCCTTTCTTCTTAAAGCTCCTTTTGCGCCGATCTCACATTCATACTGTCCTTTCCAAAGTTAGATTAATTCTTATTAATCTTAAAATTTAGGTTTAGAATACTGAGATCAGGTGCAGTTGGTCTTTTAATGTATAAGGCAATCATTGCTGAAGGATGTCTTAGTTTAATTTAATAGCCTTGTTAAGGGGCTTTTAGCCCTCTAATAGCATTGGATCTGCCCCTAATAGCTTTACCTCTTATGCTATGCAATGCTAGTTTGAGCCGACAAAAAAAGTTCCCTAAGGAGCGGGGTCGAAAAATCAGCCTCGTCGAGATTTTGGCTGAAATATTTTCTCTTTAAATTTTTTTAAAAATCTCGATAGTTTTTTTTTTGAAAAAAATTATTTTAAAAAATAAAAGGCTATTTTTAAAAAATAATAAATTAAAAAATATAAATATCGGCCAAGATATCGACCGGGCCCACAACCGATATTCGGCTGATTTTTTTTATTTGGCCGATGTGAGATATCTCGAGCATCCAAAACCGAGATATCTCGCATCCTCAGAATTTTATACCCCTGCTCACAAGGCATCTTCTGGACCACATGAACATCCGAGACTTCCTTGTATACACACATTAAATGAGGAATGTCAATTGGTAGGTATGAATTTAAAGACCCAAAATATTCAATAAGAAATGCTTAAAGTATTTTCATGTAAAAATCTTTGACAAAATAAAAATAAAAATTGGAATATGCAATTTCAAGACAATGACACCAAACGCCTTCAAAGGTCATCTTAATAAATTTGGATGGCTTATGAATTGCTTTTCACTTCGGGTGATATAATATTTGTTATTTTTAATTTTTTAAGTTCTGTGATACATATAATATAAGGGTGAACCCGACTTAACCCAAATTCTGATCCGACTGAATCCAAATTATGATCCGATTCTCATTTTGAGCTCATTTTAGTGTAATTTTAGACGGATCAGATTTGATCGGGTCGAGTCGAGTTAACTCGATCCGACCCGACCCGACTCGAATTCCATGCAAGTTTCTGTCTTCTCAACCCGACCCGACCCGTTGACCTGACCTGCATGATTTCTCGGGTTAGGTCAAAATCCGACCTGAGTTTCACCCCTAATATAATATATGACCAATTCAATCATGTTTCATTAATTCTGAGCCGAGATATTATTGAGACGATATATATATCACCAATATATTGACAATACAATATTTTTTTCTTACTAAAAATATTTTTTGAATCGATATCTTCATGTATCACTGATATATGGCTAATACAATATGTATAACCGATATGTTAATATTTAGCCGCATCAATTTTAGACTAATATTTGAACTCCTGCTTTTCTAACTATCCATTTTATGAGTATTAATACATTAAATGATAAAAATATGTTATTTTTGCCAACAATGCTCATGAACTCCTAAGATGTTTTAGATTAGATGATATGAAGCAAGTTGATTCATAGGAGATTGGGACTGTAGTATGAGTTGGAGTTGATGTTGATGTTGCATGTTTTTAGGGTCTAGAGTAGAAATGAAGAATGCATTGATGCAATTGGTGCACGAGGAGTGATGCAGACAAGGTTGGATGATCACAACTGCCTTTAGCTTATTTGAATTTTTGGGTTCAGACTTAGGGGGCCACATTGGAAAAGATAATAAGGTGTAGAAAATATTTTAAATTAGTGTGATGTCATTTGCTTCAATTCTCTCTCTCTAGTACTAGAGAGAAACTGGACTGTTTTTTTTTTTTTTTTTAAATGGTAGAATAGTAATTTATTAAAAAATTAGAGGGGAAAAGCCTGAGAGCAAAAAAAAATAACAATGAAATAATGATATATATTAGCCAATGTAATTCAAGTTGTTTAATATTTTATAAAAATAAAAAAGTAATTCAATTAGCTATTTTTAGGATTTCTATGGACATATTGTGTCAATTAAATATTTAAACATAACATGTTAGATTTGTATTGGTTTTATAAAAAAAATCCACACATTAAGATGTATATGTAATGATCCGTCCCGCTAGTATAATATTATCTGCTCTAAGTCTCATACACGTTCCGCACGACTACCACTTATATATATACCAGAGACTTTTTAATGCAACTAGTAATGTAAAACTTTTTTCTCCATAGATGCACCCCATATTAAAGACCCCCCTCTCGGACGGGGTATTACAGTATCTGTATCAACTGACGAATGTTTCTAAAAATTCTAAACAGCTCATTAATAAGAGAAAACTTGTAGGTCTACTTTAATCTTTTGAATGGAGGCTTTTTAGTAATGTGTGAGGACAATTTTGAAAATTCAAAATATAAATATCCAGCTGAGGTGTTTGGAACTTCAAATCATAACTAGGATCACCTAAGATGATGGGTCCTCACATTTTAATTTTTTAACTCTTACATGTAGTTCACTATGGTCTATTTAGAATCTTGTTTCAACGAACTCCATAAATATCATTTAAGGGAGCATCGTGCGGAACTCAAAGGGCAAATAGAGGGTTAGACATTGGGAGTTGGGAGATGGGGAGTTGGCAGATAATAATAATGTGATTTGGACCATTTAGCCTTTAATACAGCACGAAAAATAATAATTAGGGAATAAAATAGAGACATGAGGAGCACAAAAATAAAAATAAGTGCATGTTTTGTTTGCAAAGAAATATTTAGAAAAAAATTAAATTTATTTTAGAAAGTGAGATTTTTTGACATTTTCATAATATCATCAAAAATTCCAAAATGATATTTTCTTGAGACTCTCGAACTCTCCATGCGAAGAGAAACTTTAATACTTAACTCAAAAGAGTAAGAGTGATTGTCAAGAATTTATCTTACGAAGTGGGAGTTTTGAGTTAGACTTTTACTCTACTTCAGAGGACCCTCTATAAAATTATCTAGTGTAAGCGTGTGGAGACTTGTACATATTCTCAAAATTAATTGGGTGCTCTAAAAAATCTGGACACATTGGTCATCAAAAAGAAAAAAATTAATACTTAAAAGGTAGAAGTAAATGTACTCCTAAGTACTAACTACTTGCAACAATCCTGACCTGACTCTCAGAACATAATATTGTCCTCTTTCGATTTTCAGTCCAGTCCATTATTCATCTTACTGAGTTAATCATCAAACTTTTGCTTTGGGTCCGGCCCACTCAACCAGGCTTAAAGCTTCATGCTTGGAGTGGAGTTCTCCTCTCTTAAACTCATCTCCCATGTCCATCCTGTGCCACGTGGGACTTCTCTCACACGCCCAGGTGGGTGGGTGGGGCGTCACAACTATTACTTTTTTTTTTAAGCCTCTATTTTTTGTAATGTTCTGCTCCATCTATTTGGGGGAAACTGGATTTCTATTATACTCTCTCCCAACTACCGAAATTACTCGTGTATGAATTGTTTCAAAGTAATTATTGATGAGGTATGTGAGCAGAATGGAAATTTGAATTTGTGCTAGATTGTCACTTAAAGTATTAGACGATTAGGTGGGTTGGTAGCTTACCTTAACCAAATGCCAAGAAACTCAAATAATTGAAAAATATAGGAAGATTGGGGGTCATGGTACGTGAAGAAATCACTTGATCAATTCTTTTGAATTAAATAAATCACATATTTTTACTATTTTTTAAAATTATTAAATTATATAACATAATTAAATTTCAAATCATATACATGTATTTGCCCATTTTTATAAGAGAGACACAAAATGTGTGTTATTCTACATGTTACAGAGCTGAACCTAGTTCTAATTTTTTTCTCCACCACTTTCTTTTCCCATTTAGAGATTTTCTCTTTATTTATTTTCCTTATATATATTTCATTATCTTTATAAATAAGATTAGAGAGTCTCTTCTTGATTAAGGGAGACACACCAAATTCTCTTGTGTGTAATTCTACATCTTTCAACTAAAATATACTGACTATACTAGGCCTTACTTTACATTATCAATTTATAATTAAATACATTAAAATTATCATATGAAAAAATTGATATAAATATATAATATATAAATATATAATATAAATTAATATTTATATTAGAATAACCCAAAGTCCCAAATACACACAGACCACAATCAAACCAACCCATAATCTTAAAACTAAAATTGAAAAAAAAAAAAAGAAAAAAAAAAGCCCATGGTAGGCACCTTGGAGAGTGAGAACGGAGAACCCCTTTCATGCATCTGTCCAAAAAAAAAAAAAGGAGCCGTTATCATGTATGTGGACCTTCTTTAATCAATTTGGGTGGCCCAACTTGTCAAGACAATCAGTTTGATGAGACAAGCATGTCCAATTTCATCAAGAGCATGAAAAGTATTGGTGAAAATAAATGAAATAGGGTTAGGTTTGGAAGCATCCAATTTTTTTGGTTTCCTTTTTTCTACTATTATCAAAATGTACAATGTACATTCTACAATTAATGTTTTTAATTTTAATTTTAATTTTTGCTTTGCCTTTACAAAACAATCAAGAGTACAACATGAGTGAATGTGACTTAAGAGCAAGAGAAAATTTAAGGTGGTGCAATTTTTTTTTTTTTGAATTCACGTGTTGAAAATCGCTGAAAATGTCAACTGGTTGGGCCCATTGAATCAATGTCTAGATATGATTTTAGATATCATTGAATATCATTATATCACATCATTCTGTAACTTAGATTCTTCACTTCCCTTATCATATGAGTTGGCATCAGTCCTGTAGCACAGGGCTTTGTATTAGATATCCACAGAATACAGGTTAGTAAAGATTGACATACTAAATTTTTTAATTAAATACTTATTTTCATAATTTATAATTAAGTTACATAATTATTTAAGCAGAATTAATTTTTCTTTCTATTAAGGTTATTGTATGTAAAAATATTTAATGTCTTAAACATCTACAATGTAGACTATTATAAGACACATAAAATTTCTATTATTTTTAATTTATATAAACTTATAAAATATCAATTAAAACCATATTTAATATTTCAATGTGAATACAAGAATGCAAAAAGCTTTAGAATTAGTGGAACATGAAAATCAGAGCATTTTTCCTATTTCATATTAAATTGGCCCAATTCAACATTTCTATTCCAGACTTGACTTCACTAGACACATAATAAATCATCGATGAATCTCAACAACATGCAACAACTCTAAAAAACGCATAATGCTCTATGTCTTTAGGTGTCGAGGAACATATAAACGTGTCTTTACGTTCCTCTTACAATTTTTAACTTATTGGTTAATAATAATAAAATAATAGTGATTGATTGAAAAATTCTATAACTGTCTAACACTTGCTTTTCATTCCTTATAATAAAATACAACGGAACAGCCAAAATTAGTTCATTCATTTATTATTATTATTATTATTATTGATTTTGGGCTTGAGGCCTTCGGTAGCAGGACTAAACATTAGGACCGTCTCACGTGATTGCATGTCATGTCTATGGCAGGGTCCATATGTTTTTGCTTGCATTTTTTTTTAATTTAATAAAAAAATCCTTCATGTTTCTGATAAAAACTCAGCAATTTTTATTATCTAAGTTCAAAAACTTCTCGAGTAGAAACACTTTTATTTGATGATTAATTTTAATAATAAAATTCAAAGTTTAAATTAATCTTATGGAGCCCACTTTGAATAGACTGGTAGTCCATATACAAAAATTAGTGTCAGTTTCTCCTGATATGAAAGCTAGAAAGGTGGGCCCAGACTCTGGGCCTATAAAATATTTTAGCCCAATAAGTCAATAATGACATGGGCCCAAGTCCCATTTTGTCGTCAAGCTCATGTTAGATTTAAGCTTTGATATAGAATTATTTTGTTGATGTCATCATCATCGTTGTTGTATATAAATGAAGCTACAGGGAATTTTGAAGATATTGGACAAGTTTACAGGATCTCCTTTAATTCCATATATATAATGACTTATTTATATAAAAAATCATATTTTTATGTCCACTTGAGCCTAAAAAGTTTGATTAAGCCAAGCCCAATCCCCGAACCAGGATGAGTCGAGGCCATATTTAGCCGGCCCGAATGTTGGCTACTTTCTTCAATTTAAGGTCATGGCAATCAAGTATCAACAATAAGAACCTGATGGTGCTGACACTTGCCTCGATGATAATGGTCACTATTAGACTGTTAAGTCTTCAAATTTCACACTTCATTCTGTTAAAAACTGTATTTCTCTTTTACAAAAAAATAATGCCAATCATTCGTAGTTGTGCCATGAATGAGGTTGAATTCATCTTGTTTCATTCAATTCTTTTTCTTTATTTTTTAAAAATGAAATTTTCCAGATCCTCATTTAGCATTTATTCATGGCAGAAAGACAGGTTAAAGTATCCAATTCATGATTGGTGAATTCATAGGTTCTATTCTTGTTGAATGTACACTAATGGAAATGTCTATACAAGTCTATTGGAATTGGCTCTCTTTTTCTAGTATTCCACGATAGCGGTTCCCCAGTCTTTGCTTTCAACTTCCACATTCCTTACTTGGAACTCCTCCCTGTGGAACACGGAAGGAAGGTGTCTTTTCTAGATGTTGATGAACATAGAAGGAAGGTGTCTTTTCTAGATGATGATGAACACAGAAGGAAGGTGTCTTTTCTAGATGTTGATGTTGGGATTGGGTTTTAATCCCAAAAGACTAGTCTGGTAGGTGGAGATATTCAGCCCCATATAAGTCCTTATATTTTTCCCCCTCAATGATGTGGGACTCGTTCGCACTCCAACAATTCCTCCCTCAAACGAAGCTCTTCAACGGATAGAATATCACCAACTAATCCGTTCGGCTAGATGATTCCTGAATCCAGATACGGTGGCTTGAGGAATCTGGTTCTGATACCACTGTTGGGATTAGGTTTCTAGCCCAAAAGACTAGTCTGACAAGTGGAGATATCCAGTCCCATGTAAGTCCTTATATTTTTCTCCCTCTCTCATTGATGTGGGACTCGTTCTCACCCCAACAGTTGACTTAATGATGGCGGTCTCTTTTGGGAAGTGACTCCTACTGCAATCTTTGCCATAATTTGCTTTCCTGGTCTGCCTTCTTATGGAATGTATAATTGTTATTCTTTTCGAGGGTTCCAGCAACCGATAATCTTACTTTTTTTTTTTAATAATTTGGTATTTGGTACATTAAATACATAACAGATGACGCATAAGAACTAAAATTCTTACTGATACTTTAGTATATGCCCATGGATGGATCAATGTTCTGCTAAGTGGATTAAACCATGTGATGGATGGATTATTGTTCTAAAATTTACCCCTTATCCAAATGCAACCATATTGACACTCTATAATAAAAAAATATATAGATGGATAGATTATCATAGAGACTATCAAATTGTTCAAAATCGAATCCATTGAACCATTCTAGCTTTTGATTATTTAAGATAAAAAAATTATAGGATGTATATTTTTACATGTCATTATCAATTCAATGATAAAGATGCACTAGACAAACATAAATTTCAGAGGAATTTAAATCTAAAGAAGCGAATAACATTTTTAAAGACAGTTGTCCCCACATAGGATCGATACATTCGACAAACTAAATACCGGGACTTTTTGTACTTTTGTCAAAAAGAAAATAAAATAGAATAAAAACAAAAAAATTTGATGTCAAGATAAAAATTTAACTTCACATAACAATTGTTTACTAAGAGCACCCAATTTTGACTCTAAGGGAATTATATCAAATTCACATTAAAGATGGGTTTAATGTCTGAAGTAGGATGAGTTACAGTTTTGGATATTTTACACGTTCTTGCTATGACTTAAGGGGTTTTATGTTTGATATCTTACGATTTCCCACATGTAAATTTAAAAAAATAAAATAAAATAAATAGTATATTATTACGTATCCTCTCTTGCACTCGAAAGAAAGAAATAAGAAAGACAAGGAGAAGGAAAAGACAAAAAGAGATGGCTTGAATTCTTTAAAAAATAAGAAAAAGGTTGAACATCCATAAATATGTAGATGTCAGTGAAACTCAACAATAGTTTGATTGTTGTAGTATTCCTCGCTGAAATTATAAAATGTAATCATTATCATCACTCATACGCTCTTATTTGTGAAAATTGAAAAATCTTGAGATCAAGTCCCTCTAAACATAAAAAGTGTCATTTCCATTATTCTGTACTCAACTTATACAAATTAGAAAGTTTACATATGTTCCAAAAATTAGTCATAAGAAATGTCTAGATATCTTGGTCTTAAAAAAATATCTTATAATCAAATTTCAAGTGAATTTTGAATTGAAGTTTGCTTGATTTGAACTCGAGTTTGGAATTAACTTTGGATCCAATCATCGACCGGTCTTAAATCTTCATTCTTCAAGTTGGGGACTAAGAATTCAGTTTTGACGACTTAGCTTACATCAATTTTTCTTAAGTTTAGCTATTTTAGTCTAGACTTGAAAACCCATCTTTAATGTGAATTTGATCTAATTCCCTTAAAGTCAAAATTGGGTGCTGCTACATCTAAAACCCTTTTGTGGTCCATGAATCCTTCAATTAGGACCTTATGTTCCACATCGACTTAGAAATAAAATCTTAGAGAAGCATTAATTAATTTAAAGGGGTTGACTGTCAATCACACTAATACTTTTCAATTTTACAACTTGAGAATTTTGCCTTTGAACTTCCAAATGGCTTCAAGAGATGGAATAGTCAATTCTGGCCCAACTTTTTCTCTTTTGAATCGACTTTTTAAGGATTTCAATCATGTGATCATTTCAATAGCTCAAAAATTACTTAAAATTTTGAAACTTTTTCTTTGGTCTTCAAGATAATGATCAATATTAAATAATTTTGAAATGGATTTTAATTCAATTGTGGGAAGTAAAGATATAAAACTCGCTTGCAAGAGAATTCACCAAGTGTAATGTGCGTGGAGCAGAGGTCAAAAAAACGGCCCAGTTGATATTACGGCCGATAAGTTTCTCTCTCCTCCGATATTTACATTTCTTTCTCCTCCGTATTCAAAACCGTGGAAAACAGAAAAAAACCCGTCAAAAACCGTATCGGTTTTAAAAATAAAATAAAAAATAAAATAAATTTTAAATATCGATTTTTATGCATATCGGCAGATATGGTGACCGATATTCTGAATCCAATATCGGCCATATCGGCCGATAATCTTTTTGTACGGCCCAAACATATCGTATCGGCCGATGTCGTTCGGTCCTACAAAACTGATACATATCAGTGTATCGGCCGATATTTCGACCCCTGGTATGGAGTATGGACTGATTGAAAGAAATTGAAATCTTGGGAACCAAGATTTAGGTTAAGAATATTCATCTACTGATCAAGTCAACAAGTGATTTTGGAATCGGTTGATGGTTCTAAACAATTGGATCAATCAATCAACTGATCGATTGTCACTCCTATAAATTCATTTTTTTAAATTCTAGAATTAGCAAAAAGTGAGCAAGTTTCAATATCTAGAGCTAAGGTACAAATATCGGCCGATACATATCGTATCGGCCGATATATATCGGTTTTTTTAAGACCGAGTAATATCGGCCGATATTCATAAATATCAGTATTTAATTATTATTTTTAATTTTTTTTTTTAAAAAACACCGATACGGTTTTTCACGGTTCAGGGTTCACGGTTCTCACAGTTTTTTGCGGGTTTTTGCGGTTTTTTGCCTTTTTTCACGGTTCCGATATCGGAGGAGAGAGAAAATGCCGATATCGGGATGAGAGATAAAAATATCTGCTGATATTACGGCCGATATATCGGTTTAACCGATATTTTGACCCCTGATCTAGAGTTTCTCTAATTATAGAATTGATTAAACTTCATAATTTTAAAAAATTTAAAAAATAATTTTATCAGATCAAATACCACTTTGAAGTCCAGACACGAATATAAAAATGCCTCATCAATATGTATTATTGCTGATATGCATTTTCTCTCCTACATATTTTTGAAAAATACAAAAAAGAAAATGAAAAAATCAGCATCTCTTTATTTAAAAAAATCATCATTTTTATTAAGTATCATACCCTTGAAGTCAAAATTTTGGTACGATATATTCTAAAAATTTGAAAATGTCTAAAATTTTGAAAAATGTCTAATTTTTTTAGAACATAGAAAACTAATATGAAATTCATATTCTCTAATATTCCATAACGACATGTATCTTCTATTATAATTCATAATTTTTTTGTCATAAAAAATATAAATTTAATAAAAATGTTGACATATTGAAAAAATTAAACAAACACTTGAAAAACTACACCAATCACAGTAAGGCCCTTCATTTAATTCCATAAACATTGTATATTATTTCATTATTTTTCTAAAAAAGCCTCCAAAATAAAAATTTTATTAGAAAACCAAACTTTCATCAATAACGATGTGATTGAGATTTGAGACTACATCACAGTGCAGTAAAATTAGATTAATGATCTAATTTAGGAGAGTGTAAAAGTGAGAAGAAAAGGGTAGTCAGCCAAATTAATTTACTGGAGCTTGGTGGCCCAAGGGAAATTTTTATAATGTTACATATATAATGTTACTTTAATAAAATAAAATCAGGTTCCATTTGGACTTGGCTTCAAGTTAATTACTTGTTCCTGATGCCTGCAGTTTTTTATAATATCAAATGTGGAAATATTATTTTAATTTAACAAACCAGGCTCTTGGTCCAGTCGGGCCTTGAAAGCACAAGGTAATGGGCCTAACCAGATTTAAAAATGGCATTCATAGCCTGAAAAAGAGCCTGGCCTGGACAGACATTGGGTCAGACAGGATTGGGTTCAGCGTGGCCTGAATTTTTTTTTATGGCTTTCACTTCACCGAGACTCGAGCCCAGCCCAAGGACTTGGTGGATTCTTTCTTGGAGAGAGAGTTAGGCTCAAGTCCTATGAATGATTTAGACCTTTTTATCCTTTAAAATTATACTTGAAATGATTATTTTTCATTGGAGTACTAAGCCATCATAGAACAAAACCAAAGGATCCTACAAATATGATAGAAACTGCTTGTGCTTCACCACATTGGGTTTGATAGACTTGATATTAATGGAAACGACCGGTTGAGATCGACTGCAAACCACACCAAAGAGTTAATTTTAAATGAGAGATGGATTGATTTTGGGGACTTTTTAGAAAAGTTTTCCCTCTTCCAATCTCAACAGAGCCTTAAAACATTGGCAGAGATCAAACAAATTCAAATGTCCATATGCAGGTATGCAACTTCATTCATGTTTTAAGTACAAACAGCTGGTCGAATGATAGCTCGCAACCGAAAAAAAAAATGGAAGAAGAAAGAAAGCAAGTTTCAAACCTAACTAATTGACAAGCAAAATATGTTGCCACTATATGATTATGTGAAAGATTGATCCACTCGCACATCGATACAAAATCAACATAATTCACAATGCATGTTAAGAAAAAAAAAAGATTGTATGACAAGAATTGTGATCATCCAACAATCACAAACAAATTGAGATGTGCACAAGATACTGTGTTACCTCAACTTCGGAGGGAGTTGATGTGCCCGAGCTCCACCACCAGTCCCATCATGTCTTGGGTGGAGCGGGGAACGGTTTTGCATGTGATGGGGGGGAAGATGGTGTCCTGCAGGGCGTGAATGTTTGGTCTTCAATTCTGTGGGCTTATTGTCCTTGATTTCTTGGATTTGCTCAAGAGTCTCGACCACTTCTTTCATGGATGGACGGTTTTTAGGTTCAGGTGCTAGACACTTGACAGTGAGCTGAGCTGCTTGCTTTGCACCTTTGGATGGATACTGGCCCTCAAGCCTAGGGTCCATAACACGGGCCAGCTTTCGTCGCTCTGTTAGATATGGTTTCGCCCAATCTACCAAGTTGTGTTGACCACTTGGACGGTTTGTATCGAGCGCTCGTTGGCCTGTAAGCATCTCTAGCAGAACAACTCCAAAACCATATACATCACTTTTGATATACAGATGACCTGTTCAACAGGGGAGACTGTGTGACTACACAAAAAAAAAAAAAAAAAAGAAATTTCGACTTTATGCCTACTTATGAAAAAAAAATATGGAGAATTTCCTATACATGCATACACAACTTAGTTCTATGCAAGCAAAACAGTTTTAAGCAGTATCGCCACATATAAGATGATAACAGCCATCATAACAGGGTTTTGAGAAGGACGAGGAAGCAAAAATACAAGTGTTGTAACCTCTTTTTTTTTTTTGGGTATGATAAACGTGTTGTAATCTTTTAATAGAAAATATAGCAGTGTTCATGATTCCATTCCATAGCAGCTACTATTTATAATACTGGCCTAGGAATAAAAATATTTGTTCCATCATGTTTTAGAAATGAAGCAAGTTTAAAGGGGAAGGCTCAGAAAAAAATAAAGAGAATGAATAGGGAATATTAGATGCAAGAAGGAAGAAGGTGTGGGTGTTGAGAGTTGGTATGCACAATCGGGGCTTACCTGTGGCCACATACTCTGGTGCAGCATATCCATGTGTGCCCATGACCCGTGTCGAGACGTGTGAATCTCCACCAGATGGACCATTTTTTGCCAATCCAAAATCAGAAATTTTTGCATTGTAATGCTGCACAAGACATATGGGAGTACATTAAGATTCAAACCTCAGTTTCTCTATGGCATTCAGAAAAGAGATTGGAATCATTGGCTTTTACCGAATCTAGCAAGATGTTTGAAGCCTTAAAATCTCGATATATGACTTGCTTTTCAGACGTGTGTAAGAAAGCAAGGCCTCGAGCTGCACCAATTGCTATCTTGAGCCGTAAAATCCATGAAAGTGGCTGGAATGCTGCACCTCCTGCACATAATGTTTCATAAACTCAGAGAAGATAATGTTGGTTTGTTTAGCTCTTAAGGAAACTTAGCCTATTGGGTCAGACTATTTCAACTTAGAGGTCCATTGCTCTTCCCTACTCCAACTTAGGCACCATTGGACCAAGTAGTAGACAAGAGAAGATTTATGCTAATGACAATGATACTTATTAATTACTACTATCATCACTACTTACTTCTAAATAGGTGGTTCTCCAAGCTCCCTTTAGACATGAATTCGTATACAAGGAGAAGATCTTTCTCTTCTACACAGTACCCTAACAGCTTTACCAGGTTTGGATGGGAAAGCCTGCCTAAGAAGTTGACCTCAGACTGCACAGAAATGGAAACAAATGAATTGACAATTATTCATCATAAGAAAATAATAATAAAGACTTCAAATACAAAAATGTAAGAAGAGATAAGAATATTGAGGAGAAAATATTTATATCATGCTCCAGTAGAAATTACAAAATAAACGATCATTCTTTGACAAACCAAAATTGAAAGTTTACTGCAATTTGGGTAGGGCCAGTCTTGACTGAATCTAGGTGGTATTGGTGAAGTCAGTCAAGTTTGATTTCCAAACTTGACTGTAATAAATCTCTAAACATGTGAAGGGAAGTTTGAAGGTAATTTATGTCGTAGCTCGTTAATTTACCGGAAAAAAAGCATGGGCACGGACGGTAAGTGCCCACTATTGCAGCCAAAACATTGTGGGTAATATGAAATTTGAGTTAATTCCACTGAATGAAAAGAATTACCTGCCATTCCTCTAATCCTTGCAAGCTCTCTGGATTCAGTTTCTTCACTGCAATCACCTTACCGGTTCCACTCTTCACCGGGTTGTGACCTTTCTCATCAATCCAACCCTTGTAAACTTTCCCAAAGCCCCCTTCACCAAGAACCACATCGGGTCGGAAATTCCGAGTTGCAGTCCTTAATTCTGCATAAGTGAAAATCTTAATATTTGGAGTAGGCAGAATCTTCCCATCCGGAAATATCTCTTCCATACTGCTTGAAAACCCACCGCTGCTCCGTGCAAACTGTCCTTCATTGCTATTGTTCTTGGATGTCCCTGAAGAAAAGGAACCCAATAAATGAAATTAAAGTGAGAATACAGGAAAACAGTGAAATGGAAGAAAGCCAGCCGAAATTATAAAAAGAAAATGCTTTTTTCCCCTCTAGACAAAGAAATGAAAGCAAGTACATATATGAGACCATGAATTATAGAAAAAAATGGTTTTTTTACTCAAGATATAGTATAGAAAAAGGAATATAAATGAAAGAAATCCATAAAAATCTAACGAAATGCAAAAAAGAAAAGAAAGGGACAAGAGAGAAATTCTATCGTAGATCGGACACATACAGAGAATATTTTTAATTCAAAATAGCACAAACATGAAAAAGAAGTGGCCTCCTAAGATTTTAAAAAAAAATTATCATCTTTTCAGCACCCAGGGAAAATAGTACATGTAGTTCAACAAGAAAATAAATCAGTAAAACCTCATGTCAATTTTTTTTAAAAAAAAAAAAAGAATTTCCGTGTGAAGTAAGTACCAAAACAGGGGATTTGAATCGTTTATACTACAGAAAGATGGGAGGATAAAAAACCAGTGATCTAATTAATCCAAAGATGGAAATTCTGTGATAAAAAACCATCTAGGATTATGAAAATAAGTAAATTTTACTTCCAAGATTAAAAATCTTACAGGAAATTCAGAATGAGAAACAAAAAGAAAGAGGGAGGAAATAACCAATTTAAATAATAGAATCTAATGAATTTTTGGCATATTAAAAAAAAAAACCATTGCCATGGAACGTAACTGGAAACGAAGAGGTGTTCGACTTTCTATATAACCTACATGCTAGGATGCTCGAAAAAGAACACTACTTTTTATTAGAAAAAGAACATTTTTTAATTAAATTAGTGATTTTCTTTTCATACATGCGAATGAACAATTTCTATATAACCCATATAAGAAAACACAAAATCAATGAAATTTTCAGGCTAAGGCTGAAAAACCAAGAAAGAAGATTAAAAAAAAGGATCCTTTTCCTGACCCAGAAAAGAATAAGAACAAAATTTCTTTTTTTTTTTCTTGGTTTTTTCAATTTCCAGTTACCTGGGCTTGAAGGCCTGGTGGTGCTTGGGCTCTGAAAGGCCTTTACCGGTGTTCCAAAGCAATTCCCCATATCTTTGAGTTCCCTTGTTCTCCCCCTCCTTTTCCTCTTCAACTACGAAGATGCAGAGCGAGACATGGCCATGACTTTCTTCTCTCCTTATTGTGGGTGGGCTTGAAGTTTTGAAGTCGTAACAGGGAGTCAATGACTGGGAAAGTACAGAGAAACGGGGACAGTGGCTTGGATGTGTAGAGGAACGAGTCGTTGCTTCTCCTTTCAATTTATCAAATGGCCAAAGGCCAAATGCCAAATGGCAAATGTCAAACGCCAAACACCAAACGCCAAAGCCATGAACCAACATTTTACTGCGCATGACCCCACAATTCCACACTGAGAACATCCTCATACTTGATACGTCTCCTAATTTTTTTTTAATTTAACGTCAAAAGTCTTTATTTAAATATAAAATTTATAAAATATTTCTTAATTAAATTATTAACTTATACTTTAAAGTTCATAAAAAATCTATTAAATTTTGAAAAACTTAAAAGCACAAATTTATAAATACAATCAAAATAAATATTTTACCAATCTCATGGTTGAACAAAAATCCTTTTAATAGAAACATCAATGAGCTAAAGTTAATTTAAAAATAAATAAAATAAACATTATAATACATCACATCTTGATGTATAAGCAGTTATCTTATTCTTTACTGGGGTTAGAACTTGGGCAGGTCGGGACAGATTTTAATATATCCAACTCAATTAATATAAAAAATTATTGAACCTGATCTGACCTGACTTGAATTGTTCAACCCAATCCGACCCGAATTGCTGGCTCGACTCAACCTAAGTACTGACCCGATTCAATTCGAATGCTATATTAAATTATTAATTTTTAGTGGATTAGGTTGACACGAATTGCTCAACTCAACCAGATCCGAATTGCTGACCCGACTCAACGTGAGTGTTGGCCCGACTTATCCTGAGTGCTATATTTTTTTTTTTTAAGTGGGTGAAGTCGGGTCAAGTCAATTTTAAAAAAGCTTGACACAACTCGACGCAAATTTAATTTGGATTTTTTTTTCTTCAACTCAATCTGACTTTAATTTTAAAAATATAAAATCCAACCCACTTAATTTCTCTGGTAAAATTAAAACCCAATCCAAGTTTTACCCCTATTGCTTACTTTCATCGCCTATCTCAGTCTCTCTTATGTGAAAAGCATGCTTTGGAATTTTTTCAAATTTTTATTTATTATATATAATTATAAAAATATATTAACAACTATTATAAAGATGAATTAATTCACAAGATATATATATGTATAGGTAGGCATTTTTTTAAAATAAGCTCAAGTGAATCATTCTTAATTTTAAATGTCATAAATATTTAATAGATGCTAAATTTGTCTTTTTAGCTATATCATTCCCTAGTGACAATCAATCGTTTACTTATTGTGATATATAAATAAAATCATTTAAATTTAATATAATTTATAAATGAATTTTTTTAATATAATTCACCCTTGAAGTGAACTCTCAATGAAAACGCAACCACTTTACAGATGACTGATTTTCAAAGGTTTGGAGTCAAGGTCAAAGGAGTAAGTAAAGGACAAATCATTCATAAATCACAAGAGGTCCCTCCAAGATATATATATATATATATACCCCATTCATTGTCAAACATGTGTCCAATCAATTTTTCCTAGTCAACAGTAAAGACGGGTTTACGATTTTAACGAGGAAGCTTGTATACAGCCATTCTCGAATAGGTATTTTCACACGGGTTTTTGTTGTATTATCTATTTTATTTTTTGAATTCTCTCGTCAAATTCATTGACGAATTGATTTGAGGGTTTGAGTGAGCTGATTAAAATAAAAAATGAATAATAAAGTAAAATTCATATCGAGTAATAAAAAATGTTTGTGGAAGAATCACTAAATTTTATTATGAGATGGGTTTTAGAGGTTAGGAATTTAGAATAGATAGAAGGTTTTGTGAATAATATAAATTAAAGAAAATTTTATAATTCAATTATTGTAATGTTATGAGATGAATTCTAAAAATAAATAATTTTATTACAATTAAAATTTTAAAATCTAAAAAATATATAGGTAATTTGATCAAAGGAGACTCAAGTTTTATACAACTAACGTCATTAACAGTCTATAGACATTCCATCTGAAAATATATTAACCACCTCAATATTTAAATAACAACCTTCTTTGATAAGAAAATTTGAGAAGTTTTCTTAGAGCTTTTGTATTAAAAAATATAAAAAAAAATTCTCATGTTTACTCGAAACATCTCATTAATATATATGTTGAAAAAAATATATAAAAAATGTAAAAATGTAGCTTGAGAAAACTTATAAAAGCTGAAAATATAATAAGTTGATGTAAGAGAGAAGCTTTCAATTAAAAAGTATATAAATACGAAAGCTAAACAGTTGTTTCGAAAGTAAAAACCAAGTCTTATTTAATAAAACAAGCTTCGAGCCTACAATAGATGAGATTATCAAATACTCGAGAGAAACTTTATATTATTGTCCTTCATTTATAAAAGAACTTTGTAATCTTGAAAAAAATGAATGATTCATGTGGAGATGTAGAATTTAAAGGTTTATTTTAAATAAATAAATATTCTAACAAATAATAATAACAATAAAGATTTCAACAAGAGCCCACCTTTGAGACTGATCACTGTGGTTAGGAAAATTAGGGAGATGGATGTTTTCTTCTTACAGATCGGTCGAGCAGTGGGTTGGCAAATTTTTTTGCCAAACTTGGTATCACTGACCTCTTTTATCCTTTGAGATTGGAGGAGTTTGTTGTTTTGTATTTAGACTTTCTCTTGATGTTCTCATTTTTTCTTTTTTTCTCTTTATATTTTTGTTTCGGGTCTAATCATATTAGACCTCTTTTCTTTTCTTATATTTACCTTCGGTCTTACAATATAATTTTTATTATTACTGCTAAAAAAATAAATAAAGATTTCACCAATTTAAATTGGGATCAGAGCAGCTGTTGCTTTTGTTCTTATCTTTTTCAATTTTTTTTCTTTTTTATTTTATTATTTTTGATCTAATCCCATTAGACCTCTTCTCTTTTCTTCTTTTCTTGGATTAGTTCTTTCAGTATAATTTCTATTGTTATCTCAAAAAAAAGATCTATGGCACTTGACATTTTTTTAATAGAACTAGATATCATAGGAAACAGGATAAAAAGGGAGGGACAGTATAACCAGCAAATGAATCGTAGGAAAGGTGCAAGGCAGATTCTTACCAACTACTATGTTGACTATTAAAAGCCTTCAAAGCCCAAATCAACACGCATCAAATTCTCTCCACAATTTACATCTCCAAGGTTCAGGTTCATGGTTTTATATAAATAATGTTCTAATATACTCTCTTATATTCTTAGACCAATATTTTATTATATAAAAAATTCTAATAATAAAATATTCATATAAAAATTACATATATGATTGGAGTTTCTTATGCAGTTCCTCCTTTTAATTATCGCGAGCTATCTCTATTTTTATTTTATAACAAAGAAATTCAAAATCTATACCTCTACGTGAGTATGAGAGCATTGGATAAAACTCTAGATACACACACTCTCATGCAAGCCACATACATCAGGTGACTTCGGGACTCAAATATGAAACATCTGATTCCTGAATCAAAGTGTCTGTCACTATCCCGTGCGAGGTGGAGCTATCTCTACCTTTTTCTTTTTTTACGAAGAAACTCAAGATCTGTACCTTTCCCTAAGTATGAGAGCAATGGGTAAAACTCCAGATGCATTAAGCTCCCTGCAAACCACCTGTATTCGATGACTACAGACTCAAACTTAAAACATCTGGTTCTTAAGTCAAAGTGTTTACCACTATCATATGTGAGGTAGAGCTATCTCTACTTTATATTAGAGATAATACTAATCTTCATAAATACACAAAATTACTCGTAAATCTTGTATATCAGATTAATTCAAGAAGAATCTGAGATGAGACCTATGATCTAATTGCACTACTTATGTGATTTTCAAGTTTTTAGTTAGAATGCATATTATCAAATTAAAATCAGATGACACTTAGTTATAAGTTTATAACAATCTTAATTTATATTATTTTTTGAAAAATATTTTTATTTAAAATTCAACCTAAAATACCATCTGACAAAAATGATCTATATGAATCGTCGCCTTCCTCTACAATTAAAAGTGAAAGGTTTTGCTGGGAGTACTTACACACACCTAGAAATCCTGTCTCTACACACCCATTTTTGAAATTTCGTGGTAAATTACCATTTTACCTCCACATTTCTAATCATTCGTATGAATGCCCAGTTCATTTTGGCATTCATTCGAATGAATGGGATAAACAGTAATACAGAATACTGTTCAGCCCCATTCATTCGAATTAATACTTCAGCAATGAGTGTATGTTCATTCATTCGAATGAATGTATCATCCGAATGAATGGAGCCTTACTGCTATCTATCAAATGAATGTATCATCCGAATGAATGGAGCATTACTTCTTTTGCATAAGGAATCATTCGAATGCTTCCTCTCGTCGTAGGAATCATCCGAATGAATGGGAAGCATTCGAATGATTCCTTATGCAGAAAGCAGTAACAATATTAATAGTAAAATTTATTTTTAAAACTTTAAACTTATTTTTTGAGCAGTGTGTATTTTCAAAATTTTTAAAATTAAATATCTGAATTAATTACGATAATCTAATAAAAATACTTTAACACTTAAAGGTCTTTTGACATTCCTAAAAATTTAAAACACAGTATTTTACAAATAAAGGTATTTCTAGGCTGTATCGAAAACACATTTTGAAGTGTCAAAAGACCTTAAAGTCTTAAAGTATTTTTATCAGGTTATCGTAATTAGTCCGGATATTCAATTTGAGAAATTTTAGAAATACACAGTGCTTAAAAAATAACGGTCTATGTTTTAAAATATAGACAGTTATTTTTAAGCACTGTGTATTTTCAAAATTTCTGAAATTAAATATCCAGACTAATAACGATAACCTGATAAAAATACTTAAAACTTTAAGGCCTTTTGACACTCCTAAATGTGTTTTCAATACAGCCTAGTAATACCCTTATTTCAAAAATATGTGTCTAGAGGTAAAATTTCTGGGTGTGTGTAAGTGCTCCCTTATGTAAATATATCAACAATTTTTCCTTCCCACAACTTGTAAAGAAGTCACCGAGTCCTTGAGAATAAATCAACAGCCGACTTTATACCTCTCTTTCATACAAATATCTAGAAAAATAATTATTTTATCCTATTAATAGTTGTGGGTTTGAGCCCGGTAACTTAATTTTAGTGTGCCACTAGAAATAGTTGACTCATCCATAGAAGTTTTGCACAACCCTTATTAATAACAAATTCATTAATCATTATAGATTGTTTATATTCATATGATACCCAAGAGAGCCTAGGTTTTTATCTTTTATAACATATCACAATATTATATTAATTTAATTAAAAAATTCTTTAATCAAATCATCTATAAAATTCTCTACCAATCTCATCTAATTGTACGAAATTCAATTTATAATAAAGAGTAATGATATGGGCTCGGGGTGCACCATCTATAAAATAAAAATATCATTTTATTATTATTTTTTCTCTCTTCTATCTTTAAAAAAATATGATAAAATAATCTTTTTCTTTTAAAGGAAAGTTTTACTAGATGGATCATTATCCATAAATAAATATATTATCTCTCTGTTGAAAATATATATTAAAAATCTAAAAAAAAAACTTTTCCTGTAATTTTGTGCTACCTAAACATGGAGAATCACAAATTCATTATCTTGTTTGTCTGTGTCGTTGATATTTCATAATCACATTGGAAAGACTGCCATCTGCCCTGTTCCACACGTTCTGTTGCTGACGTAACCCTGGTTAGTGATTTGTAATTAGCTCTCAAAAGCAAACAAAATGTCAATTAATGAAGGGATTAAAAATGGATTCTTTGACTGGTCAAACCTTTTTTTTCCCAAATCTTCAAAGAATACCTTTGGATGTGTCCCTTTTAAGTGCTATTCACGTTCGCGGGGTAAAATAAAAATTTCGGCCCTAATGTCGGCCGAAAATATCAGTGGATAAATTTCTTTCTCTTTTTTTTTTATAAATATTGGTATTATTTTATTTTTTTATTTAAAAAATAGAAAAAGAAATTTTTTTTTTAAAAATAAATTGAAAACGTAAATATGCTCTGATATCGACCGATATCTGAGCCGATATTTCGACCCGAGCCCACTACTGTTTTGATTATTATTTTTTAAATACTGATATAAATCATCTCGACCGATATCAGACCGATATATATCTGTCATATCAGCCGAGAAATAGGATATACGGCCGATACATTAATCGGCACTGAAAAATCAATATTTGTACCCCTGCACATGGGTATTTCATATTTCCATCAGCCTAAAACTCTCAACAAAAATGTTTAAGTTAATTTTTTTAATTTGCTTGGTTAATTAGTATGAATTTGGTGATAAAAAATTATAAATATTTACATGTGTAATTAAAAACTATTTATTTAAGAATTATACTTTTAAAAAAGTAAGTCTAAAAATTGACAAAATGGCACCATTCTTTTGGGCCATTTGTGTTTCGATCGCACTCAAATCATTACAGTATAAAAAGAAAAAAAGAAAAAACAATCCACTTTTCAATAAAGAAAAAAGATATAGAATGATATTGTCTTGATAATTCAGCCGATATCTAATATCTGAAATATCGACCGATATCATGAAGAATGATATTATAACCCTACTCTCGAATCTCGACTGCCTTGACATGGTCAGATGGTCTATGCAACAAGTTTAGACAGAACTGATGGAATTTATTAAAGGTAATTAAACTGATGAAGTTTTAAAAATTATTATTTCAAAGACAAAGAACAGAACCCTAGAAATACGAAATAATTGGTAAATTGTCTTTATTATTATTTTGGTTGATTATTCCATCAATCATATTTCATAGGGATTTAACTTGGGTCGGGTTTTGGCCTGACCCACATGAGCTGACCCAAGAAATCTTGCGGGTCGGGTCGAGATTTTCAGGCCAACGGGTCAGGTCGGATTGAGAAGATAAAACCCGTATGAAATTCGTGTCCGGTCGGATTGAGGATTTTACAAGTTAACCCGACCCAATCTGACTAAAATTAGCCTAAAATGGGTTTAGAATGCGGGTCAGGTTCTAGAGTTCGGATTGAGAATTCAGATCGAGTTCCATATATATCAACTCGGGTCAGATTGGGTTTTAAGATACCTGATCCATCTGACCCGAGTTGCAGCCCTAATATTTCATTATCAACCAAAAAAAACAACACAAACAAATGAACAACAGGTCACTGTTTTTTTATTTAATTAGGTTAAACTACTTGGTCAAACAGCTTTGAATTATTTTAAACCGTAATGTAAGTATAATATTATCATAATTAAAAATAAAGTATCAAAAATATGAAAAATTGAAAATTATATTCTGATCATGATGCTGTAATACTAAACAACAAAAATTGATAATTTTAATTAAAGAGACGTAGAGAAAAATAAAATAAATAAAAATTATAAAAACTTTATCTCATTAAATAATCTAAACTGTCTTAAAAATCGAACACTAGTGGGAAGAACCTTGTAAATCCAAAGCCACTCGTAAACACCGAACCCTTCATTGTTCAATTTGAAGGCCCATTGTAGAACTCGGTATTATATTAAATATATAAATATTGATTTAAAAAAATGTTAGGCACTTTGGCTCAGAAATTAGAAGTCATAATTTTGAGTCTTATATTCACCTAATGCCCGTGGCTTACTTGGAACTGCATACATTTAGAATTTTATCTAATGCACTCGTACTCAGATAAAGAAGTATTATAAAAAAGTAAATAAATAATTAATAAATAAAAAATGGCAAATGCATGATTTTCTATATAATGTATTTTCATAATAACCATTTTTTTTTCAATATAACAATCTTTAAACTTCATTTCATATAAAATCATAAATGAAGCCTGTCTATAATCTATGAATTTGCTAAAATAAATCACAAACGTAAAACAATAGTTACATCAATTTCAGTAATTTGTTTTACAATGTTCAATTCAGTGGTCAATTCTAGTATAAACATAATAAAATTTATAAATATTTTTCAAATTTTTCTAAATAAAGTTGAAAAATTAATTTAATGTACTCGATTTGATAGAATTTTGAATCGAGTTCCAATTTTAAATTCTCACACTATAATTTATAATAGAAAAATTCTCAATTCACATAAAACAGTGGAGATTTTGACACTGACCTCACTAAATTTAATTTTAAAAGAAGAGAAGACAAGCAACCCAATTCATACTCAAATTGTTTTGAAAAATCCATTTATCGTATCAGTCAACATTTTGTCAATATCAAAACAATATCTAATATATATTGTCAATATTGATCGATATCAATAATTTTAATTAAAAAAATAAGAAAAAATTTATCAGCCAGTATAGTGATTTCAACCTCTGGTTTTGAACAGGTCAAATTTATAATTATGGGCATTGTCACCTGATGACAAAGGAGAAAGAATGCTGCTGCTGCAGAATATTGTAGTCTAAGTTCTGACCCCGTCAGCCAAATGCTTTGAAATTAGACAAGAAGATGCCTTGTATATTATATTGTATTGATGAAGAAAGGTTGAAGGAACTTCAAGGGAATGGGAAGTTCCTAGATTGAATAAATAAAGTATGGAAAGCTTAGCTTACAACATAAACTATTGATGGTAAGGGTAGGGTGAGTTCAAGTAGGAGAATGCCAATCCATATCAATCAAATGGTGGAAGAATGACAGACAAACCAGGTGAAGGTTAGGTTATTTTATTAATTATTTGGTTAATACGTTAATTATCCAATTCAACTCAAACTTACTCATTTAGATAAATTTATCTGATCTAATTTGACCCTTTTAATAGATGATCCGACTTAATCTGATCTAAACCTATTTCTAAATAGATAGACTTGACTCGAACAAAAAGAATAAGAATAGACCGACTAACCTGATTATTATTATGCCTATATGCAACACTAGCAAATTATAAAAGGTCCGCACTAATTTAAGAGATAGTTTTGATACGTGTCTTATTACAAAAGTCTAGACTAAAAATTGACAAAGTCGATCAAAATCTGATTCAAATTGAATGAGACTTTATCTGAATCTAACTCGATGGAACTTATTACCAGATCTAATTAAAACCAGTAGTCAAGAAAACCGTCCTTATTTTAAGCAATTTCTATTAAATTATGGACCATTTGTGTTGGCTTTGACCTAAGGACCCAGACCTTTACTTTCCCAATAAATTTGATTACTTTCCAACTTTGACTGTCATTGATTTTACACAATAGTTAGACAGGTAAAACTACAGTAATTTTTTTAAAAAAATAGAGTTCATGATATATTTTATTTTTTTATAGTAAATAACGCCCAACTTATAATAAATACAAACAATTAAACCCACAAGTGTCATTCAATGAATTATCACTTGTCCAAATTCAATATCCATCGGAGAGATCTGTATTTTTTAAAATAAATATTAAAAATATTGCCTATATAATATTATTAAATTTCGAAGCATTTATACCATAACTAACACATCAAATGGGGTAAATGTTATTTTCTAAATATAATCCAAATGGATACTAAATATAGTTCATTTACATGTCTTTCTTGTTAATTAGATTTATGATCTCATAATTAGTTGAGCAAATGATATATATAGTAACAACTGAGTAAAATCTAATCTAATCAGATATTGTATTAGAGCAAACAATCGGACTCGATCTAATTTTAGTACTTTTGAGTTGGACATTGATGTTTCTGAAAACAAATGACACTAATATAAATAGTAAGAGATAATTAGTTTATTACTGTTGAATAGACAGGTCTCCTCCTATTTCTTCAGCCTCCTGTCACTATAACGGTAAATTCAGGTCATTCAAAGTCAATGGACGGCTATAAGCATGTACGGATTCTAAACCCACAAGACCACCCAAACCCTTTTACAGGTGTTACGCTGCGTTTGGAAGGGGGTATTACCAACCCCCCCCCCCCCCCCCCAACCCTCTTTGGTCATGGAATTAATTACGGCTGCAACTCAAGCCGAGTCAACATGATCCGACTCGAGAAATCATGTGTGTCGGATTAAAAATTTTAGGTCAGCAAGTTGGGTCGGGTTGAAAAGACAAAAATCCACATTGAAATTCGAGTCACGTTGAAGATTTTACAAGTTAATCCGATGTAACGCCCTACCCCTTTTTACAGTCTAAACGGGTCGTGGCCCACTTAACTGTAGGCTGACCGAGCGTGATCCAAATCATCACACATCTAACGGGTCTTACATCACAGATTTGTGGCTGGAGAAAATGAATATATATATTTTTTTAAGATTGTGAATAAAATAACGAAGCCATCAAATCCTTCAAGCTCAATTCTTACACATCGCATGAATCATAATGTTATTGACAATATGAAATAAATAACATCTATCATCTACATCACATTTAATTTCATTACTCACATCCCATTCTATAAAATAAAATAAAATCAATATCCTCAAAGTTCTCAATTATTTCAAGCTAACTAATGAAATCTCTCAAAATACGTAATATCAAATAAAATAAATCCAATCACATGAATCCACAACTATACTAAGAAATTAACCATTCATCATTGACAGTCTCTAAACATCAGTGGTCTCCTCCAATCTTAAGTCCAGAGATTACGTACAATGTAAGGGGTGTGAGCTCCAAGCCTAGTGAAAGAATACAATAGCACATATCCAAAATATGATATCTTCAATATACTTAATGTAATACAAATAAAGAAATATTAAAAGGATAAGTAATTAAATATGTATTGATGTCCATGCTTTATGCTATGTAATGCATAATACCCAATGCATCATTCATCCACAACAACACCTACTGTATTTGGTGGCCTACCCGTCAAAGCCAGGCTAACACAACACCACATGAAGTGGCCTACCCGCCAACGAGAGTCTAACACCACCACCATATAACAGTCTACGTGACCTTTCATGGTTCAATAATGCAAACTTACCACATATGTGGTACTACTCACTAAAAGTGAGGCCATACACTATCACCGTCGTGGTCTACATGAAGTATTACGGCCCACCTCCATATCCATCCCATGAATATGAAGATGTCATGCCTACCACGCATTATTTCTATGATCATGCCACATATTTTGTATCACATTAACATACCATGAATCTCATCATCAACACTATAATCTAAGCAGGATTTTATGATCTCAAATTAATATAAACATCATGTACACATTTTAAAACATCAAAATCAATCTCAACAATATCACACATGCATAATAATAATTCATATCACATTATTATTACCATAACAACACAATATGATAAATCAATCTTAATAATATAAAAAATAACTCTATAACAGACAATAAAACATCCATCCAATTCAAACATAATTATTGGACCTTTCAATAAGGTTAGTAGCTAACTTCTAACTATCCGGACAGACTGAGTCCCTCACGACCATTAGAACATTTAGCCTATGCCCTTACACTACTGTGAGTAAGCACCGGATTACAACCACGATTCCTATATATACCCAGTCTATATCATAAGTCCAACATTATATTCCCAAAACACGTTGTATAATGCAATATTTTTCCATTGCTCAATCACATAAACAAAATAGAGAATATCATGCATAACAAAATATAGTGTATTATTTTCTCTCACATAAATGTGTTGGTAAAATCCGTGTCTTTGATCAAGCGAGACCTATCTTGATTGAAGGGTTCTCCTGCTTGCTGCCAAACAGGTATTTTGGTAGTCTAACCATTAATTCCAACCATTAATTTTCGTTATAAAATATTTATTTTTTGTTATAAACTTATTACTCATTATTTTGTCAAACGTCAACTTGTGGCTCAATGATTGAGGTGAATAGATTGATAGGTAGATTTTGAAAATTCAAATCTTTAAATCAGATAGCTTGATAAAATCTTCTTAAGAATTCCCTTCAAAAGAAAACATAGGATACCAAGGATGATAAAATCGTCTTAAGAATTCCCTTCAAAAGAAAACATAGGATACCTAGGAAGGTCACAACTCCATAAATGGTTTGAATCAAATCCAATAAAGATATATAAATATATAAACATATATATATATATATATATATATATATATATATATTTTAAACTGAACATTACTTTCATATAATATTTAAAACTAATACTTTACTGGTAATAAAGTATTTTCATAAAATTTACAAGTCTAAAAAGAATCCTAAAATCATTTAATCAAATAAAAGGAATACAGAAACATTAGCGAAGGTTGAACTTAGACTTATTTTATTTTTTTTAATTTTTTTATAGTAAAAGCAACTAAAATAGATCAAAATGATATTATCTTGGGCTGAAAAAGTACTTTAAAAATCTTGAATTTGTACCAAATGCCACATCACAATTCTAACTTTTCCAGCAAAACACGGTAACCATTTAAAGTAAATAAAGTGGGAAATCAAGATTAGATAATGAAAAGATTATACAAATCAAAATCCTTTAATCAAACCAAGGAAACAAAATACAATAAACAATCGATGGTCAGCTAAATGCAATTGGTGAAATATTTTTTTTTAATAACTGAAATTTAAATCATTAAATACTTTAATCTATTGAACCAATTTAAAATAAAATAAGGAAATCATTAAAATAAACCAATAAAGGCAAAAGATTAGGTTTTACATGAAACAATTTTCAAAACTAAAACAAAATAAGTTAATGGATGGAAGGTCACCGTTCAAGACTGCAATAGATGATGTTAATTGGTGTCCAATCAGATTTGGCCAAAGTTATCCCATGAGATCACTCCCTATTTTGAATTCAAATAAGGTTTATATAATATTTATAATCTTAATGTAAACTAAAAAGTAAATGAATAAGAATAGTAGGAAGAAACAACTACTTATGATATGCGTTGGGTTTAGAAGGAAATAAGCTATTCTAGTGTTTTCCTCTTATATACATAAGAATATGTATATATTAAATCTCAAAGGTTCAGATAAAGGTTTCTAAATATGTCTTCTTCCACATTTAAAAATCACCCAACCTCGGGTCACTCAACTAATATATATTATTATATATTATATAGTATCTACTATTATAGAATTTAAAATTTGCATCAAAATCTCAAAAAAAATGGCCAATGTTCACTCAAATTTCTAAATCTTATTTTAAATTGAGAAATCCTGAGAAATCAAAACCAATTATCGAGGGAGATCTAGTATGAGTTTTCTACATTCTTTGCCTACATTTAATTGAGGAGAAGGCGTGTCTACTTGGAAAACTAATAAATGTATTTCCACAGTCTCAGTGTGTTTTCTAAAATAATTTTAATAAAATAACACACTCGTGTAAAAATATTAAATTTTTGAAATAGTTCTACCCACTCGAGTCGGGTCACTACATCCAACTCGACCCCACTAAAATTAGGCTAAAATGAGTTCAAAATGTAGGTTGGGTCAGAATTCGGATTCATTTGTGTTAGAATTTGGGTCGGGTCGAGTAGAGAATTCGAATTAAGAATTCAGATTGGGTATCTTGAAACCCGACCCGACCCGAGTTGTAGCCCTAGGATTAATACTCTCTTTCTCTCATTTTTTTCAACTTTTTTTTAATACCCCTCCAATGGAAAGGGTCTTCAATACCCCCCTTGATACACCCCCTTACACACACCCCCTCTCATTTTACCCTTCATTCAAACGCAACAAAATTCAATGAGGTGAAGCCGTGAAGAATAGAGAGAGTGGAGGGGAGTGAAGGCCCAGTGCAAAAAACAATAAAAGGCCCCAGGTACAAGTGGACAAGGACTCAATGAGATCCAATACAAGGGCATTTTTTTATGCAAATTAAGTTGACTCGCGTTGATGCGTTGTGGTCCATATATTATGGCCTAAAATAATAAAAAAGGGCCGGTTGATATGCATTGTGATACGTTTCTATCGGTTCAGCCGATACTTCTCTCTCTCTTTTCATTTTTTTTATTTTTTTTCTTTCAAAAAATTATAGAAAATCAAGAGAATTCAAGGCTCGGTAGATATATAATTTTTCATTAAGTAACGATCATTTACATGTTCAATTATTATTTTTAAGTTATAAATTTGAGAATTTCAAATATTTTAAAAAAATAATAGAAAAAATTCTGAAAAAAAAAAACTTTAACTACTAGTAGATATAGCAAGGAACTTAAGCTTCAACGATAAGGATCGTCGAATGAAAAAGCAAAAAAATCATGTTTGTTTTAGATTAAAATCCAAAAAAATGAAGTTGGAAAGAAAATATGGACGAGAGACTGAGAAGCAAAGATTAGCACGCTTTATATGATATGGTTTATGTAGAGTGTTATTAATATAGAAAATAATTTTTGACGATTTTGAGAGTAAAAAAAGTTGAAAAGAATAAAAAAATAAACTTTGCGCATTGCGCGGAGCGGCTCCCACTCACGCGCAAACACGACGCGTGCATCGTGGGTACATTTCACATCGTTTTCTCTCCCATATTTCGTTTGTTCTGCCCGATTCAGGGTGGGACCGATATATATTGTATCGGTCAATATTTTTATCTCAGGTTGCAATTTTCATTTGGCTGATATGCAACGTATCGACCGAAATTTTTAAGTATGTATGAAACAAAGGAAGCTTGTAAATTGACATGGAAATCACCAAGGACACATCCACTCGTTCTATGAATGATGGACCCAACAAAAACTATTAATTTCGGACCCAAAACTCTCTGAAAACTAAACCCAAACTCTGTCCATAATTAGTCAAGTTAGGAGGACTCACTTGAGGACGGTCAAAGAGGAATTTTGATTTGAAGATATAAACCAATTAAATTACTTGTCACATCTACCTAATTTCTAAATTGTAAATTGAAAGAAGTGAACATCTAAAATGTTGAATTTGTGGCTGTTACCATAGTTCCTTCGGTCAATGTTATAAAATTTGCTTGGACCATCAGTTCAATTGGTCAAATTGTAACATGAATATGATGCAATTAGGGTCCATTTGAATGAAAAATGTAGATGGAAGGGAAAGTTGAGAAGGACATAAACAGCTTGCACCACAAGCAAAATGGGAGAATCTATTTCCATTGAAATTTTCATTTAATTATGTTGGTTAGCTGACCAAATCACAATTCCTCCAACCCCATGGAGGAGACCAATTCAATGGATAGTTAGAATGAGAAATTGTTGAAGTTGCAGAACTTAATCATTATATTGAAGTTTAAAAGAAAATCATACAAATTCCAATTTATCAATTCTACATTAGTAATCGGTCTATGTTTGGCCTATTGGATCAAGTTCAGATAGGTTCCTGCTCAAGTTTTTTTTTTTAGTGACCAAGGTGTTTAGTGTCTCTTAAAATACTCGACTAATTTTTGAAGTATGTGTAAGTCTCCCAACCCACACACTGAATAATTTTAGGAGAATGGCCATTTAAGGTAGAGTGAGAATTGAACTCATCACTCCCATTTATTGAAATGGGTTCCTAACCATCACTCTAACCTCTTTGGATTTTGCTACTTAATTAAGCGATCGTACGTGATCCTTTGAATGCATTAGGTCATGACCCATTTATAAAAGTAAACAAATATAATTGGCTATATTATATTTATTACTTACCACTTAGGCTTTGTTTCTTCCAATTAAGTAAACAAACTTTAGCTTAGATTATTGTACACATAATTTGAGGTCCCTCAAACAACCATCCTCATATGTGTCCTCCTTACATCTCATATCCATTTTCATACAAAAAAAATTTAGAGTTGTTTATTTGAGTAATCTAATTTAAGTATTTTTTTTGGTAAATCTTTTTAATGAATTCATCAGCATCATCCTAACTGTTGATAGGTATGTGGTGTGAAAGGTGAATGTAATAGCAGTGCTTTTACAATAAGGAATAATGGTGTAATTTTCCAAATGGGCAAGTATAAGTGTGGATCCTCTTTTGATCATATCGGGTCAAGTCATAAAGTGGTAAACAATTGATCAAAAATGAGTGTTGATATTCAGTCGTTCCTAATAAATGCATAGAGTTAATTTCCACATGTAACAAAGTTGATTTAAATTTTTAGAATTAGAATAGTAGTATCGTGTTCAATTTCAAAGTCAAAGTAATATTATCGACTTTGAGTGTCCATACACCTGTACAATTTTATTTTTGACACATGTGGATCACACATGTCTAAAAAGCCCCGTGCTCAAAATGGTTTGTGCAAAGAGCTACCTCTATGTTATCCTTCTTTTTAGTTTAATGAAAACTACTTACTAAAACACAACAGGCACAACCCCACCCACTAAAAAAAGTCACATACACACATCATCACACGTATGTCAGTCAGAGTCATCAGCAGAGAGAGAGAGAGAGAGAGAGAGAGAGTGTCTTTCGACTTTAGAACGCAGCGACTACTGGAGAATGAATATTTAAAATTTCAGAGGAGGAGACCTTGACTTCCATCATCCATGGCGTGAAATGAAAAGAAAGAGCTCTCTCTCTCTCTCTCTCTCTCTCTCTCTCTCAGCGACTACTGGAGAATGAATATTTAAAATTTCAGAGGAGGAGACCTTGACTTCCATCATCCATGGCGTGAAATGAAAAGAAAGAGCTCTCTCTCTCTCTCTCTCTCTCTCTCTCTCTCTCTCTCTCGGTCGGTTGTTAAGTGGGTCTGCGGAAATCCTCTTTTGATTTCTGACACCATTCATTCACAATTTCTTTATCATGTCTCCCCTCAATTCCATTAAAATAAAGCTTCCCAACCACAACACGGTCCAACACTTTGGTCCATGTGCACATTACACTCAAATTCTGTGTATGCACTCCATAAACAAACTAAACTGACTTGATGCATTTTGCCTCCATCATGATTTGTGAATTTTTCTTCAGACCTCGGAAGATTGAGAGAGAGGAATCAAGCATCCAATTCCAGTTCTTTTCGGAGTGGTGGTGTCCTGTTGTCCATCATGGAATTAAGATATACTCCATCTGTCCTAAACTTATTGTCTTATATGAATTTTGAATTTAACCTAAAATAGTTGTCTCATTTATATTGAAGTAGTATAAAGTGTGTTAAAAGTAAATGAGATCACATAGAGTGCTAGTTTTCTATAGAAAGTTCTTTAAAAAATACAAAATTTTCAAATGAGACAATTAAAATAGGACAGAAGAAATATAATTTATAATTTTCTTATTTCATAGAGTATAATAACACCTCTTTGTCAAAAATACAAAAAGTAATTTTTTTAAAGAATTTATTTTGGATAAACATTCTAATACAGAAATCCTACTTATTTTACAAAGGAATTCATTTTTTTTTTTGAAATTCCCATTTTATCCTTCCACTTCCGGTTTATCCTTCAACCTTTTGTGTTGATTGAAAGGGTACAACTGAATTTTTTTTGAATTCTCCTGTGTAATGAAAAAATTCTCCCATGTGAAAATGTATATCCTTTATTTTTTGCAGGTGATGACAATATTTAAAGAAAAAATATTAAAGTTTTCTTTGTTTGCAAAATAAATGTTTTGTTTATTTTTTTCATTTTCAACAGAAATAACAATTTCAAAACAAAAAAAAAAACATTAATTTTTTCATATTTTGATATAATGCTGAATTTCATAAATGTGTCAGGTAGAGAACCAATTACATGGCTTATTTTGAAAATCAATTAGCAAAAATACACATTGATGTGATGCTTATATATATATATATATACTTGAAATGGGTCTCCAACCAGATATGATTGGAAAAAGCTAAAAATTGTTGTAAACATGATGTACTGAATAAGTCCTCTTTATTAATGGAAATCCAGAAAAATGAAACTAAACCCAAATCCAATTAATAATCAGGGTCAACCGGCATTTGGATATCCATCAATAGCCCTAGATGATCCAGCTTTGTTGGTTAACGACATCAATCAAACCATGAAGTCCATGCTCGACAACATCAATGCAGTTGGGTGTGTATCATAACATCTTGCACCACTTAAATGAGACTCAGAAAGTAGATTAGTAGATAATAATAGATTGTAAGCACCATTAGAATTTTCGAGTTCCATAAATATGGCATCCAAAGCCTCCAAAAAACAAGATCACAGTCCCAAGTCCTCAAAGCAACCAAAATCCGCATCCACCTACAAACAGATGGCTCTACATTTCAAACAGATCCTAGGAACAGGCAGAAGTTCTCAATCTCTCTAAATACTTACCTTAGCAGTCGGCGACATCCAGAATTCATATCTCCATCACTCGTCTAGCAGAAACATTGCTGGAGCATGTCTTTCTCAAGTAGCAAAACCGAATTGTCAATCAGTCACCTGATCTCAACATACAAACCCATGCCACCCAATGAAATAATGGAGAACACATAAATACATACAAGCACAGCGATAATATGCTCACAAATACATATACACATGATTACAAGTTCAAACTCATGGATATAAGCTATTCCAATCATAGAGTTGCAACAAATGCATCAGCATGCAAATGCAAACAAATAGAAATGCATGGAGAGACTTTTTTTGTATAAAACCACTGGAGCATCTCTTACCCCCCTAATTGCTTCAAAACCAAGCACATGAATTCTCTCTTAAAAGTGAAACGGGACTCCTGCATTCAACCAAGGCTAGCATCCATCACAATATTAAACCAATATCCTCCCAATACTCTATTTCTTCCATTGTAGCCAAGAGAGGTATTCAATCAATGGTAGCATTGGATACAAATTAAAACCAAGCTTCTCCAATTATCTAACTTCCTAATGCCCATCTTGCATCAGCTGACACACTCCTATGATGCATACCTCTATAGTATGTTCCCATTGCCGGGTGGGCAGGTGAGATTGGCAGGGGAGTGCGCTTCCCACTGCCAGTATCAATGTATGGCTGAGATGCCAAGTACTCGAGTGCAACAACAACATCACCAATAAGAGGCCGGAAATTGGGTTGATCTTGAAGGCACATTGCAGTGATGGCAATTGCATGGTGTAAACATCGAATGGGGAAGCGTCCCTGAAGCAAAGGATCAACCATTTGAACAAACTTCCTCCGGTCCTTTAAAAACTGACGCGACTGAGAGAAAAAAGAGATCAGACATTAGCAAATAAATTAGGTACAAAAAAAATGAAAAAATGCCAAGGAACAAATCGCCCAAAAGAAACTTCTCTAACTGAAACTATTTTTTTCAAGACCACTTATTTTCAAAATCTGGTAACCATTTGCCAACCACCACCCTCCTTCATATTCCATAACCTAGACTTTGGCTGACACAGAATCCTGTTGGACTAAATACAGCTGTTCTTCTTTTTCTTTTCCTTTTTTTAAAAGGAAATAACAAATCAATTAGAAATTTTGTGTCATTGAATATCTTCAAAAGGTGCAAATGTGGATGGTTAAGGGAAATTCTAAAGAAGGATCCAGTTTAGGAATTCCAAAAAGGTTCAGAATTCATCAGATTGGTTAAATGCACCGAGTAATAGAAATTCCCGCATGAAGTACATGATGGAATATGAAAGTGGCAGTAATCCCCACAATCACACACTTCAACTTGCAGAACGAATGGAACAAAATCAAACATTGTGGATTAGTGAGGAAGCTGTAGATTCTCATTAATAATATTAGTCAGATAAACACCCAAGTTCATTTGAAAGTGACAGATTGTGGTGCTCAAGAATCAAATAGGTGATGCTAAATGCACATCAAAGACTAATCTGCATTGGCCATAATTGCTATAATGACCTACCCAAGCTACTAAATTCTGCTCTCCAACCTGTTTTGAATTGTCGATTGCTCTCCGCCCAGTTATCAGCTCCAACAGAACCACGCCGAAGCCATATATATCAGACTTAAGAGTAAGTTTACCAGACATTGCATATTCAGGAGCACAGTACCCATATGTTCCCATCACCCTTGTTGAAACATGAGTATTGTCACCAACGGGTCCAAGTTTAGCGAGTCCAAAATCAGAAAGCTTGGGATTGAAGTCCTTGTCCAGCAGTATATTTGCAGACTTCAAGTCCCGGTAAATAACGGGTGGGTTTGCTTTGACATGCAAATACTCAAGCCCTCGAGCAGCACCAACAGCAATCTTTATCCGTGCATTCCATCCAAGGGGCTCTGCGTCAGGATGAAGATCTGAAAGAGAACACAGGTGAAATTTCAATCATGTCATATACATAAAATATTGCATCACCTCTTAAACTAATGGCATATCTGCAATAATTCTTGGCTCTATTGGAAGGTATTTCAAGAGGGATGCAGTTGATTCTACAGCTAAAAGAAACAGTTCACCCGTACCAAAATTATAATGCATTTTATTGTTATAGCTACCCTTTCTTTTCAGTATTTCTTCACAAACTGCTACATAAAAATATGATTTCTCTTCCATATCCATAATATCTTTGACTCGGTCTTCAAAATATTATTTCTCTTCCTTATCCATAATATCTTTTGAACAGTTTTCCATATTCATCATTTTTTTTTTGAAAGGTGTCTTCCATATTCATCAGTTGCTGGTTAAAATATAAACAAGACTTCTATGGATCATTTTAAGATGAAAAATATGAAAACAAGAGTCAGAAGATCAAATCATCAGATTCTGGTTATTCAGTAATAGAATTAGACTGCATATTGGGCATGACATACATCAATCAGTACTGGGAATTTTAAATGACTCGTGCATATTATACTCAATGGTAGTTGCTAATGTAGTTGTCATGTTTCAAAAAAATAATCATATAGAAGTTGTTCCTGATGGACAAAGGCTTTAATGATCATGATGATGGTGTTCACGACAGAAGACATACAAGTAGAATGTACTAAGAAAATGGCAGATGACCTTGATTGAGGGGGTAAGAAAGGGCAGAATGGAAACGTAAAACTCTTAAAGCCAACCCTAGATGAGAAAATGATCATGATTATAGTGATGAAAACAATTGCAAAATAATATTTTTTTTTTTTAAATATGAGACTCTGTAGCCACAGAGACAATTGTCAAACTGACCTGCTAACTGGCTAAATGGTGGTCCTGGTCCAGGTCGGGAAACTTCAGAAAAAAAATGCATTTTCTAGCAGCACATGAAGAGTTATAACAAACAAATAACTATTAGATGGTTTAAGGTTGATTAGTTGATGCTACACGAAATATAAGGAGAAGGATTAGTTTCATTGGTTGAGAATTTTCGAATCTACAAACACCATTAAAAACAAATAAATATAAAAACTAATACTTTCCAGTTTTGAACTCCAGGTATGATGGAAACAAAAGGGATCCAACTTTTTCTTTATTTGCTTTTTTGGAAAAAGAAACAAGAAAAGTAGATACAGTTTCAGATATGAGTTTCAACATCCAAACCAGAGTCAGATTAAACTAGCCATACAAATAATTCCAATTTCAGTTTAAACAAAAGGGAAATATTAATGATCATTTCCTTTTTGCTGTTTGGCGAGTTCTTGCTTCTTTATTCTATTCTATTTAAACAGCAGGTGAGTAAGTCATATGGTAAATGGGGTTGTGGATTTCTTTTCTAAATTTGGAGTCAACAACTCAGACTCCAAGGTCTTCCTACTTTGAACTTGGAAAGTCTTGTTCAAAGATTTTATTTTCTTTTCGTTTTGGGCTACTCTCTTTTGTTTTATGTTGCAATCTTGCAGGATTGGTCTAAATCTTTTAGACCTCTCTTATAAGATGTAATGCTCTTTACTGTACTTGGTTTTCTGAAATCTTTTTTTACTGCTCAAAAAAAAATTAAAACAGCAGGTGATTTGTATCCAGTTTAGTGTATCCTTGAGATGTGAATGATGAACCCCTCATGAGTCCATCCTTTGGTATATTTCAGCACGTTCCAATGAAAATTCTGTTAAAAACAAAACAAGTCCCCAGCCCAAAAAAATAAATAAAAATAAAATATAAAAAATTCATTTTAAAACCTTAAGAATTAGAAAATTGAACTGAACATTAGTTCGTGAAATAATTATTTTGATAATTTATTTCATTCTTATTTTAACATCAATTACAAAATAACAAAAATTTCTTGATCTTTGACTTGATTCATTAAATGATGCATCTGGAATTTCTACATAAGAGAAGTCAAAAGCTAGTTTCAGGAAAACAGAACTCACAATTTTGGGCTTTGGCAATTAATGGATACCAATGGCCAGCTTCAATCCACATTCTAGATGATGAGTTGGGTAATAACATTCATGTTCTTATTTTGCAAATTAATATCCATCTAAGGCATCGGCTCTTCCATTTCCTATTGAATTTTTCTTACGCTCAAAAACTGCAGTTCCATTAGGCTGAATTTGGACACAGAGAACTTATAGTAGGAGGTTCTCCACAGTTAGGAGAACTTTTGCCCATCTTCTCTTCTCTTAGAGAAGATGGTGTCCTAACAGCAGAGTTGGAGAACACCATCTTCACCTAGAGGAGAAAATTCACTATTTGTGAGCCCCACTTTCTCATGGGGAATGGATCCATACAGGAGAAGTCACCCCACTTCTCCCCATCCAAACACAGTCTTAGTCTCCTGATTTCATTCCAGAAAAGGATATATTCAACGAAGAGGACGTGAAAGAGGTTTCAACTGAAAACATTGAGATCAACTTCACAAAGAGTGGCAACATGATTTGCTGATCAAGATTGTGAAAAGGGGCTCCAGTAGATGTTTCATTAGAAAAAGTTATTTTCCTTCCTTTTTTGAATGGCCATGATCTACTTGAAGTATAAAAAAGAACCTGGGTTAGGTTGGGGGTTGGGGTGGGTGTGTAGGAAGGTAGAAGCATAACAAACTGATATATATATATATATATATATATATATATATATATAAAAGAAAATGACAGGGTAGATTGGCCTGATTCATATGGGCCAGCTAAAAGCAATCCAATAAATCACCGGTAATAAAAGCGTTTCTCTAGGTGGAGGATGAGACCTTCTGGAGGATGGACCTCTCAGGAGGAGTCATCCAAAGACTTCACCCCAAAAAGGGTTTATGGCACCAGTTGATAACACCTTATAATCTTTACACTCCACAACCCAGAATGCAAACCACCATCTAATAAGATATAGTAGACCATCCGTCTCCACCTTTTCTTGGAAGGATCTTACATTCCTTCAAGCCAAATCAACCATACTACCAACATAAAAGTCATCTACCATAACAGAGTCTCATTTATATTATTAATTAATTTATTATAATTGGAACTACAACATTGGAAGACAATGCCCAAAAAAACATCACCATAAGTGCTTAATGATACCTTGTAAAAACCTAGGAACCCCCAAATCATTTGAACACCTTCAAACAAACTTTTCCTGAAGACACACGAAGAAAACATTTGCCACCACCAATTTTTTGTTCCACTTCTTTCTTTTTTTTTCTTTTTTTCTTTTTTTGAGCAGTCACAAAAGAGAATCATTAAAATCAAAGAAAAGAAACAGTACAGAGAAAATGGCCTAAAAGAATTAGACCAAAAGGAAAACAAGAAAGCAACAAGAAGAAAACAAAATAGAGAATCAGATAAGAAAAACGCCTGCCAAATGGTTGTCAACTCTCAATTTAGCGAAATAATCCACCTCTTTAACTTTTAATAAAATGATTCTTTGCAAAAAGTTGTGTTATTAAGTTACTTTCATCCCTTCTTGACAAAAGGTGCATTTTTAATCACTGCCCTGTAGCAACCAAATAAGTTGAGGTGACGCATGCAAGGGGTGTCATTGTTCAAGCACAGCATGGAAAACTCTTGATTCCTCTCTTGAGTGGACTACTTGCCTTTTAGATGACTATTTTGTTTGTAAACAAGAAGGTTATTTTAGTACTTTTACTTCTATTAAAGTGTCAATTGTCTGGATAGAAAAAAGTGGTAATAATTAGGTCTTTCACGCCTGACTTAGGACTTCATTTTTTATTGTTTTGTGTGTGATTATAATACGGAGAAAGCCCTAGCTAACACAAGGGTAAGTTGGGGCATGATTCCCATGCTGTTGACATGGCGGAGAAACAATTGCATGTTTTGGACTTGAACAAATACTCCCTTGAAGTGAAATCTGACCTTTGGTTGAACATGAATTGTACACCATTTTCCTAAATATTTCATCCATGAATGATGGTGGTTGCAGCTAACTTGAATCGAGCTTGAGGACTGTGTGTTATGATTTTGGCTCTTCTATCGAGGCTTGAAGGTTAAAATAGGTCAATCCTGGTAACTTTTTGGTTTGTTCATTTTCCTGCTAGCTATTTTCAACAGGTAATTGATTATCAAAAGACTTGGACCATCCCTCCCAGTCTACATATCCACGGATTAACTGTATCATAAGTCTTACAGAGATACATTCGTACTTTGGGACTGTTGAAATATGACTTGAGAAACAAAATTGAACATTTTTTAGCACCCACACATGGCATTTTCATTAAATTATTATAAACATTTTAGGAGCAGACTTATACTAGTTGTAGCTGGAGATCTCAAACCAAATTGCTTGTAATTACTAAGTTGTTCAAGAGTTGTTCTGATGCAGGACAACTAATAGGGTGACCCTAAATGCCTAAATAGTTCCCTAAAAATTAAAAGGGGATGAAAATAATGGACCCTAAAATTAACATGAGCTGAAATTAAAATATAAAATTAATATATGCAATCAATTAATATAAAATTTGCCAAAGATAATCATGGAAGTTCTTGAAATATAATGTAACCAACCCATTAAGATAAAATAAGTAAAAAGGGGCTGAAATGGCTTTTGCCTAAACAGGCACGTGTGGGATAACTTAAAGAGCTTAAGTCATGTGGGGTATTAGGGCAAGAAAAGAAGAGGATACGAATGAGCTGGGTAGAAACGAAAGAAGAAAGCAAAGGGAAGGAAAGAAGGTGGGAGGCGGAAGTGGGAGAAGCCAAGGGAAGGGATGCGGCGGCTTGGAAAGTTAAGGAAGGGCTTCGAAGGTGGTTTTAGGCCATGGGAAAGGAGGTGGTTGTAGTATGGAAGGTGGCGAAAGAGTGGGGCTTCAAAACAGGGGTAAGTGGGTTCACGGCAAGGCTAAGAAGAAGAAGAAAGGAGAGATAGAAGAGGATAAGTACCTGAAGAAGAAGAATGGCCTCACGCCAAGCCTCTCGCTTAAGGAATCACTCCCGAATCTGAAAATCGCACCTTACAAGGTATTTTTGCCAAAATCTGAATCTTTATTCCTTCAAAATCTGTCTTTACCTCATGAAGGCTACAACTTATATAAACATCTCCTTACTAAAAATAAACCTATCTAAAAATAACAATAGAAAACGAAAATAGCCAAAATATGAAAATGGAAAGCAAAGTAAATGGAAAGTCCAGATCTGAAGAATCTGGAGAATGCTCCGCATCATGTTCAATGTGGATTAATCTCCAAACATCGGGGCATAGTCAGATTGGTACCAGGCTAGGTTGGAAGTGCTGAAAACTACTATAAACCGATATGAGAAGATAGTTTTTCTTGGTTGCATCAATAACCAGCCTCGATTTGAGATTATTCTCATATCACAAAATCGACAGGTAAAACTCCCTCACATGTGAAACAAATAAGAAAATTGTTTTCTGGAAGGTCCCATTTTCTCTTTTTTTACAGATATCAAACAATAAGCACTATGCTACTGACTCAAAATCATATAAGACTCCCTTTTTTTGGAAATGGAAATGATATGACATTCAACTTCATTCGAGCAAAAAGTCAGACATCTTAGGATCTTCAAAAGCAGGAATTTCAGCATTGCAAGTATCCACTTTCTTTGTTAGTCAATGTGGAGACCATGAATCACCTTTTGCCTGCTGTCTATCTAGTCCTTTTTCATTGGCCTTTTTGTCTGGAGTACCATTCGGTTCTCCCCAAACCTTTATGGATGGTGAGGGAGGTGGACTGTTTTACAGAAGAGACCAAGTATTACAGAAGATAATATCAATAGCCATTCACTGCAAGGGGCATTTGGAAGAAAGGGGCAATAGAAATTTCCAAGTTAAAACACATTCATAATCTTCTCTACTGGCTAAAATTGTTTCATCAGTAATCCAATGGAACGTCTAGGCTAAAGAGATGCACAGGCTATCAACTTCTAACACACAAAACAACTGGGGTAAGGTAATTTGGGAGGTCTCCCAATGGGGACAAGAAGATTGCATGTAGCACTCTTCTAGTGTCAAGTGTTGACCTCCTATATATTGTTCTTGGCTCTATATATCCACATCCAGGGTACACAATGTGTGGACATCAACAACCATACATTTTGCACTTTCTTAATAAAATCAACCAACATTATCTCTTGACGGATAAACTGTCAGATAGAGTAAAATCTTGTCCGCATTAAGTCTAACCATGTCCTAAATTGTTTACAGCTTTCCTCTCAACGCCACTAAACCTGCTTGACTAGTTTAGAGGTTTCAACTTGAAATAATTAACCAATTACAGTTGGAATTTAGTTCATCACGAGAAAGATGATGGATACCAATAAGCATACAAATTATATATGGAAACATGATTTGGAAAGACATCTAGGAGGTCATTGATGATTCAATATGAAAAGAAATTGATCAGATGAAGAAATAATATTTAGAATTACAAACAAAGAATGACTCACTTTTAAAAATTTAAAAAGAAATACTTATAGTGAGAGAGAAGTACAAAAGAGTGAGAGGAAAGAACTCAAAGGAGAAAATTGCATTCTCATTCCCCAAATAGAGAACACAATTTTCTCCTTGAATGGGAAAAGCTGCTTGCTTTGTGGGGCCACTTTCTCTTACAACTACTTTCCCAAATGGGTTAACTTATCAATCATCAAAGGAACTTTAGTCTCCCTTCATCCAATCATAGCCTCAGGTTGGTTTGGATGAGGAGGGTTAGAGTGAAAACAGGGATTTTCAATGTACATGGGAACATTCCACTTCCCCAGCTTTTTAAAGTCACCATGTTTGGTAAAGTTGCGTAGAGAAGTTGACATCCAGCTGGAGATATAAAAAGTTGTTTATATCACAAATTGGGAATTGTGTAGAACATTAAAGTTACTTTCCTTTACACTAACTGATAAAGCATCTCATAGTATGTGGTGGGACGCATTTATTTCAATAATCCTTGCTAGGCAAAGTCATGGTGACCCTATATATGAAAATTAAATAATCAATTAAGGACGGGAGGGAGGGATTGGGGGGGAGAGAAAGAGATCATATAGATTATTTTCTAATCTATTACAATCTACTCAAAATTAATATCATATAAAATATCCATCCACTCATAAGAAATAAATCCTATGCTCCTAATGAATATAAAATGGAGAATAGTTAAGAGCATAAAATTTCTCCAACATTCTTTATGGTGTCCATCAAATGAATATTATCCATTAATTTATTAAGTGATTGACCCACTTTTATCCAATATAATAGGTCCATCACAAAGATCTTCAATTGAGTATGGGACCTAAATAGAACCATCTCAATCCAATTACTGAAGCCATCTTTTAAGCTCCCTATATTTTCTGACTTCAACTTACTTTTCATCCCATGTAAGGCCCAACTTTGCCCCATAAGATTGAATAGATCTTTCCATCCATAAACATGATACTCAAAAAACAAAAACAAAAATCACATCAATCCAATAATGGAAGTCATGTTTTTTAGACTCCCTAAGTATCAACTACGTTAAAATAGTTTTTAAATCCTAACAATTTACATCTAGCCCACTTTCACTCATTTTGATGGCCCTTTGAAAGATCTTAGCATAAATGTGGAACCCCATAAAAAATAACTCAACCCAATCTTAGAAACCATGTTTATTAAGCTTACACAATTTTGACAACTTTCAATTATTTTTTGAATTATATAATATTTGTAATTCATCCATAAACATGATACTCAAAAAACAAAAAAAAAAAATCACATCAAACCAATAATGGAAGTCCTGTTTTTTAGACTCCCTAAGTATCAATTACTTTAAAATAGCTTTTAAATCCTAACAATTTACATCTAGCCGACTTTCACTCATTTTGATGGCCCTTTGAAAGATCTTAGCATAAATATGGAACCCCATAAAAAATAACTCGACCCAATCTTAGAAACCATGTTTATTAAGCTCACACAATTTTGACAACTTTCAATTATTTTTTGAATTATATAATTTTGATCCAATGTTAATTTACAAATATGCACATACATCTATATCATAATTTATAAATTTAAACAAAGCAATGTTTGGTGTCAAGTTTTTTTTAGAGTTTATATTTTTTAAGTGAACAAATTATAGTGAATAATTTAGATTTAATATACTATTCAATTCAATGAAATAGATATAATCTCTCTTAATGCTATTTTCATAGAGCCACGTGCAAAGAATGTGTCTACACTAGTCTTTGTAAAAGTGAATGCTGAACAAGATATGTAGTGGAACCACTGATGAAGTGTGGGGTAAATGATTCTCCATCCTATAAAGGGAACAAAAATACTCTTGATGTTTACATTTCTAAGGATATCAAGCATACTGATTTAAGATTTTTAGAGTGAGTTGAAGTTTCCCATCCCAACTCACCCTAATCCAAACATGCCTTAGAAAGACTCCATGAAGAATGAAAGGGAAGATGTAACCAGCACGAGTACACTGCTCATCTAAGAACCAATGCAACCCAACCAAGGGACTTACCAAACAGATGATTCTCCAAACTTCCCATTGCCATGTACTCATAGACCAAGAGCCTCTGATCCCCCTCGGCACAGTAGCCAATCAAGTTGACGAGATTAGGATGGTGCAAAAGGCTTAACATGAGAACCTCCACAATAAATTCTTGATTCCCCTGGAGCCCATCCCTGTTGAGCTGCTTGATTGCTACAGGCTGCTACAAGATGCATATAAAAATCTATTAATAGTAAAACTCAAAAAAGGGGATAAAAACAAGAGAAAATTCCCACAAAATTAATAAATTCAGGAAATTGCAGTCCTATTCTATCAATTTAAAGCAAATAACAGATTCAAAAAGTGAGCCATTAAAATGTAATTTTTTTAAAAACAATAAAATATATTATTATAGATTTCAGCTGCACCCAGTTCCAGCAAAATATACACATCACTGTCCATATAGAAAAAGAAAAATTCAAGAAAACACATAAATCTGAGAATTTACAAAATCTTGGTCCTAATTCAATCTCTTGGATTCCACCGTCACATTCCATATCCTTCACAAGATAAAAGAAATAACACAATCATAAATTCCAACAGAGAATTCTAATTCGAGATGAGACTATATATTCTTCCTAATTTGCAATTACCAAGCATAATTCCCCTATTTACAAAATCATTATATAAAATAACAGATTCACAAAACAGCTCAAGCCATTCTAGCAAATTCAATATAGAAAATTTATTTGGTGTGCAATCTAAAAGAACTAATTAATTGAAAAATAGAGAAAAAGGAAATTTTGAATCTCACATTGCCAGTCTCCAATTGCCCTTTATAAACCTTTCCAAAACCCCCTTCCCCAATCAAATTCACATCCTTGAAATTCTTTGTTGCTATCGCCAGCTCACGGAAGGTAAAACTGTGAGCAGCACTGCATTTCTGGCTACTGACGCCACTGTCCTTTCTCTTCCCATTGCTCTCAAGATGCCTCTTTCCTCTGCTGCTTTCTGCAAATGCAAGCCGAGACCAGATAAAAAATCATCTTCATGCACAAAATATAGGCACGACTGAATTCACATTCACACGAGGAAGAAGAAGAAAAAAATAAGAAGAAAATGATCCGACTACCAGATGAGTATTCACGCCGAGGATTTGAGCAAACTCGAGTGCTGTCTTCAATTTTATTTGCTTCCTTCCGGCGAGGAGAGGCACAGGGAAAGCAACTCATTCGTGGAATCCAAGAAAGAGGGGGGGAAAGGTTTTCTGAGAAATTCAAAAAACCCTAACCCTGACCCCAAAAGGAGGATGTGGCTGTTGTTACGAACCCATAGTCTTCCTCGCTCCGACTGTGCTTCTATTCAACAAAACCCAAAGGCTGACGAAAATGCAGCGGCATTTTCGGTGTATAGAGGAAAAAAGGCAACGGATGGAGAAAATTGCCCCACTTTCCGCGTCATTCTAACAAACAGGAGAAAATCCCACAAAAAACCGACGTCTATAGATAGCCCGATTCCAACGCGGTTATTAAAATAAGCAAATTCCCATTAAAATACCAACAACCAAACAAATCTCGTGATAACTACGACATATTAAACAAATAGTCCAGAAAAAACAAAAATCGAATTAGCCCCCCAAAAGCGCTAAAACTCTCTTTCTCTTTTGCCTGCTTTTTCTAAGTATGGAAAAGGAAAGTTGAGACTTCTCTCCTTGTGATATTGAAGGAGGAAGGAAGTTCAATACCAAATTGTACCCAGAAAACGCTAAAACCCTCGACTATTCTGATTTTTTCCCGGGAGAGAAACTAGGGGATAGGAAGTTTACGGTTTTCTCCTTCTATTGAACAAAGGAACGAAACCCAAAACCGAATTCCAAAGTCCAAAATCCTCAATTTCTTTGGTTTTTCCCAGAGAGGGGGTAGGGAAGGGAAAGTCGAATCCTTTTTCTCCTTAACTAGTAGAACAAACACACAAAACCCAAAACGAAATGTCGAATAGAGAAAGGAAACCTAAAACCGAATTGCCCCAAGAGACGAAAAAACCCCTGCCCTTCTCTTTCTTGTTTTTCTTCTGGACGAGAATGTGGAGGAAAATAAGAGAAAACTAGCACTGTTTTCTCCTGTCTTGGGTGAGTACGCTGGGAAAAAGAGGGTATTTGATATTAAGAAGCGGTATGGCGGAGATAATTAGGGACGGGAGGGGGTGCTTTTTCTCGACTTTCCCTTTCTAGGAATTTGTTTTCCTCAAAAAAAAAAATCGCATCATGGACTTCTTATTGTCGTGGGAGAGAGAGGAAAAAAGGAAAAAGAAAAGAAAAAAGGAAATGGAGATTCGGGAAGCGACTCCTACTCCGTACAGTTCCTTCCTCTTTCCGATTTCTGATTTGTGGTCTTATCTCTCAGGCACTGGCAAAAAATTTTTTTGTTCTCTGCAATCACTGAGGAGAAAGAAGAAGAGTGTTCGACTGATTTCTCGTCTCTCCCTCGCTTCTCTGTTGGGTGCGTTGGGTAGTTTGGACTTTGGATGGTAGCAGTTAATGAAAGAAACGTGGAAAGTATTTTACGTGGGAGATGTTTTCTGCTTTATGATCCTTCGCGCGAATTCTTTAGTATTTGTTCTCGGCCCTTCTTTTCGGTGAATGGTGATCAATGCCATATGGGCCCCGCAGTTCTTGGACCACTGGAGCTTTGCCAGCTTTCACTTTGACAGAAAATTAACAATAAATATTTTGTTAACACTATTTATAGATTTGGAATTTTGGATTTATATAGATAAGGACATGGGGGTAGCACTTACTGCAAATGCTATATAGTGGTGCCTTCCATGGTAAATATTGGGTTTAAGAGGGTTAATAGTCTAAGTTTATAGGATTAAATTAAAGGTTTTAAGGTTAACTCCTATCGAATGGCCTCACGTGAAGGAAAGTCCTTTCATTTTTCATTTTTCATTTTTCATTTTTCTATTGAAAATCATTTTCTCTCTTTTTTCAATCTTTAGGCTTTAGTGAGTCTAGATTGAATTAAGTTGAATCATTGGTGATCCAACCTCCTACAAATTGGAACTTGGTAATCTAATATGATATTCATTTTTAGGTTAGCGATTCTCCTATAGACTTTTTGTTTAACCAGATATGAAAATTAGTAGATTCTTGATTTTACCAGTTATATGAATAGAAAATTGGCTCTCTGAAATTTACATGAACAGTAATATTGGTTCGCCAAAATTCCCATAAACAGTAAATCAGCTCGCCAAAATTCACATGAATAATAAAATCAGCTCGTTGAAATTCGCATGACCAGTAACATCGGCTCGCCAAAATTCTCATGAACAGTAGATCGGCTAGCCAAAATTCAGATGAATAGTAACATCGGTTCACCAAAATTCGTATGAACAGTAACATCGGTTAGCCAAAAATTACATAAACAGTAAATCAGTTAGATAGCGGAAAGTAAAATAAAAAATTCACTAATTCCCGTGTCTTGTTACACAAACCTCCCGTAGGAAGATCGCTACCCCTATATCTTAATAAATTGTAATTTGATAATTTAATCTAAATAGTCGATATAATATGGTATCCCTTTTACCTTGGCTAGTAGAGGAGATGATTGACAAGAAAAATATAATACTCAATCTTTTTTTCCTCAATAAGAAAAGTGAGATTATTCACTCTCCAATTTATTACAACAAATAAATTTAAAAGAAAAATAAATGCAAAGCTCCTCTTAAAAACGTGTGAAGATTTGATAATACTCGATCTCCCATTAAAGAAGAGGTCATTTGTTTTATTTATAATAAAACTTGAATACATCAAAATAAAAATAAAGTTTATCTAATTCTAAGATAAAATAATAAGATAAATCTAATCTAAATTCTATTATTAGGAATGTAGGATAACCCTAATCTAATCTAAATTCTATAAAAAAAATGCCGGTGTACAGATCATATTCCCAAAAGACATTTCCATTTTTCAACTTAAAAAAGGCCGCACCAACTCTAACCTCCTTTGCCTTTAGTGGTGGGGCCTCTCTCGATGATCCATAAAACATGATTTCACCACTAAAGATAAAAAGGTTATGGGTCGAAAATGGGTCCAAACAGGATAAAAGAATTGGGCTCTATAATTTTAGACCCAAATTCTGTGGAGTTAATTTATTATATATTTTTTACTTTTTCACGTAAATCTAAAAACATTGGTTAATCTAACCAGGGGTTGAATATCGGCCGATACGTATCGTATCGACCAATATATATCGGTTTTAGAGATGTGAATATCGGCCATATTATATCGGCCGATATCAAAATATCGGCTGATATTGGCCGATATTTAAAAAAACGAGGAAAAAAGAGAAAAATATCGGCTGATAATGATATATCGGTCGATATATCGTATCGGTCGATATATCGGCCAATACCGATTTTTAAACCCCTGAATCTAACCTCAAGAGTTGGTATATTAATTAGATATCCACTTCACAGTGGAAGTTCTGTGTTTAAATCCTATTATACTCCAAGGAGAGACTTCATAATTCTACTCGGTGTATATGAGCATAAAGGCCTACGCTTTGATAATTAATCTAATGTTCTAAGAGACCTTTAACACTTTGATCATAAAAAATAAAAAAGGACCCATGCTAATCATAAACTTGGGCCGTGCGGGTCCAAAGAAAGGGTTCAGATCAGGGGTCCAAAATTTGATATCGGCCGATATTTTTCTCTCTCTCTTTTTAAAAAAAAAATAGCCTATATCGGCCGATACAATACGTATCGGCCGATATTTGGACCCCTAATTCAGATTTAGTGATTTACGACTCACAACTCAAGAGTTCATTTGAATGAAAAAAAAAAAAGTAAGTATTCTTTCAATCTTTTTTTTCGTATTTACTTAATAAATTTCACTTTTCTTTTCATTTTCTTCTCAAAGCCGATATCAGTTTTTGGTGGAGATGAGAAAGTCATAAACTATCCTTCTTCTTTACCTTTCTCTTCTCCTTTGTCATTTTTCATTCATCAATTTGTGATTATTAAAAAACTATTCAATGAAAATAGTGGCTAAAGCTCTTTATCTGAATTATTTTTATGACCTTATATTAAGTTATAGAATATAAAAATAATGCTAAAGTTTGATGCTTAGATGAGTTTAAAGATTTTCTTCCATTTGATATAATGAGCTACAAATTCAAATCATGTATTTATTTCTAAAAATGCTACATAGAAACCTATGTAGCACGTGGAGCAATAGATCCATTTTATGTAAAGAGTTCGATCAACATTTTTTTGAAGTGTTTATTCTCAAATTACTATATACAAGTCCATGTAGTTATGCAATAAATCACATCGCATTTAGAAAATGATAAATGTGGTGGGCTGATGGAATAGTCACCTACCAATAGTAAAAATACATTAAATGAAAATGACAAATGTTAAATTTAAATTTTCAATAAAAAACAACAATTTTCTTTATCTAAATTTAATACAAAGTAGGTCCTACATTAGGGCACGTCACCGAGTGAAAAAAAAACTCCCCATAATAGAATATAAATAAATGCTTTTTTATTTAGAAAAAAAAAACACCTTAAAGTTTGAAGTCCTTGGCCCACTACAATATCCGGCTGGATATAATAATGTTGGGCCAGGAGTCATATCGACCGAGATATCTCGAATTTTTTACGGCTAAGATATCTCGGTCGATACGCAAAGTATCAATTATACTGGTCGAGATCTCGTCGATACACATTTATATAGTGGATATTTATCCAAAAAAAATTAAAAGATAGAGCTACCAGCTGATATTGGTCGAGAACCAAGATAACGAAATATCTCTAAAGACAATTTTTGTACTGCTGCATATCGACTGATACATGTATGCGGTCGATATCGATCTTGCAATATATATCTGTCGATATCGTCGGATACCGAACTTTTCACCCATGCGCTTGGCACCTACCAAAGTCCAGCCGCAGCCCGGCCCGTTTACACCCCTTCTACCGGTAGGCCCTTCTTTAGTCCACTGAGCATGCTACGTCGCATTCAACGAGTCGAGCACAGTGGAAAGGCCAGGCTCTTTGTTGCTTTGCCAGAGAGAAGAAACAGGGAACGGCATTAGGATTTGGGTATTCATTCCTTAAAGTAATAATCAAAGCAGAATGTGTATAGCAGCATGGATCTGGCTGACGCATCCACACTACCCACTTCTCTTGCTTCTCAACAGAGATGAATATCACAATAGGTTTCTCACTCAAATCGTTGACCTTGCTGCATCTTTCTTCTTGCTTTTTATTTGGATTTGACCTTGCTGCGTCTTTCTTCTCGCTTTTTATTTGGATTTGAATTGGATACTGTATTTTCAAATTGTTTCTTTCTGGGTCTTTAAGATTTCATTGATCCAATTCAGATTGGACCTCTTGCTGCAGCTGTTTTTTTTAATTGATCTGAAATTTCATGGCAGCAGGCCTACAAAACCAGTTTCATGGTGGGAAGACTCTCCTCAGATTCTGGGTGGCAGAGATTGCCTTGCAGGGGGCACTTGGTTTGCTTGTACTAGAGGTGGAAGACTGGCTTTTCTCACTAATGTCAGGGAACCTGATCGACTTCCCAACGCAAGGAGTAGAGGAGACTTGCCCGTTCGTTTCTTGGAGGTTGGATGATTTAAACCATTAGTTCCCATTTTATTATCATCATCAGCATCATTATCTCTGGATTGTGATGTACCTGTGATTGGTTTTTCTTTTCTTTTTTCTCCTTTTGGGTAAACAGTCTATCCAACGGTGACTGGTTTGATTAAGGTATAATGATCCGTGTACTTATACCTTTAACAAGGAAAGACTATTTTGCTCTCTATTTTTAAAAGAGAGAAGAGAGAAAATAAGAAAAGTAAGGGCAAAATGATATTTTATTTTTAAAGGTGAAAACTCATGGTGCAAGGATCATTACCCTTGCTTAAGTCCTCATCTCTATTTTTGTCTTTGGCTTGAATATACCAAATAGTTTTGTTTGATATAATTTCCACCCATGCTTCCATCTTCTACCTTATAATCATTCCTTGTCCTTTCTCCGTGACTTGTAGGCTTTCTTAGTGAGCCCCATATAGGGGATACACTCTGAAAACATGTGCCTGGGCACCCTGTTATCACTATCATTATTGAATGCAGCAGTTTGAAATGATCTATATGGACGAAATTTTTAACTGATAACTGTGGTCCACCTTTTGTGAAAGCAACCCTTGAATCAAACCAACACAGATGAATTTGAAAGCAAGCATGTATTATTCATCTCAATTTTAACTTGCTCCTTTATTTGATATGACCATCATTGTGTGTTTTGTCCTTTGTCGTGATAGTTTCCTTTGGATTGGTCACTTTTTATTCATGGAAACAACCCTTGAGTTATTGCGCCTCCCTCCTCCCTCCCACACACAGAAAACCAACAAAAAAAAAGAAGCAAAAAAACAAAAGAAAAAGGAATCAATATGGAATGGCGAGCAACCATATATCATTGATCTAATTTTAAATTGCCTTTCGTTTGATGTGACCATCACTCTGTGTTTTGTCCTTTGCTATGACATTTTCTCTGCATTTGTCACTTTTTTTTCTTCTCAAATTCATGACCTCTACTGGTATCTGCTTGGGGGTCATGCATGCTTCTGGACAGGCAAATCAAAGAGGTTTCTACATTGGAAATTGACTATGGAAATGACGAAGTCTATCTACTCTGCTGCTGCTTCAGAAGGTTCTGTCATTCCTGGACAGAATGAAGCTTCCTCTCCACCAGGTGCAGTCATAGAAATTAGGGAAAGCCTTTCTAAATTTCATCAGAAATTTCAAATCATGGCTCCTAATCAAATAATCTACAAGGACCTCGCCAATTGGATTTTTGGTAATTCCAATTCGATTCCTAACAGCAGTGGGACACTTCGCGGGTTATAGTTCAGCTCTTGTGGTTTGTTGTTCATCTACCTGACCCGGGTTGTGGGTATGTAGTTTGGGCTGATTATTTGATGGCCTTTTTTCCCTGTGTTGGGATTTCTGGTGTCTGGCCCAGGCTGTGGGTTTATTTCTGCTTGTTTTTGTTGCCTTTTAGTTTTTTGGTTCTCTTTGTTTTTCTCTTCTTCTTTGAATGATACTTACCATTAATTGTTCAAAAAAAATCGTATTCATGGAAAGTTGGAAACCAAACTTTGAAAATGGAAAGTCACTTTTTTGTGTTTCTACACGTAAGAAAAAGGAGAGGAAAACCAATTTTCTTATCTCCCTCATAAGAAAGTGGTTTCTTTGAAAATGCGCCTTTAGGATGGAAAATCTACTATTTGCACACATGCCAACGCACATTTTCATTGAAAATCCCATCTTCATGCAAACATGGAAAAATAAAAAGTGCATTGAAAACCACTTTGATTTGTCAAAACTACCTCAGTTTTTGTGCAAAAGTCCATTTTCATTGAAAATCCAACTTTCAATGAACAAACATACATTAATGAACCAATACCTGTGAATCGTCAAGCAACCATATATCACTGATCTTATTTCAATTTTCTCCTCCTTTGATGTGACCATCACTATGTTTTTTGTTCCTTGTCATGACAGTTTTCTATGGATTAGTTTCATTGGGGTTAGTCTCAAACTTTTCTTGAGGTTTTATAAAGTGTTTTTCTTGCTTTGATTTTGGTGCTGGTTATTGATTGACAGAGTGATAAGAGCCCTGCAGAGTTTACTGAGGAGGTGGTAAAGGAAGGAGATCAGTATAATGGGTTTAACCTCATATTAGCTGATCTTTGTTCTAAGACCATGATTTATGTCTCTAACAAGCCCACAGAAGAACCTTTCTCAATTCAAGAGGTGTCCCCAGGCCTTCATGTGCTTTCCAATGCAAATTTAGACGCCCCTTGGCCTAAGGTAAGCAATTATTTCTTTACATGAGTTGATCATGTGGTTTTGTTTTATTCTCCTTCATGCCATGGAAAGCATGGAACTAAAGCAATGTCTGTCTATGCATTTGCAGTTCTTATTGGATTTTGAAATTTGTACAGATATTCAAAATTGTGAAAATTATAAAGCTATTAGACTTGAGGGAAATGATATGGAACTATGGGGAAGAGTAATAAAGCAATGACAAGACAGATATCAAGCGTTTTGGAGAAGTGATGTGAGTTTATGCTTGGTAGATCAACACTAGAAGACATTTTTGCATTGACGCAAGTTATGAAGAAGTTTAGGAAGAAAAGAAAATTTGATACATGGCTTTTATTGATTTAGACAACCTTAGATTTGTGGGACAAAGGCTTTTATAATGATGGCAATATGATGATTTTGTTGACTAGAAAAAGGCCTATGTATGGTGTGCAGGCAATTAATTTGGCAAAGAATGTTTGAAAAGAAATGGATTCTTAATGGATATATGGAGATTGTACAGGAGATGTAAGAAAGAGCAACAATCAGTACAAGAACAGTTGATAGAGAGACAACAGAGTTGCCAGCTGAAGTTGGACTTCACTAAAGATCTTCTTTGAGCCGTTATTTACTAGTTTTAGTTATGGACAATTTATCATAGAAAATCCAAGATGAACTTCCATGGTGTATGTCGTTTCTAGATGACATAGGACTCATTAATGAAGCAAGAAATTAGTTGAATAACCAATTAGAATTGTGGAGGAATGCTTTTGAGGCAACTGGTTTGAGAATTAGTAAAGCATAGGCTAAATATATGGGTTGTAACTTTAATGGAACAAAGAGTAAGAAAGGTTAAACAATTAAAAACAGAAATAGCTTACTACCTCGTAGGGCTGCAACTCGGGTTGGGTTTTGGCCCGACCCGCATGACCCGACCAGAGAAATCATGAGGATCGGGTCAAGTATTTCGGGCCAGTGGGTCGGGTCGGGTTGAGAAGATAAAAATCCGCATGAAATTCGGGTCGGGTTGGATTGAGGATTTTACAGGTTAACCCGACCAGACCCGATCCAACATGACCTGACTAAAATGGGTTCGAAATACAGGTCAGGTCAGAATTCGGGTTAGAATTCGGGTCAGGTTCCATATATGTCAACTCAGGTCAGGTTGAGTTCTAAGAAACCCGACCCAAGTTGCAGCCCTACTACCTCGTTATGCAATGAAGAAAAGACAAGTAGATAAGGTAATGTCAATGAGATGCAAATACAAAAGCATATGGACATACAGAGTCACATTAAAAATAGAATTAGAAATGATTGCATTGATGGAACCTTTTCAGAGTAAATAATAGACAGGAAGAATATTCATGGTAGATTTAATCAAAGTGATCGGCCACCCTCTCTCTCTCTCTCTAAAGAGGGGATAAGTATCCCGATTGGAGTGTGCCAAACACTGCATTGAAAACTATTTTTGTCATGCTTCATGTTATTTATGCAGTGCCTTGAGCATGCCACCAGAAATCTTGCATTGCATGTAATATGACTTCGCCAAGAGAAATTTACCATTACTCTATTTACAGGCTCAACGCTTGAGGCAAAACTTTAAAGAATCACTAGATAAGTATGGTGAGGGAGGAGTCCCTGCAATTGAGATGGTTGAACATCTTATGACGGATGCTGTTAGGGCTGATAAAGAGAAGCTACCTAGTACGGGTTGTGACCCTGAGTGGGAATTCATGTTAAGTTCTATATTTGTTGATGCCGATTCTCCAAAGGTGAACTCCTCTTTCCTTGTTGTCTCTCAAAACATTTACACTGCATTTGAATGAGACATCCATCTATTATAATTCAATCTGTAGCAATTATGCTGGCAATGTTTCAATTTTTCATATTTCCATGGAAAAAATATTGAGAGAGAGAGAGGCTTTCGATATTCCACCGCAGCCCAACTGCAGTCTATAACTATTTTCAAGTGCACAGGGACCTTATGGCACTAGAAGCATGGTTGCTTTCTCTGTAACAAAGAGTGGTGAAGTAAGCTTCTATGAGAGGTATCTGGAAGGCATCTGGAATGAGCACATCATAAAGTATCAGATAGAAAAAGTGGGGGGAGATGAGGAAGACAAGAAAATCTCTAAATAAGAAGTCACCGCGAATGATTTCTCTCTTTCAAGTTGCTGCAACAGTTACCTGTCATTGTTCTCTGCAGGCTTCATACCTCTTGTGTAATGCCATTACAATGTGTACTACTATCATAATAACCAACAGCATTAGATTGGATTTGATAGTGTCGATATTTTGTAAATTGAGTTCAGTTCCTAACTGCAGCTCTCTTGATTAACCGATGGCACTGTCGTATGGAGGAAAAACATGTTAGGAAGACACAAGGCGCATGTCTAGGCTCGAGCCTAATTTTGCTGGGCACACTTAATTATATGCTTCTAAAAATGTGTGTAGATTCATGGATTTTTATCGTTATTGCATCAATGTTAACAAAATACAATGAAGGATCAAAATTTCTTAAAGAGTGCAAAATGAGACGAGAACATAGGATCATGTAAATAGGCAGTCTCTACGACTGTCACTAGATTACCTCTTGTATTATTAGGTCTATTTAAAACCATCCTTTTGTACAACTGAAATATAGAAAAGTGACACATTCATTTAGTTTATCTCAATCTTTGCTTAGTCATCTACTTTGTTGTCTTCTTATTGCTCCATTTGCTCATGACATGATATCATTGATAGCACCAATACATATTAGCAACTGAGGTACCAAGCACATTATATGATATCATTTACAATGGTTCTAAGGGCTCTGCATTGGTCCATCCAATTTTCTTATAAAAAAATATATATATTTGAATAACATGAATATCTCCCGATCTAATTTGCTTACCGCCAAAATGAATAGGAAAACAAAATCATTCAAAATATTCAAATAAATTCCATTATGGAGGAAAGAACATCATACCCTAAGCTATTTGTACGCGTGTTGCAAGCATTAACTTATTGGATCCAAGAGATTTATCCTAGCATTTGTTCTAGATAATAAGATTTAATTGATCAAATCAAAATAAATTTTAGTCCTATATTCAAATTTAAACCTTTACAATGAATCTATCAATATCACTACTATTGTAATCCCCGTTACATGAGTTGCAGAGATACAAGTTAAAATAGGATCCAATGGATCATTAACAAAGGAGTTAAAGAAGCGCAAAAGATGACAAATTTTAACCTGATGCAGTCCAAATCGAGTTCAAGCTTTCTGTCTATTATACTGCCCAAATATAAGGGCAAGTTGTTTGAATTGTTCTTTCAAAGTGTTAAAGATCAAATAGTTAAAAATTTTGATGCTAGCACAATTGACCAACATTTAATAATATGTTTCGAGTACAAAAGATCACCACATGCCACATCTTACTTCTGGCTCTGGTATTTCCCATTCCTGGGTCTGCCTTGCCATTGTTTTCTTGAAAATCCAGAGCCTGCAATTCCATGATAACGTTTTCCTGCTTTGCAATTTGCAAAGTCATATCTAAGATTTTCAGTCTAGACTCTAGGCCTTCTCTCAGCAATAACACACCAGAAGACCCATCCTACATCAATAAATGGTCTGGTACTGATCAATGACTTACTTGGGGGGGAGAGGCCAATGCACCCCCATACTATAATCACTGTTTCATTAGTCGGTTAACTTTCATATGTAACCAATGGATGTTTCATCTTGAATGAAATCCTCTTGTGATGATAGGTCATAGAATTTTCAGTGTTGAGTATCCTTCTGGCTACGGCCTATGAATGCCTATGATTTGTGATCGATGAGTTACACAGGGCAGAACCCATCCAATCATCTACTTACTACCACGCAGAACCTATCCAATCATCCTAAGAATCAATATGTTCTATTTACTGAAATAATTGAAGATCTTACCTTTTGAGCTGACTCCAATCATAATCATCCTCCGATCAAAACACTTGTTTGACACACTAATCGACATAACTGACTTTGTGATTGGGAAAAAACATCAAAACCCAATTAAACTGGACACAATGGTCCATAAGCTGACAGACAGATGGGGAAGTCAAGCACCAACTTCTCAACAGTACTGGATCATTCAATCTGATGGTTACACATTACCTACCAGTGCTGATTCAAGCAGCCCCCAAATTTATGCATGTGCGACTAATTCCTTTTTTGAGATGCTGGAAATAATTTTCATGAAAATAGGAGGTGCTTAGATCAACAAGCTTACCTATATAGATGTTAAAATCTGGAACAAGGTACAATGGAATGATTGATATCCAAGTACCCTTCCAAGGAAAAGCATAAAAACCACTAGAGTAAAAAAAAAAGGAAACAGTACTGCTTTAACCTAAAAAATTGTATCAAGTCTCATAGTAGAGAACATAGTCTCATAATTCCAGAAGCAAACAGACTACCAACATCACAGAAAACAGAGAAGGAACTATGGCACATAACCAGCTCCAGGGGAACATAGCCAGCTCCAGTACATCCAAACCATATCCATATTCAGAAAAAGATTTCACTTGTACTGCACATCATTGCCTTGATCTAGACTCAGCTCGTCTTGCTTCATCTGCCGTTGAAGGGAACAGCTCCACATATCTTGACCCTATCATCATCTTGTCCTTGCCCATGGACTTCTTTGCATCATCAGCAGAAGCAAATTCAACAAACGCTTCACCGGTGGCCTTACCATCTGGGCGGCATGCAATATGTATATTTTCTTCAACCAGATCGAACTCATTAAAGAAGTCGATTATCTCAGACTTGGTCACAGAGAAAGGGAGACCTCGCATTTTAAGGAACTCCGTGTATTCCATTCGCTCTTTGTCATGAGATTTCTTAGGGGCAACCGGAGGGGGGCTGCGATATTCACTGTCGTAGCTTTCATTATTCACCTCAGCTGCAATGGCATGGTAATAGTCCTGCTTCTTGCATCTGAAGACCTCAACATACCTACGCCCCATGTTTTGTCTATCCCTCTGGAGTGCAAACTCAGCCTGCATTGGAGATGCAAAGACAACAAAAGCCTCACCTGAGAAACGCCCATTCTTGTTGACCAACAGCACATCGACAACATCCAACCCAGCAAAGAACCTGAAGATATCGACATCACTGCAGTTGAAAGGAAGCCCTCTTAAACGAACCACTGGGAATGGATGAAATCCACCATAGTTGTAGGACTGGAAGTTGCTGCCGCCACCGCTGCCCACTGCGAAGTATGGATTTGAGTCTATCATTCGCTGTCTCTTTGAGCCGACCTCGTACCCGTCCGAATACCCCCCGCTTCCCAACATTGCCCTTCAGTAATTGATCCCAAAAAAAAGAAGAAAAAACACCCCCGTAATCAACCCAGTTAATAACCAGACCCAACCCGCCATTTCCTGGCCCTACTTTTTTCTTATCAACTTATTTTCTATAATGCTCATTTTTGGACTGTATTTGGCTTCCCACCATTTCTAAAAGCAAGAGATTCTTCCATGTTTCTAACCTTAATAAGGGCATGTTTGTGAGCAACTATTTTCCATAGAAATTTATTTCCTCAGTGATTCCTATTTCCATGAAAAATGAAATCCATAGATTTTATTTTCCACATATCTTAATTTCTTTAGTTTTGGTGCAATAAAAGGTCTCCATAATAATTCATAAACGCTTTTTTTCTATTGTTAGGTAGGTAAGTTGCAAGTTTTAACTCAATCATACCAAATTCTAGATAATTATGGTGATGATGTTAATGATGATGATTACCATAATAATCAAAATAATAACAATAACACTTAATATACATTATATATTATATAGTTAACTCAACCTTATTTTACTTAAAATGATAATATTATGTAATAAGGAGTACAATTAGTTTAGATCTTGCCAGACTTACCTCAATTTAGTCTAGAAATTCATAAGCCAAGTCAGATTAGATTGGTCCATTGATCGGGTAACAGGTAAGTATGGGATGAACATTGGATTTTGTCATCAGTCAAGTAATAAATTATAGATACTATAAGTTGTGTTAAGTTGACCTTATTTTACTTAAAATGATAATATTATGTAATAAGGAGTATAATTAGTTTAGATCTTGCCAGACTTACCTCAATTTAGTCTAGAAATTCATTAGATTGGTCCATTGATCGGGCCAACAGGGAAGCATGGGATGAACGTTGGATTTAGATACTATTAGTTGTGTTAGCCTTATTTACTTAAAATGATAATATTATGTATTGAGGAGTACAATTAGATTAGATCTTGCTAGACTTACCTCAATTTAGTCTAGAAATTCATAAGCTAAGTCAGATTAGGTTGGTCCATTGATCGAGCAACAGGAAGAATGGGATGAACGTTGGATTTTGTCATGAGTCGAGTAATAAATTATAGATACTACGAGTTGTATTAAGTTGACCATGAGACAAGGGTTGAATTGGTTGGGTCATGAATTGAATAATGGAACGAGTCAGGAATCATGAAAAGAGTCCCATTTCCACGAAAATTGTTGCACACAAACATGTCCTAAAATTACCAGAATTTTTAAAATGGGGAAAGAATTTCATTGCCTCCATAAATGGATGAGCCAGATACAACTTCAACAAACCCACCAATTAAAATACAAGGAGAAACTAGGGAGCAAAGCAGCCATAACGAATTTCCACAAAAATAAAAGTACAACCCAGATAATATAGAACTAACATAATGGCGCATATGAATAAAACCAACAAAAAGAAAATCATAAAAGATATACACTAACAAGGATGCTACAGTACATGTAACAAAGAAACCAAATGGAACCAACAAAACAAGTCAATAAAAAACAATAGTTGCAAATTCACACCACAGCCTCTTAAGTTTGAAACATTTGTGTTTTGTCATAAAGCTATTAACAATTTCAATCAAATATAGAATCAAATGATACAACCAATCAACAACTAGAAGAAGGAAAAACAAACAAATAGAAACAATTAAAAGAAGATCCCTTGCAAAAAGCACCCCTCACACAATCCTCTATCTATTCAAACCATAGGCTTTTACTTCTAGTGCAACAGATGTATGTTGTTATGCATTAAGCTCATCATAATTTGAAATAAACACACATCAAATGAAACAACCGGTCAACACCATCATTCAATCTATCTATGCCTGTTGGCAATGTAGACTTCACCACCCACAATATCTCCCCCTTGTTCTGTGAACAGTCTGAATGGCCAGATTCTCCACATGCACAGACATCCCTCCAAGCATTACAGACATTGTTCAGTTTTCTATTTAGTCTACACCCTTTATAATACAAATGCATGTCCCAACATATTAGTCCTGCAGTCAATATACTTGCAATAAATCAGTTCTCCTCTTGTACTCTTTTTTTTTTTTTTGAATGGTGTCTGTAATATTATATAAAGAATAAGAAATACAAGAGTAATAAATTCCAAATGTCCTCAAAAGGTGAGGACCAGTAAAAAGAACCCCAGATTACATCATTCTATTTTTGGTTGCCCAAAGGTATATACTGATGCAAAAATGTATTTGGTTAGTCTTCTACAATCAGTGAGCCAACTTAAAATCTACCCTTTGTGGTTACTGCCATGAAAACCTTCCAACCATGGTAGGACTCCGGTATATTTTTGTAGACATTATTTCACTGAATTCCGCAGAATATAATTCCAAATATTTCTAGCCATTGTTTACTCAATTCAGCACTATACAATTCCAATTACACTGACTGTATAATCTTCAACCAATATTCAAATACCTTATATAAAACTGCTTTCACCAGGGCAATGTCATCCATGAGTGGCATCCCCATCCTTTGGACAGGATGGGTGCATTATAAAGGTAGTTTCAGAATGCTGCTTCGCATTAGAAAAAAGTCTATTGAATTTGAAAAACCATGATTTTCACAGGTCCCAAAATCAACAGTCAAAATAGGGCCAGCTCTGGATGGATTTTTAATCCATAGATCAGATCAAACTAGAATAGGATCAATTGGGTAGGGATCCAATTCATGAAGGGTAGAGGAGGGGAGGCATTTGTGTGGCCCTAGTGGGCCTCACATGGAAATCCCACTCATGAGCAGCACCATCTAGGTGAGCAGCCTAGGGCCTTTGGATTTACTCTAGGAGACTCTTACATTACTAACTGACATTTTTTTACAACATTGATTAGAGAATACAAGTATGGTACCTTTAGAAATTAGGATTTGAACTCCAATTAAATAGACCTACATTAATAGTGATCATTCAAAAAAATAAAAGAATTATATAGCAGCTTTGGAATATGCATGTTCTAAAACTCGTTTTTGACTCGACCAAGTCAACTGAACTCGCTAGAAATTGTGAATGACACAAAGATTGGAGTGAGTGAAAGGTGGAGAGTGAAAGAGAATAGGAGAACATTGCCACCCATCTTGGCAAGGTTTTTCTACCTTCCTATCTCCTCCATCCTTCCATCACCCTCTATAGATTCACTTTACTGTACCTTCTTCTATTTTACCCTTTTTTCTTTTCAACCCTTGAAACTAAGCAAGGAGCAATGAGAAACGGAGAACAAGAGATAAAAGGAGGAGGTCACCGCCCATCTTGCAAGGTGCTTTTTCTTCTCCTTCTTCCACCTCTTTCTTTGACCACCCATGTGCAATTCCTTTTTGTTGATTTTCTTCTAACTCATCTCGTAATTGTCTTTTAATTTTGTAGTTTTTAATACTTTTATAATTCTTTAAACATGTCCATATATAATTATAAGATACAAAAATAATATTATTTATTATGTTTAACTAAGTCTAGACTTTTTAACACAGTCAAAATCACCCGAGTCTCGAAGTTGACAACTCGATGAAAATTTGAGTCGAGTTGGCTTTTGACCCATGCTTTTAATATTGTCAGAAGATTGTAGAATGATTGCTTCAATGTTAGTTCATACGTTCATGATATGTTCTACATTTCATGGGGAATTACTTTCTAGGGGAAAATTATGGATTTCATGATTCTACAATGTATGATTTGAGAGACATAAGATGGGTTTTCGATACAAATCAATAATCAAAACATTGATACGGTAGTTCATTTGTTTAGTCTGTGCCAAGCTTGGATATTTTGAAAGCCCAAACCCATTTGTATTGTTTCTTTTTGAATATCTTTTGTGTCGCGTAGTACTCATATATTTCTTGGGAAAAATTATGAATCTTATAATTCTACCATTTATGTGATATGGGTCCTAATTGGGGTTTACTTTTTCAAATTAGAAGAACATTTGTATTTTCAAAGCCTAGGTCAAGAATTTTTAGGCTAAAGATCAAGCCAAACAGTTTGAATAGATCAAAAGCCCAAGTCCTTCCATTAGAGCTCATTTGTAGACTAGCATAATTCGATAAAGTGAGTCTAAAACCTACTTTATGGCCCACATTCAATTTTCAATTGAACAAAGCTTAAAATGCATTTAAAGCCCAACTTCAAATGTCAACGATATGGTTTTGTTGTGAGGGGGTTATGTCATACATGGGGAAACTAGGATTTATAATCAAAGTATCAAATCTTGGTACTGAAATCAAACTCAAGCTGTCTAACATACAGACAATTCAGTATTGAACAAAGAGAGTCTAAACCCCACTTTGTAGATCATTTTTAAATTTCAAGTGAAGTGCAACACCCATTTTAAAGCCCACTTTTAAATTTCAATGATATGGTTATGTTGTGAGGGGGGAACATTATATATGGGGCAATTTGTGTTCATAATCAACGTATCAAATTTTGGTATCGAGATTGGACTCACGCAACTCTAATACAACTCGACTAAGTCTTAACCCAGCTAAGAACAATGAACTATTTTTAGGGGTCTAAATAATCTTTGAAAAGGTGGTATGTGTGGATAAGGAGGTTTGCATGTGCCCCAAGGCCTAGACACCTTGGTCTTCAAAAAAAAAATCTTTGAAAAGGGCAAATAATTGAAATAAAAGTAGAACCTACTAATAAAAATTCAAAATTAAAGAAGCCAATTGACTTTGTAAATAAAATTCATTTTTATAAAACTTATACTCGAGTAGTTTTCACAACATGTGACCATGCATTGCCAAATACAAAATAAATGTGTTCATGGTGATATTCATATCAATGAATACTATTTACTTCACATTAAGTTTCATTACACAAGATCCAAGTATCCAATCATACTATACTAGGGTTACATGGATCGCTCGAAGTGCCATGCATACCATGATTTCACCATATTACAGGTGAATCACAATCTAGTGAGCCATCATGAAATCCTTCTTCAAAATTAAAATTATAACATAGTTGTGTTATTCCTGTAAATAGATTTTGAAACATAAAAGAAAATGGACCTTCTACCCATAAATCTATTTATGTTTCATTCATTGTTTTTATAGAATATATTTAATGTTTAAATCCTTTTACAAAAAATATGACCCAACAAACTAGAAACATGGGCATGCCACAATCTATGAACCCCGAACCATAACAAACATTTTACATTCTATCAATCCAAGCAACCACGTAATATCAATTAGCATACATAATAATGTTTCATATCAATTGGGCATTGGCAATCATTTACCATGGAGAGCTGGTCAGACATTCAAACTTAAATTACAACATGACATGGATTGAGAACTCATTATTTGACTCGATGGATTCAACCAAGTCAATTCATTAGAAAAAAAATGAGTAATCTACTAGAAACTCATTAGGCCATTGACTGTTTCATTTGGACTTGGCCAATTCACTCAGCCAAATGAGGAACTTGGTCAAGGGGAAATAGAAGAGTATATATCAGCAACATTTTCCATTTTAGACTGGGTCAATCATGATGCAGAAAAAACTCATATGGCTATTAAATCTTCATATTTTTTTAATACTTTAACATATATATGCATATAAATATATTACAATAATATTATTTAAATTTTTTACAAAGTCTAGGCTCAAACACATGCGAGGCTCTTTTTATGACCAAGGTGTCGAGGCCTCTTATAGCACCCAACTAATCCTCAAGGCATGTTTAAGACTCCCTACTCACACACAACAAGTAAATCTACAGTGAGTGGCCCTTTGAGGTGGAGTGAGAATCGAACTCGGGACTTCCGCTTCCTGAAACAGCTTCTTGGCCATCACTCCAACCCCTTGGGTTCAAAAGCATGCTAGGCTCAATCTAAAGATAGCTCAAACTCAGACCAACATGTCCCAATATAACCTAATTTGAAGTTGGGCTTTAATATTGGCTGTGAGCTTGGGGCTAAACTCAAGTTTTGTCAAGCTCATGCTCACAGACAGTGATTTGAACATGGACTACACCACTTGCCAGCCTAACCAACCCAACTTCTAACCGAACAAAACATCCTCTACTCCAAGGACGATTGAACTTTCACTAGATCACTCGTTAATCTTCTATAGTTTATTAATGGTAAATAATCTTCATACGATTCTGGGACCTTACACTATAGTTCAACCTCACAATCTACCTACTTTCTTGACTTACTACTAAATAACAATAATGACAGACAACAACAATAATTATGTTGAGACAACGTGACTTGAACCCACAACCTTCATAACCTCGTGGCCATGGAGCATTTACTCAGTTTACCCTAGGTGTCAGCTCTTTTAGTGTTTTGGTGAGCAATATACATTATCATTATAGAATTGATGTTTTATTCTATGTATACATTTTTTTCTTGAGCAAAAAAAAATCATCATAGATCTTAATTAATCAAATTTAAATAATTTTAATAAACCTAGATCAATAAAACTGAGAAATAACAATAACTACAACAATAAACAAAACCACATCAATTCCACACATAAAATATATTTTCTAAATTTTAATAGAGTTGGAATCCATGACAAAACCAAAAAAAGATGTCAAAAAGGAAACCCTAGAAAATATTTTTAATACAGTCCACATTTAAAATAACCATCATCAAAAGAGATAGTCTTATAAAGGGGAAAAGAGGAATCAAATCGAATCGAATCCAACCATAGAAAACAATGAGAAAACTACGACAATAATCAAGAGGTTGATTCTGGTTCTATTCGACATACCCCCTCGATCCGTATGATCCGTACATGGTGTCGTGGTGGAGATTTGAGATTCGAGCGCTCTTCTTCGTTGGGTCTCGACTCTCGATGCTCTGGAGTTTCGGCTCGAATTTGGAGTTTGAAAGATCGAAAGTAAACTTATAAGAATCGAACTCCTTTCCAAACCCTAAATAGAGCGGAGAGAAGGTCGGTTTTCTACGAACAGATGAAATCACGGAATAACCCTTCATTCACGGGACCTGACGAACTGCGTTGGGGACGAGCATAGGGTATTACTGACATTTACATAATATGGTAGCTTGACCATGGTTTTTTTTTTTTTATTTGTACGAAGAGAATAAAGTTAAAAAAAAATATTGGGCAAGGGAATAATATTTTGTGTTTATTTGATAATTTTATGACAAAAGATATGAAAATAAAATAAGTAAAGAGATGATCAAGGGAGAGAAGATAAAATCATAGTTTCTCCTCTCTCTCTATATAAATAAATCAAAATTAGATTAGAGAGAGAAAAATGAGAAGAAAAATAAGTATTACATTTTTAATAACTAATAAATAATTAAATACCTCTTCTCCCTTTCCCATCCAAATCAAGAGTAATAAAATCGGCATAATTGAGATATAAGCCGATATCGGTGATATTAGCATATCAGTCCATATTCGACGATATCTTATACATTTTATTATTATTTTCATCATATTGGTTGATTTTTTTTTAAATCTGATTAAAAAAATAAAATTATAAAAACATGGTTGTTTTTAAAAAAAAAAATGTAATTGAAAAAATCTAAAATATGGGTCGATATCCAATATTGACATATATGGCTGAGAAATCGATTTGGAATGCTGGACGATATCTAACTTTTTTTATATTAAAAAAAAATGATATTCCAATAGTACGATTGATACCTATTGTATTGGACGAGATTTGCTCCTCTGATCCAAATACAACTTTAGTTCATGCGTAAAATTTTTTATATTTTTTCCCATGTGATGGGATTCACTCTATAATAAGATCAATGATTATATTATTAATTTCCAAGATTATTATATTATTTAAATGAGACATTTAAACATTATATCTTCTAATTTGTTGAAATGAAAATAAAATTGTTGGACAAAAATTCTTGAAACCCTATTTATGAGGGGTTTCATGTATTCATGATTTTGTGAACTTGACAACTAACTTTTTGTCGAGCTTACTAAACATCGGATTCATAAGGGATTTATCAAACTAAACTCTTTATTGCCATCTAATAAAACTGGACATCTAATTTATAATGAATTGATTCACAATGAATAATTGCTCCATACGGTGTTCAATTTAATAATAAGCATGCATAAATCAATGTCAATTCAGGTTAAATCTCAAAGAATAATTAACATTTTGAGTAGTTTAAATTCAAAGCTCCTGCACATAAAAACTAGAAAATAAGCAATTATAAGAAAAATGATACAATCCTTTCATACTCTCAATATGTCTCGAATTGAAAGACCCTAAAACTCATTAAAGGAGGCAAATAAAACAACTGCTAAATGATCGAGAGCCAAACACCCTTTGAAAAATACACATAAATAAGAAAATAGAGCAAGAAGTCATTGTCCACGAAACAACAAAGAGACAAAGTGTAACTCACAATTGAGGATGAGGTGATCCCCCATCAATGTAAGTACAAAAGTAAAGAGGACATACAAACCATTTTTTTTTTTACGTTACTATAGTAAGAATGTTCCTAAACCAGTTGTGTAGAAAAAAATGAGTACTCATAGACAAGCTTTAGAAGACCTTATATGAAGTCAACGAAAGGGGTTGAATCACAATGGTTGCTCCAAATAAAATAGGGTTTTATTGAAAAATGATTGGAAGAGTATGATTATTGAACATGATCATCCTTAAAAAGAGGAGAATAACTACGTCTCGTATCAAGAAAAACAACAAAGCAAATAGCTTCAAAGTCTAAAAGATCTTTGCATAACTTAGATATCTCATAAAACATACCTCAAATAGAAGGAAAACCATCAATTGTTACACACGATAATAAAAGGAACAATGAAGGAAATCTACTAGTAAAAGGAGGAAGCATTGCACTGAGGATATGTTTACAAGCAAACCCTATCACTAAAGTAAACATGACTAATACCTTGCTTGAACTCGTCGACACCAACACTAGTAACTCTCCACACATTTGAACATTTTTTGAAGGGGTGGAAAATTAGTAAAAAGTAAACTAAGACTAGTAAAAGTAGAAACAAATCAGTACAATCCCTCAAAATACCATTCATTCTCACGCGACATATTTCTTTCTTTAATATATTTCATGATTTGTTGCAGCCCACTACCATTATGTATTGAGTCTTTCAATCAATTTTATTGCCATCCCCTTCTCTCCTTATTTCTTTTTATATCTCAAATCATTTTTTAATAAGTCAATTATCTATACGATATAGAGATCCGATAGCATGAAAGTGAGATCGAGAGAGAAAGCCGGGTAGAAATGAAATCCAGAGAGATCATGGTGAGAGAGATGAAATTTAGAGATATCTGGACGAATTGCGTGAGAGAGAGATGAAGAGCGTGGTATGAAAAATCGTAAAAGAGATAATGCGAAGAGAGTGGCTCGGGAGAAGAATGCGTAGGAAACCATAAATTCCATTTAAATTAGACGGACTTGCAGACTGTGTAATACCCACCTCCTTCCCAAACAGATGTGGGAAGGTGTCCCACATCGGTTTGGGAGGAGAAAAGAAAAGGGGATATAAGTGGTGTACCCCTCTTGATTCTTGAGTGAGGCCTTTTGGGCCAGGCCAAGTGGGCCTGGGTCCAAATGTAAAACCGTGCGGGCTCGCTAGTGTGCGAGTCCCAAAGCGGACAATATCACACCGAGTCAAGCCCTAAGTCCTGTATTCAGATTGGGTCATTACAGATTGTCCACGGACTGTCCGTGGCCCACCCGAATGCTTATCAGACTCTCAAGATCTGGCCCGCGAGTCCTTATGGACTTTAGGATCCAGCTAATTAGCAGACTCATTGGATCCGGGTCGAACAGTCCGTGAGCCGGATTTGAGTCCGTTTACAAGCCTAGCTATACCATACCCTTTGAATTTAAATCCACAAACCTTCATCATAAAAAGTAAATATTTATCGATGCATATTTTATGAATCTATTAAAACAGGCTTATTTAAATAGAGTGGTGATTGACTCATTAAAATATTTTTCACTTCTATACAAATTATCACTATTGAACTGATCAAATTATATTTTAAATGTTATAAATAAAAAATAAAAAATTTAAAATGATGATGTTTTAAAAATTTTGAAATATAATTTGATCAATTCACTTATAATAATTTATAAAGGAAAGATTTCGTTAAGTTAATTAATCAAATTATCCGAGGTGTCCATCACGACGCTCGAGGCCTTGATCGGCTTGGATTGTTACACGTCAGAATTCAGTCTCCGTCGTGGTTAAAAAAGACAGGGAAGTTACTGAGGATAACAAAGTAACAAATACAACAGGAAACACAAACCGTGGGGAGAGAGGGGAAAGGAGCGAGACTAAATGTGATTGGTCCATCTTTCTCCACACGGATCGATGACGTGGCAGAGATTTCTTTTCAAATCCCGCCCAAACCCGCGCCCTCCTTCGTCCTCGATTAAATTTCAATTCCCCCCCTCCAAAGCTCCTCTTCATATCGTCCCTCTCTTCTTTCCATTTCCTTCCATTCCCCAACTCTCCATCCCTCACTCTCTCTCTGGTTTCTTGAACCCTAATCCCAAGGTGTGTCTCTCTTCCTTTCTTTTCCGATCATTTCGAACGATTTTTCCACGGCATACAAATGATCTTGCTTTGATTCCCGCGAATTTGTTAATTTTGAGCAGCTTTTGAGATGAAAGGAGCGAAACCGAAGGCCGAGATGGCCAAAAAGGCCGATAGCAAGTCAGTTTATCTCCTCTGTTCTGTCTAACAGATCTGAATCATTTCATTTAGCGACGGTTTCATCTTTTGATTCGAAGATGGCTCATACTCACGTTTCCAAACGTTTGCAGGCTCTCTGTTAAGAGGAAAGGAGGCGACAAGGCGAGCAACAAGCCAGCGAAGAAGGAGAAGGCCGCAAAGGATCCTAACAGGCCAAAAAGGCCCGCTAGCGCCTTCTTCGTTTTTATGTATTGCTGTGATCCTTCTCCGTCACTCTTTTATAGATATGCAATTCATTTGATTTTTGCGTAAGTCCTTATCTGATACTATTTTTCTCCAATGGATGAAGGGAGGATTTCCGGAAGCTGTACAAAGAGAAGCATCCTAACAATAAATCTGTTGCCGCTGTAATTTACTTACATCTTCTATCTATCACCTTCAGATCTGTATTTTGTTCCAAGAACCTTTAATTCTCAGTTCGCCTACTAACATTATTTTTTTTCTTGGTGTTATTTTGATAAAAACACAGGTCGGTAAGGCGGGTGGAGATAAATGGAAGCAGATGTCAGATGATGTAAGTGATTTACTTATTTCAAATAAAAAAACTAAAATAGACTCGATTATTGATTATTCTTATTGAAACGATGTGATCTGATACTTTTTATTTATACACCTGTTCAGGAAAAGGCTCCTTTTGTGGCAAAGGCCGAGAAGCGGAAGGCTGAATACACCAAGAACATGGCTGCATACGACAAAAAGATTGTAATTTCTCTTCCATTCTAACATTTCTTCTTTTATCTCTCTCGTTTCCTATAATTTTCAAAAACTCATTTATTTTATCATAAATTCAAAAAATTCAGAAGAACGGAGGAAATGACGCTGAAGAAGAAGAATCTGACAAGTCCAAGTCTGAAGTTCACGACGATGACGAGAGTGGAGAAGTAAATTTCTAGCTATGATTCAACTCAGATCCATATTTTTTTTATATCATTGTTTAACAACACTGTTCAGTAATTTTGATTCTTTCCTGAAAAATTTGTAAAATTTATTTATTTAATTGTTTTTTTTTCTGATGCAGGAAGAAGATGATCAGTAGAGTTTTGCTGTGTAAAACGAAAGAAGGATGTGTAGTTTAGTGATCCCAGCTCAACATGTGATTACACTAGCAAAAGATGAATGAATGTGTTCTGTTTCTTTGAAACGGAAAGAAATAGTTTTTCCTGACTTTACTAGACTGGCACGGCTCTTGTTGGCCGTTCATCTTGACATGTACTTAAACTTTTAACGATTCAGATCATGCTTTCGTTTCTTCACTCTGTCCAGCAGTTTCGTTTTTTAGTGTTAAATGTAGTCCTTGCTCGGTTGTATGTTACCATTAGTGTAGGATGAGAGCCACATCAGTTTGAATGCAGTAAACTTCTTCCATAGAATAACAGGGTTTGAATTGTTATGGAATTAAATTTTATGAAAAATTGATTTTTTTAGTTTTTGTTTTCCAAGTTCAAGATTTTATATTAAAATTTTGGAAATTGGTTTTTAAAATTTAGATCTAGTTTTTAAATAATCACTTGATGCATTTGGATTGTTTGAATGAGCATTATATACTATTAAATTTTAAAATTAATAGATGTAATTATTCAATAGATCTTAATTTTTAGTACATACTCTTTCTGTCATAAATTAGTTGTCTTATATGAATTTTGAAATTATTTTAAAATAGTTGTCTTATTAATATTAGAATAATATAAAGTATGTTAAAAACAGATAAAATTATTCTTTCTGAATGTAAAAAAAATTGGAAGGACCTTTTATTTATCTAAAATATTATTTGGAAAATAAATGAATAAATGAAGTTTTTTTAATAATTTTAAATTACTTCTTTCTAGGATTGAGTCATTTTTCTTTATTTTGTATTGACTATTGAGGTTTTTTTTTTTTTTTTGAAATTAACCTTTTATCTATATACTCCTATAGATGTGATAAATTAATTTTTTTACTAATTGATTAATGGATTTTTTTTAAATTAGTAATGTATTTTACAACCTTAATTATAGTATCCAGATTTCTGTTTCTGGACGGCAATGAAGTCAGCTTTTTTACAGTGATGTTATTTTTATTATTGATATGAATGGGGTTGGTGGTATTTTTATCAAACTTAATTTTTTTTTTTTTCATTTTTATCAGTTTTAGATATTTTCATGTTTTTGTGTAATATAAGGTTATTACACTTTTTAATATATAAGTTTCTTAAGACTAATTTTAACAGAAGGGAGTGTCTCTTTTTGTATTGAGGAAAGTTAATCTTAAGACTTTTTGAAAAAAAAAAAGGTATGTTTTGACTGCCAAATCATTATCTCAAAGTTTATTACACTTTTCAATATATTTTTATCTTTTATATAAAATATGATTATTTTTTATTAAAATTGCCTATTAAAACTCTCTAACAATATATACTATCTAACTGGTTTAAAGGCTTAGACAATTGAGTGTGAGGTAAAGAGGATTATATTAGTATGTTGTGTGTTTTGATTCTTTTATCTTTTATTTTTAAATTTTAAAAAAATCAATGAACTCATAAAAATTTAAATGTCAAGATTATATAATTTATATTTATGTAGTAAAAATTTATATGTATTTCATATTAATATAATTATCTATCAAGTAAATTTAATTAATTATTTGATAGTATATCTCGTTTGAAAGTCTTGATTAGTCTAACTAGTTACTCAAAAAAAAAATGATATTGTTTTAAATGGAAAAAGTAGAAAATTAAAATTAATGTTGCAAAAGTAGAATGGAAAAAGAATATATGAAAGGGAAGATTCAATTGAGTATCTTTGTGTTATTTTAGGGAGTGCTTCTAAGCGTAGGAGTGCTTTTATAAATTGTCCAATAATTTGTCTATTTTTTTTTTATTGACTTGTCTTTTTGTATTTAGTTGAGTTTATGAGTTTAGAATTTAAGTGGCACGTGGGGTTGACATACTGAGATCTAAGCAAGCGGGGTTGGTTAAAATTCAAAATTTAGCTTACTTATATTTAATTTGGATTATTATTCTTAACTTGATATTTGGACTTTTTTTGATTCACGTTATTTTAATTTGTTTTTATTTTGAATTAATCAATTTGAATTGGAGTAAATTATATAATGAAGAATATGTAATGAGCTTTATAAATGAATAACAAATAACCACTACTAAAACAAATTCATTATAAAGTATTAATTTTAAAATGATTATTAATAATATAAAAATGAGATGTGTATAAATATAATTATACAATTTTTTTATTAGATTTGTGGATTAAAAGATTATAACGAATGTATTGTATGAAATAAAGGTGGGTTTGATGTAGAATTCAAAACTTTAGTGAATATAAAAATATAAATTATTTTAAAAATGACTTTTAGAATTTAAATAGAAGTGATTTCATTTAGGTCATATATTTAAATAAAAATATTTTCAATATACTATCACACTATATAAGTGGGCCAATTTGAGTGATAGTTATCTATGGGCTTTCAAATTCCTACAAAGGGTAGATTTAAAGACAAAAGTGGGTAAGATTGATTGGTATTTTTAAGATCGATAATTTTTTATAAAATATTGCATTCATTAATTTGAAAGCTATAATTTTTAAGGGCCCAAAAAATAAAATAAAAATAAAGTCAATTTTGTTTGAATTATGATGAGAAATGATCCCATGAGATATCTAATGATAAGGGTGAGTTCAAGTACATACATTTGAAATATATAGGTCTATTTTTAATAAGTTTAAATAGTTGGATAATTTTCTCAATTGATTAATAAAAGAATGTGTTTAATAGTTTTATAAAATTTAAAAAAATTCTCTATTTATTTTAATATTTAATTTTATTAAATAGTTTTAAGAGAAGAGACTCGTAAATCTCGAGATTCGGGTGCCAAAATAAAATCGATAGAAGATAGATGGATTTGAAGGAGGATGTGTGAATTTGGAGTAGTAGGCCCCACACTGGCGTGATATTTTCACTCGCGCTAAGCCTTATCCCTACTGTCTCAATTGAAGGGGTAAAGTTCAGTCTATTTTGGAGTGTCGAAGGCAGGCTCGTCCCATTTCGAATTTCATCCTCGGTAAGCCCTCTCTTGCCCATGAAGGTTTCCTTTCATCTGCCTTGATCTTGATTCTTGATTCAATCCGAAAACAATTCGTCCATTAATTTACTGAAACACCGTTTTCATGGAGGGTCACTGGGCCAAATGATCATTTGCAAATCTACATGTATATATGAACTAAGCTAGGCATCCCAATTCCATTCTATCTTTCTTTGTTTGTACTATGTTTCCTTAGTTATTTTATCCCAGATCAGTAGACTACTTTCTTCAGTCTATGGTCCAAAATGACAATGCAGAGGCAGTCCATCTAATTTTATAGGAATTGAGTGAGAGAATGGAGCATGCAATCATGTCATACCGTGTTTCTTCGATGTCTGGATTGCAAATTCAGCAGTTTAAGCCACCAGCCAGATTCAAACCCACCAATGATACATCAAATTTATGTAAAATTATTTCTCTCTCGCGGCCGAACAAAGGCCTTTCCAACAAAAAGATACCCAAGTACCGTCGCTATCCACGTCGTGTGAAGCTTACACCGGAGCCTGGAACCAACAAATTTATAAAGAAGAAGGATGCTGGAAGAAGCCCACTGCAAAGAGATTCAAATTCAGAAGAGAGAGAAAAAGAATCTGACGGTGATGAGACTGGTTTTGATGCCAGTGGTAATTTAATATGGAATCAAGATGAGATAGATGCAATTTCTTCTCTTTTCCAAGGAAGAGTTCCTCAGAAACCAGGGAAATTGGATAGGGAGATGCCACTTCCCCTGCCAACGCCTCACAAAATTCGACCTTTGGGGCTTCCCACAAAGAAGACGCAAATAAGATCAGCTTTCCCACTGACACGTTCATCTCGATTATCGTTCTGTGACCAAATATACAAGAACCCTGGTTTTCTAATCAATCTGGCTAAAGAGATCAGTAGCCTTCCTTCAGATAAAGATGTTTCCGAGGTTCTTGACCAATGGCTTAGATTTCTCCGGAAAGGGTCACTTTCATTGACAATTCGGGAGTTAGGTCACATGGGTCTTCCTGAAAGAGCTCTACAGACACTCTGTTGGGCTCTCAGAAACAGCCTCAGCTCTTTCCAGATGATAGGATCCTTGCTTCAACAATTGAGATATTAGCCAGGTCAAGGGAACTGAAAATGCCACTTGAGCTCGAGAAGTTTATGAGTTCTGCCAGCCGGAGTGTGGTTGAAGCAATGGCAAGGGGGATTAATTAGAGCAGGTAGTTTCGGTCTTACTCGAAAGCTACTCTTGATCTCCAAAGACAATAATAGAACACTGGATGCAAACATTCATTCAAAGCTGATATTAGAGCTTGTAAAGAACCCTGACAAATATAACCTTCTGTCAACTTTATTGAATGAGCTTGGAGAGAGGGAAGATCTGAAGTTGAAACCACAGGACTGTACTTCTCTGATGAAAGTTTGTGTAAGGCTTGGAAAATTTGAAGCTGTGGAGAGTCTCTTCAACTGGTTTAAGGAATCTGGACAAAGCCCGAGTGTGGTCATGTACACAACATTAATTTATAGTAGGTACTGTGCGAAGAAGTATAGGGAAGCTTTGGCAGTTGTTTGGGAAATGGAGGGATCAAACTGTCCTTTAGATCTTCCAGCGTATCGTGTTGTCATTAAACTGTGTGTTAGTTTGAATGATCTCTCAAGGAGTTTAAGGTATTTTTCTAAACTTAAGGAGGCAGGGTTTGCACCCACTTATGATATTTACCGTGATCTAATCAAGATTTATGTGGTTTCTGGGAGATGGGCAAAGGTTAAGCAGATCTGCAAAGAAGTTGAATTGGCAGGATTAAAATTGGATAAACAGATGGTGTCTTTACTGTCACAGAAATAAGAACTTGGATTAGTGCAGTAGGTTGTATATGATCGTACACCAATTTGCTATTTGTACTGATATGTTGGCAATGGAAGAACATCAAAAGTTCATTATATATGCAGATTGTCATAACTTCATGTCCTAATAAGTCTGAACAATTTTGATATGGGCATTCCATCTGCCAAAAGACGTTGGGTTCCAGTCTTGGGCCTAGAGAATTTCTCGATGTAAATGTTTTTCCCCATTTCATTTGCTATAGTGCGCTCTATGTTGTGTGTATTTATTTATTTTTGACGATGAAGAACCCCAAGACCCACCACTCCCCGAGTACGAGTGCATTGGGTAAAACTCCAGATGCACACAACCCCCTGCATGCCATTGGCATTGGGTTACTATGGGACTCGAACTTGGGACCTCTGGTTCACGAGTCAAAGTGTTTGTCAATTGAGTTATCCCGTGCGGTGTGTGTATTTATCATATTACTGTTTTGTCCAAACAAGTCTAGAATTATAATTACTTGTATTCTGCCTACTTTTCGAGTTTGTAGATTTGTTTAGTATTTTCTATGATTGCATCTTTTTGCTAAAACCCAATTTTTTTTATTTGTTCAGATGGCTGCTTGGGGTGAATTTCATTTTTGAAAAGTTAAATATATATGATTTTGTTAAAGAAATGAAAACATGAACAACAGCATGAACAAGAGGGTTTCCAAGGTGGACACCCAAAGTCGGAGAAGAAGCTAATACAAGGATGAGATACAAACGAAATAAAGGAACTCAATGTAGAGCAAAATCTAGAAACAATATCTGATCTTGAGATGTCCTGCAACTCCATTAACTGACTTGTGACACGAGAAAACCTGAAACCCTTTAGCTGGCCTTGTGACGTCAGCAAAAGTAATACAAACCTTGCTGTACTTGCCTACTCTCTAAAGAGAGGAGTTTCCATGGCAGCTTCTTTTCCCTTACACCCATTTGATAGGATTCGCTAAGTCACCTTCAATGACAAGTTTTCCCTAAAAATGATTCATGAATATTCCAAGGGCTTTCTTTATAGCTAAAAGCTCCAGCTCATTAGACTATTCTCCCAGCAGGCCCTGGAAAAAGGATGGGATCTTCCCCTGATGATCTTGAAGAATGCCATCAATCCGTGCTGGCCCTGGCTGCTCTGTCTATCAGCTAATGGTCTTTTGCATCATGTTCGGCCAACATTGCTTTCCAACTGTCATCTATGTCTGAATACCACGAGCCAAAGAATTGTTTCATGCTTTTAACCCAGTCAATGAGCCTCATCTTAACTAACTTGAAAACCTCTTAAGCAAAAATCTATTTACCTTCAAAGATCCTGTTATTAACTCCTTCCACACAGACCAAACAAATAGTTGCGGGTGATATCTACGTTTACTAAATTGCAACTGTTTTGAATTTTCTGGTGGTGGGGGGTGATTTTTCATTTTTACCTTGCATTTTGGGTAGTTCATAAATAAACAATATGACTTATGGGGAACTCTGTTTTTCTACTACCTTGCTGCAAATGAATACCTTTTATCATAATTATCCTTTGGGATGAAATAGAGGGAACATGGGTATCTCATCTTGCGGACTGGTGTCTTTATGTGTCATTCAAATGCAAAGTGGCTGGACTTTTCCAGAATATTCAAACATTTTACAATTAGGATTTTAGGCTACTTGCTAGTACAATTCTATGACTATTTGGAACATGGCTTTTAATCCACTATTTTGAACTAAATAGCTTGCTGTACCTTAACTTTTCTGCATTAAAAAGTAGAAGAAACCAGGGCTTACATGCTGAATCTGGTTTAAGTTAAATTTGGTTTGGTGCCATTCAAAATTTAGGGTTTGTCATGTCCATGCTTGGCCTTTTGAGAAGCCTCACTCCAAACAGAACCTCAGGGGTGTTGTGACATCAGGGCATGCTTTGCCCATTTCTCATTAAGGTCAAACATAAAGTTGTATAATGCCAGTTATATTGCCTTAAATTAGGTAAGCAATTGATCAAATGCAGTTTCCATGTTTTGGCAAATGATAATCATCGATTACTTTTTTATCTTTCATTGTTATGTTTCTTAATGTGTTTTTTTATTGATCCAATGATAATTTATGTGGTTCTTTTATTGTTTCTAGCCAACTTTGATAATTTCCCTATCTTTGTTTTGAACTCCATTATTAGTATATGTCATCTGTGACCACAATTGATATAAATTGTTCAACTGATATACATTGATAGTCTAGTAATCTAAAAAATGGACTACTTCCCCCATATTCAATAAAAAATACAACATAAGAATTTTCAGTTTTGGGGGCATTTTTTGGTACCTGCACTTGAAGTGTCGGCCACCTGGTTACTATTGTGTAATACAAAGTGAGGCCCAAAATTACTCATATGGATGTTCAAAATACTCACAACCTCTCATCTTATAGCTGTCTGTTCAAGAGCAAACCACGAAGCACGTTGCAGGCCACAAAAAAAAACATGGCAACCTCTGGGAAATGCTTCCTTGTCACTGGTCCACCGGTATATCTCTTTTGCCATGCAATGTCTTCATTTTATTACACATAATAGACTTTTTCTTATATTTATTCCCAGGGTGTTGGGAAGACAACTTTGGTTATGAAAGTGTTGGAAAGTTTGAGAATCTCAAACCCTAATCTGAAAGTTCAAGGCTTCTATACATGTAAGCCTGATGCTCCTTCAATACCCATTTCTTTCAACTTTCTAGCTTTAAAACTCATGACTTTTCTTATTAATGTCATTCAAAAGCAGTCAACTGTTAGGAAAAATGACACCGATGGCATTAGAGAATTATTCCATCCAGATCTAGGTGTTCGGTAGTCCATATTGTCCCATCCATCCACATGGACAGATGAAAGACCCATTTTCAGTCATCCAAACTATTGATAATATGGGACACACTGTCAATGGTCTGTTTAATGAAAATACCCTTGGTGGGAAAAATGAAAATACCCTAAATGTGAAAATCCAACTTTCAATTTGTGCTTAGAAAGTTGTAGTTCGTTCACATTGCAAAAAAAAAAAAAAATTCAAATTCAATTAAAAAAGAGGCCACACCCCTTTAAGGTGCCTTGGAAAAAGAGAGACATAAAGAGATGGAGATGGTGAGATATATATTGGAGGAGAGAGAGAAAGAGAGGAGCTGTGGATAGAGTCGTGTAAAGGTGGGCATTGGGTTTTTAAGTCATTAGGTTCTCTTATGTATGTACAATCCCTGTCGCGAATCTGCAGTTCACTTGATGGGAAACATAACTTTTTTAAATGTGACTTTTGAAATATATCTAACGTTGCTTGGGGCCAGTTGCAGCTTAATATGCTACAGCCCACTGTGTGTTTGTGTCCAACGTCATCCAGGGCTCGGGTCTTCAGTGACAATTTGAGTACCTCAACCAAATGGCGCCCACCATAGCACCAATCATGCTCTCCCCTCTCCACACCTCCCAAGACCCTGCACTATGAATTAGGTCCTTACCCAATTTGACCCTAATTTGAGTTACATAGCCCATTGTTGACCACATTAATTTCTACCATTGGATAAAATTGAATCTTAGACTTTATAAAACATAGCTTCACTTATTTGATCAATGTGATTTTGTTATAGGAATCCTATTCAGAAAAGACTTCTCCAACCAACTCATCCACATGGCCACATGAGCCTAGTGGACTCCAAATAGAGGACCTCAAAATTTTATTTGATCCTTACTATGTAAACATATAACATCAAACTTCTTGAATTTCATGGGGTTCTTGCATCACATTGATAGAAACCTGAGTTTCTTTTCTTAAAATAGATTATTCAGTTCCTTGCATAGTTGCATTGAACCATGGCACTGATTATGTAGGTGAGGTTAGACATGGTGCTGAAAGGGTGGGGTTTGAAGTGGTGACATTGGATGGTAGAAGGGGGGCCCTTGCGTCGACAACGTATCCAAGGTTGTACACTCTCTCCCTCCTCGATTTGTATATAGATAACTTTGAAAATTCTTTTTTAATAAGAATATTTATGTTTATGAAGCACTTCTTTCAGTGTTGGGTTTTCTTGGTGGTTAGGTCCAGAATCAGAAGCACTGTGGTGTTTTTTTTTGGAAGAAGTAACCGCAGCTTTTCATTAATAACAAGGAATTACGGTATAAGAGATGAGATGTATACTGATCCACGACAGAAACAAAATATCTCCAGACTCATGACAAATCACAACTATACATACTCAACAACCTATCCAGCAATCACCCCTTCATTACAAAAGAACATCGAGAATTCTCACACTCTTTACAAAGACCAGAAAAACCTTCAGGATAGCCACCCCACTTTCAGCAAGGAAATCTGCCATTACATTGGCTGATATTCTTACATGCCTAAAGGATAGAACCCAATTTTTGCACAATCAGGTAATATCTCTAACAACCCAATTGAGCCTCCGTGGAGGATTCTCCTTATGCGAAGCCGAAGCAATGGGTATGGACGAGTCTTCCTCAATGACAAGTTTATGCTCGCCCCCTCCTTCCATATGAGATTGCTCATCTAATGGCCAAAAGTTCTCCCTTATTGGAGTCCCTAAACCCACAAATTAGAAATGAATACTAATATATCTCCAGCATGATTATGTAGCACCCTCCCAATCCCTGCTCTTGTTGGGGAGCCCCTAGCAGCCTCATTTACATTAAATTTAACACCACCTTCCTATGGTGGATACCAACTAAGAATGTATCTCCTATTTCTCTTGCCTCCTTTCAAGCACTTCGACCATGCCTCAGCAAAGTCATCTAAACCTAAGCCTCCAAACTCCTTGCAGCTTAAGAGCCATAAAGTTAAGAGTAAGAACTGTGGTTGTTACAGGGAAAAAACACCTGTTGTTATGAACAAGATTATTACTGATAGTTCAACTTTTTAAGTGATAAATTTGCTGCGAAGGATAGCATTGTTGTGCACTTATTTGGTCAAATTTCTATTTAGAGGCTTTATTTTTAGTTGTGCCTCTCTCTGTGCAGCGACATATAACAAGTCATTAATTTATTTCTATTGGAGAATGTAGTTGATAAAGAAGGTGAAATAAAAAGGATCTACTATATAGTTCAGTGGTGGACAACAGTTAGGGAAAAGATAGTATGATGTGACTCATGAGGGTGTCTTCTCAGAGAAGAGACTCTCTTCATTTATTTAGAGAAATTGTGTAAATGATTGGATTGATTCTTTTAGAAAGTAGTAGCAACTGTCAACCCCTCTAGTGAGGATTGCATTCCCTTATCCATACAAAGAGACCCAGGAGTAATTACTTGGTAAATCGTCATCATCATCCACTAAAGCCATTTATCCCATCTATTTGGTTGGCATTCATATATGAATTTGGCAAATTGTTTTTCATGGCCAACTGCCTATCAAAATCCCATAAAGCTCAAGACCACAACCATCAAGAATGGGCATTTATCAATTGCAGCGAAGGCTCTTTTTTGGTCTTGTTAAATGACAAGAAGAATTGGTTTGGCTCTTCCATGTAAACTTTGAACAGCACCAAGGCTGTGTTAAGTGCTATGCGAAAAGAATCTCAGAAGATATAACTACCAGGCCATGATCAGCATACTTTTAGCTATTCCATTTGAAAAAAAGGAGAAATTTATGCTATCTATGCATACAAGTTGACAGTTCAGAGAACTAACTCTCTTTGACAATCACATGCTATGTTCAACATCTCAATGAATGCCTTAAATAAAGAAGAATCTCAAGGATTTAGAGTCTTCGGAGACAGGGCACCCATGCCAATCTAGACTCCATTAATGGAGTGGGAAAAGGGGGAAATTTTCAAGGTTATCGAGATGGCCACCTATTGTACACTCTTACTGGCTTAATTTTATTCTAAAAGGGAAAAGAAGGGTTCATGTGCATGTCCACAGGATTCTCCTTTTTAAGATTTAGTGGATTGCCAATTAGACCCTAACGAGATTCATCTGAAGACCATTTATAGCCTTGTGAGTTATGGAATTCCTTAATAATTGTTTCCAAAGTGGGATCCTTTGGTTGTTCCTACAAGACTTGTAAAAACTGAGATCAGCTTTATGACTCCAATATATGAAAATTAGAGTATCTCTCTCATTCTTGAGATCCTCAGAATAGACTCAGAAACATAATTTTATTCTTCGTCGTCATCTCCTTTCAAATGGCTTTTGCTTGTTGAATATGATTGGTTAGTTTTTTCTCATTTTATGATGAAGACTAGGATCGATTTTAATGCTTGCCTAGGTCTTCACAAAAAAAGAAAGAACAGCAAACTAGGATCCGTCTCAAGTTACGGTGCGCTTGAGAGAACTCGAATTGTGTAGTCCCCGGAAAGTCAAGAAGTTCCTCGGATCTTCTTTCCTTTCCAATGCCAATTAAAGTTTCACCCAAATCTGGGTAAACAGAAACTCAATTGGAAAAATAACACGTAATCTAAATTTCTCTCTGGAAAAATTAAAAGAGACTTAAATCTCACCGAGAAATTGTCACCTTGCGAAATTGACCAATGAAATTAATTCCAATTTAAACCTGAATTTGGTTCTGCTGGATTACTTAGATTGCAAACTGAAATAGAACAACAATAATTCAGATCTGTAAATTTCAGAATCGAAGAAGTCCGGATTGTGTCTTATGTAACCTGAAATTCGATAAAACCTGCGAATACAATCAAATGCTGAATTTAAATTGCTAAATGAAAATTAACAAAGTAAAATTCAGTCTCTGAAATTTGTATGAGTGATATTTAGATCTAAAAATAAAAGGACTCGCTAAAAGCTTAATCAGATTGTGTAAAACAAAATTAATTCAACTCAAACAAAAACCAGAATTTTCAATGAAAAAAGAAAAACCACACTTACACTAAGGTAAAGAGATACTTCTCTTCCTTGGAATTAACCCAAACTTAATTGACTGTAATCTGCTGTACAAGGACGTCGCAAGCACTCTTTAAATAAAGTTTTGGTTGAGTAAAAAAAAAAGAAATAAAATCTCTCTCTAAGCTACATACGTTCTAAGCTTTCCTAAACTCAAAATTGCTGAAGTGTTTTACATCCTATCAAGGACTGTCATGTGTATTTATGACATCATAAAAGATAAAAATAAAACTCAGAAAATTCCCAAATCAGGCTTGGATGATCCTTGGATGTTTCTGCGTCCATTTGAGATTGATATCTGCTGGAAAACTTGGAGAAATTTTTTCGATGGCCGACCAAAAGTGGTTACCTGTCCAACTTTGCTGCAGGCAAAAACCTGGGGTTCTTTCTTGGACCTGATTTACTTGCTTCAATTGGTTTGGATGAATTTGAGAGGATTTGAATCTGATCTCCTTGTTTTATTTGTAGCTAACTTCCTCCTTTAGAAGTTGGTGGAGAAAGTAGGTGAAGTAAATAGGTGGAATAAGTAGGTGGAATGCATTCTCGCTGGATTTCCTTGCAGCCAGCAAATGGACTCCTCCTTTGAATTGTTTTGGGGCCAAAATCATGGGCTGAAGGCATAACCCATTACACCAACATATGGGCCAATAAACTGAATAATTTGAGCCGCAAAAGAAGTCATTTTGGACCCCGTTTTGACAGTCCAAAAGTCTTACACTAATTAGACTGCTTTCAGCATTTTCTTCGGATTTCCGGCCCATTATTCCATCAGCATTTAATCTCATATGTTGGATGAATTTTGAATTGATGCCCTCATCAATTTGTCTTGGGTGTTCCTTTCTATGATTAGTGGTTGGAGTTGTACCATCTACAATGGGATGATGTTGCCTGGTGACTGACTGGTGCATATTTATGGATTGTACTCTTCCTACATATCAAATAGTTCTTCTTTTTTGACTTATTTCTCATTGCAATCTTTTATCTTATTTTTAATTTTAGCTAAAGCATGTTTCAAAATGACAGTGCAGAAACTCTCAGATGGCCTAGCGTTGGGAAGTATAAAGTAAATATAGCTTCATTTGAATCACTGGCGTTGCCTGAGTTGCAGGTAGGCCTTGTTCCACAGAATGTCTTTACTATAAATTATAAGTATTTGCTATGGTTAGAATTATTTGGTTTTATATATCAGAGTATTGTATGCTGATGTCAGATAAAAGAAGACACCGAACTGTTCATCATCGATGAAGTGGGTAAAATGGAATTGTACAGCGCATCTTTTTTCCCCGCTGTTCTAAAAATTATGGAGTCTAAGGTCCCAATCTTGGCATCCATACCAATTCTGAAGTTTGGTCGTGACATACCTGCAGGTATTATCTTTTGCGTTCTAAATCCAACTTGTATCAAACTGCATTCCACAGTTGGTACCCCATGACTCCAATTTTCAATAATTCAATTTACCTTGTTTTGATGTATTTAAATGGAGAATTTAATTACTGTGGAGAAATTGAAATGTTATTTGGATGAAATAAGTAAAGAATGAAGGAGAACTTGTGTACTTTTTCTTAAATCATTAAATAAGGTTCCTTCTATGTTCTTGATCAGTGGTGGAACCATGTAATATAAAAATGCAGAGTTGAACCAATACCTATGTGATAATTGTCATAAGAATCAAATATTTTGGTAGGGCCTAAAGTAATACATATATATATATATATATATATATTCTTTTTTTTTTTAAATGCAAAAAGGTCATCATCATCATCATCAACATCATTGGAAACAAGGGACTTTGGTTGTTGCCACTCGTTTTTCTCTCTTTTTTTTTCATCTGTAATGGTTTTGAGTGATCTGCTTCAAGGTCAAAATCTCCAAATTTGTTTACGATGCCTCAAGAGTTAGTTGACTGCATAATAAATCACAAAGTTTTGTTCTTTTCAAATAGTGCATTTGCCTCCTTTCTGTTTTAGAGGGGGGAGAATGATCTTCTTAACATTTTCTTACAACTTATTTTAATAAATGAAAAATAAATAAAAAACTTTAAAGCCTAAAAAGTTCAACCAATGGCTTTGGACATGAACAAATTTTAGTTTGCTAAAGCATTCAATTTGATACATGTGGAGCATATGACTTGGACATTAGGTTAGCTAGACAATCAATGTGAGGGACCAGATGATGGACCGGTGGTTCCCTAATTATCATGACTGAAAGTTTCTAGCCTTTTGATCAACAGTCAAATATCCAATGAGTCCATAATCCTTGAATTTGTGATACTTCTTCAGGATTTTTCTTTTACTATTGTGCTTTATGTGAATGGTATGGATCAATGAACCATGTACCTTTGGGTTTCAGCTTTTCCTTCTTCAATTTGCTGAGGGAAAGGCATGTAGATATTATTGTTGTGAATATTTTCAGTGTGTGAAGAAGAGAATTTGCTCAGAGAAAATGGATAACTCTTGGGGCACAGGCTGTGAGTAAGAGCTTAGTCATTAAGCCTTGTTTTGCAATTATTATTTCTCAGCATGTAGATGTTGAGCAGTAATATCTGATTAATTCTTCAGACCCAAAATCATAATAGAAAAGTATGTATTTTTTGGGAGTTGTGTTTGATTTCAAAACAATGAGGAAGGAAAACCCAAGTTCTGACATCTGAACAAAAGATACCCTAAAAAAACAAATCTAAGATCTTCCACAAATCGTTAAAGAAGACTCAAATCTCATCTTCTTTGAGTTTGAAGGATGATTTCACAAAGAAATCTCTCCCTCTTTCATCGAAAGAATAAAACCCAAATCCCACTTTTTTTAAAAAAAATATTTCTTTGGAAATACTTTAAAGAGAGTTGTAAGCTGAAGAGATTGTTTGTGGAAGATGACCATTGGAGGCAGAAAGTAGATTGTTGGAGGTAGAGTGGAAAATGGTAGTTGGCATTCTCCTGCATGCAAGAGGGAACAAGACAGAGTTCTCCTATGTGTGGCACGAGTAGGCGAAGATGTGAGTCACCAGCCTTGAGAGGAAAATGCCATCTTCTCCTGGTACAGGAGAACTTTCGTCTTTTGTCGAGTCCCACTTTCTCATGCAAGTGATGGTCTAAATTGGGTAATTTGCCATCCTGGAGAAGGGTTCTCTCTTCTCCCCATCCAAACACAGCCACATCTGATATCATTTCGCCCCTTATGACAATCAATAGATTTAGTTGTAATTGACAATTTTGTATTAACCCTTATTCTAACGATTACTCGACATGGTTGTAGTTGACAATGTAGTTCTATTCTGTTTTGTTTTTAATACAAATATGATTATGTAAAATCAGTTGATGCCTTAAGCCTCTGATTATGGAAGGGGTTTATTTTAACTTGTTCTCAGGCATGACATGGTATTCTTGCCTTTGTGGGTCTTGAACATGTGGATTCCCTGGAACATTGATGGATCTCTTTCTAAATTCTTACTGAAGCTGATATACATACATACATACACACACACACACACACACACACACACACATATATATATATATATATATATTCACTCAGATGTATTTTCTTCAGATTGTTTTGTATGTCTCTGATGGGTTATGATCTTTTGCAGTTGCGAGAATGAGGAATCATCCAGGAGTAGCAATATTCACGCTCAATACACAGAATAGAGATTCCATCAAAGATGAAATCTACACCAAACTGGTTAATTCACTTCAAAAGTAGTAAGTGTTTGTGCTTGCAGTTTCATGCATTAGTATAGAGCTACTTGAATTCTGGAATCTAACATCGAAGCCTGACTCTGTGATGTACTTAATAATTGATCTCTTCTTCCATTTTGAAGCTGTTGATTGATTGGACTCCTTTATTTTATACCTCTTGGGAAAGATTACTTGATTGGACATTCTATGACATGCATTCAGTATGATCTTTAGATAATTATGTGTGCAGAACACAAACACTACACTTATGGTTATGGGATCTCCTTCCCTGTGTTAGAGTTTGTTGCAGCTATGTTTCTCAATGAACTCTCATAACTTTAAAAGGGGGCGCAAATAATGTTCTATTGGTGCATTGGCTACTCATTGAACCTAAAAAGCGGATATCCTAAACTTTGACCCATACATGTGGGTGGGCCCTTTTCTGTCAGAGACGACATGTGAATGGACATGCCAAAAGCTCTGCATTCTTTATCTGATCGGCCCACCCTGGATTATTGTAGCTGAAAAATCTCAATGACTGGAGAGTCCGTACTCTTTTTTCCCCAGTGTGGACTATCATTGAATTTCACCTTTATCTGCCATCACTGTTTATTCTTTGCATCTGGACAATGGTGCCAATTGAAGAACTTGTGGCCTGTATGCAGATCTGAATTGTGTATGGTTTTACATACGCCACTTTTACTTCAGTCTGTCGGGGTCAAGCTTTCTGCATGAATGATTGAAATAGTGTAGATGCTGATATCAGATAGGAACAATAAGGATAAGACTGGGACACCTCCACATACTGATCAGATCATCAGATAGCGGGGACTTCCCCTTCCCTCCTAGAATCAATAGATAATCTGATCACAGCCCTATTGTTCTATTGAAGGGCCATAGTTGGGTCATTTTCTTTGGGCTTTTTGGTTTTTTTTGTCCACATATATTGATCATTTCTATGATACCAACGGTTAGAGCTGATCAGTAGTTGGGGAATTTGCAGTGCCTGAATGGACCAAATGAATCTACACTTTATTCTGATCAAGTAGTCTGTTGGGTGGGGTATATTTTTCAGTGATCCAGATCATGTGGTTCTATCTATTGTGAATGAGTGACATGCAAGAGACCCCCCCATCTAGCCACTGTACTTTTTTAACGGTCAAATGGCTAGGACCTGCTACCTCTCCCAGTGTGCTGAACTGAAGAGTTTGACGGAATGTGGTGCATCAGTGTTGGTAGAATTGTACCTTTTTCTGATGATTGTCTTGGCCATGGATGGCTAAAAATAAAAGATATTGAACAGGAGTCCACAGTATTGTTGGCAGGGACTCTTATTCTTGTGTTATACATGTTATGAGTTTGATTCATGCATGTCATAGGTCGGTAATTGGCCAATAGAGAATAATTTGTCAAATGCAATTATGAGTGCTTAGGCTATAACAATAATGTTTAAAATGTACCACACTTTAGTTGCTGACCCCCCCAAAATCGAGGATCGCTTTATCTTGTTGGGGATCCATTTGACAAAAAATTAGAGGAAACTTGGAGGATGGAAAAGTTCATTCATGAAGATCATGGCAAGGGGATATCTCAGTTTTCTGAAGGCTGAGATATCGTCAGAGAAAAAAAAATCGGCTGATATGGCCGAGAAACAAATATATTTTTTACTTTATTTTAAAAAACAGCCTTTTTTATTTTTTTAAAATGAACTTTTTTTAAAAAAAGCCACCGAGATTTCTAAATTTTTCTTTTTTTGAAGAGAGAGAAAGATCTTGGCCGATATGAAAAATCGGCCAAAATATCGAATTAGTCGATTTTTCGACCACTGATCACAGGCTCACGGCTACTGATTTATATGGCAAAGTCAGTGGATGAAAAGAGTGAAATTAGGGTATTTAAATTCAATCTAATAGTGGGTGTGATTGTGATAGGGATCAAATATGGGCTGTCCAATGCATAGAGCACAGAGGACATAGGTGGGAGGATGGTGAACCTGGTGGCTCATAAGGTGTTTGCCATTTGCAAATTGTTCACACTATGAAGCAAGGGTGCAAATATCGGTCGATGATATTTGGCCAATACGTCGATATCGGTCGTTTTTGTAAAAAAAAAGAGGAGAGAGAAAAATATTGGCCAATAACAATATATCGGTCGATGCCGAATTTAAAATCCTTGCTATGAAGTTTCTTTATCTGGAGTGGCTCTAAAAATATTTTACAAATGATCGACCATGCATGGGTTTGTCCTAGGCACTCTATGCTTTTATGTGAGCTTTGATAAAAATCATCTTAGTTAGGACAATCATGTCATGCTTCTAAAGGTTATACAATTTTAGATATTAAAATATACTTTAAAGTGATAAATGTTTCAAGAGTTTAAAATATATTTTCTTTTTTGATGACAATGTGTCTATCTGTCTCACCTGCATTGGGATTTGGGACATGGGATAATTTTAATTTGATTAGTATTTGGAGTATGTGCAAGCCTCTCAATTCTCAACACACCGGGTAAGTAAAGTGACTCATTGGGGTTGAAACCTCTTCACTTCATTGATACCATCAAAGTGATTTTCGGTGGCCTCCAAAGTGTGGACTTTTTCAATGAACTGAGCTGGCCCAACGTATGTTCCGTGCATGTAATGCCCAATTCTGAATAAACAATTTCACCATTTTAGTTGGATTCTAATGAAGAGGTTGTGTGATAATCGTTTGTCATCATAAGAACAATTTTAAGATAATATACTCTAATTCATTAGAATCTAATTAGGAGACATGTCCAACACAGGTACTTCCACTATTTAAAAAAAATCAATGGAATATTATTTGGGTCCATTAAATCAAGCATTTTTCTTCAAATTCCTTTGGGTTTTCACTCTCTTCCAATTTAATTTTGTGATACATTACAAACAATTGATGTTAAGGCTTAGGACTAGAGGAATGCTTGAGGTCTTGGGATGAATTCACTTTCAACACATGGGTTCACTCTCCGTAGTTTGAACTGATACATGTAGATTGGAAGTTTACACGTATCCCAGAGATTAGTACAGTGAGACATTTGACAACTTGTTCTAAAAAAAGAGACTAATAATATTTGATTTTAAAAAGTAAATTCCATTAAAAAATGTCCTTATAAATCCAACCAAAGAAGTTCTTCCAAGTAGGTTTGGTTAGACGGCCTAAAAGCCTGATCCATAATTAATAAAGCTTGGCACATTCTTAGTTCGGTACACGCTTACTATGTTTGTATCTATGCGAGTAAGTACTTAATTTGGTGTTTTGCCAAGAAAAATCCATGGGGTGTTTATGGTGTTGCCAACTACCAATGGTAATACCGATTTATATTTGTCATATTTTTCATGTCAATACAATATTTTATTATCTTTAATGTGATATAATCATTTTTTTTTTTGAATTTACGTGTGGAAAACTGTGGAAACCCAACATAAAATCCCTGTAGGTGAAACCCACTGCCCTTAGGGTACACAAAGTTAGGCTATGAGGGCTCGAATATGACACCTCCCACTTCTTGAAACTGATGTCACTAAATTCACCATCCATTCAAACGAAACAAATTTACAAACTCTAAATAGTTGGATATGGCTGGTGGTTCATAACTTCATAGTTCATACTTCATACTACCAATAATATGGGATCATTTTTCATCTTCAGTATATACGTAGTTAACATAAAATATATTATGGACATTGTACATATTAAAATACCAAAAGTTAACTTGATATACTCTAAATATGGGTTCAAAATATATTATTTTTTCAAAAGTGCTATTCTGATGTTGATTAATATTTAAGAGATAAATCATGGATTACTACAAATTTCAGCTTTTTAGATCTTTTTTTTCAATTTAATCAAAAACTTTTTTCAGTCAAAATGTACATTGATATGATATTTTTGATTTTTTCAAAAGAAATTTTCATTATTTGAATCTTGAAGTAGAGGAAGAAACAGAAACACAATCAGAGCAAGAACACTAGTTGCTCTCTTTTTTTATGACCAAGATGTCTAGACTTCTTAGAGTACCGATTAATTTTTGGGACATTTACAAGCCTTTCTACAAACACATAACGGGAAACTCTTCGAAAAATAGTCCTTTTGGATAGAGTGAAAATTGAATTCAAGACTCTAACTCAAATGCCCTCTCTTCCTTTCAATTCAAAGTGAGGAATTATTTGCATGTTGAGGGTTGAACCTATCTGATCCGACTGGTCTCCCATTAGAGGGGAACATCCAGACATTCCTTCGGCGTGGATAATCATTTCAATGCTAAAGCCAAGTGTTAGAACAACAGTTCAATTAGTACTTTTGATGAAGGCAGCTTTTCAATCTTTCATTTTTCATCACTGCAGTCTCATGTTGAAAAAAGTTTGTATTCTAAGCATGATTGCAGGAGGTTGGAAAATGAGAATGTTGGTTACATTGTCTGTGAATTCATTTTCCTATGAACTAAGGATATAGGAAAGCCGTACAAGACTAGGATTGGAAATTTTTTTCGAGCGTCTCATTTCATTTTTTTTTACTATAATCTTTAGAGTATATACAAACTTCTCTATCCACACACATCGGATAATTCTATAAGGAGTGACTCTTTGGAGTGACGTGGAAATCAAACACATAACTTCTACTTTCAAAACAAGTTCATGGCCATCACTCAAACCCCTTTGGATTACAGTTCATTCTATTTTGAGAGGGTAAACGTCATTTTTTGATAAATCTCAACCCTTCTACTATTAAAGGACATGAATGAGGCATTCTTCATTTAAGCAATGAGAAGCTGAGAAGTATAAAATTGACTCTTTTTAAAATAGATAAAGAGCTTCTAAATTTTAATTTGAGAAAAAGGCAAAAAAGTCAGGTCTCTGAAAATAGGATAGTACATTGTTTTTAGACGAAGAAATCCAAGACCCGCATTTCTCTCTGAGTACAAGGGTATTTTGTGATGAATAGAGCCTCACGGAAGTCACAGGTATTGAGTGACTACGGGATTCGAACCTGAGACCTTTGATTCCTAAACGAAAGTGACTGTCAGTTAAATTATCCGTTGCGAGGTAAAATAGGTTGCCACCTTGACTAAAGACGTTGATGAGAAATTATAAAGGACCTTTGGTGCATGGTGCTATCATTCCTATAATAAACAAATTTTGGAAGAAGTATTAATTTATACTTGATTGCAGTTTTTATGAGTTAATGAGTTTAAATAAAAGGAGTTTGGCAAGTTAGATATGCATGAGAACAATGGACCACAAGGGGTGGTGGTGGTGTTATTAGAAGTAATGGCTAAAACATGAAAAGCTATAAATGGGTCACCCAATTCTCATGTTTGAACTTTGAAGGCACATGGTCACTGCATTTCATTAGGTGTCCAAGGCTTTTCTATTGAAAAAGGGCATACATGAGTTGTAACGTGTAAAGCTCTCCCTTTTTGCAACCTTCCTTTACAACCAATCAAACCGCTCCTTCACCTAACTTTCCTTGCAATTGTAGATTCTTATACCACTCATCTCTCCTAGATTTTTTTTTTAATTTACTTGTGGAAAACTGTGGGAAAACTAACATAAAACCCCCACGAGTGATACCCACTGCCAAGGGTCGAAATATCGGTCGATACATATCGTATCGGCCGATATGTATCGGTTTTTTAAGACCGAACGATATGTATCGGCCATACAAAACGATTATCGGCCGATATAGCCGATATTCGGTCCACAATATTGGTTACCATATCGGCCGATATGCATAAATATCGGTATTTAAAATTTATTTTATTTTTTTAAAAAAACCTGATACGGTTTTTCATGTTTTTTTGTGTTTTTTTGCAGTTTTTCACGATTTTTAATGGTTCTTCGTGGTTTTCCAATACGGTTTTTTGCGGTTTTTACTGTTTTTTGCGGTTCTTCGTGGTTTTTTTTACTGTTTTGAATACCGGAGGAGAGAGAAGCTTATCGGCCGATATTGCGGTCGATATTTGCATATCGGCCGAAATATCGGTCGGGGTGTTTTTTTTACCCTTGCCCACTGCCCTTAGAGTACACCAGGGGAGACCATGGGGGCTCAAAGTTTTGCACCTTTTGCTTCTTGAAGCGGGAGATTATCTTATACTGTCATATTTTAATAGTGAGGATAATAGTAAATGGTGTTATTTGAGACACATACATTTGACATTTTAAAGTTTAAATTGTTCATTAATTTCTAAACTAATGAGTACATACGTATATATGTGTCTTTTTAGATTTTGATAGATCAAAATAATAGTTGTTTATCAAAAGATTATAAATTTATCACACTTTCTTATTTGATCCATCTAACAATGAGTCTGATAAATTTGCAAATTTAAAAAGATACGTATATGGTTCATGGAGTTTATAAATTGATAAACAATTTAGATTATATCTAGGCGACGTTGCCCATGGGCGATAAAGCCCAAATGGGCCCCACTCGGTCTCCACATACACCCCACCTCACACCCTACCATACATTATAAATTTGATCTTTACCCAATTTGGATTCATTTCGAGTTGATCTTACGTTGGATTTAAATTCATTCAGAATTGCCCATTGATTTTGGAATTCTTAAAAATTATAGCTTTTAAAATTCAATGGACCTGATTTTTTATGAGAAACATATTTAAAAAATATCTCTGTTATATCTATGAAAATAATATTGATCTATTTTTTCAAATCATTTTTTCTAAAAACATTTCCCCACTGGAATTGTTGACACTTCTCAATACAAACAATGATCAGACGGCTAAAAAGAAAGTTCAAATGGAAAAGAATTGTCGGCAGTGGGAGCTGCGGGCCGATTGATTGGAAGGTCCAGTTAATCATGCAGGATTAATTTAATACTTATCATAATTGATGATCTTGAGCTTAATCATCACTTGGGTGGAGAGAAAATCTTCACTTAATTCTTCCAAAAAATACAAAGTTATAAAGAAGACTAGTTTTCTCTTTCAACAGGGCAGATTGCCCACTTTTTCCACAGAAGAAAAATTGTCAAGATTGACTAAATATTTTTCTCTCGTAGAAAAAAAAATTCTCTTTATTATATTATTATTATTTTTATGATAAGGTGTTCAGGCTTCAAAGTGATTAAGAAGACTTTATTTTCTCCTTAACAGGACAGATTGTCCACTTTTTCCACAGAAGAAAAACTTTCAATATTGACTAAATATTTTTCTATTGTAAAATTTTTTTTTTCTTCATTATATTATTAATTTTTTTTATGACAAGTTGTTCAGGTTTTTTAGAGTACCTGACTAATCTTCGAGATATTTGCAACTCTCTCTATTCACAAAAGATAACTCTAAGAGGAATAACTATTTAAGATGAAGCGAGAATTAAATTAAAGAACTTCCACTTTCCGAAAGAGGTTTCTATCAATCACTTCAAATCTTTTGGTTTATCATTTATTAGATTATTAATTCTATAAAAATACAAGTTTTTTTTTTGTAATTTTTCTTAAATTTCAAATTTCCAAATGTCGATTGGGGAGATCAAAGGTGAAATGAAAGAAAGAAATCAAAGGCAAGTAAGGTGAGAGGCTCCCCAATGATAACACAAATATGCAATACGCTCCTCCTTTCAAACAAAAAGGAGACCGGGCCATCGTCTAAAATAAGCGCTGTGCGCACTACACCCTCTTTATTAACCTAATTCCCTGCTAACGAGGCTGGAATAGCTTTATTGGAATGGGTCAAGTGATTTGTCTTAAATTGGTTTGAAATTGTTGAATGGTTTAAAAAAGTTAGCCGCAATTAAGGGTAGAATTTGAGTCAATTTGTGTTGCTATTTTTCATTTCATATATATTTCAACTCTCTTAACTTTTTCATAATTCAATTTATTTATATCGAGTTAATTTGGATCGCTAGTTAATTCATACTATTGGATCTATATATATTATATTTTTTTTTTGAATTTACGTGTGGAAAAACGCAGAAAACCCAGCGTAAAACCCCCACGGATGATACCCACTGCCCTTAGGGTACACCAAGTTAAGTCATGGGGGCTCGAACTTGGCACGTCCTACTTCTTGAGGCGGGAGATTAACCAGTTGAGTTACACCCATATTATATTAATATGTTATTCATAGAAAAAATGTCTCTACCATTAAAATATAATTAATTTAAAAGTTAAATTTAAAAATATTATAAAATAAAGATATAAAAATGAGAAGTGTGTGCTTATATATACATTTAGAGGTAATTTGGGAGTTAAGAAATCTGTCTAGTTCAAATTAGATATACTTTCTCTTGAACAAGATAGGGTGACGTAATTTTTATGTTTTTCATATTTTGCAATTCACTTTAAAGATAAAATCAAGGGTAAAATAATAATAAAAAAATCATGATGATGTTATTAGTCCCCATTAAGAAGAAAGTACTAGTACACAAATTAATTTCCTTATTTAGTTTGAAAAATAAACAATATGAAAAATCATTTTCTTACCACTGAAATTTTGTCTCTTATAGTATTTTTGGATTTTTAATAAGATTATCGATGGTTGGATTACTATATTTCTAAAAATAAAAATACTTTTATTTTTTATAGTAATCAATATAATTTTATACTTCTTATAGATGTTATTTTAATTAAAAGGAAAGACAACTTAGAATTTAAAAATATAGTATGGTGTCTCAATTAATAGCTTTTTTGTAAATTTTATATGAAAATTGATATTAAATCAGTTGTGGTTAAGTCGAAATTTTAAGTTTTAATTGACGGTTTTTACCTAATAAACCTAGAACAGAGCATCTCTAATTATGTTTAACAAAAACAAGAGATCTTTGCAAAGGAAAGGAATGGTAAGGAACGCGTCCCTGAACACGTGTTTGTGAAATTTAGTCACAGGGTTCAAATATCGGCTGGGCTGAGATCTCGGCTGAACTCATTTTTCTCTCTTTGGGTTTTTTTAATAAAACTTCTGAATAAAATAAAAAAACTGAAAAACAACCAATTTAAAAAAAATTGAAAAATTAATGTTGGTCTGGGCCATGGCCGATATCCATTTTTTTTAAATAAATTAATAAGATATCTACTGATATTTGGCCGTATCATTTCGGTGAGATATCAGCTGAGTTTGGCCAGTTGAGATTTCAACCCCTGGTATTGACTAGTAAAAGCATGTTCACAGGTTGGGTTTGGGTCTAGGTTTGCCAAAAATAGGTTGAGCCCATTTGAGGCCCGCACATTTTTAAAGATCAAAGCCGAAATTCATCCAATTAAAATATATAAAGCCCGAGTCCTTGGTTGAACCCATTTATTTTGTAACTCTTTTTTTTTTTTGTGAATTTTTAAAGAAAAATTCAATTATAACATTTAAGCTAGTAAGCTTAAGTGAAAAGGGGTGAGTGTGGAGTATGGATTATTTATATATATATATATATATATATATGGGCCTAAAAGTTCAATAGGTCTCCACGGACTTTAAGTTGAAGCCCAGTGCAACCTGTCAGACAAAAATATTTGTTCACGTCTATTAATTTAAATTAAGTTTGAATTAGTTGTGAGCCAAATTCAGACAATGAACACTTTTACTATTGTCAAGAGATGAATCATTCACTCGTAAAGATTTAGTACTTTTACAAATTTAAAAATATTAATTAGTTGGATGAGTTAGATTAACTGCCAAAGCATAAATTTGATTGGTTAAGTCAGAATAAGGGCCAAAACATTAATTTGTTGGATTGAGTCAGATCAAAGGACAAATCAAGCATGACATGCATTCATGTTTGGTTGAGAATTTGAGCCCTATTCAATCTAGGATCGAAATTGGGGTCGAGCCAACCCGAACTAAGTTGAGGCCCTACCCGAATGGTGCACCCGTGCGTCGTGCGCACGGTGCTGATTGTAGTGAAGACTGAATAGAAAATGATAAAACTCGAATGACCATTTTATATGCCGCCAAATGGAGTTAACGTGCGGAAAAGCAAACTGGTTTTTAGCTGTTACCTTCTATTAAATAATTGTTTCAAGAGAATATAAAAATAATAAAATAAGATAAAAAATACTTTTTCTGTAAAATCATGATTTTATTTTTCAACTTAGCTGATAGCAACATGGCATTCCAATAGTGCTCACGACCATTGACCAAAATGAATTTAACTAAAGTTTATATAAACATATAATCTTGAAATTATATCATGAAATTATTCACAAATCTCATGTATTAATCTAGTCAATAATACGTAAAAATCTAGATATTTGATTTTAATATTAAAAGTTTGATTCTATTTATTTTATGATTAAAATGTTCAAACATTTTTAAACATCCGACTAATTCTTATGGCATTTGCAAGACATCGTACCTATATATGCTGGAAGATTCTATGGGGGTCACCCTAGTCAATAATACGTAAAAATCTAGATATTTGATTTTAATATTAAAAGTTTGATTCTATTTATTTTATGATTAAAATGTTCAAACATTTTTAAACATCCGACTAATTCTTATGGCATTTGCAAGCCATCGTGGAAGATTCTATGGGGGTCACCCTTTAAGGTGTAGTAGGAAACGAACTCATGATTTACTTTTTGAGGTGGTTTCTTGGCCATCTCTCAAATCCCTTTGGATTAAAATTCGACTCTATTTTATAAATAATTTAAATTTATTTACAAAAAAATTTAAAGGACTTTAAAAAATTTATCTAGATTTAGTAGTTTAGTTAAACCTGCTGCTATAAAAATCTTAAGTTTTTGCATTGAAATGCCAATATATCAAATATAATGTATATTCTTTAAAATATAAGAATGACTTGGTCAAGTAGTTTACTAGTTTGTATTCAAATTAATTATATAAAATCGGGGAGGTTGTATCTCTAATTATAGTAAATTTTGAGAATTGAAATTTCATCAAGGTAATATAGTGAGGGGAAAATCTGTACAGGCTGAAGTTTTGCATGAGACGTGTTAAATGATGAATATTTTTTTTAAATAGTTTTTAAATTTAAATTTGATAGAAAATGATATTTTTGTCATCAGCATCAATAAATTGATCATTATAAATAAAAATATTTATTCAAATATATTATAATAAAAAGACTGTTTTTCATAGTAACATTCTTTTGTATATAATTGATTTTGAAATATTTATAAATGAAGGTTATTCTTTGTATAATTAAAATATATAGAGTAAAGATTTCCAAACAATTTTATGTACAAATGACACTCTCATAAATAAATCTCGGCCGATACAATATATATTGGCCGATATCCAATATATATTGGCGATATTTCACATATATCAGTCGATAAAGATGGTTTTAAAAAAGTAGGAGATAAATTTCTCGACTTATACCCATATTTAAATCTATGCTCTCACTCATTTAAATAAGAGAAATAATTTGTTATAAGTTAGTTCATAAAAATTAGTGTAGATTTTCATAATTAAGAAGATGTTAAATTTTACTTTTATTTTTTAAATTTCCTATTCTTAAAATTTGTTAATAGGTTTAAAAAGGAAAATTTCTCGGAAACTTCTGCTTCGTGGCTTTTGAAGTCTTTGCCATTTTTCACATTTACCAGACAAGAGTAAAAGTCTGAGAAAAGAGACATTGGAATAAAGAAAGGGAGAAAGAGCTTTCTGTGTTGTTATGACCAGCGATGGATTCTCCTTCAAAAGAAGCCTTCTTCTCTTTTCTTCCATTCCCATTTCCACCATTGCCACCATTTCTTCATTTCCATTTCCTCACCTCCCAATCGCACTTCTCTCCTCTTCCGGTCCAACGCCCTTCTTTTCTCGCAACTCCTCCTTCGCCAGTCACTCTCACTATTGACTATCTCTCACGAACACCAGCTGTTCGACGGAATGTTTCAATGGTGTTCTCCCAACTCCGGGTCTCCCATCTTGGAAATTGGTTCATTGTTCCTTTTCAAAATATTAAATTATTTGTTTTTACATTTGGGTTCTTCAATTGAGCTGAAAGCGCATGTTTTTGTTCGTTAAATTTTGTTGAGCTATTAACTGAATTGAATTTCGTCAAATTGTTTTTGTTGTCATCGTCATGATCATGACAGCTTGTCCTCATCACCTCCATCATTGTTCTTAAACGTTGGGTTTTGATGGAAATGTTGTCAACAGAAGGAAAGAACAAATTCTCGTCATTTGAATTAAGCTACACTTGTTTGATTAAAATTGAGAGATTTATGGGAATTGGAATGAAAATATTGGGCCTCTTATTTTTTTTTATCCTTCCCTTAAACTATAGTTTTTTATGGGAAAATATACATACCTTTTGTGTGCACCAAATAATCTTTTTTTTTTTTTTTTCTTTTGAACAGAATATGTATATCAACGCTCAAAGGGTTGAATTTGACTTGGATTCACCATTCAATTGGCCAAGAATGACTGAAGGTGGGATGGAAGAAAAAATGCATTAACTTTTTTGGAAACAAAAATAACTTGTTCTTTGACTTGTTGACCTCTTATATAAGATTGAGAGTTTTGGATCTGGACACAAATTTCACTTGTCCAAATTGGTTCAACTGCTTTTTGACTTGAGCAACATGGTTTTGAGCACAATTATGAATCTTGAAATTGCTCCAAGAAAAGAAAAAAATAGATGGATAAAAAAAAGTTAGATAGCATCAAGTGAGATATCATAAATTCAAATTGTAATGTCCGTGTGTTAAATTGGTAGCTTTTCTTTTCCTTTCTGAAGATTTTTGGAATTTAGATGATTTCTCTATTCCATTGGTGTGTCATATATACAGAGATTACAGTCCCTAAATAGGGAAGCAAATAAATCAAGAATCCCATTAGGGAAGATTACATACAATTTCGATTATAGAAGGTTGTTCAGTAATTGTCAACCATGAGATGGTTTCCTTTATTACCTTTTTTTTTATAAAGGACAATAAGTAGTTTTAATTGATTGATTTCGTCCAGTTTAACTGTTATCTCAAACATAATTGGCTTTGTATATACTTTCTTTCTAGTAGGTTTGAAGCTGATAGCCACCAAAAATTGATTCTTGTCCAGACAAGTGCTACTCGGTTTATTCAGTGATATAAGATATCACTTTTTTTTCACAAACTTGAATGTTAGATTGTTACTGAACTTGTGATTCTGCTCAAGATATGTGTCTTCACTTTTCTAAGTTTTCTTGATTGATGATCTGTCTTCTCAGGACGCAAGCTAGGTGTTCGGTTGTATTGATTTAAGATAATAGGATGTATGATATTCTCTTGCATTGGGAGGAAATGTAAGTGCATTGGAGGTGCATGCTACTTTAGAAGAACTTGTCTTGCTAAATGGGAGGAATATTACATCTTTTTGAGTTCAATCAAGCTGGCACATCAAGGAAGTTGCTGACACAGAAGAGACATACTGACGGTGAGGGGTTTTTTCCCAGTAAATTTAATAGAAGTTTACACATCTTTGTAATGGAATCTAAGAGTCAGATGTTAACCCGTGGATTCAGTTCCAGTTCCAACTTGCCCAACAACCCAATAGAGGAAATCCCTGATGACGTTATTCTCAATGTGCCTTATCTAATTATGTTATTAGGAGGATTTCCCTCTGACTATTTTCCTTATTTTTTTAATGGAGAAATGATCCTATGTTGCTCTGACTATTTTCCTTAATTTTTTAATAGAGAAATGATCCTATATTGTCCTCCTAGTGGTAAGGATGAAAACAAATAATTATTTGGGACATGTGCGATCCATCTATTGGACCCCTTGGATGAGTCAAATATGGGAGATATGATAATCTTTCTAATCAAGTACTTTCATTTAATCGATCCAATGGGTTCAATAATTTCAAAGAACCTAAAAAGATACATATATATATGCCCTTGCATTTAGAAATTATTGGGGTTACAACTTTAAGAAGTGGACCCAACGTCCTAAATGACCCCATTTTTGTCATCCTTATCATTTGGATGACAACATATAATCATTCCTCGTTTTCATGAACTCTTCTTGACTTGGAATGTGATTATGGTGTTTCAAATTTCTGCAGGCCTTGAAGCTCCTCGAAATAGCTTGGAGCTTCCTATAGAACCATCAAGCCATGAAGTGATGCATGATAATGTACCGGTATTCTATTCTATTATCCACTATTTCATAGTTTTTCGCATTCTAGCCTTCTTGTATGGCTCAGTGTAATCTTTGAGACCAAGGTTTTGATCTTAATGGTCATCTTTGATCCTTCAAAGGAAGAAAAAAGAAGCAATGTACTAGAATGTTTCTTTCGAGCATTTATAAATATTGTTGTTAATTGAAACACTTGTAGTAAATGCTTTGTTTCTTATTCATTTTTTCCTGGTTCTTAAATGTTAAGGTGTTTTTTTTTAATATTATTTGTTTCTCTCTCTAAAAAAAGAATGAAAAAATGTTTGTTGATTGTTGTTCAGATTCATACATTTGTATTTTATACATCAAGGCAATGACTAGAAGTGATTAAACCCCATAGATTTTTCAGTTTTGAGTCCTTACAGAATGTTGCAGAAACCATGGTCATGTGAAATTCCTACCATATGCTAAATTCTACTAAACTTTCCCAACCTTCAACTCTTCTATCTGTGAGAGAAGTAACTGTCATGAAGAAACACTAAATGTTACATATTCCCTTAAAGAATATTGACAATTTTGAACCTTTCAAAAAAATATTGACAATTTTGAACCTTTCAAAAAAATATTGACAATTTTGAAACGTTCTTAATTGCCTAATGTTTATAGTCATGCCAGATTATGCTGATGGGCCTTGAAATTTGATTCCATACGTTTTCTTTTTCTCCTTTTTCATGAGTATCATGCAGATTTTCTTATTCAATGTTGGTTCTTTTTACATACTAAAATGTGTATTGATCACTTTCCAATATAATTTGGATTTTCAGTATTCATATCAAGTGAAGCAACATTCCTCCAAAGTTAATTTTGCTCAGAGTGGAACTTCCATGAAGAAGTTGATTGATGATGAGATTTCGAAACCAATGGACACCAGGCGCAATGCACCTAGCGTTGTGGCCCGTCTGATGGGAATGGATATGTTACCAACTGAGGCAAAACCCATGATCCATGCAAAGGAAAGAGGGAATGAAAGTGCATGGAATAATAATCCAAGAGTGCAACAGGCTGACAGTGCTTCAACCCAATCTAATCCATTCAACTCCAAACCTGTCGGGCAAACAAAACATGATCTATTTCCCCAGAATAGCAGACTAGACTCAGACCAATTAAGCAATCGTTTGAAGTTGGCCAGGCCACAGCCTAGGGAACATCCCCAAGAGGAGCAGTTACAGAAATTCAAGAAAGAATTTGAAGCATGGCAAGCATCAAAGGTTTGGGAGTGTTCAAGGATTATCGAGCTGGGTGATAATCCTAGACCATGGAAAGATAACCAAGTCCTTGCACAAGAAAATCTCAGTAGAGAGAAAATGGCACGCTATGATGACAGGAGAACTGCAGGTTGTAAAAAACCTTTTGAAATTATGGAGCATGCTTCACCATCTACATTTAGCATGGGCATGAACCAGATGGGTGGTTTGCAACATTTCCATCCTAACCGGAAAGAAGCCATGACTTTAAGGAGCAAAGCCAGACCCCATGTTGACCTTGAGCAGTTTCCCCAAATGAGCAGTGAGGAGAAATACACTAGAACTTTACCAACGAAAATAGTGATCCTAAAGCCTGGTCTTGAGAGGAGCTCCTATACTGAAGAATCTTGGCCTGGCTCATCAGAGATAGTAGAAGAGGAAGGCAGTATTGAAGATTTTCTAGAGGAGGTAAAGGAAAGACTGAGATCCGAAATACAAGGGAATGTTCGAAAAGATGCTAAAGTCAGAGGCAGTGGAAACGATACTCCTGTTGCTGAAAGGCCAACAGATCCAAAAGAGATCGCTCGACATATTGCAAAACATGTAAGAGAAAATGTTACAAGGGACCTTGGTATGAGTTTGCAACGATCTGAATCGACCCGATCATATAGAAGTGAAGTTCAATTCAATGGACCAGATTCCCCTGAGTTCATCAACAGAGACACTAGGAAGTTCTTGTCAGAGCGGCTGAGGAATGTCCTAAGAAATGAAATAGATCTGGATATTCCAGCAATCATAAGTGGAAGTTCAAGAAGTAATGATTTAGGTGATGAAATGGGCCCACTTAAGCCAATGAAAGACATCTCAAGGACTGGGAAAAAGGTGGCCCAATGCGAAACCATGAAATATGTGCCAGGAACAAAGACGAGATCCTTCAGACATGAGCAGTTGAACGATGCACTGTTTGATACTGGAGAAACATCGCCAAGGAATCTTATCAGATCTTTATCAGCTCCAGTATCAGGAACATCATTTGGGAAGCTACTTTTAGAGGAGCCACGTGTGTTAACAGGTGCTCACATTCGAAGAAAGCATGAAGCCACTGAAATTGTTTCTATGGAAGTGAGAAAATCCAGGAAAGAGAGGTTTAATTTGAGAGGGAAAGTCTCCAATTTAAGACATAGTTTCACTCTCAGGGGTAAATTATTTGGTAAGAAGGTACAATCTGTGGAGGAATCGAGACCAAAAAAGTCCTATCCTATGAATTTTTTCATGACCACACCTTCAGTTCTGATGAATTTCGGCATTGCACAGGCAAGGACTATGAATAGATTCAACTCTCTTCAACACTTGAACATAATAGAGACACGTAGTAATGACCTGAGCTATGGTTCCATGTTTTTTATTTATGTATTCTGTTGTATGGCCTCAGGAGAACTCGACAGAGGTGCCACCAAGTCCAGCATCAGTGTGCAGCAGTGCTCATGATGATTTTACTAGGCCAGGAGACCATCCAAGTCCAGTCTCCACATTGGATTCACCTTTTATTGAAGAGAATCATGTGCCACAAGTTTTCAAAGAAATTAGCTCCAACCTTCATGGTATAGATGGTCTCTTAGTCCTCTTATTATCCATTTTGAGATAATTTTTAGGCAGAGTTATAAGTGAGACCTTTTTTTTATTTTTTTATTTTTTGAAAGGCTAGTATTTCATTGATTCGAGAAAAGAAACAGCCCAAACAGAAAGATAGCTACAAAGGCTGTGGGAACATAAGGAAAGCCATGTGAAGCCCACTAAACCAAACTGTGACACCTTGCTAGAGTGCAATAGCAACAACCTTGGGGTTTGGCTAATGAGGAATTGGCCATCTGATTTCAACTTTAAAATTTGTTCTACTAAATCAGATACCCTTCATGATACACAAGCTGCATTTGGATGAGGGGTAAATTTTACAGGGGTTACCCTTGACCCTGGATATTATGAATACTCCTTGTTTGGAAAGGGTTTTCAAAAGTGAGAGGAGAGGGGTAAAAAGTTGATTTTTTACCCCTACCCCTTAGTTACCAAACAAGGGTAATGGGGGATTACCCCCTATTATCCCCATCCAAATGCAGCCACAGAGTTCACTTGCTGAATGTCACTTGAAACACTATTTAGTATCTATGTTCCTATTGCATTTAACTGTTGTGAGGATTCACTCCACCCTGGAAGACCTCCACCCGACCAATATTGGTGTTGGATTCACTATAAACTTCTAAATAAAACATTGAATTCAATGTCAGTTTTGCATAGGAAAAAAAAATAGTGGTGACTCGTTCACTACAGACATGACGTATAGGCAGTCATGTCCATTTGTTTGGACCATGGATCTTCTTTTAGGGGTGATGATAAAAATAATTCTGTCACTCAAAAAGAATAAGATAGTATAGTTCTAGATAAATGGTTGAACCCATCTGATTTTCCTCATAAATTTGGTAAATTGGCTGCTGTTTTCACAATCCATTTGTTGTAGACTGTGGATATTATAGTAGTCCAGATTGACATTGATTTTCATGGAGTACCACATTTGTAAAATGGCCCCAATTCATATGGTATAACTGTCATATGATCATTAGCTATACTAGTCATGGATAAGTGACTGCAACTTTTTGATGTATATGAGAATCATATTTTGTGCAATCTGAACTAAGGTCCAATAGGGCATTTCGGTTATATCACTCTTGTTGGAGGACCATATGCATCAAATATTTGGAGGCTCTACTAGGAGGATTTTCCACTCCCTTCCATCAGGGATAGTTCGCATACTGGTCTGCCAATGTGGGAGCCATAGGGCTATGATTTGGATCATCAAATGGTGAACCCGATCTGTACATTTTTGAAGCCCTAGGATGCTATGCATCCTATCATTGTATTTCATCATTTGACACGACCCTGTTGTACTTAGAAAATTATTCATGAGCAAGTTAGCATTTGAAGTTATTGCTGACAGTTTTCTGTACCACACAGAGCTGAGGAGACAGCTGAACCAGCTTCAACATGATGGGTCCCAAGAGCCTGCAGTTGAAGAGGAATCATTGGAGCCTGAACTGGTTAATGTAGAAAGCCAAGCACATGCTTATGTAAGGGATATACTCATTGCTGCTGGTTTTTATGATGGATATTCCCCCCTGACTTATCCAATTGGTAGCTGGGTGTTTGAGCAAGTAGAAGCAGCTTATAGAAAAAGTGGAAAGGAGAGCCAAGGAGCCATAAATGACTCCTCTGAGAGCAAGGTAACTCACAAACTGCTGTTTGATTTGTTGAATGAGGCAATGTCAACCATAGCAAGGCCTACTGTAACTAGGCCTAGACTCATAAGATGGGTTTATGCCCCAACTCCAGCAGTGCCTCGCAGGAAGAAATTATTAGATGATGTATGGGAAATGATCCAAGTTTACATGTACCCTTCAATGGACGGATGCCATTCACTCGATGGCATTGTGGTCCGTGATCTCCAAAAAACCCGTTGGACAGCTATGGTGAGTGATGAAATTGATGTGATAGCAAGGGAGATAGAGTCTGTGATTCTAGTAGGATTAATTGAGGAAACGATGAGAGATATATGCTGCTAATGGTTTGTGACTTAACCTATTTAAAAAAAAAAAAAAGGGTTTGTGAATTCCTGTTGTTAGGTGCAAGAGGGTTCTCTTTGTTTCTGGGTTTTGGGGCATGTAACAATTGTATGTGGGTTTCTATTTTATTTGTTAAAATATTTTTTTGCCTTTTATGTGAGTGATGTAAATGTAAGGGTTGGGGTTGACATGTTGATGTAAACTAGTTGGGGTTTGACACTTTGATGTAGGTGAGGTTAGTGATGTTTATGATTGTTTCTTGATTCCAAAGTGTGGTTTCAAGATCTGGGATCCAATAAGGATGATGAGAAGCTTGTTCATTATTTACATGTTTTCATTATTTACATGTAATCCTGAAATTGGAAATTATTTTTCTTTACTGTTGAACTGCTTCTGAATGTAATGTACTTCGAGAGGGAAACTGCCATCTCTACAGTTTCAATGCTTCTGGCAAGTAAATGCTTTCCCACTTCACTTGATTTTCAATAATTTTAGAAACCTTTATAATTTTGGTAAAACCCATTTTCAGATTTTGTTTGTTATTTGTATTTCTTTTAATTCCACTCTAATTATGGTTTGGTTCAAATTGTTAGCTGAAATCCAAAATTTTGGACCAAAATCTAGAATTTTGGGAGGCACATGCTCTTGCACAGATTAAAAAAAAATTTTTTGTAAATAACCGGACTTGATAGGAACTTTGATGTCTGGAAGCCTACTTTAAAAAAAAAAAAAACCGGATCGATTGTTGCCTTGAGTTCGCCCACTTTTTGAGTTATTTCCTCTTAAAATGAATTATTAACCCTTCATTTAAAAATAATAATAATAACTTTCTCGAAAAAAATATTTTCTAAACAATAACCGTATTAAGAGGAAAATAACTAGAATCACTCAAGCTGGAACGATATAGCCTGGTTAGGATCGACAGATCTCTTCACTCTCAATTAAAAAATAAAAAGTAAAAATAATTTACTAAATAAATATAATTGCACGTTGACCCATATGGTTCATCTTTATGCATGAAGGCTAGGTCTAAACCTGATTAAGTCCAAAAGCGAATGGTCCCAATTACTATGACAAACAAAAATGAGTTATTTTATTTTAATTTTAATTTTTCCTTTGATGAATTATAAAATTAAAAAAAAAATCATTTTTACACACCGTTAACTATGCACAATTACACATAATTATCAAACAAAGCAATGACACGATTTTTTATTTAAATATTAAAAAAAATATTCTAACTCTCTTATCTATTAATAATAAGAATCAATACGCCACCACATTGTCTCCCATCTCAAAAAGCAAATGGGAGGTTGCGAATTCGAGCTCCCATGGCCTAACATATCTCGTAGGAGTTAGTAAGATTTAGTCTGAATTTTCCAAAAGTTAATTAAAAAATAATAATAATGAGAACGTGTAAGAACTAGGTAAGAATTTCGTTTGAAAATGTGTATGGATGCGACCAACCCAACCCAAAATTGGGACCCCAAAAAATTTTAGACAAGTAGTATATTTGCATGAAGCAGTATTATTTAATATTCACCATCTAACACCCAACGAGCACACGTGTGCTACAGGAGCTAGGGTTAACTAGACATGTCATACAGTAGTTCTGTAGTAGTAGCAGCAACTAATAAGACTAATTACCTTATTATTATTATTAGTTTATCACATCTCGAAAGTCACACGTGTTCAGGAGGCACAAGTGGCACACGTGCAACCTTCGCCACACTTGCAGTGGGCCTTGCCGCCGCTCTGGCGCGATCCTGTGACTTTTCGCACGTGCAAGGATTGCATCCACAGTGACTGCCACACGTGCAGTATGTGTGCTGCATTCCAGACTCTCCTCCACCAGATGATGTACACCTGTTACAATTTACAAACGACAACACCATTATTAAGAATGTTAAAAAGTGTGAAAAATCAAATTCTCAAAAATAAGGTCTAAATACATGGATGAGAATGCATAAATTTGTTTAAAATTTTAATTTTATATTACCATTTAATTTTTTATAAATATAAATTCAGATATATAATTTTTTTTTGAATTCCACATATTCAACGTAAGACCCTTTAAGTGAGTCCACTATTCTTAAGGCATATCAAAATTAGACCATGGAGTTGAACATACAACCTCTTACTTTTTAAAACGGGAGACAACAAGTTGTAATTAGATTCAAAAAGTATTTTTAAAATGATACCTATATTGATACCCCTCATAAAAAGTCAAATCTATTTAAATCTTACAGAACTATAATTTCCCAAACTCAAAAACCAATAATTAAATTAAAAAACTAATTTTCAAACCTCATTTAAAATAGAGTTAGATAAAGCAAAAAAGCACTTATACAATACAAATAATATCTATAATAGATAATTAAACTATCAGATAATTTGTCAATGAAGAAAAATCATAACTTTCTTATATTAGTGTTGAAGTAGGTTCTCGAATTTTTGTCAAAAGTTTCTTCTAATTTTCATTACTCTCAGATGATTTATAAAAAAAAAGTTTTTTTAATGAAAGTTGGGATTTTTATTTATCTAATTTTCTTCTTAACTTTTTCATTCGATTTTGAGAAATTTTAAGAAGGATTGAATCAGATGTAAGAGCCATGAAATGGACGGTTTGGATCATTACCTGCAACCTTGGCCCCCCGGGCAAGGGGAAGGACAGCCACACCTATCATTGCAACCAGAACCACCACTGCTTCCTCTGTCAGCCATTGCTTTCTGCTTGTTTCTTGGACACTGAAGAATCCTTCCTTTTAATGAAGGCTGTGTAGAGAGAGAGAAAGGGCCAAGTGTCAAATTCCAGAACGGGCCACGTTGTTCGACCTTCTTCCTTCTGCCATACATGACAAACACGTGTTAATACCACTTTACAACCAATTTGCCATTAAAATGAAAAAAAAAAACACGTGTTGATGAAGAAGGATTAAATTAGATTACCACTTGGGTCAACCTGCTTCCTTTTGGCACGCATGACAAACACTTGTTGATGCCACTTAACAACCAATTTGCCAGTTAAATGAAAGAAAATTAGAAAAAAAAAGTCTTCGTTCAATAATAAAATTAGATTACCCATTCTTATGACTGAAATTCGAGTCGAATCAGATTGGATTTTTATAAATCTAATTCAATTCATATTCAAATTTATTGAATCTAATATGATCTGACTTGAATGGTTGACATGAATTACTCAACTTGATCTGATCTGAATTTTTTACTTAACTTAACTTGAGTGTTGTTTTATAATTTGATCTACTCAGATTGAGTTGAGTTACATTGGGTCGGATCAGATTGATTTTAAATTTCTTGACCTAAATTTCATAAAAAAAATTATTTTTCCATCCCAGTCCAACTTAAAATATACAAATACATTACCTAAACCCACTGAATTCTCAAATTGAATTATGCGGTTCACCCCTACCACTTGGGTGAACTTGTTTCCTTTTCGACGTGCATGACCATGACCAAGTGTGGTACTGAATTAGGTCGAATCAAGCTTAAATTCGTAATGGTGGATTTTTTTTATCTGATTTAATTTTTTTTACTACTTCTAATTCAATTTGACTTAGATTTTATTTTATTTTATTAAGTTCAATTTAACTTAAATTATATAAAATTATTTTTTAAAAATAGAAAAAAAAATTAATAGAAAATGAAAGATAAAAGAGTTTTTTTTTTCATGTGTTCATTGAGATACGTAAAATTGATAGAATAAGATAAGATTTTTAACTTGATAGAGTAGATAAACTAAAATTAATAGGTTAAAAATAAGTTAATTTTAATTCAATTTGGGTCAGATTTAAGTTTGGATTTGGAATCCCTCTATCTAACCAACCCGAATTTATTTTGGGTTGAGTTGGGTAAATTTAACTTTTTTAATAAAAGCAATGATTTAAACCCAATTTTTAACAAATCAAGTAGAGCAAGTTCATCGCACAAATTAAATATTGCCACCCCTTTACGTGACAAACACTTCGATAATACCACTTTAATGCCTCTTAAATTAAAGGGAAAAAAAAGGTTTTGATGAAGAAGGATTAAATTAGATTAGTAATGTATTACAACAATAAGATTAAATACATTAGACAAACAATAATTTTAGACTGCTAAAATTAATTATTCAATTTCCTTCTTTCTATCTAATTTCACTTTTAGCATTTACTGTTTAAGATGAACTTTACGATAGATGGATCTCTTATATATGGGTAGCGATCTTTCCACAGATATTTTGTGTAAGTCGACATGAGTTTTACTGTATTCCACATATTGCTCTTCTGATCGACTAGCTGATACTTTTCTTTTAAGTGATTTGAAGGTTTCGACAAGTCGATTCGAATGGTAAAATGGACAATACAGTAAAATCCGTGTCAGGTTACACAAAATGCTCGTGGGAGGATCGATGTCTCTTGTATATAGCCTGAATTTTGTAGACTGATTTGTTTTCTAAACTATTATTAGTTAAAAAAGGTTTAAACAGAGTAAATCTAAACAAATCTCGCTAAAACTATATGTCTATGATTATCATAGAATTTTATACTTTGTGATAGAGAAAGTTTAAAGAGAAAATCATATACTTTTGTAAGTTATCATTTGATAGTGTTGTTTCAGAATTTCAAAATTCAAACCACTTTGCTGATAACATTCTCACATTCTAATTAATAGATCCAATTCTAAAAAAACCAAAGCTTAAGTAATTATAACTTCTATTGAAACTTTTATAAGAATTATAACTTTTTAAAACCTTGATCTGAGTCACAAATTTTGGTCAAAATTCAAACCAAAGTTTTTCAGTTTGAACATGAGCCGAAATATAAATTTATTAATATTTTTATAAATAATGTATTGGCCAATCTTGATCATATGTAAATTCCTGCCCAGTTTTAATTTTAAATCCTAATAGAATATAGAAGCTGGTCTTGGCCTGGCTTTTTTGGGTCCAAGATCATTTAACTTGAATTTATACTACTGAATGTAATCAACATATGAATATAAACCATATGTTAAATAGAGTATATTTGTACAGACTTTAATTGAGCAAAATAGAGTTTCAGAGTTTTAAAATTTTGAACTTAAATTTGTGCTTTCAAACCAGGCTCAAGCTTATGTTGCTTAAGGTCGAAATGAACCCAATCTGTAATTTGAGCCCACAATTTTGGGCCCAAAATTGGTCTGACTATGTTTAGACCAACCCAAGCCCAAATTTTGTTGATTTATTCCATGCATGCTCGAGCTCAACGTAGCCCAAGTGGCACCAACCAAAGAATATATATTCCTCAGTTATTCCACAGAGAAGTTTAAAACTCTAGGAGCAGACCAGGGGTACAAAAATCGGTATCGGCCAATACAATATATCGACCGATATATCATTATCGGCCGATATTTTTCTTTCCTTCTCTTTTTTTAAAAATATCGGCCGATATTGTGAATATCGGCCGATACGATAAGATATCGGCCAATATGAAGCACTCTAAAACCAATATATATAGGCCGATACGATATGTATCAACTGATATTTCGACCCCTGGGGCAGACATCTTGATCTGTTACAAGAAAATGGTTTATAACATCTTGAAATATTGGATCATGGCTCACGTTTGATAGAAACAAACTGAACTTCAACATGACCAGAGTTTAATCTGAATGATATTCACTATTGGGTTTGACTAATTCCATGTATGATTCATCTCCAAATGGAGGGAACACTACAATATCCCTTGGCGTATTTTCACTTTCAATTCAACAATGAATCTCCTATGAGTGAGAATTTTTAAGCTTATTTCTTATTTGGGAGCGTGGTTTTCAAATTTGGCTGATACGGATTTTTCCCAGCTGATACGTATTGCGGCTGGAGTCCGGATAGGTGATGGATGGATGCGGACAAAAGTGTATCATCCTGTAGCAGCCAATATGTAGAACCGATACATGCATAACGGCCTGTATCGGCGAACTGATTTTTTTACCCCAGTTGAGCATTGCCAAGAGACCCAGGGTGCCGAACAGCTTTGCCTACACCAATCAGATACTCAAAAAACAATATATCATGTATTTGCATCTACATATAGCGGCGACTCAAACCAGTCATTTCTTAAAAACAAAAACAGTAGAACCTTGATGTGAAACTGATTTGGTTTTTTTTTTTTTTTCCCCCTTAAATCCCTGACAATAATAAAGGAAAAAGAACCTTCAAAATGCTGGCGATTTTTCACTCGCCATTAAGACTTCCATGTAATAAACTGACAGATCAGAATATCAGCAGATGATCTCAATCAACCACTGACTCAGATGGTTTGACAATCAATGGCATATAGTTGCAGGCATTAATGGAAGAGCACTGAGAAATTCTTGGACAAGAAAATCGAAGCATAAGCTTACATAAAAGAAGATGAACCATATGAACTGCAATACATGAAAGGGACCAAATCAAACATAGTATAGAAGGATGGCACCATTGCAGATGCATCCCAATATGCAAGGATCAACATTGAATGACATTGCCCAATCATATCTGTGGCACAGCAGAAGGCTTTCCTCTTTGACCTGATTGTTCGGTCATCTTCTTCATGGCACAACCATAGGTGCCCAATTTTGAAATATCTCATTTCTGCTTGCAAGAATCACTGACTGCACCAGTCATGGGTGACATCTTGCTGTCAAAAGATTTGGTGGTCGCAATTAGTGATTTGTCATTTATGGAATTAATTTGGAATCAAACACCTGAGCGCACGTGTGAACCCCTCATTCAGCCTTTGAATTACAAATGAGACCTCACTTGCGTAATCTTAGCTGCAACATTAAGGGAAGGTTAGCCGACCACCAATACACCAACACAACATACATAGCAATAAGACTAACCGTGTCTGACCTTGGATTTTGTTGTGATCCACCCTCCAGAACTACTCAGTTTTGGTGTGTATGAGTACTTTTCTAATGGCATCGAATCTGAGACTTGGCCAGTTGGATTCGATTCATTCAAGGTCAAGGAAACCTAAACAACAGGCAGAAAAGATTCAAGTTAAGTTGCACCGTTTTAACATGCAGAAAATGATAATGATGAAGACAATAATAGAATGTTGACTTGCAGCAAATAACTCATTATCCGTTTCATTTTCTGATTTTAGCTACAATATCCAATTCTAATATGCAACTTGGCAATGGAGACAGCAAAGCAAATACAACCCCCCTTCAAGAAGAGTCAAAAGGCATTATAAATAAAGGTCTAAAAAACACCTTTATCACCCTTATCCCAAAAAGAGAGGGTCCATCCGAACTCATATTATAGACCTATCAGCCTGATAGTGTTTACAAATTGTTAGCAAAGGTTATGGAGGAAAGACTGAAAGATGTCCCCTAGAGATTGTTAGTGAATCTCAAGGGGCCTTCTTTGAGGATCGACAAATCCTTGATGGTGTTTTAATCACAAATGAATTGGTTCATATGTGATTAAAGCAAAAGAAGCCAGGGTTTCTTTTAAATATTGACATGGAGAAAGCCTACGATTATGTCAATTGGGCTTTTGTAGGCTACCTCTTTGATAGGATGGGCTTCAGTGATCAGTGGAAAAAATGGATGAAAGCATATGTTAGTAAGTATTAACATGTATACTACGGTATGTTATACGCATTCTATTGGCCGTACAAAATGAAATTAGGCCAATACGGGCCATTAAATGGCTAAATCTTATCAACCTTCTTTACCATTCTATATTTTTTCCAAAAGAAAAATATGTCATTTCGATTGTTTTTTGTTTGATTCTTGCATTGGTATGATTTTAAGAAGATTTAGAAGCAAGTTCTTCAAGTGTGAAAGGTATTTATTCATTCCAACTCTTTTTTTATTTAGATTTGTCCATTTTGAGTTATTTTCATCAATTTTTTAAAATTTTGCTCTAAGATAATCCTGATTTTGGGGTTTTTGTAAAAATAATTTAATGAAATGATGGTGTCTATGAAATTGAGTAGAGATGCCTTAATTATAATTCATATAGTTTTTAGAGTATTTGTGTGATTTTCCAAGTCTTTTTATTTTTTATTTTTTATGAAAACTAGCTTTTCTAAGATAATTCCCATTTTGGGGTTTCTTGTGAAAAAAACGTAAAAACCTTATACAAATGTTTATGGAATTAAATGAAGAGCCCTTAATGTGGTTGATATAGTTTTTAGGGTTTTTCTATAATTTTTCTAATATTCCAACATTTTCATAAAATTTAGATTTTTTCATGAAAAAAATTAATGAATTGATACAAGTCATTATGGACACTAGAGAACACATATTTTATATCAGGTGTTTCCTCATATTGATTTTCCATTTGTAAAATTTTTGAACATTTTTAAATTATTTAAGACATACTTTATTTGTATCGAAATTTCAGCTCTTAAGGGTCTAATACTTTGTCAAAGAACATTTCTTTAACCAAAATATGCTAATAGTATGTTTTCCATTTTTCTCTATTTTTCTATAATTTTTTTAATTTTTTTTGAAAAAAATAAAAAATTTGAGGGAAGAGTGTGTTCATTTAACAGCTGATACGATACCGTGACCGAATTTTTTACCCCTTGTTGTATATACATAATACCACATATATTACTTAACATCTCTTCCACTCACACTCCTCGTTTCTAACCCCTAATGTCACGGATCAAGACTCTGAAGGCCAGCTTCAGTGCCAAAAATGTGCATAAGACATGGCCGAACTTGAAGAACAGAGGTTTCGGATGTGCAGGAACTTCCAAAGTTCTATGACCTAGCCATAGAGAACACATCATTAATTTCACAGTTAGACTTGCTTCATTGGCGCCCAAAGGACTCCATGAATTCCATGACCTTGTTGCATAAGAACAACTTCAAATTTCACAAGTTACGAACATGCTTCATCATCCCATTTATCTTGGGCTTCAATTAAGATCAAGAAAATTATTGGTTTTTGAATAATTTGCTCCTTAGTAATTTTTCACTTGGGTCATTTAAAAAAAAAAACAAGATGAACACATGACTACATGAGCATATCCAAAAAGCCTACCTTTTCTCTTGATGCTTCTTCATGATTCATGATCACCAACCTATCAACAAAAAAGATTACCTGCACATATAGATAAAATGTTGACCAATTCTCCAAGATGCCTAGAAAGTAAATAAAATTTGCATACCTTGTTTAGTAATTGAACGTTAACTGAATTGGTAGCCATGATTTTTACCCCAAGACATGCCTTGTAGCTATTGCAGAAGGGACAACAAATGGACCTGAAAACACAGCCGTCTTCTTCAGACCAGATATCATGTTGCGGAGTACCTTCAATGTCACGCCTCTGATAGATACACTGATCGATAGATGAAGCATCAGATATCAGAACTGATATACTTGGCGTTTTATTCCTATCATGAGATTCAGTGCCGTATTTCAAAAGAGACGCCAGGTAAAGTTTTGACAAGGAAGTCAATGAACACGTGATGAGGAACTGGTTCTCAGGTAAGCCCAATGGATTCAAGCAGGAGGCACAAAGTATGTGCAATTTCTGTCGAATAAAAGGTTCAGATGGCATGGAAAATGGACTGCATTTGTCCATTGAGCTCAGCCCAAGCAGCTCCTGTTTCTTACAATTGCATTTTGTGCAGTTAGACTCAAAACTCAATTCACTTTCTTGAATATTGTCTCTAGATTCATTCATGCTTTTCATAGGATGCACACAGTATGATTCTGCATGGGGAGAAACAAACAGATCCGTATGAATTGGCTTTCTCCTCTTCTGGCTATGAGAATTCACACTCAAGTTCAAAGATGATTCCTGTTCCAAGTTGTAGAGACCTGATTTTACTTTCCTTTCAGGTGTAACTGCTAAAGTGCATGCACCTTCACACAGAACTCCATTTGAATTTGTCACAGATATTGAGTGGAAATCTTGTTGGTCTGACAATGAACTAGAGGACTGAACTGCAGTTGAATGTGAAATCTCACTATTGGAAATAGTTGTGGGACCACTATCGTTGTTACATGCAGGTGGGTTCCCTGTTGAGGATGCCCTACAAGTAGTCTCTAACCACCTGTATGAGGAATCATCAGTTTGAATATCACAATAAATTAAACAATTGATTATGCTAAATTGTTTGAAGGCAAATGTTGTAATTTTTACACCTTGTGCCAGATAAAACATTCAACACTGAATTGAATGTTTTAAGAGGAAGTGAAGGTTGCTGATGCATTAAGATGTCACCCTTTACGTATAAATGGCAAGCATCAGTGCACTATTCCAGACCATTGCCCTGTTGGAGCCCCCGTAGATGGAAGAAATTAAATTTTCAAGTTACAAAATCCTAGCCACTGAATATTGTCTTTCTCCACAACATCATTATGTGCTTCGCAGATGCCTGTTTATAGAGCAAGATTGGACAGCTAGGATAATGAACCAAACTTTGGCATCACCTATCCTCATTAGGGTAGCGGAATTGACATGTCAGCACATTACACATCATACTGCATCAGAAACCTACAATCATTTGTGATGCCCACTGCCAGATCTGGGCATATTTCTGAGCATCGAACCATATTGACAACACAAGATTATAATATTAAAATCTAGGCTCGTTCATCCAAACACATCTGTGATTAGGAAGTGGATTCACCTGCAATCCTTTTGGAAACTGAACCCAAGGTCCATGTGGTCTGCACGACTATTAATATCATTTTCGTTAGTACAAACAGATGCCTCTGGCTCAAGGTCATCTTTGGATGTTTGTTGGGAAAGAGGTGCATCATTGTCTTTCATGGCAAGTAGATGTCTGGTCAATTGGCCCGTGGTTGCAGCTGGTATCATCCTACTGAAAGCTACTTCCCTTCCATTCTTTGTATCAAGATTTTTCATTTTATGGTCCCTCTTCCTAGTCCCCTTGCTCAAAATGGCTTGTTTTGAGGGTTTCGTCACCTTATCAATATTAGAATTATCAGAGCAACTTGCCTTCCAATCTGCACCTTTTTGACTAGTACGTTCCTGTCAATGAAGTGAATTGAGAAATAATTCATTAAATAATGTTATGAGCATATATTAAAAATAAATTACTGCAAAAAAGGGATAAATGGCAAACCTTGATATCCAGAAAAAAGGTTTTTAGAGACTTCAATGAGTTGTCAAAGCTTTCATACTGTTTGATGGATTTCCTTAGCCACTTTGAGATGTATGCTGTATTTTGCTCCTCCTCAAACCGCTCATCTGCATGAGAAACCGAGATTGTAGAAGTTAAAGATAATAATAAGCTGGCAAGCCCTCAATCATGACAAGTATTTGACTTGCCATGCTTTGTAAACTCCTCAAATTCATGTATGCTTTAAGTTCACATACTTTATAAAGACATAAAAAGTGTAAGAAGTTCTCTAGGTCAAAGCTAAATGATATGTTTAAGAATTTTTTATATCAAAAAATGAACACGCTTCTAAAGACCACAAGAAACAAAAGGGCAGTGTTGCTGTGCATAACACATCTGTCGTGAAGTGCATGCAGTAGTGCCTAAGATAGTTAGCATACTCAAATCACTACGACTAGAAATATTAATATAAGACCTGTAATGTAGTATCTTCAAGATTCTGCATAGAAACATAAAACCAATAGAAATTACCAAATGGGCAACCAGTACCTAGGAAAATGACAGCCCCATAATCAGATTGATGGCGTATGCAACGGCCTACAGAATGGACATCATTAAGTATTTAAAAAAAGAAGACAATACCAATTGATTATGGACTAGACAAAAACTGTATATGTAAAGAATTGCACAAATTAATCTTATCTTCAAGTTGTGACATGAAAGAGAACATTAATTTAGAATTCCAATCCAATCATAGAGCAAGAGAACAACGAAACCAACATCCAATTGTAGAATTCCAATCCAATAAGTAGTTAAACAAGACAGTACCAACGGATTATGGACTAGACATAACCATCTACATAAAGAATTGCACAAATTAATCTTATCTTCAAGTTGTTGACATGCAAGAGAACAATAGTCTACAATTCCAACTCAATTGTAGAGAAACAGAACAACGAAACCAACATCAAAATTGGATGAGTAACTAAATGGATGCTCAAGTCTACCATGATGGTGGGCCATGGTTTAGAATAAGCATTTCAATCTACAAAAAGGGGCACCATTTTCTTATGACAAAAAAAAAAACCGTATAGAAACTAGTATATCTGTATTGGATATGCAGACACACCTTGACACTTCTACTTAATTTCAAATAAATAATAAAAAAACAATTGCTATGCATCATTTTCATTCCTGTATTAATTCGATAAAAAATGGCACATTGTAGGGTCCCTCCTCACAACTTAAACTACAACCTCAAGATCAAAGGTTTACAATGTAGATCCCTCTTTGCCAAAAGAAACCACTCCAGCCACATAATTGAAGAAGCAAGAGCAAGGCAAGAAGAAACTGATGTTAATCCCTACATTGAGAAGATCTCCCACCAAAATATGGAGGGGGGAAAAGTGTTAATCCCTATCTCTAGATGATTTTCCACCAAAACATGGACAAAAAAGCTTTCTGAAAGATCAAATTCTATTAAATCCTTTTAAGTTGAACACAAGATAAAATTTCCACAAAAGGAACTAATATGGCATGTATATGGCTTTTATTATCAATAGATGAGTCTTAAATTTAGGATTGCAACTCATGTAGGCTGCAACACAAAAAGGGCCACTCCCCATTGTTTTGTTCCCAGCATGTGAGGATTGGGAGATTTACACATGCCATAAGGATTAGTCAGATGAGATGCCTGGACACCTTGGTCTTAAAAAAAAAAAAACTCATGTAGGCTGGGTTGGCCCAATTTACTTAAGCGGGAGCATGGCCCGATTTTAGATCCAAGATTTTCTTATGCTAAAGTTCGGAATGAATTGTATTGTCCAATCAAATCTTATAAAGTCATACATATCTATTAAATTATATAAATGTTATATGCATACATAACTTTTGAGATAATAGGATAGTATTACTTAAAAAAAATTAGGTATCAAGCCTTCTAAACTTCAGGCAGCTAGGTAGAGTGCACGTTTTCAGTGCAGTAAGCCCAATCTCAAATTTGGGCTTATTTTTTACAGGCACAAAGGCGATGGCAACCAAAGTTGAGTCAGCCCAAGCCAATTTTTCTAGGTTTTTCATGCAATATATACCTGGCTTTTGAAGAAAAGCAGGAAACACTAGAAAAGCATAGTCACAAGATAAAACCTAAATTGTATACCATAAAAAACCTATAACAAAGTAGGCTAGAATTTCTGGAGAATCCATGTTTCAAAGATGAAATCAGACCAAGGTAGCCTGGCTTGATGATTCTTGGAAAGATATATAATGTAGCAACATTATATTCAACTGCATACTAATTAAAAAAAAAAACCAAAAAGGAAGCCATACCTGCAGCTTGATTTAAGGCACGAAATGCTTGGTGACAGTACCAAGTATTCCCACTTAAAAGATTCTTGGATGATTTATGTGTGTCATTGTATTCCTTCTTCAGCATGACTTTAATGTCATTTCTATTAAAAAAAATCGGATTAGTTGACATCAAACAAAAAACTAATGAGAAAAGGCCATTTTAAGAAGATCCAATAGGGATTGCTTACTTGTTAGGAAATGGGATGCCAACAATTATCTATGCCGGTTAAGGACAACTCACGCTAGAGAACTTTATAATGGAGGAAATATGCAGAGAGAAAACCTATTTAAATGTGGTGAGGTATTCATATGTGGACCACCAATATTATTGGTGGATGATTGAATGTGAAGGCCCCATTGTTGATTGCATGACAGCAACAATCTACATGATCCATGGTAATCAAGTAGAGGACCTAAGAATATGGATGGAATAGATTATTCCAAGTTTCTAACCACAGACTTGTGTGCAGCCTAATCATTAATGGTTTGATAATGCAGAATCTCAAATTCAGGATTTATGACACATGATATTGAACATGACATTTGATATTTCAAGAAGGAACTTCCAAGAACAAAAGGACTTCAAGTGACTTCAATGAGAGTATGAAGGATACAACCACACGGGCATTATCATCTGAAAAGTCAATGCCTTCTGATACCTGCAAATGAAATAATAAGTCTTCACCCCTTTAAGAAAGAAGATGAAAAAGAAGAAATGTGTTTCCAATTTCCAACTGATGGTGTGCTTTAAAAACTATTTTTCTTGATGGATCACAGTGAAATTTTGGAAATTATTGTAACCTTTTGATCAACTCTTGAATCAAGGAATACTTGATTGCCAAGCACAATAAAGCTTTTCTTTTTGTAAAAAAGAAATAAAAACATTATAAAACCCTCAAATGCATTAAAGAAAGTGCATGCTTACGGTCCAAGTGATTGGATTATGGTTCTAAAAGTTAATTTCGATTTGGCCCAGACAACTTGGCTAACCAAAGAAGCACGTAACTGAAGAAAAACTCAAATGACCCTCAAGCTTTCTGCCTGAGACAGTCAACTAGTCAAGTTAGGCAGAAAATTCAGGCAATTCAAGTTATTTGATTCCATTAGGTTGAGTCATGTATGGGAGGACATGGACGTCATTTTCTTTTGATTTAAGGGCAAAATGGGAAAAGTCAGGTATAAATAGAACCACTTGTTTCTAACTTAACCCAAAGCAGGAAGAAAAAAACGAGGAAGTATAAAATGAGAAAGCCTCTCTCATAAGGTCAGTTTGCACAAATGAAAAAGGGTAAAGGGTGCAGGTATGAGGGAGGGGAAAGATTTTGTGTAACATCTGAGGCCACTCTGTATGGATGGTGAGGGAGTAAAGAGACAAATGATTTGCTATTATTAGCCTTTCATTCTCATTTTTCCTACTTGTTCTAATGTATAAAAAGATTCTAAGCCCTCATTCAACTCGACCAGTCTACCATTTGAGAGTATATTTCAAGACTCAAATCTTTTCTGTTTATAGGATACTTGCATAAAATTGGGTCATGAAATGGCTTTGTTTCGTTGAGAATATCATCAAATGCATTTTGCAGCCCACCTTTGGTGAAGATAAATTGTGGCAACTCACTTTTTTTTACCTTGATATTTTACTGCTGGATGAATAGTTTAATAGTATCATTTATTCTTAGTAAATAGGCCTTTTAAACATATGTTTTAAATAAACAATGGTTATATTGTTGTAGAAATCAAATGTTCTATTTTTAAAGTTTTTAATCTTTTTATTTAGTACTTTTATGGTTTTTATGTTCTTTTCATAACTTTTGACATACATGTGTATAAAAAAATATTATTTCAATGTTTGATTGAGTCTTGACTTTTGACCCTGTCAAAACTCATCCGTCTTCTATAAGAATTCAGTTTTTGAGTTTTCAAACCTCGAATAAGTTACAGGAAATACATGGTTATGCAATATTGTCTAAAAAAACATTAAAAGAAGTACATAAATTAATATAACATTCCAAAGTTCATTGTAAAGTAGGCACCTTTCCTCGGCAAACTGCAAGAAAAACAGCTCCATTGTTTACAGAATTTTGTGACGACACCTTCACATTTGAGCATTTAGTGACTCGTTTATTACCCCTTTTCAGCTTCCAAAAAGCAGATCCTTGGCATGCAGTTCTATTCTTTCCACAAATGGAATCATAATAACCCTTCAAAACAGGCTCTAATTCATCCTGCTTTCCTCTTGGTTCTGTCAATCATGAGAAATTACACAAACTTTTTTTGGAAATGCAGATTAGGCTTAAAATTTAATAAATACAAAATATACTAAATGAAAAAAAAAACTCATCAGTAACTTTATTTTTTTTGAGCGGTAATGAAGAGAAATAAAACCAAAGGCTGCAAGAAAAAAAAAAGCAAAACACATCTATCGAAACATCAAAGGTATGTAACATAATAATCAATTCTCCCGCACCTGATGGGGAAATCAAAGATGGGAAACACCTACAGACGTAGAGTCCACCCCATTCTTCGCGAAGAAGTCAGCCACTCCATTTGTTGATCTCCTAACTAGAACAAAGGAGACCTCATGGCCCAAACACAATGCCCTAATCTCCCTTACAATTGTGACCAATTTCCAAGGTGGCCATTTTAACCCCATTGCTAACTTGATTGCATTTGTCGAATCTCCATCAATGAATAATTTCCTCTACCTTGATGATGACCATACAGACAAAGCTCTCCTAATACTAATAAGTTTTGCTTAGTTTGAATCCCTTTGTCCTACCAGCTCTTAAAAAACTATGGATGTTTTGTCATTGCAGTCACGAAGAACTCCACCTATACCTATCGGACTTGGTTTTCCCCTTGCTGCTCCATCGACATTAAATTTATAAGTTCTAGCTGGAGGAGGAGACCAAAAGGTTTGAGCTCGGATCTTCTTCAGGCCTCTACTTGAACAACCCTCCAAAGAGCTGTAAAAGTCCTCTCCTGTTGAGTTCCACTCTTGAAAGCACCTTCCCTTTCAGAGAACACCATACAAATGTTTATACCCTTGGGGGAGCAAGACCCCTCCAAGCTAGGCCAGATAAAGGATCCTCCTCATTATGCTGGTTAAAAGCCAGATCACTCATCGACTTCACTGAGAAAGACCCCGATGAATCTCCCACCCATAAAAGCTCGTCCCCCCGCCCAATGGAAAGAGGAAACTCCCCTAAAAGGGCTTTCAGCTCTTCTAGACTATTCTGTTCAAATACCCTTAGACCTCTTCTAAAATATAGTTGCGAGGAGGCATTGCCTTCATTAACTATATAAAAATCCTGGACTTTGCTTGTAGCAATCTTGTGTAGCCTAGGATAGACATCTTTCATGTAATTTTTTTTTCCCTTTTCTCCGAGCCACAAGTCCGTCCAAAAAGTGTTCTACCTCCTTTTCCAACTAGCATTCTTAAATTTTCTCAAAAGATGTGACCCACCCGACTTTCTCCCTTCCCTATTCTCCACCACGCCTTCATCAATTCAATGACCAGAGTTGTTGGGCTGGAGTCTCCTTGTGCTACTTGAAGGTGCCTACCCCTAGTTCTTGAGGATTCTCCTACTACATCCACCCATCTCTGGTTCCGCTAAGTGATCACCTCCTTGCCCTTCTGTGTCCTAGTTACGGTGGTTTTGACTCCAGTTGGGTAAGGTAATGACGCTACATCCTTCTTAGTGGATGAAGGATTGATCTTGTTTCTCTGGAACTTAGCAGGGTGCCTTCAAGGACGGATCCATTGAGCCCTCTGATTGCCTTTTCTGCCTGAGCTCCATTAGCCATTCTCACAAATCTGAAGATCCTACCAGCTACATTTTCCTTCATCATGGCGAAAGCATCTCTGACTGTTCCCCATTGTATGAAGTACCCCTGCAACTAGCTCTGAATGATTGGGTTTGGCAAGTTTGCTTCGAACAAAGTGATCAGTGCCCCTCCACGATCCGTCCTCCCGATCATCTATCATCATCCTCCGTCATCAGCACTGACCTAATTCCCCTGGTGGTTCTGCCTACCATCTCTACCTTACTCCAGATGAGTTTGCTCTCTTTCACTTTCTTGTTTTTTGTCTTGATCGATCTCTTGTTCTATCACCATTATTTCGCTCTCTCACAATCTCTGATAAGCAGATAATATATTTCTACAAGGCTCACAGAACAGAATGCACAAGATGCATGGTGATAATTTTCATAGTGATGATTCAGCCCTAGCGCCTTTCTTGTGATAAGGTTATTCAAATATGTTAGGAAAAGAATATGGTAACTAGAGAAGATTTGTAATTGCTGGCAGTTCAATAGATAATATTTTCTTCAATAAAGTTCATCCACTATTTAAAATCTTCAAATTGGTGATGTCCAAGTTTACTTGATTCAATCAGAATTTAGGGAATCAAAAACTTTGACTCCTGTGACTCACTCAAAGACTTTGCCAAGATTCAATAAGTGATCAGCGGCTCATTCAATTTTTACCTTCCATTTTTTTATTGTCACATTCTTATTTACAAAACTAAACTAAAACTCAGTCAAGTATGGCATTTGACTTTTGAATAGATTCATTCTTTAAGTCTGTGTAACAAAATAAGCATAAAATGCACAATCTGAAGTACGAAAAGCATAAATATGAATGGATTCTTACCAACAAAAAGGGATTTTTGTGCATCTAATCGAGACCATTGACCTGTTTGAACCCAACGAGAGCGTAGTTTTTCCAGCAACTTATAGCTAGGGAAGAAAACAAGAGCGCCACCAGGTACAATCTCACAAATTTTCTCTATAGAGGCCCCAAGAGAATCCTTCATGATCAATTTGACGATTAATTATCCACAGTTTATTAAGGGTACTACAATAAATAAATGAAATTGATAATTCAAGATGTCATGTGACTCAAGCCGCACCTGGAAAGCAAAAAAATCAGCTGTCTTGTAACTGGCATTCAATTGACAATTTCCGGGGCCAGTGGAGATCACAGTAGCCCAAAGCTGAAATAAGCAATGGCACAGAATGCTTAAAATTAGAAAGGAATATGAAGTTTTTTATCAAGCTGCTCGATAGCCCTATCAATTGCATGTGCTATTAGTCATTTCAACCATCCACGTGATGAGTGTTAAAAGAGTCTCAGATAAGCCAATCCTAACTATAGTAGTCGAAGGCACACTTAATAAGATATCCCTGTGTTGGGCGTGTATAGGAGAGAAAAAGTCGCCAAAGAGGGTGTGTTTCTCTGTCCCATACAGCCCAGAGAGCTTGGATTGTTGTGGGATATAAGATGGAACTTCTCTCCTTCTAGCACAAAGCCTTTTGGGAGAAAACTTAGGTTGGCTCCCCAATGCAAAGTCGTGCGGGCCGGCATGTGGGCCAAAAGCGGACAATATTGTGCTAGTGGGACGGGTCATTACAAATGGTATCAAAGCACGGTTTAACTCTCAGACTGTGGTGAGAACAGAGCCTGGGACGGCTCTCGTCTAAAGGGGGGTGGATTGTGATACTCCTAAGTTGGGCGTGTATAGGAGAGAAAAAGTCGCTAAATAGGGCGTGTTTCTCCGTCCCATACCGCCCAGAGAGCTTGGATTGCAGTGGGATATAAGATGGAACTTCTCTTCTTCTAGCACAAGGCCTTTTGGGAGCAACCTTGGGTTGGCTCGCCAATACAAAGCCGTGCAGGCTAGCATGTGAGCCCAAAGCGGATAATATTCTGCTAGCGGGACGGGTCGTTACACTTAAGGCATGTACCTGGGCTCCAGGGCCTTTTGTACCTAGGTGTCGGACCCATTCAACAGTCAAAGGCCCCGTCTATGAAACTGTTTTCATCATATCAGCTTTGGGAGATTGGGGAGTAGGGGCTCCTTATTGTATCTTTTGTTGGGAGGGGTGTTTGTTCATATAGTGTTGTATGATCCTTTTCTTTGGTCTTATGTTTTTGTTGTTTCTTCTCCATTCCTTTACCTTAGAACCTAGTATAATTCTCCTATACTTGGTTCCCTCTCATGTATTCACTCTTTCTTTTTAATGAATTAAGTCGTCAATGTTTCAAAAAAAAAAAAAAAGGCAAGGCTTCCATTGTGCCTTGAGTACACCTTGCACTTAGTAGTCCAACAATCTAACCTTTCCTCCTAATAGGCCATGGCATCTAATCGTTCATCCACAAGCCCAATTTATTAGCTAGCATTATCCCATGTCGTGGACATGATATATAGTGGAGTGATTGATGCTAGAGTTTATGATAGAACCAAATGGTGAAGTAGAACATGACAATCCAATGCCAAATAGATGGGATTTTGGCAAATGATGATGATGATGATGATGATGATGATGATGATGATGATCCTATGTGGTAGACATCAAGGCTAGGACCATCTCATCATGAAGCCCACCAAGTGATTAGCTTAGACTACCAATAGATGGACCTCAATCATATGATTGTTGCTTGATAGATACACAATAGTCAAAAGTGCTCCTTGATTGCACTTAAGCCATAGACTCGCTTAGGCTCCAAACCATTTTGCATGTCACCTAGCGTTTTTTTGCGCCTAGGCCTTAAGTTGATTCTTTTAGAAACTTTTTTCTATAATAAGCCTAATTTAAAAAAAAAAAATATCTTATAATAGCTAGTAAATATTATAGTTAAAATGAAGCATTAGTTAGTAATAATAAATAATCTAATTATTCGATAATATAATTGTACATGTATATAGTATGGGCTTACACAATGTGCTTGGAAGCTTAGTTGCCAATATATTTTTGGTTCTTTGGAGTTTGGATGATTATTACTATATTTTGTTAATATTGATGTAATAAGGGAATAAATATATGAATCTACATATATTTTGAAGTATCTAAATAAGAGCACTTTAGCAAAATTAAGCATGTGCCTAAACTTGTGCCTAAACTTTAGGCTCCAAGACCCTTGGCGCCTTGATTAGCCTTGCGCTTTGACTGCTAAGGATAGATATAGTGCACTTCACTCGAGTCATTGTATAATATGCCTGAAATTAATTATGACATCATTGTGACATAAATAAAATGCATCACATGAGAAAAAGGATAAAAGCAACCATAATTCACACCTGGGATTCCACATCTATCACATGTGGAGCTTCCATGCATGTATCAAACTTGATACCAAGTTCAGATTCAAAAGAGCTCATTGGAGAGAGGGTTCTGGATCACCAAAATACAGAAGTGAGTCATATTTTTAGAAGCTAATGATGCTTAGCAATATGTTAACAAGACTTGCAGTAATGAATTTAGAAGTGTTCATGTTATGCATGGTCACCTACCCAGAGGTAAGGATTACAGACAACGAAAGATTTGCAATTTCCTTAAAAACTACGGCAGGATTCATACACCAAAGACTGAAGGAGTGCTTCCAGCCACTAGCAGCATGCCCTGCATTATGTTCTTTGCATAGTCATATATGAAAGATTAAATCCTAACAATTTCTCTAAAAATCAAGGGTGTTGAAACACTATGTAAATACTAAACAAGCATAGTTTTTGTTTACACTCTTCACAATGATAAACAAATTGACCAATATAAAGATGGTAATCTTAGCTTTTCATTGTTAGGCTAACATTGAAAAAACACTAAAATTGAAAAAATATAAAAATTCTAATCTTTCAAAGTATCATATTTCTGTTCCAAAACATATTACTTAATGAACTCTGTTCCAATTAAACTGAAGATAGCTGCAAACATGAACTTGTTTACAACTCTCTCCTACTAAACATAGTTGTGCTCATATAATCAATTTGGAATTGAGATAAGACAAATGAAGAACATTGGAAGAAACCAATACACTCTCCATTGTTTTGGAAATACAATGTACAAGCAAAAAACCTCAATAATTATCAAACTAGGCTTTACATCAAAGACTATCCCTATCTGTAAAAAAATCCATAGTTACTTACTTGCATCTTTCTTAACATAACGTTGCAACGCGAGCTGATAATCGCGTGTATAAATGCCATTTTCAGAGTAAAAGTAACCGAATGAGGAAAACAATCCTGTAAGACACCCCCCTCCCCCAAGAAAACTGTTACATAAACAAAGATTTAGGAAGTGATTGAATTGACGAACAGAACATTGAGTACCCTCTAATGTCATTGCCGCCATGCTGCTTAGATGAGGGCTCTCTGACTCAGTATCTGAAGCTGCTTCAATAGCCTTGCACAAACAACAACAATAAGATGATGAGAAAAATATGAAGCATTTGTAAGAATCAAGTAAAATACAAAACATGAAAAGATAAAAGAATACCTTAGTGGCACATTCTTGCAAGATTGGGAAGAACTCTTGAGATATACCAGCCTCTTGAAGCTCTCTCAAAGCATTCTCCCCAGTCCAACTAGAAAGAATAAGAAGATATGTACCAATCAATCTCTCTCTCTCCACCCTCAAAATCTCTTGATTTGTCAATCATCTTGTATTCTATTTGTTGTTAACTTTTGGGTGGTGAACATCATTTTCCTAGAAAAAAACCCCATTGTTGTTGGGACATACAAGTGAAAAATGGAGAACATTAATTGGAATATGTTTTTGCTCTCTCTCTTTCTTGATAATGTGACCTATTGCTTCCTTGTTTGTTATGTTATCATCCTGAAATTCAGGCAACCAAACAGAAGGGCCATATCAACCAGATAGGGAGAATTTTGGGCATTCTGGACCCACTCGCCAAATCTTTCACAGATTTTTTTAGCGATGATAATGAGATAATTCTTCAATCCCCAAATTCCATTTTAATCCAATTCTTAAAGTTCATATCCCACAAAGATCGGCACCATAAAACCCCCTAAAGTTACCCCATAAAATCAAATTAGAGGGGAAAAACAATATGAATCCTTGCAACAGCCATTTTATTATCCACAAAGGATGCAGCACTTTGCATGTGGTTTTGCATTTTCTATGATATTGGAAGAGAAGATGGGAAGATAAAGTATTTGAAAACCTTTCTGTTGCAGAACCTAAGGGTAGTAAGTTTTTCATGACTTCCTTGGACAAGAGTATGAGTGCCTCTTGAAATTTCGATATAAAGAGGCAACGAGCATCAAAGTAGCCTAGTAACAACTTCAATAGTTTGCAAAAATTGAAATGGCATGTGAAATCTTTATTTGAGGAAACAAGTAACCCTAGCCTTTATAGTGTTCAGTATTACTAACAAGCATCATAGTAAGTTACATAGCAGCTAGTTAAAGAACACTTGAAAACAAATATCTAGTCCGGAAGTCAAGAATAATGACTAAATAGGCAAATTTACTCACCAGGAAAAATAATGCTCAAATCCATGTCTTTTTAAGTTATCTTTCCTCTGACCAATCCAAGTTATTATACCCTACAAAATTATACAATCAGTTTTGGCTGGATTTCCATCAACTATGGATCAATTCAATATTTGCCCAACAAACTACCTACCTGGATCATGTCATATAAAGGTTGGTAAACAACATTATTTTCAAGCAAGCATAGTTCTCCCAATTCCTTCTCTAGTTCTTTTGTGAGGGTCCAAAGCAATAAACATTGCATTAGTTACCATGTGATTCAACCATATCTACTAGAATTAGCTTACTTTCTAGGATAATCAACTTACTGTCTAAGGCTTCCTCTTCAACATCTATACTAACAGCATCACGTGCCATGTCCTCTATATTGCTGAAGAGAGAGGGGGCGAGAGAAAGAGAGAGAAGAAAGTTAGAAATGGGAACAGGATCATCGAGAAACTGCAATGGAGAATCGCACTTATTCAGAAGTAGAGATTTTTAAAAGGATAAAAAATAGTTACTGAGAGGTAACCTATCTAGAAACAACTCAAACGATGCAATGACAGGACATGTGTTAAAGGAAATGTGAAACACCTGAACTATGTTCAAGTAAAAAGCATGAAATTTATCAGTCCAATCAAGGATATAGGAGATGTTGCCCATTTTCTTGCCTTAGAGATGGAAGCTTCTAATGAAGCTTATGGTATCAAAATAAAAACAGAAGTCGATTGATATAGCATTATAGCTAGGCTCAAATAATCACAGCCAATCAATACATCTACGTTCTTAAAGGTGAGGTTTCTCAAAGATGAGAGAAACCCATTGTCCATTGCCAAGGGAGAATTTCCAAAGAGCATAATCTAGCCGTATTTTGTCTAAATTAGTAACTTCCCACTCCAATTTGGCAATCAACTAAGTTAATGTATTTGGATTTTAGACAAAAACCAAAGCAACATATCTGACAAAATTGGTGAACTTTAATTATACAAAGTAACTTCATAAGGATTTGTCTTTTGACTTCTGGCAGGCGCTGACAAAGAATGTGTGCACACTTGTTTGAAAGAAGAACTGGACAATCATAAGCACTAGATTATAAAATCATGTGGTTTCACAACTAAATGTGGCTCAATGCAAAATGCATAAAGTAAAACAGTAAACAAGACTTTCAAAAAAAGAAGAAGAAGAAGATGAAAAAAGTATGACACATGCAAGAGAACAGGATTAGTAGCATGGAATGCAAATAGAACTACAAAATATTGTAAATTTGTAACAATCTGTCATGTCGGTAAAAAGCACTCTTGCATACTGGGCTTCATCAAGAATCAAAATTGCTCCTTTCAGGTCAACTTCCATTGCTCGCCTAATTACTGGATTTAAAATATAGTTGTATGGGCAGAAAACTAGCTGAGCTTCTTTTGCCATAGTGCGTGCTGCAAAATATGAACAACCTGCCAGCGAAGGAATTCATTGTAAATCTTTTAATAAAGTCATCAAGATTTTCACCAGTTTTTCAAAAGAAAATCAAACCTCTCACAGCCCGGCCAACCCTCACAAGATCTTCTATATCATGAGGTTCATAGCAGGCACCATCTTGTTTTATATGATCTTTGACCTTTTGCACATTTCTGTGTTTACATTGGGACAAATGAATGCACTGTAACAATGGTATGCATGAATCTGTTTGATAGTACAACGTAGAAGAATGAAAGAAAACTGACTCACTTGAATTCGAAGCAATTTACATCATGATCTCCACTACGCTTATGACCTTTTAATAGCTGTTTACTGGAAAATTGTAATACCCATAGTTGAGCAGAAGATAAACGAAACAGGATAAATTGAGAAATGTTCTATAAGTTTAGAGGATCACCACTCATCATCAACATTCTCTTTTGTGCATACATCTGCATTGGTACAATAATTTCTACGTGATGCCTGAAAATGATAACTCAAATTGAAAGGTTAAGCAGTTAATACAACTTTGCCCATCAATCAGATGATTGTACTGAAAAACAAGTCAGGCTTTAGGGGGCGAGAGAAGTAGGTTTAAACCGGCACCACCAATTTGCTAGATGTAGACCATCATTGATGGCTGTACCAGGAGATGTCTCTTTGAGAAAATCTCATTTGCAAGTGCAAATGCTGATGGGTCCTTCTATACGTGCTTTATTTTCTGTGTGGATCCCTGTAAATTTGATATTTCCCCCTAATTGTAATCGATCCACTGGCAAGAAGACATTTCAAAACTCCAACAATTTCTGACTTCAAACAGTTCCATTTCATATCATGGACTAAAGCTTCCAAGATTATAGAGAAATTAGATTGAAATTTATTCCTGATTGAGATATCATTGCAGCTGTGTGATAAAATCAATTATCCATGTAACACATGATTAATTACTCTGTAGTTTGAAAACACCTAGGAGACGGGTGACTTAGAACACTTTTCTACAACATTTGTGACAACTTGGTGCAATATACTTCAACACTGAATAAATAAAAAAAATTGAATGAAAAATCGTGATTAAAAGAAAAGAATCATATTTGATGATTTCGAAATCATTAAACCGATCTGAATCAAATTGCAGTGGAAAGTTAATATTGTTCAAATTATGCCAGGAAAAGCAAATTGAACTTTTGGTCTATGGTAACATTTCTGTAAGACCTTTTTGTTAAATGGTTTAATATGGCTATCACTTTCTGTTGATAATATGTGATAATAGAACATAGCTCTTAGCTGAGTGATTGTACTGCCTTTAAGATAAAGAGTAGAGATCCAATGGCTGAAATAACAGAGTATTTGGAATTCAGTTCTCATGTCCCCATTACCTACACATTTTTGCACCTTAGATTGCATCAGGACAACTAAATCAGAGTACAGGCCATGATATTTGCAGCTTATCAATTGGTGGTTGAACCAAAGATATTGATGGGACAATTTTATCTTCACCACAGGATAACGTGCATATCCACTGCACACAAGACTCTAGTTAGATGGCATTGGATGCACTGGATCAAGTCTCTGATTGCATACAATTATCAAGATCGACAAATTCAATAGTACTTTAGCTTGAGTGCATCCTGCATCAGAGGTGTAGATTCACCTTGCATCTGACATCATGATTCCAAAAAAAATCATTTCACAATATTTTTTTGCCTTCATTTCACTTAATATTATGTGCATGCAAATTGAGCACTGGGAAGTTGATAGAATTTGACATGGGAATCACAGGTTCCTTAGGACTAGTAATGTCTTTATAGCGTTCAATGATTCACAAATGGAGGTTCGTCAGGAACTTAAAGCCTAGAAACAGTCAAAATGAATTTCAAATGGTGGTTGTACACACTTAACATCCATAGAGAAGTACAAGGGGTGCCTCACTCTATTAAAATAGGGTGTGCCTCAATCATCAACCTTTCAAATTGTTTTATCAAATCAAACCATTGGGTCCTATATGAAATAAAAAATAGTTTGTATATAAATGATTATGAACTTACTATGGTTTGATTAAAGGATAAGATAAGACTTCACTATAGGGATGGATGGCATGAATGTGAAGGAATTAGGGTCATGAGAAGTTTAAATTTTCCCCTAAGAACCGGTGCCCATCTAAGTGACGTATGGTCCTGAGTCCTGACCATGTGGGGCCCACCTAACCCCACCTTTTTTCCCAGTGAATTGGATTGTTATAATTTAACCCCAAGCTAAATTAGTTGGTCAATTGATCTAACCCCGTGAATTTTCATAGTTTCATAAAATTGAATCTTTGAAACTTCAAAAGGCATGACTTTGCTCACTCGATCAAGATGATTTTTGATAGGCACCTTGACACCTTGTACAAGCAAAGAACTTCCCAACTAACTCATCTACATGACCCTGGTGAGCCCTGGCAAGGGAGGCGTGAAAATAAGGATGCATAAGGGAAATGCATTACACACACATATGGAATCATACCAAAAATGGAATAGGATTGACACAGGCAGGTTTTCATGTTAAGGGCATTCTTGTCACTTCCCAAGTGTTTTGATTGTCAATGTCCTTAACATAACAAACGCAAGAGCAATTCAGTAGCTACTTAATTAACTAGATTTTTCAGAATTAGTAAATTCATGTAGAAGAAAAGGGAAAGGGAAAGGAAAAGTGAGAGAGAGAGAGAGAGAGAGGACCACTAATATTGCAAGTACTGATATTCTCTCTAAAGCTCCACCAATTGCTACACCCATGAATAATCTTTGTACAATTTAATTTCAGGCCTAATCTACTAGTACAAAGCAATGTTATCAGAACAGGACCATCTTCGAGGAAGTTTGGGTTCAACCGCAGTCAAAGCCGGTCAAGTAATAATAATAATAATAATATATATTACAAATAACATTAAATTATTAAATTTTTTTGTTTAACACTTCACATTCTAAGTAACAAACCAAAATAGTGAAGGATGTGGGATAGAAATGGTAAGACACTTTTATATTTCAAGTATCTACATTTTTTTATATTAATTTTTGATATTTTAAAGGGGAAAATTTTGTTTTAAAAAAAAAAAAATCAAAATGGGTGAACCGCGGTTCATGTTTTGCGGTTTTACCTGAAAAGCAACATAAAACTGGGTTCGAATCGGTTTTTTATAGTTTGATTGAAAAATGGTTTTTTAGCCTGGGCCTAACCGCAGTCACGGCGGTTCCAGTCGAACCGCCGGTTCGACCGTGTAACACTCCGGATTTTCCTTACTTATGACTATATTGAAATAGTCCATTTGAATTGCGAATTAATAGAATTTGAGATTTAAAAAGTGGAAATTGACATTAGATGGGCAAGAAATGGGTCAATTACCCAATTAAGACCCAATGGATCATGGGTGAACTTGATTTTAAAGTAATTGGGTAAGTTTGAAGTAAATGGGTCAATTGTCCAATTAAGACCCAATGGATCATAGATGGGCTTGATTTTAAAGTAATTGGATAAATTTAATTAAACTATTTGAATTGAATAATTAATGTATTTAATACATTAAAATCCACCTTATCAAGTGAGGTGGCATGTGAGTGATGTGGCATTACCATGTGGCATGCATGTCATGACATGGAGGTCAATTAAGCAAGATGCCACATCATCAAGTGACATGGCCAAGTGGGACCCAAGTACCATGTGGTGACCAAATCACCACATGCATGGCCGGCCATGTCATGGTTGACTTGGTCAACCACTAATGAGTTCAATTGAGTTAAGGTGTTGTTGAGTTGAGAAGAGGAGGAGTTTCCATCTCAAGGGGACTCGTTGGAAGGCAAAGAGGTTTCTTGGTTTAAGCCAAGGGTCTCCTTGGTTAAGCCAAGGGACACATTGGTTAAGACAAATCATTAAGAGAGGGAATGAAGAATTTGAGACTGTTGCATAAAAGACACCAACCAAGGGACACTCCACACCCCTTGGCCGATCACTCCTCCTCTTGCACACAAGAGTTTCCCTTCTCTCCTCTCCTCTCTCTCTCTTCCACCTAATACCTGGAGACTTAGAAGAACAAAGAAAGAAGAAGAAGGATTAAGGAAGAAAAGACACATCAAAAAGAAAAGAAAGAGACGGGAAGAAGGTATGTGTAAGGCTTAAATAACATAGGAATGAATCCAAGGAAACCATAGGCTTGGCCATGGTGTGGCCGAACCCATGGGTTCCATAATTGATTGGAATGGATGGCCAATTTGTTATAAGGCCATGGAGTTGGAAATCCATTCAAGGGATGGTTATGGGTTGAAAGCAAAACAACCATAGGATTAAATCAAAAACCATACTATAATGGTACAATGATTGAATGGATCATGAGGAACCCAAACATTGGCTAGTGGGCAGAGTGAATTTACTAATTAAAGTATGAAAGATGAAATCCATGTTTAGATATGTTAAAGGATGAATTTTGTGAAGAAGGATTGTACAAGATATGCAAACAGAGAGACCTGACAAAAAGTCAGTCGACTGAATCTCAGGATTCAGTCGACTAAACTTGCGCTGGTAAAGCAAACATAAGGGATATCTGGGTGTTTCAGTCGACTGAATCCTATGATTCAGCCGACTGAACGTACACTGGCTAAGCACAAATGGGGTCTATTGGTATTTCAGATAGATTCAGTCGACTGAACATATACTTACCAAACAAGTAAGTGATCTGGTGTGTTTCAGCCGACTGAATCTTATGATTCAGTCGACTGAAGATATACTTACCAAACACGTAAACGATTGGTTGATAATTCAGCCGACTGAATCTTTGATTTAGTCGACTGAATGTATACTGGCCGAACACACAAATGATCTGATTCAAAATCAACCGACTGAATCTGTGATTCAGTCGACTGAAAGTGTATTGACCGAGAACAGAGAGGATTTGACCCAAAGTCAGCCGACTGAATCTATGATTCAGCCGACTGAAAGGTTACGGGTCAAGTTTATACAGTACCTAGTTGTGTTTTAGCCGACTGAATATTGTTAAAATGGAAAATCAAATTAATATCTATGATTGAATTTGATAAGGTAAAGAGGTTCCCAAGAGGATTTCGATTCGTTTTCACGCGATCGTTAGCTTTCTTCTTGCAAAACAAGGAAAGGACAGTATATCGGACATTGGTAGGATTCCTACCTTATTGAGACACTATGGACTATATATATGACACTGATTTTTATTCCAAATATGATGTTTACTTTGGTTAAACAAAATGGTATATGTTTATGAACTGATTTTCAATGGTATTATGTAATTTGAAATGAAATGGCATTCTTGCATACATTATCTTATAAATGGCATGGAAGGGAATACATGTGACCAGCAAGCCAAGTTATGAGTGGTCCGGACATAACTTGGGCTTGAGACTAGCTTGTAGGAAGCTATGTGAATTGTTGAGATTTTGGCCTTGTCCGGGATTGCTAGAAATGGGTACGGCGTAATTTGGGTCAAAGAGCTCCTGGGTAGACAGTCTCGAAACCCTGTGCAGAGGAAGGAGTCCACACTCCACCAATAGTCTCGATTAATAATATGTGAGGAGGTATACAGTGACCTGGTGGTGCCGTCACAAAATACTGCGGACATAATTGGTTAAGGGAACACCTTGATACGGCGATTTATCAAGGAAACTATTTATATATGATGTGATTGGATACGGAAATTGGGTGAGAGATCATTTGGCATTGACACCCATGGCATGACACATAAGTAAGCATGATTATGATATGGACATCATGCATTGTTTTTACTACCTATGAGATGTTTTACAAATATGATATGTTGTATCAATCTTGATTTATATTACTCCTATGTGTACCATAACCCTACTTGGAATACCCACTGAGCATGTTGACTGATGCCCTACTTCTACCTTATAGATGATGGAACAGGGAATAACAAGGAAACGGACATGAGACATGAAGGGAGCCAAGCGTAGGAGTTTGGAATTAATGAAGTTTAATTTACTGGTTTTTGATATTTATGATGTATTGGGAGGACTGATATTTTGGATTGTAATAACTTAGAAACTATTTGCTATGGTTTGATAATCTTTATGTTTTAATTGGAATTATATGGTGATTGGTTTTCCCTGCTTAATGATGATATGAATATGGATAGCATCTTATTCATATATATTATTCCGCAAGTAATCAGAAAAGCATGTGAAATGTTTAAGTGGACTTAGTTCACGCACACGTAAAGGTGGCCAATTAAGGGTCGGGTTTTGGAATCTTGGATTTAACTCGCGTCATGACGACCTACTCTCTCTCACTTATTTAAAAAAAAAATACTCTGATTTGTGGGGAGTGAAAAAGGGCGGGGCGTTACAGACTGCGGTTCAGTCCGGTTTTGATAACACTGGTAAAAAGCTAATGTCATCCTTGTCAAATAGGTTTGCCCCTCTTGTTGCATCATCAAAATGAAGATAAAAATAGTGCACACTATTTTGGAAATGGCACTTGCCACTGGGAAGCATGGTAGTCAAAGCACAAGGTGCAATCAAGGTGCCAAGAGCACGAGTCTAATTTTGCTAGATGCACTTATTTAGATACTTCATAATATGTGTGAATTAATAGACTTGTGTTCTTATTGCATCAATATTAACAAAATATAATACCAATTATCCAAAGAAATAAACACATTGGCAATCCCAGTTTCCAAGCACATTATATTTGTATTATATACATGCACAAGTATTATCATGTAATAATTGGGATTTTTAATTAAGTATTGGTTATTATGAAAATCTTCAAAAAATAGGTTCATTGAGGGGTGGGGGTGGGAGTGTGTGTGGGAGGGAGAGACCTTCTAAAAGAACTAAGTGATATCCTAGGCACCAAATGCAATGAGTGAAGCACAAAAGGGGGTCTAGCTAAGGTGTGCCTTTGACTATTACCTATGAAAGTGAAGAAATTCTTTCAGCTTCAGGATCTTTGGTAGGAGATTTTGTCAAAATCATAGCAATGAGCCACAGCAGCCCTAACTAGTTTATATTATCATAATACAATTTGTCATTGAAACAATTGAATGTATGTTACAAAATATCATAGGAGGATAAGATGTTCTCATATATTCCAAAAAGACACTGAATCAAGTGCAACCTTAACAATTTTTAAGGTACAAACAAGGAATCTTGTACTTAAAATCATTGCAAACAAAAGATACCTTGTCTATTTTATAAATGAATGACATGAACTTACCAAAACAGCCATAGGAACCCGATAAGATGTTTTGCGGTATTCTCGAATGACTTGACTTATTTGTGAATGTGTCCTCCTTTCATACAAAGCAACTAAAGTTAGCACCATTCAATGAACAATACAAAATATTTAAATCAAAACATTACTTACGAAGCATAATAGATGGTGGGTGCATTCTTGGGCTTTTTGTTTCTGTTGTTTGTCATTGGTGCAGACTGCTCTAAATTTCCCTCTAGTAAATTACCTACAAAAATATATTAATATTTTACATCAAGTTGACAATGTGACAATTTTTTTGGGGCATCTTTTCTGACCATGTCTTCATTGAGCCCAAGTAGCCTCTTTCCTTCTTTTAACCCCTTCAGACCAAGTTACATGGATTTGTGCCAGGATCTGACATTATGCACTGACAAATTTGACAAACGCAAATAAGTACAATTCCGGATTAATATCTTTTCTGACATAGATACATCACCCATCCCAGGAATGCATATAACATAGCTTGTCTTTTAAGGATGAAAAGAAAAAGGAAGAATGTCATTAGGCTCGTTCTATCCTCAGCACAAAATGGTGCATTAGGACGGGCATGAATTTGGGATTCTCGTGTCATTTGCAAATACATTAAGAACGTGATTTCGGTTAGCATTCGTTCTGTCAAAATTTTCATTAAAAAGAAAAATATGTGAAAAACATACTGCCGTAGTGAATAGCAACCCAATTTCCTTCGACATGTGCAGCTCACATGACGAGAATCAGAAATCAAACTAGGCAGTTTTCATTTCCAATATCACCATTTGATCAGAAAGTACAACACGATCCTAACTAATATGGTTTCCGATATTTTTTCCAAGTTTGGGGAATGGGGTGTGTGGCTGCAGGCAGATCATAAAGAACGTGCTCACCTGATGATAATGGGTCTGGTTCGGGAATGAACCCGCCACCAGAAGTGTAGGGATCGGGAGCCGGTGCCAAGGGTGGCGGCATTGATATGGGCTGGGATAGATCGAAAGGAAGGGGGCGTTTGGGATTGGAGAGATGGTGGCGCTGCCAGGCGAGGGCGGAGCAGATGAGAGAGAGGGTTTTGCCGGTGCCGGTGGGGGATTCGAGGAGGGCGTGGCAGTGGCCATTTCGTTGGGCTCGATCGAGGGTGGAGATGACGCGACCCATGAAAGCCAGCTGGGAGCCATAGGGCTTGTAGGGAAACTCGACGGGGATTCCACCAATGCGGCTGATCCTAGGCTTAGGCTTTTCATTTGCAGTTGCAGACTCCACCATTTCTCTGTCTCTGTGCTTTTGTCTCGGAGGAGAGAGAGAGAGAGAGAGAGAGAGAGAGAGAGAGAGAGGAAAGGGAAATGGTGGTGGTCACTGGCCTGCTGCGGTGGTTTTTGGTGGGTGGGCTTTGATAATTGGCGGGAAAAATCTTCAAACTGCGAGCGAAATTTTCTACCAACCCAACCCTTCTTCGAATATCATGGAACACGGGGACACTACTCACCTGGGCTTTGGTTTCTTTTATAATCTTAATTATTTAATAATATTTTTTTAACGAAATATATATCATTTAACAAATCATACCACCTTGTTAATTTTTTGAGAATTCTACGATAATAAATCCCCAAACTTACAAAAAGCCTCTACCACCAAGCACAAGTAGATCCCACTTTACTTTATTTTGTTTCAATTTATGCATTGAAAATCATGAAAACCCTTGAGACACAAGTTAATCTACGGAATTCTAATGCAGTATCTATATATTCCTCTAATTTTTTTCATCATACGTTGGTTTTCATCACTCTTTCCCTTCATTAAATAAGAAAAACTTTAAACTTTACAAGCTCCAATATTAATAACACCCTCTCTTAAAATATTCAATTTATTCAAATACAATTTTATGCTCCCTCTTTTTAACTCTTCATCTTCATTATATTAAAGTGAAATATATGTGTATTAAATCCCATTTTGTTGTAAATTATATTAAATATTTGAGTTAAACTTGAGTCCACTACCCTAGGGAACACCAAAGTTAGGTATGGGGGCTCGAACCCATAACCTCCAGCTTAATGAGCAATAGGCAACATATTTTCCATTTCTATACACATTTTTAATTTTGAAGCACTTATTCCTTTGAGTGCATTGTTATTTTTTAATTTGCTTGATGAGCGAAAAGCCTGTTGACACAATTAAAAAAAATATGAAAAATTTGCATCGTATATGTAAGAGAGTTTACCTAAAACCAAAACCACCGACACTGATGAAATCATACAAAGAAGAAAGTTATTTTACTGTATATTTGCAAATAATTATACTCACGTACTCATTTAGATCATAAATTATTATACCAATAGATTTATTTTATCCAAGAAATATTGATAATGATAGATTTATTAGAAAATGTTAGACCTCTCAAACTCAATTTAATCATTTGAGGCAACTTGTAATTTTAGATACTTCAGAAGTTAATTACCTTTTTTAAAATCTTCTAATCGAAATATCTATATGTAAATATGAGACTCAATCGAAATTATAATTATTCATGGAATTTTGGCCCACAAAATGGCCACATTTTTTAACTCTCCAAAGTTTGTCAGTTTAAATTATTTTGAACCCAAAAACTTTGTAACCATTAAAAATGTATGAAGCTCGAAAAGTTATTTTATTGAAAAGGATTTATATGTAATATGAAGCCTAAAAAATATCTGATTGGATTATTTAAGCATAGTTTAAAATCCTTGAGTTTTGTTACTTTAAATTATTTTTAATCTTAACATTTAATGACCTTTGAAAAGTCAAACTCAAATTTAGACCAAATTCAATAGGTAGGGCCAAACTTGATTTCTAAGTTCAAAATGGTATGAAGGTTACCATAGGTTTTGAAAATTTGATTGCAGTAAAAGCATTGATTTTTCACGTGTTTTATAAGATCATGATGATGGTAGGTTTTTCTTATGTCATATCATCACGAAGTCTTCTATATATAGGCTCATATATATTGGAGTTGTGCTCAGCCATGATCACAAGTCGAGTTATGATAAGGCTTTTACAAAAACAAAAATGAGCCCATATATATCTATGAATTCTTGAGCCCATTTAAAGTATGTTGAGCACTTAAAGGTCAAAGCGTGACTCCATCTCTTAAAAGATATAAATTCAAACCCGCTATTTAAAATCCGTTTATCTTGTAGGTGGTCATACAATCACATAAATGCAACTAGTGATTTCATTTAAAGTTGTGAAAATTTGAATTGTACGATTGAAATTTTAATAGATAGTAGGCTTTTAATTTTTATGTCAATTTATAATATTAGATTTTTAATTTTCAAAATAAAAAAGATATTAAATATAACTTTATAATATATAATATAAAAAATAAATAAGACTTAAAAGTCTAATGGGCTTTAAATAAAATCCGATCTCCGTCCGCTAGATAAGAGGCATTGGAAAAAGCTCAAATCCGATTCACAGGACAAAATAGTAAATATTTACTGAAACTAGTCGAATTCGAGCGGTCCCGGGTTCGCGGGTTCGGACGAACGAAGTTCACAGTAACGTCGTTAGTTCGGCGGTCGACTGTGCGGCCTGGACAACTGTACTCCGAAACCTCAACCCACTCAGCTACAACATGAACCTCATTCCATCTGCAAATATAGATTGATAGCCAAAAATCCGACAATCTCTTCAAAATTCAAATGGCGCTCCGATTCCTAGGGTTTTTATCCCTCCTCAACCGAACCAGGTATTCTTCCCTTCCCTCCTCTTACCTTGCTGCTTCTCCATTTTCATCCATAGATTTATCTCAAAGCCACGAATCGGTTCTCGAAAATCGACCGCACAATCTTCCAAGATCCCATCCCGGAATCGATGAACGGTTTGTGTTGCAGGAACTCCAAGAACTACTCTCAATCGACGTCCAAACCTCAGATTCTCACCAATTTCTCGACAATTCTGTTGAAAATCAAACTAGAAGCTTGGATCTGCGCCCTGTCCAATGTATAATCTCAAATTCTCACCAATCTATTGAGAAGTCCGTCGAGGAACGAGCCAAAACCTCAAATTGTCATCACTCTTTTGTAAAAGCGAGAAAAATTGCCTCAAAAGTTCGGATGTACTCACTTTTGATGCAATAAGCTCAAAGTACAAGCAATCTGTCGATGTGAATATTAGTGAAGGTTCTGACATGCTGCAGATTGATGGATTTCTGTCACCTGCAGAGAAATTGCGAGGAGTTTTCCTTCAGAAGCTGAAAGGGAAAGCAGCTGTAAAATCTGCTCTTTCAGACACTGGTGTTGACTTAACACCTGATATTGTTGCAGATGTAGTGAATAAAGGGAATCTAGGTGGAGAGGCGATGGTTATGTTCTTCGATTGGGCGATTACACAACCTAAAATAGAAAAAGATTTGGCAATTTATCATATAATCCTTAAAGCATTGGGTAGAAGGAAATTCTTTGCTTTTATGGAAGAAATCTTGAATCGAATGAAGGATGAAGGGATAATGATTAACAATGAAACCACATTGATTGTGATTGACAGTTATGTGAGGGCTCGTCGAGTGGCTAAAGCTTTTGAATTGTTTGGAAGATTGGAAGAGTTTGGGTTGAAACGGGATTGTGACTCTTTGAATGTGCTGTTGAAGTGTCTCTGTCGACGGTCTCACGTCGGGACTGCGGATTCATTTCTTAATGCAGTGAAAGGGAGTATAAAGTTTGATATTACGGCATATAATGTGATAATTGGTGGGTGGGCAAAGCTTGGTAAAATGAGTGAACTTGAGAGGAATTGGAAAGCTGCGTTGGCTGATGGTCGAGAGCCTAATTGCCTGACATTTAGTTATGCCATTGAGGGCTTAGGTCGAGCTGGTCGAGTTGATGATGCGGTTGATGTTTTTAACAAGATGGAGGAGAAAGGGTGCATCCCTGATACTTCTGTTTATAATGCAATAATATCGAATTTTCTTTCTATTGGAGATTTGAATGAATGCATGAAATACTACAAGGGCATGCTGGGAAAGGAATGTTCCCCAAATACTGATACTTACACCAAATTGATCGATGCTTTCATTGAAGCCCGAAGAGTGGCTGATGCACTTGAAATGTATGATGAGATGTTGGATAGAGGCATCCTTCCAAGTGTTGGGGCAGTTACATCCTTTATTGAACCGCTGTGTAGCTTTGGTCCACCTTATGCTGCTATGATGATATACAAGAAGTCAAAGAAAGTAGGATGTAGAATATCAATGAAAGCTTATAAGCTATTGCTCATGAGACTATCGAGATTTGGAAAATGTGGAATGTTGTTAAAAGTCTGGGAGGATTTGCAAGACAGTGGCTATTCTTTTGATATGCAGATTTATGAATATATTATTAATGGACTATGCAACATAGGACAACTGGATAATGCTGTACTTTTTATGGAGGAGGCATTGGGTAAAGGATTTTGTCCTAGTAAGGTCGTTTACAGCAAATTGAATAACAAGCTACTGAATGCAAGTAGAGTTGAGACAGCCTACAGGCTTTTTCTAAAAGTTAAAGATGTGCGTCGGAGTGAAAATAGAAGGAGATATTGGCGTGCTAATGGCTGGCATTTTTGAATGTGCATCTGCTGCAGAATGGAAAAATCCTCTAATTCACATGTGCAAACACTAGCATTTTTTAGTATGCATCAGCTGCAGAATGGGAAAACCGCTAGTTCACATGTATATTTCTTCTTCTTCTTGCCTATGTTTTCTCTGCAAGCTATTTGTTTCACGTACTGAAAAGCATGGTACAGAGTGCATCTGCAAATTATTTTCTTCACATTACATCCTAATGGGTACTTATCCAAATGGGAGGAGCCTTTTACTTCCATGTTCAGATGGAGGATCGAGCCCATCAAGGTCTCTTTGTAGGATGTTAGATGAACTGAGTATGAGAGTTAGGTTACAAGGGGTTGATGGCAGTGGAAAATATGATGAGATTATGGAATGATATTGGTTGGAGAAGTAGGTGTTAGGACACTTTACTAGATATAATATATATTGAAGTCCAAGGTATCCAGGCCTTGGGGCATGTGCAAACCTCCATATTCACACGCACTGGGTAAAACTAGGGGGAGTGACCCTTATATGTTGAGAGTGAGAATTGAACCCAAAACCTCCCACAGCTTATTGGGGTTCTTAACCATCAAGCCAACCCTCACGGGTTTTACTAGATACAATAACATTTGATTTGGATCTTTTTAGGAGGTTTGTTTGATTTAAATATTTCCTCCAAAGATGAGCTTGAAGTTAAACTCAATTTCTATGATCTAGACCTCACAACCTCATTATCACAGACATCCACACGAATGTGTGCACATAAATAAAAGCTCATGTGCAATTGACGTTTTTTTTTTGAGCGGTGACAAGTGTAAAGAGAAATAAGTAACAACAAAGTATGAAAGCAATTGACGTTGTATGTGTGTGTGCGCGCGCGTTATTTACCATTCTGAACTCTGAAGCAGAAAATTTTACAGGTAAATGTTTTGTACAATTATTATGTCGTAAAAACGGCACATAAAGGCTGTATACTCTTTTTTTTTATGAGCACTGTATACTTTCTTGTGTCATATCATAATATTAAATCAGAATATAAATATCCTCTCATTATTTTGATATTGTATCATAACATTAGATCAGACAGTCGTAACTTGACTCAGAATAAATAGTATATTGGAAAATAAATTTTGTCTTCCAAGTGCATAGGGGTCACAAAGTAACATTTAAATTTTCTAGAAGAGGTGCTCCAGCAGACTAGTTGATGCAGCTCAATCGAGCCAAATGGAAATCATGAAGAACCACTAGAGGATGGTGGGACCTATGTGAGCTTAATTGGTGAAATTCTACTCCAATTGCATGCTAGAATTAATAGTGGAAAGAGAGGGCCAGAAGAACATTCTAATGGACCCACTTGTACCTGAATGAATGCCCATTCAGCTAAGTTTGGGCCTAGGTCCGCTTGGAGATATTTTGGGTCAAATCAAACCTGTTTGATTCCCTAAGGGACCCAACTCGAAATACCATGTCAGATGATGAGTATCCATGTGGACCCTACTGAATGCCAACTGGACACTTAAAACAACCACAAACTTGATGTTAGTACTGGTGAGCCGGCGTGAGTATCAAATTAGAAAGCCAATCTTCTTTTAAGCAAAAAGGTCCCTTAGACGTGTAGTGCTGGCCTTGCTGATTGTGGACCGGCCTTGAGGATGTTTTTAAACAGCAAGTGTCTGAGTTAATGGCTGAGAAAACTCCACTGCATGCAGTAGCTAAGCAAGTTGGAACGTGCAGGCTGATTCTACACATTAACTGGGCCTGGATTTTAGATGATTCTTGCAAGGCAATTTCTTAGATTTAATGGCTGATATTTGAGCTGGTTAGGGACGTGAATAAGCAACGGATGAAGAGGAGGATTTTTTGGGTTTTAAAACAGCAAGAAGACTGGAAAAATTCAGTAACAAGATCTGAGTTTCTGCAGCATAATCAAGCAACCCGATCTGTCGTTAATGGGCTTGATCTTTGAGATCAATCTGCAAGGAAAGACATAGAATCAATGGCTGAGATTTGAAGATGGAATTGTTAGGATCATGGCAAGATTTGGACGTGAGTTGGTGGCAGGTTCTTATATTTTTTCCTTTTTCCCTTTTGTTAATCAATCAATTAAGAAAGAATATTGGAAATATAGCAGACCCAATCTGGACGTCAGGCCGGGCCAATTCTTGAATTTACGAAATATAGCAGACCCAATGTGGACGTTAAGCCCAGCCGATTCTTATTGTTTTCCTTTTTATTTTTCTTTCTTTTTTCCTTGGTTAAATATGGTCTATAAATTCATCTTAAGACCAGACATTGTAGACATGCATGAATTTGATGCAATAAAATGAAAGCTTTGTGCTTGGTTTCCTCTCCACTTTTGGTGAGTTTTATTTTGATTTGATTTCAGCTAATTATTTTGTGTTTAATTAATCCTTGCTTTCAATTTTCGCTTATCTCATTTTAATTTCGAATTTATGCTGGCATTGTAATTAATTAAAGCACTATTAATTTTGTGTGAATTAAATTGAAGCGAAGCCTTTGTCAATTTTATTCCGGTGACAATTATTGACCTAGGTGAGATTAGGACCTTTGATTTTTCTCGTTGAGTGAAATTTTTTTGGATCCTCTAATCGATTGCTAGGGCTTCGTAAAAACCGGCCGGATTGAGAGTAGTGTTGGGTGGTCGATTTCGATTTCCTTCACTCTCTAGCTTTGATTTCCTTGAGAGGCGAAATTTCAATTTTATTTTCGGATTCGAGTCATTAGGCCTAACCTCCAAACTTCAAATTTGGAGCCTTTGAGTGAACCCATATCTTGTGGTCGAACTTCTTTGGTTTCTCTTTGAAGCTAGGTGACATCACTAGTATTTCTTTCTTTAAGACTGTGTGTGGACATATTATACATTGGTGATGGTTATCACAACATCGGTATCTGTACTATATGGATCAATGGTGATATTGATATATTTTGCATGCTAGTAGTTCTAATTTTGTTTAGCTCTCGGTGCCATCAATTTGTTCTTGAAACTGTTTGCATGGAAGCACTGGTAAAGAAGGCCTTTTGTAACACTAATTTGTCTCTCTTCAGGTGTTGATGCAGGTATGCATGGCAACTCCGACATGATGTAGAGGTTGTCTGCTGGCAGTATATGAATCTATCTCAATGCCCAGGATTTCTCTTACTCATAGCAGATATAAATATGTTCATGATAATCAAGAGGGGCATTCTCAACCAATTGACGTTCATGAAGTTTTTGTCCGAAAATGCAAAGAAAGAAATGTCGTATTATGTATCATTGTTCTTCTCTTGTTGGCAAATACCTATTATTTATTACTGGTTAAGGTAACTGGTGGCCTCTCTTTGTTTTTTGACATTCTATCCTTATTACATTTGAAGGTTTCATTAGTTGGTCATATGTACAATGGGCAAGACTGATTTATGAGGTGTACTCTGTTAGAGGGCACACACAGACAGAGACAGGATATCCTTGGCTCCTGGGTTTGTAGTTGTGTTCCTTGTTTTAGTGATCTGGACTTTTGATCTGATGGACCCCCAATGTAAATAAACTGTACCCAGCACTTCACAAGCAACCTAGATCAGAATATCTTAACCATATGATATATGTTCTATTTCCATTGTATGTCAACCAATGGTAACCCTCTCCCCGAAACCCAATTAGGAGATAGTCTGTAGGATTATGATTTAGGTTTTCAGTTTTCTCTATCAAGGTGTCTTTTGATGAAAGTCTCCTTTTTAGACATATCATATTCACCATAGGACCTGTTACATTAGCAGTCAATGGACCTCATATTGCTAATGCTCCAAGCTTTAGATGTACAGCTGTCACTTGGGGAAAAGTATTGGGTTATTGTTATCATATATGTCTGACACACTTGTTTTGCAATTAACAGGGTAAACCAGGCATTGGTTTCTTTTGGAGTATTCTTTTGTTTCTTTTCCCCATCTACTTGCGCCGGAAGTCTGTTAAGAAAGGTGGGTGCCAGGTGTCTTGGTTGTCAATTATTTCATGATCTTTGACCATGGTGAATTGAAGATTGTAGCTAGGTCTATTTGTGGGTGAGGTGCACCAAAGTTTGTCCAAACTCAGCATGTTTAGTTATCAATCTGGTAACTACCTAAAAAAGGCCCAATGGGCCAGAAAGTCAGGCTTGAGCCTTGCTCATTTGTAAAATGTTGAGTTTATTTGTGTTATTCATGATTAGCTTGGTTTTATGGTCATTGTATGCACATGTAGTCGTAGGCTGTGTTCATTTAGGTATCAGGTACAAAAAATATGAGTTTACCCAACCCATGGGTCTAAAAGCACAAGGACTTTTTTACGGACGTTGAAATTTGTGTCCATTGGGACTTTTCTGCAATCAGCTCAAAAGATGGGGACCTATCAAACTTTCCATTTTTTTTTTTTAATTATTATTTTATTTCTGCTCATGGATGTATCTTATGTCTTGCTGTAGTCAAAAGGCCATTGCATTTTTCAGACAGCAGTATAACTATTCATTTACTTTATTTTCTGCTTGGATGACAGAATCCGTCATTGTTATGCCTGCATTCGGAGTGCAACTTGAAACTCATTATTGGAGGTAATACTGTTAATTAAGCTGAATTGTATCATGAACTAATAGATTGAAATGAGATATTTTTATTTGAAGATATTGTTATTTGTTAGCTGTTCCCTTGTTTGTTACTAAACCAATTCATCATTTTTTTAAAAGATATTTCATGTGCTTTTGGCAATGTTTTTAGTTTTCCCAAGATATGGGTTTGTTGAACTATGAAAATAATTATGACTGGTGTATGGCATGGTTTCTTTTAGCATTTATCTGGTTTAGTTGTTTATTACAATTTTGTGGTTATTAAGCTCCATTTTATACATTTTTCTCTTAAAATGGGTGTTTGGTAAAAGAAATGTACCCCTGTTTTAATTATTTATGTTGTAGTGTTAAAACCCATAGGAGTGTTGACATGCCTAACTTTTGCTTCTTCAAATTCACAAGCCATGGGGTGTAATAGGAGAAAAAGACTAGAGTTGCATTACAAAAATCGATTTGTAGTTTTTTCTCTTCCAATGAGCAGCCACTATTCGAAGCAAGGTGTAGCCAAAGTAGGAGTTGAGGTAGATGATCGATACAGGAGGGATGTGAGAGCACAGTTTTGTGATCAAGCAGGTCAACCAAGCCCAATCACTTGCCTAGTTATTGGGTTGGGATAGACTAGGAGGTTCAGATTTTGAGCCCAATTTGGACTTTTACTGAGCGAGTTGGTTGGTAGACTCAATGACTAGGAGACTCGGTTAGGTCAACCTTCACTAGGCTGATTTGGCCTCTATGAAGGTCAACATTTTGAGGAAGTGGCAGCTGTCCCCCCTTTCTCTCTCCCTGTGTCGTCAGGTTATCTCACTGTCAATTCCCCTCTGCCACCTTGGAAAGGGGTTGAAATACTGACAAGCCACCTACCCCGTGTGCAACACACAACTTCGCTGCATCACCTGTTGTCCTCGGCCACCTCCACTCCGCCATCATCAGAATTGAGATGGGATCCGATCGGCCCCTCACTGATGACCAACCATAGATCTTAAGGAGTTTGAGCATCAAGGGTATGGATTATCTTCATCCTAGGAAACTCCACCACTTCTAGGTTTATGCATCTTTTGTCAACCAGCCCCATAAGCTCCCCAAGTTTTGGAAGGCCTCTTTGTTCCATCCATGCAAGGGAATCTCATGCAGCCACACCCAATCCTCCACCGCCATTGGCCCCAGGGTTTCCGTCCACTTATATATTCGCTTCAAGGGACCATCGGCAAAATGACGACCACCAAGGCTCAATCTTCTACCATTTTCTTGCATAGCCAGAACGATCCAGAAAAAGATTGGAGATAGACGATGCACATTTACCCCCATATCTAAGACCCAAGCATCCATGCTCCAGTTGCAAACGTCCTTGTCCTCCAAAATTTTCTTTCCACCCCAATCCATGTTTCCAATAAGGTGCCTTTGAAATTGGAAACATATTCTTCATTCCAATAAGGAGCAATCTCCGATATGGATGAGCAACAAACAGGAAGCAAGGTTGTGGTCTATTCTCCTTTCTCGTATCAGGTAGTTTCTCGAATATTTTCCTCCCCCTTAGTTCTGGCCTTTTCACTCCCTCTGTCCCCTTCCTTCTGTTTTCAGGTCCAAACTAAACCCTGTTAACCTGAATCTTGTTCCCCACGAACTCCTTGCCACCCAACAACTTGATGGCTCTCTCCACTTCTGCCTCCATCTTGAATCTGACCAAGGCAAAATTCATCTTTTTCCAGATCTCAACAACGCCGAACACATACACCAGATCTCCAGCTCCCCATTCCGGTATGTTTCCTACAAACAGAGAAAAGCTCTCTCTCGACCAATGTTATTAGAACCGACCCTGACAAAAAACCGTAAAAAACTCTTCCGCAAACTGTAAAAGGCCATTTTAAAAAAAATATATATATATTTTTCAAAAATTTTCAACTAAAACAGCCCTTAGTTTTTTTTTTAAATTTGATGTCATGTAGCCCAATGGGCCACATTTCGCCCAGCCCAACAAGGCCTAGCATGGAGTGTAGGTTGTTTCTCACCCATCTGATTTCATTGCTTTATAGACCTCAGCTTGACTACCACTTTTAGTTTTGGTCGATGTGGGACTCCAACAGTCCCAGTACCCTACTCTCCCTTTGCCGAGACCTTCAGTGCATTCCACCGAATTTTATATTTGTCTCCTATTCTTGCCTTACTCACATGGAAATGACACGACCATACTACCATAGGATTTGATTTTTGAGATGTGAACTTTTGTAATCAGTCTTTTATATATACTTTACAACTTTAACTTTTCTTTTCAAACTTTATTTGGTTATTGTTATTAAAATTATTTTTTACTGTGGCATTAAAATTTGACAAAATCTAATTGCAAGTCATGTGGATGGAAATTCATTTTGTTTGCAGCATTAGTCGGCTTAAATCATATTCTTCGGTAGGTTCAAGTTGTGAGTTGGGATTGATTGGGCAAAAATTTGCTTCAGAATTTAGATTGGGCAAAAATTTGCTTCAGAATTTAGCTTGGGCATAGGTGGACAAATCTAATTTTATTTTTTATAAAATTTCATCTATAAAATTAAAAAAAAATGTTTTTTTTTTCAAAAAATTCAACATCTATTTTTTTATTTTTCAACAAAACATTTTTTCTTAAAAAATTATTTCAACTTATTAATTAAACTTAGTTATAGTTTAATATTATTTATAATATAATATTCATAGCACAGGTTTGACCGAGTTTTACCACGGTTGAATCTTATTTACCTCAACCTTCTATCGAGACGGTTTGCTTCACAGGCTGGTTTTTAAAACATTGCTCTCCACCACTGCACCATTCTCTATCTTTAAAAATATTATAATGAATGATGTCAAATAATAGATATTTTTTTATTTGTATTTACTTGATTTTTTTAAATAGTTTAAATAGTAACGTGTGACTAAACTCCACATTGCTTCACCTGAGTCTATTGTCTAGGACAGGCATTTTCATGTCTTGAATTTTCCAACCTATATTTTCAGCACTTTGAAATGGAAGGAACAAAATTCAGCATTAATGATTTGAAAGAGTTGGATCAGTTTTATGAAACAATTGTTGAGGACTCAAAGGCCTCTTGTATCTAGGGATGTAGATGGGTTGAATATGAGTAAATTCCACATGAAAATCCACAGTGAATCCTAGATGTAAGATCCAAAGCTGGATATGAATCTGACTTGGATCCTTGGTGTAGGATCCAAATCCATGAAAGCATCCGAATACTTACATCTGAATCCACATCCGCATCATCCAATTTATTTGTGCTATTTACACCTATGCCATTTGGTTATCTAGTTATTGGATTGGGATCTGGCCATATTCACATCCGCATCCAAAAGCAATTAGATATTAAATTTGAAAGCAGATTTGGATCAATAATTTAAGTGGATCTGAATGTTCATCTTAAACCTGTTTATTTTGGATCACGTGTTACAAATATCCATGTATCTCTACTTTTACCCTCATATTGTTCTATCAAGTCAGAAGTGTTATCTGGGTAGTTCTGTTTGTTTTTGGATGAAAATAATATATGCAATCTGGATGGTTCTACATTTGCAGTTGTTTTTTATTTTATTTAATCCTCTCTCTTTTTAGTGGGCTTGTAATAAGATATTTCTTGTTTTCTTGTGCAGTGGAAAAATTATCCATCGCTTTGTTCCCATTGGAAAGATTTTGAAGCCTGTGTTAAATGAGTGTGTGACTCCTGTTACATGTTACTGGAGCCTAGCTTTGATTGTACGCGGGGAAGAAGACCTGATGTTAGTTTTCCAGGTAGGCATTTGTCTAGATGCAGTTTATGCAGCTAGAATTGTTGTGTTGATCAGCGTAAGGATATCTCTGGGCTGGTTTTGAGTCAGGTTAGAATCATCCTAAGAATGTCCTGTTTATTACACAGACGTAGAATTTCATCACAAGTCTGACCACAACCCTGAACATCTAATTGTTCCATTTTAAAGCAAATTATTGGTTCTGAGGCTGACCTGATCCAGTTCTATAAGTGGGAATTTTTATAAATTCAGAAGCAGATATTTTGGGCACCTCCAACCTACCCATGGGAATCTATGAATAGAAAGTATTGACATGGAAATAAAGATTATAACAATGAGGTTTTGTTCAACTATCATTTTAAATTACTTGGAAAAGGGACTAATTGTTCTATTGCTGGCTGCTGGAGTGCAGTCGGCAGAGCTGGCCCATTCTGACATGTTGTTGATGCAATTAACTGCCTGGGTGCAGGTCATCTTGTCCTTTTGTTCAATTTACACTGCCCCTAGTGAAATGGAAAGTTATACTGTCTTCTCGAAATAATGTACAGATTCATACTTCTTTATGTACGGGAAATTCTTAGGTACTTGTGGATGTATGTACATCCACTTAAAAGTGGTCAGTGAGAAAAGTTGTTGTATGAAAAACATTTATTGCAGATGTTACCCACTATGGAGAGAGAGGGCTGTACATTTACAGGTACCCAAGAAAAGCCTTTGTTACTTTTAGACCTATGGATTTGAGACCTAGACCATTGGCATGAGTCATGAGGAAGCATAAATGAATGAATAATAGCCTAGAATGACCTAAACAAAAAAAGTCTTAACAAAGATTCTTCAATCCTAAAAAAATTTACATTGTCAATATTTTGTATGCATGGATACGTGTCCATCTTGCCCAGATACATCAAAGTGAAATATATTTTTCCAAACTTTCAATTAATAGTTGTCGCACTATATAATACACAAATGATCACCCAGGCACTGGAATGCAAGGTAGTACCCATGCATCCTCCCAAATGAGGTCCTTTTGGGCCCCAACTTCTCCTTGAACTCCCCATACCCATCAATCCATGTCAATTACCTGCCTACCCAATTTGACTCCATTCTGACTTTATCTTACTTTGAATAAAGCCTCCCTTGTTTTGATTAAAAGGCAAGTGGCAGCACAGCAGCTGTACTTGGAGACTGCTGGACAATATAGAAGAAATCAGGGTGATTATTAAAGGGTTGGATCTGAAGATATCGCATGTTCCAACATCTGCAAATGACAGAGCAGATGATCTGGCCAAGGGAGGCTCTCTCCTTCCATAGGAGGATGATTAAGAGGTTTTTTCTATTCTGTATGGGGTGTCTAGGTTGGTTCTCAGCATTGGCTGGGCACTTGTTTTTTTTTTATTTTCTTCGGGTCTAGCCTTTTTTTGAGCTGCATTCTTTTTTTGATCTTCATTAAAAGTTGCCAAAAATAATAATTAAAATGATGCAAACTTTGGGCTTTCAAATATATGGCCTGGGCAATCCAATCAAGATGATTTTGTTAGGCTCCCATGTTCAAGCGTAGACCTTTCTTAGCAACCCATTCTTGTGGTCTCACCATGGTAATACCCAGCACTCTGGTGTGCAAGGTATCATTCTATATCAACAAAATATGGACAAAAATATCTGAAAAGATGTGTTGGTGGAATGTGGATTAAACTTCATTGACTTCCTCGGCCTGATGTGTATTTGGACACAATATGAATGTCTGTATCCTCATTCTGGTTACAAAATAACACCAAACCATAAAAGAAAATCAAAGAATGTATAGCTGTCTTCTTGAAATCTCAGTTCCCGGTACATAAGTGATTAACCATTGGTTGCACATCAGATCAATGGTTTGGATAATTGAGCTAGAGGGCTGGCATAGTTAAGAAGTGTTAGAAATTGTACACTTAATATGAAACCATGTCATTCGTTCGAAAATTATCGATCTTGTAGTGAGAAAATGAATTTGGAGCCATACCTAACATAACCTTAGTTAACAATCACTTTCTCATCTTCTTGGCATGTATACTGCTTTTGCTACTTCCTTTGTAATAAATAAGCCACAGATTAGGATAAATCAGCCCAGATCACTCTATTGGAGATTTTTGTTGATGACCGAAGGTGTCCAGGTGTCTCACCTGACTAGTCCTTCGGGCCATGTGAAAACCTCCCAATCCGTACACACTGGGTAGGTCTACGGGAGGTGGCCCTTCATTGGGGTTGAGCGTGAATCGAATCCAAGACCTCGTTCCATGAGGCGAACGCCTTGACCAGCAGACCAACCCCTTGGGGTTCTCTATTGGAGATATATGATCCTCCTACCTAGGGATATCCGAGTCTTGACTTTGTGCATGTATGGCCTTTGATTCCGTGATCTGTAATGACAACAGTGTCATGGTTTGCTAGAAACACTCCAAAAGATTTACCCAAATCCCTTTTCCAAAAAAAGGAAAGAAAAGAAAAAGGATTATCCAAATTGGAAAACCTAGCCATCCAATGTTTGAGCTATGGCAATGCATTGAACGGTGGACCTTCAGTGTCTTTATGGGTTCTTTATCAAGGGATTAGGAATGTACTGTCAGGAAGATTTGTGCTTCGTTTTTTCCTTTGCTTCCTTTTTGGGCCCAAGGGTAACTCTTTAAATCTTTAGATGGAAGATCATATGATTCATTTAGCAACTGTTAATAGGAAATGGATGGGTGATGGCTCTCCATTGAAAGATCAAAATAATAATAATAATAATAATAATAAAAATGAAAAGAAGAGTTCATTTAAAGATATTTATTGATGAAACCTCGACTTTTTTCTACAGAAATGATTCTTTAGCTGCATTATGGAGATGTTTCTGCAGAAACAGACCGTATTTGACATGTTTTTCTTGGAAATTATTATGCTGTAAATTTTGGAACTTTCCGCTGCTGCTACCTTTATGTCTGTTTTTGCATAATAGAAATTGCAATTCTGTCCCAAGGGAAAATGATACGTGATGATTTGACTTGGATGCTTTCGTAGCTTACAAATATGTTATTCAATGTGCAGGAACTACGGCCGCCAGTGAGCATGTTAGTTCCTGTGTGGAAGGCATTGTGCACGGCCACCAACGGTTTAGAAACTGAAGATGCAGAGGCTGATCAATAGCGACAGATTTTCAGTCTAAAGGTGTGGCTCTGTCCTTATTTGCTCAAATGGTAAGGAAAACCAAGCTTAAAAATCTCTCAGGGCCGTTGGTTGGTCTTAAATCCAATTTCTGAAGTTAGCGGTTGACTGAATGCTGCAAATCTAATCTTATGTGGAATCTGCTTGGATGATTTGAAATCCTAATTTTGTCATTGGTCTTTTGCCAATTAGTGTATCCTCTTTCAAAATGCTACGTTGGCCTTGCTTATCTAACTTTAGTGCATTTGGATGTCCCAAGTTTTAATGATCTCTCTCTAGTCTCTTTCAGAGAGAGAGAATGGGTTAGGTCGGACAATTTTATGAGCACCTCTGTTGTGCAGTATAACTTGGAAATAACACATGATAAAAGTTACAAAACTTATCTTATTGTAGGAGACTTTTCTACTAAGATGCAATACTAAGATTGTTCCTTAAAAATGGCTTTAAATCTTCATATAATTTGATGTGTTGAATATGTACTTGGCGATGGTTGGCTTGGATCTCCAATTTTCTTATCCCTTATCTACTCATTTATAAGCGGTTTCTAGTTGTGGAAACTCATTTAATAATTGGGTCAAATATCTTACATCTATGCTCTACTAAAATAGTCAGGGTAAATGGGTGGAGTGAAATTTTGTCTAGTCCATGTGAAATAGACACTGAATAATCATGACAATTGAAAACATAGACTTCTCTTTATGTGGAGTATAGCCTATTTTCCTGTTTGGGCTGTCTATGTTTATAAGAAATCATTCATGGTGAACCGGTTCACAATGAATTGGTGTGTACTTTTAATTAGAAAAAGTTGTCAGCTTTACTTTTTAAATTCATTTCACAATTCAAAGGCTGTGATTGAAAGTTCTTGGACCACACTAAAATCAAGGATAAGAATCTACTTAAACCAAGGCAAACCTAAACAAGTGAATAGGCTAGAAAATATGAAAAACAAAAAGCATATAACTCAACTGCAAGACATATCTTTTAATAATAATCAAATCCATACTCTCTGCATGCACTTTGGCCTGTTTTTGCACGGGAACGGGAACAAATTCTGATCGGAACTCCTTGGAGAACATGTTTTTTTTAACTGTAAGGTGTTCAGACGTTTTATTCGGCTAATTCTTTGAAGAATGTGAACACCTTTTGATCATACACTGAGTTCTTTTCGAGAGTGGCCCTTTGGAGTGAGAATGAATCAAACAAAACTCACTTCACTTTTTGAGGTGGGTTTTTGGCCGGTGAGCCGACGCTTGAGGTTAAAATATGTCATGAAATTGGAGGACATGATTTTTAGATAAAAAAATGTGTCGAAATTGAAGAATTTAAGTAAATTCAATTTTCAGGTATTTCCCAATCAGTTAATCAAATGACCCAATTCTAGGAGGGGTTGGTAATTTAGGTCCAGTAGACCATTGGTTACTTTATCCGCACATTTATTATGGCATGTGGCCAAGTCTGGTTAATTTATTTGAGCATTCATTGTCAGTCCCCGTGCGTGGCTGTAAAAAGCTTAGATATTTTTGAATACTGCTTTGATTACATTCAAAGTGTCACAAGAAACGCCCATTGGGTGCCATTGAATGATCACGTTGCATGACATGACAATCTAACCTACGATCGTACCATCTTGACTTTTATCCTAATAAATGTTTGAAATAAGAGAATATTATTACAATGGTTTGTTGGGACTTGGGGTTGATTTACAAGGTTGAATATTGGTGTTTTTACAGTGGACAACTAGAACAAGCTACTCTAGTAAGAAATTGCATTAAGGTATAAAGTTATAAACCCATTTAAGTTGTTCCTTCTCTATAATAAGTCCCTGAAAAGATTGAAAAGTTTATAGGCTAAGATGTATATGAGAAGTGCTTGATTTAGGACAGCCCACGGCATAAAATATTTAATTGAAGTTTCAATTATTGGTATTATAGAAATTGAGTACATTTTTTAAACAATGGTATAAAATGATACAATGAATACATATTGTTTGGCTATGTGGAGCTTGATCATCAGATATATATATTATCGATCTTGGGTCGAACTTTGTTTTGAACTATTTTTTTTATTAGAGGGTAATTTTGTAATTTCACGCGATATCTTATGTAAACTCTAATTAGAATAATATATATAGTCATTTTGTGATAGAGAGAGTAGAATATTTGTAACGAGATTTATCCCTTCGTCGTTTTGTCTTTGAGCACAGTAGATCTATTTGAATTCGATGGACATATCAGAAGAGAACTATATAAATATCTGTGTAGTAGTTTGCTCCTCTTTATTTATTTCTCTTTTTTATTTTCTGATATTATTGTTTGTTTATAATTTAAATTGTGATTTTCTCCATAAAATATACATCATCATTCAGAATACTAATATATAACCTATTAAAAGATATTTTTTTTTTTATGGTGTGCATCATTTCATGCCAAATGCGCTTGATTTGTGTGAATTTTTTCTCTCTGTATTTCAGGTGTCACTGACCGCAGTGTACAGCGGTCCGGCCTCAAAATTAAGAGAGCCCAGAGCCAGAAGTGTTAGATACGACTTGCAGAGCGTCAGTGACACTGCTCTCAAGTCAGATAAACACATTTTGTACAATTGTATACATGGCCCATCGTTCCCTACGTAGGTTAGATGCATGGTGACGACTGACGACTGATGACGAAACACTGTACGAGATGTAAGACATTAATTACAAGATTGGAGTTAAAATATTTTCATAGGCCCTGCAATCCTCCCACATTTTGTGTAATCAAAACGATTTAAACATTTTAAAATTATTTTAAAAAAATAATATAAAATAATTTTCATTTTTTAGAAAATCAGAGTTTTTAAATGATTCATGTAAGTTTGTAACTGGTTGAAGAACGTTGCATTCAAATTTCCACGTGTCAGGAATCCAAATGTTGGTCTTATCTTAAACATTTATATATTAAATAGTTGATTTAATCTATGTTTTACTTAAAATAGTAACATAATATAAAAAGGAGTAGAATTGATTTAAATTTTTGCTTAACCTATCTCAATTTAATCTAAGAATTTTTTCAGAGTAATACCCACTACCTTTAGGATACACCAGATTAGAATCTAACAAGTTAAGTTGAATTAAGTTCATTTATTGATAGAGTGATATATCAAAATAGGATATGAGTTGTATTTGATCATTAGTTGAATATTAGATTATATACTGTGTTCTATTAGAATGAACCATCAATTGAGTTTTAAGTCAGATTAGTTCATAAATTTGGTTAAATAATTGAATAATAGATTTAGTTAATCTGATCATAGAACGAGTCACGAGTTATAGATCGAGTCACAGGTCTTGAATTGGATCATATGTTGTGTTTGAATTAGATCATAAGTCATAATTAGGTTGCACTTTGATTAGTCTATACATTCAATCATATACTTTAAAATCCATGAGGCTCTTCTATTTAAAAAATTATTTTTCGCAAAAAATGATGAAACTGCAGAAGTAATTTAAAAAAATGAAAATAATTTTTTTAATATAAAAATCGTTTTAAATCGTTTTCAACTTTTTATAAATTGAGATGATTCATGTAAGTTTTCTACGTGTCAGGAATCCAAATGTTAGTCTTATCTTAAACATTTATTTGTTGAGGAAGTTCCTTTGGCAAATTGAACTCTTCTCTTTGTCTCCAAACTCCATTGAAGGCCACCTGGTCGAAGCTTGCATTAGAGCCCTCTGCATTGAACACCTGTTTTCCACTTTCAAGATGATAAATTTATATTTGATCATGGCTGCCTTGTCTCTTATTTACATATCTTTTTGCTTGTCTATATCTCTAGATTAGGATATGATTATAAATTAAAAATTCTCTGTCGCTGATTTAATGAAATTACATCTATTGACCTCTAACCTTGTAGAATTATATTAGAGTTTTTGGATTCAATTTTTTCAGACCTTATCTGATACACGAAGTTTGCAGATGGTTTCATATATCTATGAAATTAGTTTCACTCTCAATGTGAATTGAGAATATTAGTTCATTTATCTTTCATTTTTTTTCGGCTTTGATATTAATGATATGTTCTTTTATTATAGTATTACTATAATTGTATTAAGATTTTAAAATGTTCATAATTTTTAAGTAATTTATATTTAAACATAAAAAAATATTATATTATAAACATGAAACATTTACAAAGTAATTGATTTAATAATTGAATTTAGTTAAATCAAACTAGCATAAAAACAATTTAATTATCAACTCAGCCTCCGACCAAATGTCAAATTCCCACAGGACCATCGTTATCATCCCTCTTTGCTGAAAAAGATGAAAATAGTAATGAATAAGAACATCAAACCAATCACTGTTCGCCTCAAGTTCTCACCCTCTATTTTATCAAATCAAATTCCACATTATAAAAAGCATTAGAAAACGATACCAACTAAGCTATCATCTCAAAATAGTTGAAAACAATACACTATATTCATATCACAAATCATCATTATTATTTTTTAAATATGAAATATCACAACTTTATATTAAAGCTTAATTCTACACTGATTGATTAAATCGATGAATAATCCTATTAAAATAATTTATAAAAGTTTAAATGTGAATCGAACTCAAAAAATTAATTTTTAAAATATATATAAATCTCTTAACATGTGAACAGTTGATTAAATCTTAACATGTGAATCTCCGAAGAATTTCTTGACGTGATGCCAACCCTTTCTTGATAATCAAATTAAGAAAACCCAGAAAACCCACATGGCTAACAGACAAATACCGTCGTTCTCAAGATCAGATCCATCAGATGCGGCCAATTTAATTTGGCATTTGTCAAGCACAGTTTATACCAACTATTTTTGTCATTTTTGTCTAAATCATGATACAGTGTCTTCCGTAACATATGGTAAGAGTCATAATTTTTTTTATATTTATATCATTATTTTTATTTTTTTCATACTTTTTAGTTACTTTTCTAAAATTTTAAATTCTCTTTAATATCTTGATATGATTTTCTTGAGGCATAAAAGAATAACAATTGAATTTTTTGCAAGAAAGTACGCACTAGCTTTTTCAAGGCTTCTCTTTCTTAACTTTTTCACTATTTTTTTTTTTTATTAAAAGTGCAGATTAATTTAGTATTGTACTCAATCAAAAGCTGATTAATTGAAGGAAAAAATGAATTTATTATTTAATTATGATTACGTTCGTGCAAATTGAGATATCGGAAGAATTAGTGGGGTATGTTACCTGCAAACCTTCAGATCATAAAAAAATACTAAACTTTAATGATTTAAATAATATAGTTTAAAAATAAAAACAAATAAATATAATCTAAGATTAGAACCCAGACGCCCATTATCATCTCTTATGTACACATCATCCTAACAAAATAAATAAAAATAAAAATTCCCTGTCTTCTCCCTCACCCCCGCCTTTTTTCTTTCAACTCCAGAGACGTACCCATCAGGTCATCACACAATACCGAAAGGGAAGCCAAATCACGTCCATCCATCTAACCCACCACAATCATCATTGTAGGGTCCAGTCAAGGAAATCAATCCATGGCATTGGGCCCAGCACAGGCCTTCAAAATGGGGCTCCAAATCCACTGTACCAAGAACTTCCTACCGTTCCTTCCATTCAAATTATACTTCCGCCCCTCTCCGTCGCTCATCACCTCCCCTATGTATCCTCCTCCGCCTCCAGTTCCGTACAGCCCCTCACACAGATCGGCGATCTCAGTCGGCGCCGTTGGGTCCTCCCCGGCGTACCAAGCATTCACAAGCGGATTCGACGCCAGCTCCGCAAGCTCATGCCCGATCACACTGATCATCCCATCAACCCCAACATCTCCATTTGGTGGTGACAACGGCTTCGGTCCTCCACTCATGTACGCCGGCACGGCGAAGGGGTAGGAGCAGACCTCCGGACACTGCTTCCCAGAGTGTCCGACCCAGGCGTACGGGAGAGTGTATCCCACCATGGAAGGGAAGGTGAAGTAGTGGAAGCCGCACACTGCACGGCAGAAGTCCTGCATGGACACGTCGGGGGAGGTGAGCACGAGGTACATGCCGTTCTTGGGGTCCACGGGGAGGTGGCGCCGGAGGCGGCCACCTCGGCCGGGGGAAAGGGAGGTGGCGTCTCCGATGACCTGCTGAATGGAGAGGCGGGTGAGGGATTTCCCATGGGAGTAGGCGGCGTCCGAGAACTCGCCAGCTACGAGGACTGTCCGGGAGATGTTGGCGCCTGTTTGGTCGGTGTAGAGGGTGACAGTGCGCCACCATTGGGCGACGGACGGGGAGGCTGAATCGGTGGCTGGTGCCGAGATGGACAGGAGGAAGTCCTTGATCAGGGTCTTGTGGGCTGCGGCCCACTTTCCGTACCAGATCAAGTAGACGTTGATAGGTGAGGTCAGGACGGGGCCCATGTGGTACCTGAGGTGGACCAAGTCCGACGACCCCTCGTACTTATCCGACGCCGAGAAGGCCGGGAGGTGCGGCTGGTTATGGTGGGTGCGCACGTTAAGCGTGGTTCGGCCCACAGGCGCACGAGAAGGGGAGGCCGACTGGACGGTGAAAATGCAAAAAAACAAGGAAAGTAAGAGAAACTGGAAGTGGGTTGTCGCCATTTTTCCCTGATAGTCGCAGCAGGACAAAGAAAATTGGGGAGAAGGTGGGTGCGTAGGTTAAGGCAGTGAGGTGAAGCAGAGAGGGAGGGAAGGGTTTGGAGTTTATAAAGGAGGGAGAGGAAGGGGGTGAGTAGTGAGAGTAGGGTAAGAGAGTGGGCTGGCAGAAAGGAATAGATGGGTGGGCTGGAGACAGCTAGCTTAATTGTGGGGCCCACTGTTTTTGGCCATTAGATATGATAACATATGAACGTATCATTGGGCCGAGAGTCTGACCCCTATTCAGATGATGGGCCCGGCCCTCTCTTTTCCATTCTCACCGCTTTTTGGTGGACCATCTTCTGTTCTTCCCAATATCCCTCCCTCGCCCCTCTCAAGATCTTTTAAGGCTGTCTTTAACAGTATTAATACACTTTAGGAGAGTAGTTGGAAGAGATTAGGTTCGTTCTGTAATATGGGGATGTAAAATAGACCGGACCTTGATGGTCAAGGGTCTACAGTGGTCATTTAGAATTTGAATTAATAGGGTTTGGTATGACAAAATTTAGACTCCAAATGTAGTTAGAAGAAAATTATTTCAAACAAATGTAACTACAATTTTAACTATTGTTGGAAAAAAAAGTTTGATCATTTGAATTAGGGTTATTTATGATGTGTTTAGGTTTGGCTAAACTCTATAATTATATATATATATATGATTTGAATATGACTTTTAAAGTTCATTGATTTAACATACGACCTCATGACTTTCAATTGGCGAGCAAACTACTATTGCTCTCAAAAGGTCTTATGTTAGAAGAAAGAAAGCTACCACTTATATATCAAAGAATTTCCAATACAGCTATTAGTGAGACTTTTTTTCTCTATAGGTATGGGGTATTACACTAGCTCAATAAATTTTCATTGCTGAATAAATGTGAAATTTTGAAGATGTTAAAAATATGACTTTTTTTATCTATCAAGATAAAATTTTATATATATTATATAGAAGTCAAAACTTTTTAAATCCATCCATTAGTCATTCTCACAGAAGTCTTATAAGAACCTTTTTTAGGATCCTGCAACCACGGGGTTTTTTAAGGTAATAGTCCAAATTTACTTGATTGAAAAAGTATTATTAAGTTTGAGTTTATTCAATTGAGACTATTAAAAATTTCAACTAATTGCACTCAAGAATTGTTCGTGTAGCATTTGAATAACACCCAGATGGTTGCACAAGTTAACCTTGCTCTCAATCTCATTTGAAGAACAACTTCACTAAAACTCTCAATTAAATAACTATGAGAACAAGCTAACACGCTTGCTTAGAAGGAATTTGTATTACACTTGAGAGAACTACAACTGTATACCTTAAAAATTAGTCGACTAGTCTAAAAGATTTTAAATATTAACATATAATGACGACAGAACTCAATAAAAAAACCCTGCATTTTCATTGTGATAAACTGTAATTGGCTAAGAAAATGGAATAACTCTCTAATGAGATCAGTGGTAATTTACCATCCAAATTGAAGGTTAAGAAAACGTGTTAAAAAAGGCTCAATGGTCAGCCATAGTGGGTGAAAAATAGTACAACTGACAGCTAAGGTGGCTAATGAAATCGATAATTATTTTGAGGAAAAACTAAAGGTGGTGATGAGACTGAGCAGGTTTCACATGCAAGATTGTGATTTGGATGAGAGAAAGAAAAGAAGTGGGCCAATGGTGGATTAAAAAGTGCTAATATCATACTTGATTTGTTGACAATTGCCCTGCTACTTCACCAAAGTCCATACTCAGGGGAAGATGCCAATGGTCCCCACCATTTTTTTTTTTAAAAAAAAAAAAAAAAATCTGAATGGAAGACATGGAAGAAAAAATTGTGAAGAGGGTCGACGTTGAATTATAAAATATATATGCTGATGGTTGTAATTATAAAATTATTATGAATTTATTTCGAATCTAATTGAGATGAATTGCCACAAGGATAATTATAATAACAATATAATTTGTTTTTAATCTATTAAGGTTGAATTATTTAAAAATTAGTTTTTAGTCAAAATTTGTTTTGTAGACACTTTTTTTTATTATGACTTAAAGAGTCTAAGCTTTTTAAAGAACCTGATTAATCTTCAGGAGATGTGCAAACTTTTCTATTCAAACACAGTGAGTAACTCTATAAAGAATGACTCTTTAAAATAGAGTGAGAATCGAACTCAGAACTTCTACTTTTTGAGACGGGTTTGTGGCCTAGACATGTCCACTTGTATCTTCTCACCTATTTTTTATGGGATTTTTCAATGCTTTTAACATTGTTGGCTAAGATTGCTAAAATATTTCAACACATTTCTCATTTAAAAATCTAATAAAAACATCAATATATTTATCACTTAATTATTTAGAATAAAAACAATATATTTTTGTATTATTTTTTTTTATACTTTATTTCTATTTATAATAAATTTTATATTGAGATTCATTTCAATTTATTGCAGTTTTTTTTTACTTGTTGAGTCTGACACAATTCCTACTCTTCTTTGAATTGTTGGTTTGTACCCTTTTAAGACAACTATTATGTTGATATGGTCACACGCAGGGGTTCAAATATCGGTCGATACATATCGTATCGGCCGATATGTATCGATTTTGAGCTAATGAATATCGGCCGATATATCGTTATCGGCCGATATTCACAATATCGGTTAAAATATCGGCCGTATTATATCGACCGATATCGGCCAATATCGGTTGGAGAGAGAAAAATATCGGCCGAAAACGCATTTTAAACCCCTGGTCACACGAATGTTTGGATTTTTTTTATTAGTTTATTTGACATTTTTAATAAAAAATTAAACCTATTCCCTACCGTTATACATTTCCCACGGTTCTTCAGAATTTATAGGAAACTTTATGAAATTTGATATCAGCCAAATGGCCAATTTTTTTTTTTAAAAAAAAATCTCTTCAAAAAAAAAAAAAAAGCGACATTAAAAAAAAAAAAAAAAGAGCTGAAGTGGTCAATATTTTAGCTCTCTATAACTTGAAATCACTATCTTTATCTAAGCTATTTATCGTATCAATCTATTGGATTTAATAAATTATTTTCATCAACTCACGACTTGTAGACGACAACAATAAAGTCTTAAAAAAAATGTTGAAGATTTTTTTTGTCCTTTTATAAGTTAAAATATCAATAATAAAAAGAAATAAAAAAAGAAAATTTTCAAACTTCGTAGCACTTTTCCAAGATTTTTTTCCTCTTCCAATGTTGTTCTTAAAAAACTTTTGATGCAATGTTAGAAGAAAAAAGTTCTCTTACAGACTACGAGATCAAAGTTATGTATTGGACTATGAGGTTACTCCTTTTTAATCTTGTCTTTTCATAGTCAATCCAAGAGATTGTGATTTAAAATTGACCTCAATAAATAAAATTAAAGTCACATTGACCATAGATCATGCAAAATTTTAATCTAAGTTAAAATACCTATACTCAAAAGAAATAGATAAATTCCCTGTAAACTAATTTATAATATAATTATTGTTACGAGTTTTCCTCTTTGAAGTGTTTGAATGAAGTGATAGATTATCGAAAATGTTTATGTATTAATTTATATTAATTAAATTTATAAAATATTCTAAAATAGTTCAAATTGTATCCATATAAAATTAGGGTAGCGATCTTTCCACAGGAGGTTTGTGGGTGTAACCAGACACGGGGTTTTAATATATTGTTAATTTTACCCTTCACATGAATAGTAAAGTAGGCTCGCCGAAATTCTCATGAACAGTAAATCGGCTTGACGAATTTGCATGAACAGTAAAATCAGCTCAACGAAATTCAAGTAAACAGTAAATTGTCTAGCTGAAATTCGCATGAACAGTGAATCGGCTCGTCAAATTTTACTGTTCATACGAAAGTTCGATTTTATTGTTCATGCGAAGTGTAAAATTAACAATACACTAAAATCCATGTCAGATTATACAAAATACACGTGGAGAATCGTTGTCTATAAAATTATTATATATTAAAACATCAACATAATTATTCACTTACCAACCGATATTAAATGTTATTATTAGTTCAAAAAAGGTTGAAAGGCTTTTTTGCAATTATATGGAATTTTTTTTGTCGCCTAGCATAGTGTTTGGGTGGTTGAAGATAAATTGTTTTTTTCCCCTTTTTAGCGTTTGGCTGTTTCCATGATGCCATCTGTCAATATTGCTGGATTCTTGTTCTATTCTATTGTATTTGGAGCTACTCAATTTCTCTTCAAAAACTCGTGATTTTTTCGCAATTTTTTCTTGAATTTGGATCCTTGGAAAATAGGAGGTAGACTAGTTTCAGAACTTTCCAGTTTGCACGACCGAAATTCCAGGAGTACTGACAAAGTGAGAAAAGAAAGATTCCTGAAAAATAATGGAAAGAGATTGATGATGAATAAAAGAATAAAAATATCTTTTTTTTTTAAATTTACCTATGAAAAATTGTGGGATACTCTTCTACGGGTAGGTCTACTACCCTTACGATACACAAAGGTTAAATTATGGAGGTTCGAACCCACAATCTCTCACTTTTTGAGACGAAAGGCAATCAGTTAAGCTACAAGTATGTGAGTAAATACCCTTTTCTAACATTTAAAGTGGAAAGAGTAGATGAATTCCAAGGGACTAGTGTGTTGGTCAGAACCTGTGTTAAGCCAGAATCATGAGTTTGAATCCCATCTCACTCTAAAGAGTCGTTCTAAGTAGAAAGACTTACATACGTTTCGATGACTAATCGAATGCCCTCAGAATTCTTGAATATCTCAATTATATATATATAAAACAACACTGGTATATGGGTAAGATTTGAATACCATTTTTACGATTTTTGTCAATCTAAATTATTTATTTTATAACCTATCTCAAGTAAATCAAAAGAATAAAATTTCTTCATTTTATATTCATTTACTTGCGTTCTATGCATTTCACTTGGTTACAGAGTTTAAAACTTTACTTTTTCAAGTAGTTCATGTGACGATATTGTCCACTTAGACTCGTACAGTTTTATTTTGAGCTCGGCCTAAAATACCTCGTGATAGAGAGAGGTTGTCTCCTCTTAAATCCCCACATCCCCACTGCGTGACGTGAGACTTTCCACACCCCAGCACAGGGTGTCACAGTTCAATCCCAATTCAGCTATGAATTTTATTAGATGTAGTTCAATCATCTTTAAAGATTTTTAAGACTTTAAACATTTTTGAAGTATAAACTCTTAAAAATCTTTAATGACTTGGATTTTGAAAGGTTTAGGATAGTTCAACCTCGATAATTTAAAAAATATTTGAAAGTTATTATGTTGGATCGTTAAACTATTTTACTATTTATAATTATAGTCAGTGTGAATTAAATATTTTTATAAAAATGTGATTCTTAACTCCTTTTTATATTTTTACATGTTTTGTATTTGATATTTGACATTTAATAATTATTTACATTTATATTTTAACTTATTCATTATTAATTAATTAATAATATTTATATTGTCATTTTGAGGTCATGAATTTGATTGAGTTTGCTCCATGAGTTGAATTTTAAAACATTGCTCAGTTATATAAATCTTCATTAATTCAGGCAATTTTGCCATCTATAGTTTGGACTACTTAAAGTTTGCTCAAAAGATGAAATTAGATTTTGCTACATTTTATAGGAAATTTAGTTTTTGTAATTGAGGGGAAAATATGATATAATATTTGTATTTTCTAAAAATACAAATTGACTTCTATAATTTAAAAAATTAGGCAGTTGCTTCCTAATTACACCAACATTAACTACATGGCCCAAAAAAATCAATCCCAAACCCAATAGAAACAGAAATAGTAGTTAAAATTAATTATCAAATTAACACTTGAAATTTGAAAATCATAAAGTGTTCATTCTGCATCTAACGTTTGGCTGTATTCATTATTGAAAGTGTCAAGTGGGTGGAATTCACCAAGATTAGGTGATTTTTTGTGTTCAAATTATTGAAAAAGTTGACCTAACCATTTAGGAACCACTCCTTCGTGAATGCACCTAACTGTTTGGGAGAACTTAGGGCTGAAATCGGGTTTGGCGATTCAATATTTATAGAATTTGACTTGATTCGAGCTATTGACCCCAAATTCTCGATTCCACCTTATTTGAATTCTAACTCGACTCAACCTGAATTATAAGTCGACCCGCATTTTGAACTCATTCTAACTTAATTTTAGCCTGATTGAGGAATTTTCAAGTTAACCCGACTCGACCCGAATTCCATGCAGGTTTTTGTCTTCTCAACCCAACCCAACCCGTTGACCCGACTCGTACGAACCAACTCGCATGATTTCTCGAGTCGAACCATGCAGGTCAGGTCAAAACCCAACCCGAGTTTCACCCCTAGGAGAACCTGACTCGCTAAATTTCTTGATTTGATAGAATTTTGAGTTGAATTTGAATTTTGAATTTTGAGTTTTGAATTTTAAATAAGGGTAAAAGTTGGAAACCTCAAAGATATGAACCATTAATCTATTTTAAATAGAAAACTTCTTAAAGCATTCAACATCATTTTTATGCCCATACAACTATATGGGTATTTATTTGATTAAATATTAAAAGGTAAATTTGATGAAGAATGAGTGAACAACAAATCCTATGTCCATATTTTTCAATGAAAAATGTTGCCGGTTCAAGTGATAAAGAGTGTGAAAATGTGAAATGGGGGTTAGTCTAACGGTCAAAAGTTTCCCTTATGAACGGAGATTTTGAGTTTTATTTATGCTCAAACTCTTCTAGACTGCTCCTCATTGCTTAAATCATATATGTAAGGCTGGCCTAACCATAAGACAAGTTAGGCCGGCGCCTTAGGCCTTATTTAAAAAAGGCCTAGATAAAGTTTTTCTTCTTGTTTGTGTCCTTTTTTTTCATTCACGAAGTTAATTTAAAAAAAAAATGTAAATAGGTTAACTCTTAAGTCATTCCGCAAATTGGTTTTACGTTGGGGATGGTTTTAGTTTTGGACATCATAGTTTTGAGCCCAAATTTATTTGTAGGATAAATTTGAAGTCTCTAATTTAATTAAATTGGAGATTTTAGATTGTTGTTTTAGCCCGTTGAAACAATATCGGTTTTTCCCCCTTTTCCATCTAATCTGATCCAATGCCAATCATTAGCCATTCCACAAATTGATCTTAGGTTGGGGATGAGTTTCAATTTTGGACATCACCATTTTGAGCCCAGATTTATTTGTGGGATAAATTTGAAGGACCCTTCTCTAATTTAATTAAATTGAAGATTTTAGATTGTTGTTTCGGCCCCTTGAAGCAACATCAGTTTTTCCCCTTTTCCTACATAATTTGATCCAACGCCAACCATTACTTGTATTAGCCGAACTTAGGGTGCAATTTTTTAATTCCTTTGTCTTTTGATTACTTTATTTATTCTTTTGTTTCCTTTGTCTTTTGATTAGTTTTTAATTCAGTTATTTATTCTTTTATTTGGTAAATGGTGATTGATATTAGATTAGTAATTTTGTAATGAAAATATTGAAAAAATAGAGTTTTGAGGTTTGGATATTTGAATATTGGTAGAAAATAATTTCTTACGGACTTGAAATATTGTTGAAATGCTGTTAGAATAATAATTAAAATATTGTTTGAAATATCCTACACACAATGCAGTCGAATGGATGACGAATTAAAAATGATATTTTAGCAAAACTTGAATACAAAAAATTATTTAGTAATTTTGTATTAAAAAAGCAAGAAAAGTAGATTTTAAATAAATTCTTTTTATTATAATCAAAATTTTAATTAAATATTACTTATAATTATATGTTAAATACCAAAAAGACCCTATTTAGATTTTTTGCCTTAGGCCTCAACTTATATTTAGCCGACTCTGCCTATGTGTATATGTAAGGAGGTGTGCATATACTTTGAAGAATTAGTCAAGTAAAATCTCTAGGTGAGATGCATGGACAACTTCGATAAAAAGAGAGAAAAAAAGTTTCTTGACATCTTCAAAACAATGAAAGTAATTTTATACTTTTTTTAGTCACTCTCAATTTTTACCTTTTATACTTTTTTAGTCACTCTCAATTTGAACTTTTTTTCCTTTTTTTCTTCTGCCTCTAAGAAAGGTAGGTTCTAGGATGGAATTGGTAATATACTATTCAAATTTCAAAAGAAAAGAGATGTAAGTTCTCATCATGTGTCCCACACACGAGTCAGGTGTGTGGAGCCATGTATGGTCGTGGCCTCGTGGGTGCACCAGCTGGTTTCTACTATTTACGTCTTTAAAAGGGAATAAAAACCTAGCTTACTTTGTTGCCCATGTACATGCACACACTTAAATGTATAAAGTGCAAATCTTCAAATTTCCATCAACACTTTAATAATCTTATTAAAAAAATCTCTAAAAATTTGAAAGTGAATCTTTAGAGAAAGTAAATATGTAGCATGTTATCTTAGATTTTTTTTTTATTCGAAGTGTACACAATTAATATTCGGGACATGTAGTAGTCTGTCTATTCACTCACACATTGAATAATTTTATAGAAAATGGTCTTTTGAGGTGGAATGAGAATCAAATTCAGATCTCTCGCTTCCTGAATGTTACGTTAGATTGTATGTCTCCATCGACGCGTTACTTCATGTTTTTCTTTTTTTAATTTTATCTATTTTTAATTGATAAAAGGGTTGCTATATCGATTCAATTCAAGTCTCTCCATGCAAGATGTATGACTTTTTTTCATAAAACAAATAATAATTAAAATAAGCCACATCATCATTTGCATTTTGATATGTAAATTACAAAATATGCCATATGCAGAAAAATGTATAAAGAAAATGAAAAATTGTATGTAGAGAAAAAGTATAAAATGAATAACAAAATATAAATAATAACATAATATATTTGATATAGAAAATTCGATTTTTTTTTTAAAATGAAAGGTAAATATATAATCACTCAAAAAGAGGAGAAAACAAGCCCTAAAAAATTCGAACTTATCTACTAAGTGTTTGCTTCTTATTTAATTTTATCTCTTCTCCCTATGACCATATTATAAAAAATTTACATATAATATCCATCTCCATTCTCATCAGATCAATAGATTTCTATTCTTATGAATGATAGAAATGCCACTGACACCAATTCAAAAGCCCTTCTCTGCACATGAATTACACTTGTCAAGAAGACTAGCTTCACACACTTGACAGTTTAGACTTTGGATCCATGGAAAGCAGAATGCAGGGAAGAAGCAAGTGTATGTACATTGAAAACAGAGAATATTTAATTTAGTTTTCTCATCTCAATAGGTGCACATCAGTTCTTATGTTTTCTTGAACATGATATTATATTCATATCTAAGGATCCTTTTGTTTCACTTGTCTTTGAGGGATTATAGCATTAAGATTATCTAAAAGATATTATAAATAACTTCATTGAATTAGTAATTAATAAAGCTAGCCTCAAACCAAGGCATGATCAAATCCATCCAAAGCATGATATTGTTTAAAACAAAGGGTGGAAAACATGATGTAAGTAACCAAATGACATGTATTTTTAATTTAAAAGAGCTGGAGTGAATGGTAAAAATTCGTTTTAGAAAGTTGGAGTCCTGAATTCTATTTCTAATCTATCCCAAAGGATCACTTCCTGTAGAATTACCCAATGTGTGGGTAGGAAATTTGCACATACTCTAAAGATTAATCAGATATTCGAAGAAGCTTAGACACCTTAATCATAAAAAAATGTCAAAATAATGTAGAACTTGATATATTGCTATGCATGGTAGAATTTGTGAGATAATGTGCTCTAGTTTTAAAAGGAAAAGATTATTTTTTCTTTTCTTTTTAAAGGAAAAAAGAGAAGATAAGAAAAATAATAGTAAAATGGTCTTTATCTTTTTAAAAATAGTGCAATATACGATAAAAATTTATGATTCTCAAATCATTATCTAAATTTATGAACTTATTTTCAAACTCTAAACGAAGAACGTCTATTTTAGATAAAATTGTATTATTGCCCTTGAATGTCAAGGTAGAGCATTGGCAAGTCACGAGTACCAAAAGAGGTGCACTTGATTTTTATTTATCAAGGTATTTTTTAAACCGAAAGGGTTTTCTGGTCATTTAATATTCACAAGGACTGTGATTTTTCGTCCTAGAGATTTTAAATGGATTTGATGTATCTGGCATTGGATCTTGACTTCTTTCGTATGTTGCCTAAAAAATCTATACAACTTGGACTCCACTACCAGTGACGGTCTTATACAGTAAAAATTCTATAAGTAGTACGGTTAAAACTAGTTATAAATATTATATTAGATAGATTATTACATTAAACAAGCTATTTTCTTTTTAAAATAATATAATTTGGACCAACCGACGATACTATTTTGAATATATTATAACTTTATAGGTAATTTTGTTTTAAGTTTCATGGTGTGGAGTAGTAAATGGGACTTATAAAGTTTATTAAATTAAGTAGAAAGTGTGAATATGACCAGCATTAAAAATAAAATATTAGAATTTTTTATCATTTAATTTAAGATAAATTAAACTTATGAGTTAAAGAAGGTCTAAATTTGGGCCATAACTCAATTGGTTGGCTTTAGTCTGATTCTGTGGCATAAATTATTAAAAGTATTTTATAAATGTGATATATATTTAAAAATGACTAAATTGAAAAAAAAAATTAGATTCATTTATCCATCCTACATCACAAAAATAGATTTTTGATGCTAAGATAAATTCAGAAAATAAATTTATTTATGTAGTTATTAACCCCTATAAATTAGCCACCCTTCTGTAACTTGAGAGAAGAAAAAAGTCCTAAAATTTCAAATTGCAAAAAACACCCTGTAATTTTTATTGGTATGGACCACCATCATTGATAGCCGAAATAGTATCAGAGACGACAGCTCGCATCCACTCTTTAGAGTCTAAGGTCAACACATGAAATAGGAAGTGGACAAAATCTAAAAGGCACAAAGTCCACTCCAATGTTTAAAATCTTCATCCCACTTCTAATTTTATTTTATTTTTATTTATTTTAATTTTAATCAGTATTTAAAAATTAAAAAAATCAAACTCAATTCAAAATCCCATCAAATTGAGAAACTCAAGCAAACTATAAAAAAAAAAAAAAGAGAGAGAGAAAGAAGAAGCTCACCAACTATCAAATCGAAGCTTTTTAGAAATTTAGACTCACTCACTCGAATTATCATGAGTTTTTAAATAATAATTTTACCATAAATAATTTAAATAAGTCAACATTCTGATATATAAAATCTTTAGAATAGTAATACAATAATGTTTGTGAAGAAGAGAGATTTATGGGTGATATGATTGACATTTTCCATTAAAAATAGTTGATTGATTACCGACCTCCGTTATTCATTGTAACTTATATATTGACATTGAATTATCAATTGTGATAATGAGGTGTAATGAATAATCTCTCTCTCCCTCATTCCTCATGGTTTTTTATGTAGAGGTTCTTCCATGTAAATCTTTGTTTTTTATTGTGATTTATTTTATTTTATTATCTTCTACAAATAATGTCATATATATGATTAAATTTAGATTCATAACATATAAATTGTACAAAAACTTATATGAATCGAAACTTATATTGGTGGCCATTCTAACATAGGTAAAATCTTTTATGAGACACAGATTTTCGTAGATTTTTCACTTTATCCTTCACCTCTAAAATACGAAAGCATTTAAAAAAGGAATATCAGTGAACTGGTCACTGAGTCAATTTACAGTTTTTATACAGTCTCATTTGGATAAAATGAAAGTGATCCGTTAAGTGAGTAGATTTTTAATATTTTTTTTCTTTAAATACTTTCGGCACATTAGAATGAAAGTAAAGTGTAAAATTTAGAAAAACTCATATCTTAAAAGATTTTACCTGTACTAGAATGGCCATCCAATATTAAATATGATATATATTGAATTTTAAAATTTTTAGAAACGTAGTACTTAATAAGTTAATAGCAGCTCGAATTGAGTGAAAGCGAAAGAGGGTCAGACTGAAAGCTCTTCTAATATTATTGAGACAGATATTTCCAACCTCTTCTGGAAGGAATGAAGGTTTATTGAGAATAAAGCCTGCACCTGTACATGAGATATTTTTATTTTTCAAACCTGTCTCTTGTAGAGATCTAAGATGGTGGGCCCACACGCTTATCAAGATGACTCACCCATGCAATCCATTCTGCCCATTTTCACCAGGAAATCATAAAAAGTGTTTGCTTGAATTGGATAAAAAATGATGATTCATGTAATTTACTTTATAAGTAATTAAATTATTTATAATATATTTCATTTGAAGAAAAAATTACATAAAAAATCATATATGTAATTTAGAAAGTATATTTGAAGAAGACCCATATATTATTTCATTTCAAAAGTATCACTTTTCTATCTATTCTTTTGAGTACAAGAAATATTCCATTTTAGGAAAGATATAATTGTATACTTAAAATGTATGAGTTTAGGAATTTAGAAAAGTAAAATCATAAATGATTATATTAGAGAAAAATTCAAAAATAATTCTAGGAGATGATGAAATTAGAAAACTTTGCTTGGTTTAAAAATTTATAGAAAATTAAACATTACTCTCATAAAAAAGTGAAATGTTACAAATAGAAATTATCAAAAGAGGGAAACCCAATAACTTTTGGAGACATAAATAAAAAACATTAGATGATAGATCTCAAGAAAAATAATTCGACAAAAAAAAATATCTTTGAATTCGATTCATGTCATTCAATAAATACTATGAAATTTAATTTTATGTGAGAACGTTAAAATAATTATTTTTGTTAACAATAAATAAAGCATTTTCATTGCTAGCGAGAAAAAGTTCTCATTAAAATTTTCTATTGAACCCCAATAAAAGAATAAATGTTTTATTTTTTATTTTTAACAGAAATCCTTAGAAATCGATGTCTTTTTCTAATATATATATATATATATTTTTTTTTTTCATCTATTGAAAAATGAAGATTAAATTAGAAGAGGATTCTCAGCTCCTTTTACAAATTGAGTGTGGAATTACATTTTTAGGGTATGGGTTTTTAGAAAAATGTTTGCCTCAAAAGATCAAAGGGTATATGGACCAAATTTTTCTAATTGTCAACCTTTTAAGAGTCCTGTAATGGGTAGGCTGAATAATTTTTCTCTGAATGTTATGCCACGTGTCTATCTATAAGATTCTTATGGACCCACTGTTGCCAAGTGTTGCAATGTTGTTTGATGAAAAAAAGTGGACTTAGTACTGAATTGGACCCCAATTGAGAGCACCAGCTTCATTATTGGAGAGAGCTTCTCTCAATTTATAGCAGATTTCTCTCTCGAAGTCTCTGTTTCTCTATCCTCATATCCATTCTCATCACTCATAGTTTATGAAAACGACTACAATGATAGTATTGTGTGATATGATATGTTGGATGGGTGTAGTATATTATTAAAAAATGGGTTATATGTACGTTATATTGTTTAAATTTAATTTTTAATTTTTTCATAATATTTATTATGAATACTTTTTAGTTTGAATTTTGTATTAAATATGATTTAAAAAAGGTTTATATGCAAGTTTTTCATGCTTGAAGCTAGTTTCCTTTTTAACCTCATTTATATTTAGATTTGTCAATTTTAAGATTATTTTTACCATTTTTTTTAAAAAATTACTCTAAAGTAATTTCTATTTTGGAGTTTTTTATAGAGAAAAAGTAATGATGAGTGTTTCTAGATTTGATGATGGGTAAGATTGGTTTTAACATTTACTTAAGTCGTCATGCTAAGATAAATTTTAGATATGAGGTTTTAGGTTAGATTAATGATTTCAATGATAGAAATCCTAAGAAAACCCTCAAAAAAAGAAGATGACACTAATTTCAATAGGAAAATTTTGATTGAGTCAAAATTCACCTATGAAATTAAGTGTTCAATAGCAAGCAAAATGAATGTGAAATTGTATTTCGAATGCAATGATTTAAGCAATTAATTGAAATCTACAATTAAATGTAATTTAAATAATCATATACATGTTTGAAACTTAAATTCAGTAGTAATTCGATTCGACATTCTTTGAACTTTCTGAGAACCAATTTAGTTGTGGAATTATAATTTAATTAAGATAGAAAAAAATAAAGACATGAAATTAAATTCAAACACAAAATTAATTAAAAAAACCAAAACAAGATTCATGGGGGAGACTCAAAACAAGCTTTAAGCTAAAATAAATTCACATGAATTGGACTTGCTATAATACTTGGTCTGTGCCTGAAGTCATAGGCATTTATTTTAAAAAATAAGAAAATTAGAAAAATATGGGTGGAGTCATATCAATTTAATATAAATATGTTGGACTTAGGATCTAAATATCAATTAATACATATCAAAATTTGAAAACCAATTAATATTAAATATAAAAAATTCTTAATTCTTTAAGATCAGTTCCCCTAGTTAATCTCCTTGAAATCTTTTAAAAAAATTTAAATAAAGATAAAACCCTAAAAATATGATGTACCTTGTCAAACATAAATGGCCTCAATTTTGGATGTTTAGGTTTTCCAATTAATAAGATTCAAGAAAAGGTAATGGTGACTACTCAATTCGTCACGTCATAAGAAAAGCATTGAATAATCAAAAAGCAGTATGCAACGGCATTATTTAAAACTAATGGGAATAGGCAATTTGACCTATTTCAGTCGTGGAGAGAAGGATTAGAGGAATATCTCAGTTATCTAGTACTATTCGATTTTTTTCACTGCATGTTTTTTTTTAATAATATAAGTATTCTAATTTTATATTGGAGGTCAGATTAATTCCACAGATATACAAAACCACCCACAACCTCGTATATCAAGTCTAAAAATAGTTGAACCCAAGACCTCTTAATCTAATCCTAAAAATTTAGACCTAAATCACCCGTGCAGATCTCTATCTTGAAGGACAACAATGTGATCTGTCTAGATAATTTTTTTAAAAAAAATATGTTCTTTCACTTTTTTGAGCAAATTAATAAACTGAAAACTTCATAAAATCAATATATAATTGACTCAGCTGAATTGCCCAATCTACTCAACTACACTAAATCAATAAATAGAAAACAATGAAAAAATACTTATCAAATGAAAGACTTAAAAAGCTAACAAATGTTATATAGTTCACTTAGTTGAATCCGCTCGAGACATGCCGGCTCACATGAGTTCCTTAGAAACCAAGTCAAGTTCAAGATAGATTCACCTTCTCATAATCTATTCATCCATTGTCGTATGAAACAATAGACTACATTTTATTCATCATCATCATCATCGTCATTAATTTTATATATTTGGATTAATTTTGAGCTTTTCTGTTCCATTCTATCTCATAAAAAACATTCCATTATCGTATGATCTTTGTTATCATTTTTTACCCTTTCGATTCATGTTTATAAGGTCTCCATCTTCTTCTAGTTTCTTTTGCTTACACCCTTCAATTTATGATAAGCTACAACGTATTATAACGATTTAATTAGTATATGTCAGATTACGATAAATTTAGATACTTAGAATTTATAGTAGAATTGCATAAAGGAGCTGACTTAGATATAGCTAATAAAATATGAGTAGAGTAGACAAGACCCTTCAAGGAAATGTTTAAGAGCTGCTGGGCTCAAGAGAAGCCTCTCATTCCATTTGTCATTCTCATCTCTCTTGTTTAGGGAAGTTGAGGTAACTGAGACACTTCATAGTTCACACCTCTTCTTTACATTGTCTCAAATTTAACCATCCTAATACACTACGCTGTTGTCCTTTCCATTTCTTCTCCATTTGAAACTGGAGGTCGATTGAATTGAACCCAACACCAGTTTCTCTATCCATGTTAGAAGTGGCAAGGGCTGTGTTTGGATGAGAGGTAAATTATGCAGCAATCTCCCCTATTATGGAGTTTGCCTGGAACAGAGGTTTCCTTTGTCATGTTTGGTATATACAGGGAAAAAAACTTACCCTAAGGGAGAGGTAAAGTGATTACCTCTTGCATGAAGGAGTTTTCGGATTTGTGTTGGAGAGGAGAAACTTGGGATTTTCCCATCTCTTCCCTTAGTTACAAATGGGGGTAAATGAGGGTTACCCTCGTTTTCACCCCTCATCCAAATGCAACCATGGTCTAATTCAATCAGATATTTCCAATTTCAATTGTCCCCTACCCCACACCGACTTGAAAGGTGGCCCATCAATGTGCTAGATCCCATCATGATTCAGTCATTGGTAGGCCATAACCTTTGTTGGTATATGGACGACTAAAATCCATGTACCAGCATCAACTATAGACCACAATTCCACAATAGAAACTCAGCATTGTTTCGGTCCACAAAGGGATCTCACAATCAAGAGAAAAAGGTGCGAAAGCAAGAAAAGAAAAAAGGGACGTTCATAGGTTACAACATTTGACTAGCTTGGAAGTTTGTTAATTCAAGAACTAGTCTCCACCTCAAAAATTAGGACAGAGTGCAGCCGATGTTTACAAATAAATGAATCTGGATTGAGCAAGATAGACTGATCTAGAAGAAACTATCATTGCATACCCTTCGTGTCTTGTGTAATTCGAGCAAAAGCAGATCGCATTGCTGACTGAGCATTTGCTATTTCTGTGATGATCTCCAGAGCTGTGGGAAATATTAAATAAGAGAGACATGAGTTTGCATGTATATGTAACGTTAGCTATATTGCAAGCAACTCTTCACACACAACAAAAAGATGCATCGAAGAATATTGCACATGTATCTCATCTACCCCGTGAGTGTTTGGGCCTACATAATTTGGAAGGATACATGTCATGTGCTCAGGTAAGTCAAATGGAAAATGAAGTGCAATATTAGCAAACACCATTCTTTTATTCTTGAATCCTAGCAAACAGAGCGTTTTAAGTACTGCATCTGGCATAATATGCACGAGGTGTTTTTTCATGTGGTGTTTGCCCTATTTCTTATTATCATGGTGAACTTTTTGTGTGCACCTTGTTATTTGTCAATAGAACTTCACCATTGAAACCAAAAAAAAAGGGCAGCAAAAACACATTTGTGTGCTCATGTCAACATCTAGCTGCATGGGCTGTACCATGAGATATTCCCCCACTCTCAAATCAGTTTGAACATTATAACCCATTGCATTGTGCACTTGGGGATTGGAGTGGTTAGAAGCAGTAAACCACATAGCAGAGTCATTGTTCTTCCAACTTCCACCCTCAATCGTATCTTCATTGTTGGACAATATTGAGATTTCAGGTGGAACAGTAGTATATATTACTATTGTTTTGAATAACAATTTTAGTATATCACTTAACCTCTTTCAAATGAAACTTGAGCCACCCTAAGCTTTGGAGAAACCAATGTACCGAAAACTGATAATGCTTTAGCTCTCTCCTTCTGGACATACAAAAGCATGATTTAGGGTTACTTCAAGTTTAAACTGATGCAAGGAATACGATAACAAGGATGAGTATGAAAGCTAGAGCGCCACGAATAGAAATGAAAATTGTAGGGCATATCTGCAATGGAAAAAAATGGCATCTTCAATGCAAGTGCCTTTGATGCATATCTCAAGACAAAATAGTGATGAAGCAAACACACTCAAAAGAGGGAATGCATGGGAATGGTATAGTCGTAGAGAATGTCTTTTTCCCTTATCCAAAGTGTGTTGAAAATTTCTCAATCATGATGAGATTCTACCCTCTTGGTGGAATTCCTTCTATACTTCGACCTTAAATTTGTGGTCTCACTTTCATTTAATTTAAGTTTCATACTTTCACAATCTATGGACCTGTAATGAACATATGATGACAGAATTTCTTAGAATGAGAAGGATTCTCAAAAGGTTGGGGTGCTTGGTAGCCATAAAATGGCGAACATGCAATTCATGAATCAATCTTATTCTTGGGCTTTATGCCCTTTCGAGATTTGTTGAAAAAGTGGTATTGTTTGCATTCTGAAGAACAAGAATAGAAACCATTTTTGCACCATCAACGAATGTGCTACCAAACAGGCCCTTCTCTTCAAAAATATTCATATCATTTCCAAAGAAAAAGGAACTAATCATCACCATTACCACCACCACCATCAACATTTCCACATTTAACTTTCCCATCTATTTGGGATTGACTTTTAGACTTTAGAATTCTACTTATCCCATTATAGACTTTTGGCCACATAATGTATCCCACATGGGGATTCCAATGTCCAAAGCCCTAAAACTTCTCCTTTCAATGAGTTTTGCATCGGTTGGAACAAGCCAAAAACGTGTGGGCATTGTGGAAAGACAATGAAGGCCAACTTTCACCTATGTGATATTTTGGGACATTTTTGGAGTACTTTTTAGAAGATAAATAAGGACCGCCCATGTGTCATCCCAGTGGACGTCCAGTGTCAGTTTAGATTAATTTTATTGGTCCAATTGTAACCCACTTGGCAGCCACATGAGCATGTCAAATTGGGGAGAATTTCTACAATGTTTTCGTTCCAGTTTTATTTATTTTTCTAGCTTGGGTGAATTTTACAAGATTAGGAATTTTTTGGTGCTTTAAAAATTATTTAAACACTTGTAAATTCGAATTTCATAAATTTCCAAATAACAATTTTTGGAACAAAATTATTTCTCCCAAATTCGAATTTTAGTGGAGAGTTTTAAGAGTCTTTGGACTTGGGGCTTTGGTCGATCTCAGGTCTTCGGATCCAAACCCAGGTTAGTACATGAATTAATTTATTTCATTGTTTTAGGATTGAGTTTTGATTATATGCATGAATTTCTGAACATCTCTTGTTGATTTAATTTCATAGACAATTTATCTTAACTCAACCCTAAAACATGGATTCATGGGAACTGAGCCTCTTAAATGAATTATTAATCATACTAAGGGAAGTGGTACGGTTGCTTAAACCCCAATCGACTAAGGCTTTCAAAACCCGCAAGAGTTTTGAACCCAAAATCCTAGCGAGCGTAAGGGAAAGAGCCTTCAAGCCTTCCCCGCTTTGCATCAAAGTTTAGTGATAGTGATGAGGACGATAAAAATAAGGAAAATTTCTCCATGGATGCTTTTGAAGATGATGGCAATGTTGATCTTCATTTAGATGATATTTGTCAGGGGCATGGGCCATTGGTTCATGGGGCTTTGATGAATCATTTTGGGGATTTTGGTGGTTATTTGGAACTTTCTTTATGGGTTTTTATTTTTGGTTGGGGCCCAAGCATATTGGTTTTTTGGGTGCTTGTCAATTTATAGCTTGATGGTCGGGGGTCTAGGTTCATTGATTTTTTGGGGTGGGGCCTAGTGCCATTGATTTTTTGAGTGTTGGTTAGTCATACAAAATTGCTTTAAAACATGAGAACATACATTAAATCATTACTATACTGCTTTTGTGCTTTTGGGGTACTTTTGATTTTCTATTGCAAATTTTGCACTAATGTCTTCCTCAAATTTGCCATATGGTTGCATTTTTAATGACTATTGGAAGGTAATTTAGGAATTACTCAAATTGTTACTTCTTAGAAATCATTTATGATTTATATATAGGGCATAATCCAATAAACTCGGGTATAGTAGAAAAAATCCACACCCCATTTTTTAGACCACTGGTAGGTGTCCATGTTATCTATATTAAATGGGTGCTATCACCCTTTTCAAGGTAACTTTTCAAGTATTTGTGCTTTTGTGTGATATGGAATGGGGTGTTTTCTACACCCAGGTTTATTGGAGTTTTTGCCTATATATATAATCTTAGGATTGTACAATTTATAGTTCACAATTCATAGTTCATGACAGTGAATGATTTCATGATACAATTCAATTTTGACAACATTGCTAAAAACTGGTAAGCATAATAGAAAAATTAGTGATTATCCCAGGCCATCAGTTGAGACATCATTGTTTCCTATCATTGGGACACCATATGTGTATGTAACCTTTCTTTTAATTCAAATGGAATTTATAAGAAAGACAAAACTGCAGATTACCATGTAAAAGAAAGGGTACATTTTATATTTAATACTATAATGTTCCAACTATTGAAAACAATGGTGTCCCAACTGATGGCCTTATTCCATGCAATTAGAGCTAAAATAAGTGTTGTTGAATTATGGACACCTCATATCATTGTCAGAATTAATTGCTGATGGATTTGGGGTAAAAACACTAGAAGAATATCCCACCAGCTGTGCTTTCCAAATTCTTTATCAAATTCGAAGGGAAACAGATGGTGCTTAACTCCAAGAAAACATTCAAAACAACTGCAATTTGCAGGGTGAATCCAAATGCATCAACTCATAATTACTGGAGTCCTTCCACAAGTTCAAAAGCACCATTCAGGGGCCACTTACTTGATCATCAGCAGTACGAGAAGTTTCATTGGATTGTGAACCTTTTCCCTGCTCATCTTCAGTCAAAGAGAAATTAAACATCAGCTGGTTGTCACTCACAGACTTCTAAGGAAGCAACAGACGAAATGGTGGTCCCCTCCAATGCAAAAAAATATGATCATAGAGAAGAAAATAGAAAGCATAGCTAAAACAAGGTGACAAGTTCTACCAGTAAAATGAGTTGGACCACGAGACCTAAGTTGTGGACTGAATGATTTCTTCTGCAAATTGTCATCAACTTCTGCCTCCATGGAGTGACATTTTCTATCATCTAGAGACCCCCATTTCGATAGAGTAAAATGAGGTTGATTCACCATACTGTCAGCTGCAACAAATGGGAATTTCAGTGACATGTCCTGGTATTTAGAATTCTAGATTGACACATTCTTAGACATGGAGGTTCTCCAAGCAATTCCCATTCTACTTACAGGCATGATTTCTGATGCCACAGTAAATGAATAGTGTCCAAATCTGTCTCTGTATGATTGGACCATTAACTTGGCAATCCATAACGTCCATGCAATGGGTTCCAGAACGGATAGGAGGCCCAAAAAAACTTCGAAATTGGAAATGTTGACATCTCAATCAGGGCCTTTGTATAGAAGTTTGGAAAAATGAAGAAATGGTCATAAAATAAGTATTACCAGCATCTTTTATTCTGGAATTTTTTTATGGCATTTCCTATTGATGGTAGAACCCAACAAGATTAATAATCTGAATCAACTAACCAAGACCCAACTTGAACAAACTGCACACATCAGGACACTTCTCACTTCCTGATGCACTTAAGACCTCATAGTCTCCTTGCATGGAATCTATGATGGTTTAGGATGTGAGAGCATGGTCAATATTAAGATAACTTCAAGAGAAACCTCTGAGTTTATAGTATACCTAAAGTAGATTCATCATGCAGCTCACTAACTTGCAAAGTGCTGGCAGCAGAATGTAACTTGAGATCAAGCAATGCACTACTGACACGTGACGAACCCATGGAATACCGTGCACTCGCTAAATCCAACCATCCCTGAAAACAAGGTAAAAAACAGAATTTCTGGTACCAGTGGAAGTGCAGAACGACCATATCACTTGTCAATATTGTCTTCAGGTGAAAACCAATATTGTAGAAAACTGCCAACAAAAATTGCTTTCACAATTTCTACAAAAAATTATCATCATTGCCACTAATCCCATCTATCTGGAATCAGGTTTTTTAGTTCTAATTTTCATTATCATCATCACCACTGCCACTTTTCCATCTACCATTGCCTCCTATCATTTCACCATATATCATGTTTTTTTCTATCCATTCTCCCCATGTTTTTAAAGGTCGTTCTCTCTCCTTCTTGTACCTTGTACATGTAACCTTTCAAATTTTCATATGGAGGCTGCTTTCGGCCTTCTTTGTACATGACTAAACCACCACATCAGTCTCTCCTCTCTCCTAGGCCAGAGGCCTACTTGGTCATCCATTGACCCTATTGACATAAGTGTAAAAGGTTGAAAAAAAATGTTAATACATTATCCTTTAACAGTTCTTTCTGCTGAGAACCAGTTTGCTGGACCTTGAAAAAAAAATCATCGCAAATATAAATATTAAGATAATACAACATAAGGAATGTTTATAGAAGTATTTGAATGATGATTTTAAAGTAACAGGATTTTTATTTTTATTTTTTGTGTGTGTGGGTGGGTGGGGGGTGGGGCCGGGGCGGGGGCGGGGGTTGAAGTAACAGGATATCAGATCCAAAATATTCAATTTCGTAATTTTTGAAACATTCAACATTTGGCATGGCTACATCTTTTCCTTGATAATTATGCATGGCTGAAAGCCCCATGTTACGTGTCTCACCAAGGAAATTGAACTTCTTTTGGAAATATTATATCTTTGAAATTAAAATACTTCAACCTTTTTCTTGTATTAAGTACTTGATCACGATTATTCATAACTTTTTTTTTTTCGGAAGCAGTAAGTAATATATCAGGAGAGCACAAGCTGTGCACAAAACAAAATACAAAACGAGCAAAACAACAACCAAAGGGGGAAAATATAAGACCTCACCATGAAGACAAGCCCAAAGGCTACCCCTAAACAAAGAAACCCTCAAAGCAATTATTATGCCAATATTCTCCTTCCAGGTGTGAAACAGATCTAATTTGCTAATTTAACTCAATGGGTGGGGTTTCTTACACCTGATTGAGTTTTCATATTTTATGAGACTAAATTTTTTTGGAATTTAATTTAGATAAAGAAAGAAAATGTTATGAAGAATGCTCTCCAGTTATTAATCTCCCCTATCCAGTGACAGATTGGCATTATAGTTGAATACCCATATGCAAAAATATAAACATGGTTTAGTCTACATGAAATTATGAAATTCACTTGGAACCATACCATGTTTTCAAAATATCTGATTTGGAACTCCTGCAGTGACTGAAACTATGAATAAACTCAAGCAAAAGATTTTCACAATTGTCTGGGAAATGAGATTTTGCTTGACGATCAGGAATTGCAGAACCTTTTGGAGATCAAGGAGCTCAACAGTATGAAACCTGCCATTGCTAAATGTGGACATGACAGAGTCAGGGCTGCCAAGCATTTTGGGGTAGGAGCTGGATGGGGTGGAACTGGTCGAGGTTGAAAGAATGGAGTTGAACAAGAAGATAAATGATGAGGTAAAAAGAAGACAGAGTATACCTGATGAACTTGGACAGTGACAGTGTTGTATTTTTAAAGTGACAATAGCTGAAAAAAGTATGATATGTGGCATGTGATTGGTCTAATTGCCTCAGCAGATACAAAGAGATGTCATGGATATTCTAAAAAAAAAAAAGACTAGTTCAACTAATCAATGCTGGCTGCCTGATTTAAGGTGATGATTAGGATCCACTCAACTATCCATTTTATTGCCTTAGGTCATATGATTAGAAATGATTGATGGAGTTGATCTTCTTTGGAAATATCCGCAATCCGTTCTTGCATCTATTAGGGACAGTGGTTGTAAGAGCATCAGAGCTGGGGGCGGATTTAGTATTCTGTCAAAATTCATCGCCATACAATAAAAAAAAGCTTGGCAGTGCATGTTTTTGGTGGAAACTCACACAATCGTTGAGTGCCATTTTATCATATGTATTTTTAATAGGCAGTAGTTAAACCTGCATTGTCATATGGAGTGCAACGCTGGTAACAAAGAAATGACAAGAAAACAGAGTACTTGTGGCCAAGATGTTTGTGTTGAGGTGGATGTACGGAAAAAGACAGAATTAGGCATTAGTACATATGAGGAATTATGTTGGTGGCCAAATGGAGAAGAAAATGAAGGAATGTCATCATAGATAGTTTGGGCATGTGCGTACAAGACTAAAAACCACCCATATACGATGAACGAAAGGATTGCAAGCTCAAGCTATTGGGATGGGGAAATTGCTATCATGAACAAAGAATGAAGTAAAAAATGACTAAAATACTTTAGAAAAAAAATAATTAGCATAAAGCCCACCTGAAATAGATGGTATACAGGCATAAGGCTTCCATGGTAATGATAATTTCTTGGAAAAGATTTTTTTTGGTTTAATAAGTGAATCCCCACCTCTCGATCTCTCTCTCCCTCTCATAACAGAGAGTGTGTGCGTGTGTGTGTGTGAGAGAGAGATAAAAGAGAGGTGTTGCAAACCATTCATTAAAGGATAAAAGGAACGGTCTGAGAGAAATTATCCAGCGTGAACTGGTTCACTTCCACTGCTGTGAACTTTTAACCGGAGCCCTTGGATCAACAAAAAGATGTCGAGTTTCACATTTTAAACTGGGCTAATAATTTAATCCAAGGGCTTTGGTTGAAAGTTCAGACCAATTTGTTGTGAACAGGTTGACAATGAATAACTTCTCAATAATTGAAGGAAATAATATCAAATATGAAATATCTAATTTGATTATTAAATGATCGAGGGAGTTAGACCTGCAGCCCCATATCAAACTAAGTGCTGAGCAGTAAAGAAGAAGAAGAATAAAAATGGCATTTATATTGGCCTGTTTGGATGCAACTTGAATTACAATCATTTTGAATATTTTGGAGACTCAGCCATTCCTCGTGCATTTGAGGTTCCATCAAAATTTACAAATCATGTTGGAACAAGGGAGCAACGATTATATCACATGCACTTCTTTGGTTTCAGGATTTGTGTTTTCCTGGAAATCCATTTGAAGTTGTGTTCCAAAGGATCTGAAATAAAGAAAACCGACAGTTGCGAATATCTATTTCTAGGATTCTGCAAAAAAATCTCATATTTGGTTTTCCAGGATTATAGGAGGTAGATCCTGATAATATGAAATTTCCAAAATAATACATGCGTCACAAGGGAAGTGTTAAAACTTAAAAGGGAAAACCCGCTTTCCTGTTTATGTGAATTCCCTGGAAAATGCACCCATTTACCAAACAGACCTATGCTTCCCACTTTTCCATATTAAACCAATTGAGAATTAAACGCACTGTCTGTGTGATATCTGGGCACCCAACGAGCGGGCATAAAGAAAGAAAGAACAATACAGTCGACCCAAATTTTTTGGAAATAAAAAAGAACCTGGCGGAGTGAGGAAGACAAGGAATCGAAGAGGGTGAGATAGCTGTCAAAGGAGTCTAGGAACTGCAAAAGATCTTCTTCTTTTCCTTCTTTTTCTTCTTTCCTTTTCTCCACTGTTTCATTTTCAGGAATTTGAGTGTCGTCTTCCATCGAATTCGATGAACAATCTCTTTTTCTTCCCGGGTTCTATGCTCTGACCCCTTTCTTCCATCCAAAAGAAAGGAGATCGAGTCTCACTGTCTCGCTTGAGCTACACGGATGGCAACGACACTGGTGGGTCGGGTCAGATGGGTTCAATTCAGATTATTTGGCCCGAATTTTAAAACAAGGAAAAAGCTTAGCTAAAGAAATAAATATTAATTTTTAATATTATAGTACTATACTGTTATTAATTTTAAAACAATACCCCTCCCTTTTATAATAGTAGAGAAAGATATTTCCTCATATGTGTATTTTAATTAATAATTTTTTAAATGATAAAAATTACTTTTAAAAAAGTTAAGTTTTTAGTAGGATTGAACTAAAGTTGTTTACACTAATACACAATTTATTGACTAAATACGTATTAAAATAATAATGCACCAATGCACATGAACTTTAGATCCATGATAATATTCCAACTTCAAATCAACCATTCATTAGACTCAAGCTATTGTATCCTAATCATGATATGTACAAATTTGTATTTTTCAAAAGAAAATTTTAAAAGAAAAGCTTCAAAAAGTATATAGAATTGATGCACGCACATCAGTAAAATCACCCTAACTACAAGATTTCTCATCTTCATAGTTGTTGGTCATAGTCTCGCACACTTTCAAAATTACCAACTTAAGTTGGAAATTTAGATCAAAGTTCTACGACTCGAATCAAGATCTTTAATTTTAAAAATTTCGAGACACCAATTAATAATTCATTCCAGGTGTACGGACAAATATAATTTTAATTGGACGAACCAAAACTCCAATTTATTACAAAAAATTAAATAAGGTTAACTATTTAAGAAAAAATCGATACAATGGGTAAAATCAATCGTAGCCTTTCACATATTAGGCTTAGCGCAACTCAAATTCTGATTTGAGTCTAATTTTTTAGTTTAAATTTCAAAATGAGCGAGACAAAATTACATCATCATTCGCCTCTCGCAAAATAGTCATCATTCAAAACTTTATAAATGTTACAATCATTATTCAAATTTAGATGGTCGATTTCATTTACAAATTACAAGTAGTGATAATATATAATATACTTAGAGAACCGACCATAATACTTGTTTATGACAGAGTTTTCTAACTCTAACCACAGACCTACCGGTTTATGTGTATAATAGGATTTCCAACCCGAAGGCCCAATAATTTATGTTGGCCTTTTAAACTTTTAATCAAGAACATTTCTACTCATTGATCTTTTCCATGTTCTTCTCTTTCTTTAATTTTTTTTTAATATTATTATCTCCACTATAACATCTACAAATTTAAATAAAATAGTAGGGAGTATGGATATAAAACTCATTAATAATATCATGAAATCCCCCAAACATGATTATTGATCTACATAATTATTATTTTGCGGTCTTTATGTAATTTTAATTATTCCATACGTGCAAGAAGCACCCAAGAAATTACTATTTTTTTTTTTATAACCAACTTTTTAAATCTCTTAGAGCACTCGACTAGTTCTCAAAGTAGAAATTGAACTGAGAACTCTCACTTCTTGAGACTAGTTTATGATCATCACTTAAACCATTTTAGATTAAAAAAATACTATCTTAAACCATAGACAGTTTATTTATTTTTCTTTTTTTCTTTAATTAGATATTGTTGTTGTCGTTGTATTACTTTTTTTTTTTTTGAGGAAATCACTTACTCCAAAATTGTAAACTTGTATATTTAATTAAGAAATTTTAGGGATATTTGGACTTCTATTTTCTAATTGAGTGATCAAGAAATGTGAACATGGCTGTGTGAGGCTTAAAGAATACACGTGGATGGATGAGATATTGAGAATATTACAAGTATAGCTGTAAATTATTTAAGTATTCAAGTCAGCATATGCATGTCAGGCAATTTCCTGAAATGATCTTTCGTGTGGGAAGGTTATTGTACTATCCGGCAACCTCCGACTTTTTTTTTTTTTTAATTGTCGGAGACAATTAATTGAACTACATTCATATGGATAATATATACATTATTAATTTAATTATAAATAATACATAATGATAAATTTATTAGAAAGGTTAGCATTTGAATATGTGATTTATAAGAATTATTAAAATGGTCTTGAAGAAAACAAAATTTAAACTTTTTAGAATTTAATCACTTGTATTTTTTTTTAATATTTAAACTTTTTGTCTTTAAAAAGCATGTTTTGATTAATCTAATAAGGTGATTTTAGTGACGCTATGTCCAAATGAGATGCCCTATGTTGACGAGGTTCCCGTGACTTAATATAGAATATGTGATGTTTGATAATAAAATGAGGTCTATTGTCTCTACAAAATAGTCCAACTGGTTGCCTCCTGCCAGGAAGCGGGAGGTTATGGGTTTAACCCCCCATGGTCTAACCTTGGTGTGTCATAGGGGTAGTGAGCTCACCTGTGGAGTTTTTCCACGGGTTATCCTGCAGTTTTCATACATAAATTAAAAAAAAAATCTAAGAAATTGTCAGTGATATGGAATTTATAAAAAATTAGTCTCATCAAATATATATAACTGTCAAATTTAAACTATATAAAATAAATAATTAAAATAGAGTTCGTTATCAAATGTCGACTTTAATTGATTAAAATAAGCAAAAAAAAATTCAAATGAAAATTGCTTTTTATAATTGTAATATTGACAACATGTAATTTATTTTGACAAAACCATTTTTGATAACTTAACATATTTTTTAAAATTAAACTTAGGTTGTGAGTTTCTCATGATTTAATTATGTTAGGTGAGAGCATAGTAGTTAATTCTGTTTTATTTTGGCTGAAATGAGCAAAAAAATACCCTTTGTCCAAAATAAATTAAATAGGTGTTTTTCAGTAAAAAAATATCATGTGTTTTAGTTTGCCAAATATATTTATTTTGTTTCTTATTATTAATTTAGTCACTTATTATTCTCAGTACATTATTGAATATTTTTTATAATTTCAAGAATTTAACATAATCTACTGTTTTATTAGTTTTTTTTATTTGAAATAACTATTTTTGTATTTTTTTAATTTTAGTACAATTCACTGTTTTATTATTTTATTGTAAATCATTATTCTTCAATTCTTAATGTTTCAACTTTCTAATTTTAAAATTTTGTTATAACATATTTTTTCTAAATGGAGTACCTAAACAATCTAAATACCTAAATATTCTGTATTAGAAGAAAATCAAAAGTAATATAAGTTAATATTTTTTTTTTAATTGAAACAGACGTTTTTCTAAGTCCATAAATAATAATGTCACTTTATCATAACAACTCCAAGATTAAGCCCACAAAAGCTTGGCTTCATTACGCTCGGGTGACTCTTCACCAAGATTTTTCATGAAATAAAGTGTGAATTCTGCATAATTGAGTGTATTTGATGAGCGATTATATAAATATAAAATTTCATTATTAATTAATAATTCAAGTTAAATAATCTTCATGTTTTAATTTTAATGAATGTAAACTATTGATTTAAAAAAAATTAAAATCAATAGATAAAATGATAAAAGGGTGAAACTTGATGCACGACCTATTTATACTTACTAGTTTCTACCTCAAGATTTACGTGAGAAAATCTCATTAAATAGTCTTAATAAATAAACTTTCAATAATATTTTTACATTTTCTTCCTAAGTTCAAACTTAAAATGCTAAAATAGACGAGCTCAATAGAAAATATTTTGAAAAGAGCTTAAACAAAAGATTATATGATAAATGATTTAAATAAGGATGAATGATCTGAACAAAGTGCTTAACAACTCTAATGATATGCAATTAGATTTTTCTTATAAAATTTTCTTCTTATATTATAAAAATTTAATAATTTGAAAAAAAAAATTATAGTAATTAAATTAAAAACTAAATATTAACCAATGATGCTTTTAACTTTCAAATGGCAACAGTGTGGAAAACTAAAAACAAGACTTCTTTCAAGGAATCAAGGGGTCCAAGGCAGTTTTCTAGATGTTTTTCATCTATGTAATTAAGGTGGTAATAATACGTCTTAATGACTTGATTAAATTGTCATTAATGGAAAGTACATGATTTGGGGTGCTCTCGAAGATTATATGAAAGCAATAGATTCGGCGGTATTTCCAAATTTGACCCTTTAAAGATGTCAAGTCAACAAAATCCAACGCAACTCTCTCACGTTTGCCCTTTCCCCGTTCTCTCCTCCTTTCCCCCCTTTCCATCCGTGTTACTGCAACAAAACCAGAAGATTAATCCCATAATAAATCGAAACTATATCTTCTCTCCATTTCCGTGTCCTCCTCTTATCTTCACGATCTTCCTTTCTCTCTCTAGAAAGTATAAATCCAAGTTTTCTTTACACCATTACAAGAACACAAAAGAAAAAATAAGTCCAATCTCTCTATTTTCTTCTTCTTTCGCAGAAAGCAAAATAAAGATCGAAACGTTCTTCGCCTCTCTCTCTGTATCCGAGATTTCTTTCCCATTGGTGGATACCCAAAGTTGCAATCAATATCTAATCATCGTTTCTCTCTCTCTTTTTTGTTTATGCAGATAGCAAAATAAAGATCCAAACATTCTTCCTCGTATCAACAACCCAATAATCAGAATCAAAATCCTAACTCAATTTCTCTCTGCAAGAACCCCCCAAAGAAAACCCTAAATCAAAATCCGAATTTTCTTACTCCCTCTGCAGCCATCAAACAACCAAACACCAGGCCCAAACTTTGTCTGAAAGAAGAGAAAGGAAAAAGCCCAAAACTCAGAAACCAAATCCGAACCAATGGGTTTTGACAACGAGGCTAGCTCTTCGTCCCACACCCTCTTTGTTCCACGTGAAGACAGCAGTCCTCTCCTTGCAAAACATCCCTCACTCTCTTCCCGGCCCAAGACCTTTGCCAATGTCTTCATCGCCATCGTTGGAGCTGGAGTCCTCGGTCTCCCCTACACCTTCATGAAGACGGGATGGCTCGCGGGCATTCTCATGCTTTTTTCTGTTGCTGCCCTTACCTATCACTGTATGATGCTCCTAGTCTACACCCGCCGGCGGCTTGAAGACGACCATGGTTTCTCCAAGATTGCTTCTTTTGGCGATCTCGGCTTTGCCGTCTGTGGTCCGATTGGGAAATTCGCTGTTGATATCATGATTGTCCTCAGCCAGGCCGGATTCTGCATCAGCTACCTCATCTTCATAGCCAACACTCTCGCCAATCTCATCAGTCCTGACCAATTCCATGGAATTTGGGTGTTTACACCGAAGATTGTATATGTTTGGGGCATGTTCCCGTTTCAGTTGGGGTTGAATTCGATCCCGTCGCTGACCCATCTCGCCCCTTTGAGCATTTTCGCGGACGTTGTTGATTTAGGCGCCATGGGTGTTGTTATGGTGGAGGATGTGATGGTTTTCCTCAAAGAAAGGCCTGCTCTTGAGGCCTTTGGTGGGTTCTCTGTCCTGTTTTATGGAATTGGGGTGGCTGTTTATGCCTTTGAAGGGATTGGAATGGTGCTGCCTTTGGAATCTGAGACTGCTGATAAGCAGAACTTTGGAAAAGTATTGGGTATTTCTATGGCCTTCATCTCTTTTTTGTATGGGTCTTTTGGTGCACTGGGCTACTTTGCTTTTGGCCAAGCTACTAAAGATATTATCACTACAAACTTGGGGAAGGGAATCATCAGTGCTTTGGTGCAAATAGGTTTGTGCATAAACCTATTTTTCACCTTCCCTTTGATGATGAACCCTGTCCATGAAGTATTTGAGAGGAGAATTTGGGGTGGAAGGTTTTGCCTTTGGTTGAGGTGGCTAGTTGTTTTTGCAGTGTGTTTGGTGGCCCTTACAGTGCCCAACTTTGCTGATTTCTTATCTTTGGTGGGCAGTAGTGTGTGTATTGCTTTGGGTTTTGTGTTTCCAGCTCTCTTCCATCTTATTGTTTTCAAGGATGATATGAGTTGGAAACGGATGAGTTTGGATATTTTGATTATGGTTCTTGGAGTGTCATTTGGAGTGTCTGGGACCTTCACTTCTCTAATGGAGATTTTCTCTGTCAAGGGTTGATGTTTGAGTAGTTTCTTAAACTCTATGTGATGATAATTTGGTTATTACAGAACATAAGTTAGTAGTCTGAGTGATTTATCCTCCCTCCCTCCCACAGATTTACATGTTTGTTGGCTTTTATTTTATAAGAGGAATTCTGAGGGAGAAATGCAGAGAAGCAATTCCCTTTTCAGTAGAACTTTTTTTTAATCTATTTCCATCTTATTCTTCTGCTGTTTTGAGGTGATTTTTTAATGCCTTCTGCTTCTGTTAGATAATCTTTTACAAGGAATCAATACAATTATAATGTCTTTGGTAGATATTATTACTTCTGTGTATCAAATGTTATGGCATGACTAGGCCAGAGTAATGTGTCTCTAAGAGCACTAATCCTTGCAGGCACTTATGCTCAGTTTTTCTTCAGAAGAGTGCAGAAAAGAGAATCTCTGAACAAGCACGCCTTAAAATTGCACGAGAACCACGTGTTCTCCTTCAAGACCATCTCCTTCCTTTTTTTTTTTTTATTCCGATATTTTATGTGAGCATCTGAATATTTTCTAAAAGATACAGTGACATGAAAATAAAGGTGGTTTTGTTTTTTCTCTTGATGAATTAAAAAATTGAAAACATAACAGAGACAAAAGAGTTTTTATAATAAACTTTTCAACCAAAAAAAAAAGTGTTTTTATAATAAGAAATATTGATTTTGTCATTTTATTCTGTTGTCATTGTTTAAATGATAAAAAGATATATTTTCTTATTATTAGAAATATTGATATTATTAATATTATTATTTTAGGGTTGAAACTCGGATTGGATTGGGTTCAATAAATTCAATCTAACTCACGTCAAAACTTATTGAATCTGATTCAACCCGAATTGCTCTCCAAGCTATTCAACTCGATCCAATCTGAATTTTTGACTTGACTCGATCTAAGTTTTGTTTTATTTATAACTTGAGTTGGGTTAGGTCAGGTTGATTTTAAAATTCTCAATACGATCTAAATTTCATGTAAGCGTTTTTCTTCCATTTCAACTTGACTTGAGATATATAAATACATAATTTAAATCTCTTGATTTCTTAGGTCTAGTCATCTAATTCGATCTGAATTTCACCCCTATTATTTTTAAAGCTTAAAAGGTAAAATGAAAAGCTGATACTATATATAAAGAAAGTCTTGATGTTTAAATTAATTATTATTATTTTTAATCTTTTCCCCACTCTTCAACATCAGTTAAGTGAGAATTCCATCATCTTTTTTCATGTTGTCAATGGTGTAATGATCCTCATACTATTGTTCTGAGATGCGAATAAAAGAATGTGATTAAAGCACTTTTTTAGAATATTAAAGATCTTTTTACATAGAGATGAGTTGTGTATCAAGAAATGACCACAACTTCAATACTTAAATACTGCTTTCCACATGTTCTACATGAGTCGTCTTCTTTCTCTATTCATAAATAAATACTGCTACTGATGTCACTGTTGGATTGTTTCTACTTGTTTTATTCACAAAAGGAATTAACTTCCCTCTTATCTATTGTAGTTTAGTTTTACATTGTTCTCAGAATCTTTTATCTGTTACATTAGTAATTTTTTTTAATGATAGTTGGTAATTTTCATTAAAAAAAAGCGAGCCTAAGATGTACATTATAGCCCACAGTTTGGACAGAGCTAGGGGTATAAATCTCGATCGATACTTTATATATTGGCAAAGAAAAAAGAAATTGGCCTAATATCGGTTGTAACCTGGCCGATATCTCAGTCGATATTTCTATTTTATTATTATTTTTTAAAACAGCCTTTTTTTTAAATGAATTTTTTTTTAAAGAAGAAGAGTGAGAAAAAAATCTTCGCCGATATTAAAATTCGGCCGAAAGAAGGGGCCAAATAGGCCAAGCTGGGCCCAAAATAGACAGGAGTACTGTTTTAATCTACGATGACTTGCCTGTTGTTTGAGAATTAACATCTGAAGGTTCTGAGACCCATATTTGCCCACATAACATTATAACTTCAATTAGAATACGCAAATTGACAACATGAGAAGCAGCCATTTTTTTAGGTTGGCAGTATCTCCTAAATTTCCAATTCTTCGTACCTAACAAAGAAATATTTTTTGTTTTCATTATAAATAGCTAATGGTGCTTAGGATTCCGATTAAGAAGGTATTTGAATTAAAATGAGATTATCAAAAAGCTAATCATAAAAAAATTGCAGCCTCAAATTGAAAATTTTGAGGCGCATTTTTTTTCTTTCTATAACATGGATATATCATAACAAAAATATAATAATAGTTTTATAGAAATAAATAAAAAATATCAACAAGGTAATTTTTTTAATCATTCAAAAAAAGAAGAAGTGGGCTGCAGTCTCATACGATTATTTATATTTTCTCTTGCTAATGTGTTAAATCTTCCAAAATGTGTTGTTTAGAATTTTTTAATGGAATCCCTTTAATCACATTAAGTCAACTTTAATAAAATTTTAAAAAAATTGTAATATTCTTAAATCTTTAAAACTAAAATATATATTTTTTATTTTTGACATTTTCTTTTTGGTGAAAGTACTTCGTACATAAATATCATTATGGTAAATGATAAAACTTTCATCTAGGGATACAACTAGGGTAGATTGGGTTTTGCCAAGTCAATTTGAAGTAAGGTTGAAATCACAAATATAGGTCCTTGCTTAGATTGAATAGTCTAAATTATTTTAAGCTAGTTCGGATTAAAAAATAAATAAGGGTTCAGACAGACTTCTTAGTTTAAGAGATAGTTGTTTTTTAATTATTGCACACAATTTTTTATAAATTTTATTATTAAAAATAATTTTTTTATCATCATTATGACTACTATGTCTATTATATCTATCATAGTAATTTGGTTCTCAAGTTATTATTTTACTTTTATATAACTCATTATATAAATTTAAGTTTATATATTAGATAGAATTAAGTTTAGGGTGAATGGGTAGAATTTAATATTGTAAAGACTGCATATTTCTCATATGATGGGCCTATATGGTTGGGTGGGATAAATAAAGAACTTCCTGAATTATGTAAATCAAGGAAAACTTTTCAATTTAATCATAGTAGCCTTGTGAAATGAACCATAAAACATCAATGGCCTTATAGCAATCAAATTTTCAAAGTTCAACTCACATGAACGCTAGGGTCTAAATGGAATCATCAGATTGGATTGGACCCTAAAAATACAAGACTTAAACCCGATCCAAAATTTTAAATTGGGCTTCTATTTTCTTATCCAAAATTTTAAATCGAGCTCAATCTAAATTGCCCCTACTTTATCATTTATTATGCTCAGATGAGCATGTAAATTGCTTAAAAATTTCAGAAATAGTGTAATAGAAAAAAAGTATAAATTAGTTGTCTCCTACCTCAGAAAGTGGGAGGCTGCGGGTTCAAGCCTCCATGACTAACCTTGGTGTGTCTTACAGGTAGTAGGCTCACCCATGAGTTTTAGTAGAACTCTCTCTGAGTTTTCCACACGTTAATATAAGAAAAAGTATAAATTTCAAATAATTTGATGCAAAATATCTTATTTTTATCATTTTAAATTTTAAATAAAAGTACAGGGAGCGATCCTCACACACGTAATTTGTGTATACAGATACGGATTTTAGCGTATGCCCCATTTGCCCTTTACGTGACGTACCAAAGAAGCAGAAAGAAGAATGTATGAACATTGCAATTCGACTATCTGAAATTTCAAATCAAAGAGTCGAAATTCGTGTAATTTGATTATCTGAAATTTCAAATTGATTCATCGATGAACAGTAAAAATCATACCATTAAAATTTTAGTATTTATGTGAAAGGTAAGGTCGAAAATACTCTAAAATTCACGTCAAATACCGTAGGAAGACCTCTCTCCCTCCTCTTCCATGTGAAAAATAAGAAACTTTCTCATTAGTCAAGAATTTGTGACGTTGAATGATGTGACCATCTAAAATTTTCTTTTCCATTAAGTCATTAACTATTCAAATCGCCCGTGCCCCATAAACTCTATCAAAGTATCAAACGGTTAAACCCTAAACCTTCAACTAATCGGAAAGAAGAACGGTCGTTTGAAATTTCTCTTTGGGACGACAAAATGGAGATGATGCTGAAGAAGTATCAGCAGAAGTACAGAAGGGTTAGAGATGAAATGAGTAAATGGGAAGAGCTTCAATCTCGATTCCTCACCCAATTCAGAAACGCGTCCGCTATCCTCGAAAGATTGCCGGTCTCGTTTTTCCTCTTTCTCCTCTTTTAATACTACTCTATTTCTGTCTTTCATGCATCTCTCTGTAATTCCTTCTCTTTATTTTCCCCTTTTCTTGAAGCATTTGAAATTCCCACCAGACATTTTCACTCAATAATTGCCTCATTTTGCATTAAGAGTCAAGCTTTTAATGTTTATGACAGTATACGTCTAAATCTAGCTGGTACCTTGCTCCTTGGATATATCTCTCCCATATGAATAGAACCAATAAAATGGAGTTGCTCTTAAAGTCTAAAATGTCCTATGATTTTGTTTCTTTTTTCTCTATGTTGGATGGAAATTTGGAACATCGATTGATTGTTTTGGTTGGTCTTGATTGATATACTCTAGTTTATCATGGAAAATCAGAAACTTTGGCTAGTGGATGACTCTCTGGGCTCAAAAATGAAAAGATGTATTTCAGCTCTTTCATGTGAAAAGTAATATGAAGAAGGGGAAACCTACTAAAGGTCCGTGAGGAAATGCTAGTCAGGTGTACAGGATACAGCAATACAGATTGTGGATGAAGCCCCCTTTTCTTTATTTTTTAATATCAATCCAAACCCTCCAAATCATGTTTTTTGAAGTGATGGCTAAAGTTTTATTAATAAGGAGCACAAGAGATGCACCAACAACAGTGCTGAGATAATACCCAAATTACCAAAAATAAAAATCTAAAGAAGCAAAAAGAGCCCTACTTCAACAAGGAACAAATAACAAATCAAAGGAATGGCCTTTCATCCAATACCAATATGCTCCTTCCGGGCACTAAAATTTCCATGGTTGGGGCCCAAAAGATGCATTTGTCCTTGACTTGAAGGGCAACAACCTGATGAGATTCCAAGTTGTTTATGAAGACATGATTGTTCCTTTCCTACCATAGAGTCCATATGGTGGAGAAAAAAAGCAAGACACCAAAGGATAGGATTATGGACAAGCCATGAAAGAACATTAATAAGGTAGATTAGCTATAGGGGCAGGGATTATCTGCTGGATTTCGAAGAGATCAAGGATGAATCTCCAAAATCTGAACAAGGAACAATGTAGGATCGAATGATCAATGACCTTTGTTACTTGGAGACAAAGGGGACAGCACTAACCATGTTGAGGTGCCTTATACGGATATTATCAGGAGTGAGAATCTTCCTAAGTCCAAGCTATGCCATGAGGGAGAGCTTATGAGGACCAAATAATCTGGTTAGTTGCTGGATGGGGGTCTGAAGATTGCTCCACTCAAAGAAGGATTTTATGGAAAAAAGCAAAAGGAACCCAAGCCGATATTCTTATCTTCCTTGGGTACAGCTATATGGGCTTGGTCCAAAAGGAAGAGGTGAGCGAAAAAGATTAGCTTCTTGAAAGGGCAAGTATCTCTTCTCAGGTCAGCATATCACTCTTTTGAAATTTGTTATTTCATTTTTTCCTATATAATTCCTTTCAACCTTCAAGTGCCCAACAAGTATGTCATGAAACCATTGAAAAGAGTGAAGGATATCTTTTGTAGGGGAATATGGGGAGGGCGGGGTGGAGTAGAAAGGATCATCTTGTCAATTGGGACCAAGTTTGCCTTCCTATCTTTGATGGTGGTCTTGGGATTAGACCCATTGTTGAGGTGAATTTGGCTTCACTTTCTAAATTTCTTTGGAGATTAGACATTCTTGGTGAAGCTCCTTGGAAAATCGAGTTATTTAGAATTATAAGGTAGCTAATGTTGTTTGGGAGGTGGATTGCCCCTTCATGAATTCAAATTGGGTCTTAGCTGCTATCTACATATTTGATTCATCCTCACCATTGAACTAAATACTCTTGAAAAAAAATTCATCATCAATGATTTATACTTTGGAGGAGATCAAAGGTTAGAATGATCTAATGGGCCCACCCTGCTATGAGTTTGTATGATTCTGTAACCATCCATTCCATCTGCTGTGTCACTGGGTGGGGCCCATTCTTTGGCACAATATGTTAGAAACAAAGGGATTTTAAGCCCAATAAGTTAGCAGATAGATTGGTTAATGTGTAACGACAATTATGGTGAGCGAAAAAGTCAAGCAGATAAACAGAGGATTATATCGAAAATACTAATCCTTATTCGAATGTCTAGCTGTTGAAGATTTTGTATACTTAAAAACTATTTTAACTTAAGGCTTAATAGGTGGAATAACAGCAGGAGTAATTTAGCATCTTGATTGCTAGATCATTCAAGACAAAGGAAGGGATGATAGGCTGGTTTTTCTTTATCTTTTATGTCTTTAGATAACTTTTAATCTCTATGATGTAACAACAAACAGGGATTTAATGAGCTTGATGACAGTTCAATGAGCACATTTTTGCATTGTTTTTTGTTGGATTCATTGACATCATGTGACATTCAACTCAGATTTGACCAGCTTGCTACTACTCACTGCTCATGTGGAATTTTTTTCATTTTGCTGTTTGTTTATCTAAGAGATGTGGAGTTAAAATTATAAGCTTCTAAATAACGGATTTAAAAGCATACACAAGCAAACAGTAAATAAAGGTTAACTAAATTAATTTTGGTCATTTTGTGACATATTCCATGTGAAACTGTGGTAGACAGCACTTCTAAACCAATAGACAATCATGGGAGGAAGCAAGGTGAGACATAGTAATTTGGTCATATCGAATTGAGCGAAGTGATGGAAACTCTTCTTTAATCATGTCCCCTGTTCCTATTTTACTACTTTTAGTGCTTGGGTTGCTTTTTTTTATGTGTATATCCTTAGGCTCATCATTCTCTTCCTAGTTGTTATTTTTCATGTTTTTTTCCCCATGCAACATTCTTTAATGAGCTTGATTTTTTCTTTGGACTAAACTTTTTAATTACATTTTTTAAGGATGTTTCCCATTCCTTTTCCTTCACATGCATGCAGTGTAATTCTTTTTAATAGGCACACTTATTATTTTAATTGTCAGAGGACATGCAATATCAGATTCTTCAGTATCTGAGTCATTTTTTGATCATCCATAGGTACTTGCAGACACTAAAAATTATGGGGAACTCGCAGGCTCCCATAGTATGAAGGAGACACTCTTGGGAAAACAGATGGAGTCCTTGGGAATCATTTTTTGTTCCTTGAGAGAGACACTGTGAGCTTCTAGCCTTTTCCCATTCACACAGCGTAGCGTCACTTTTAATACATGTGCCAGTATTACTGATCAAGACTAATATTTTTATTGAAAACCAGTGGATAGATGATTTAACTGTTTCTTGTTCACATTTTGTAGTTTTCATCTTCTAAGTTGGTGATGTTGAAATTGATGCACTATTTGGTTTTTGTTGTGTTCTTCTAGTGTGGGCTGTTCTCAGCTAAATAGCCAATTTCTTCATTTTTTAAGTCTTCTAAAAGGGCAAAATGAACTGTAAGTGAATGCAAGTTTTTTTTTTTTAATGCACTGATGAAATTTCTTGTCAGTGCTTATATGACTCTAAATTTCAAACATACTGATTCCATGCAGTTTCAACTCAAGAGTTTGAGGCACTACATTGAGTCATTTTATGTACATATTTTGAACGCTTGAGATTTGTTTCTACACTAAGTTCAACTTACTTCTGAAAAAATTCCCATGTCGCTCTCGTTAATGCTTATAGAGAGGGGGTAATGCAATGAACATACCATCAGAACCAATCTCAATGACCATCAACAGCTATTTTGAAATGATGAAAATCTCTTACACAGAAATATTGTAATCAACTTATGAATTTCACATTTCTCAATCATATCTATTGTGAAGCATGGATCTTGGATTCTCACAGCTCAAATGTGATGTGTTTGTGCAGCATTGCTTGAACTTGGAAATGGGTGCAAAACAGGGACAAAGAAAACAAAATTGGAATGATCTTTCATTTCTAGCAATGAAAATTGTGATATTTCAGGATGATATCGGTATTGTCATTTACTATTGACTGAAGGAAAAATATGTTTCTTGAATATAGAGAATGAACGCAAAAAGAATGAAAGATTTCATCCCTTCTTTTAACGGTCCGGGGATTCATTCTTCTTGGTGTTTACCGTGGAAACTGTCCTTCAAAATTCTGACTATTATTTGATGCGTCATACTATGTTCTGGAAGTGAATTCTGATCATAAATCACAGTAGGGGTATCAAACAAATAAAAAAATCCCAATAGATCTCTGATTGAATTGAATCACAAATTATCTATCATCATCAAAGCCATTTTCCCATCTATTTGGACTTGGCACTGATAATTGGATTTGCTTTATATTTTTCTATATATGACTGCCTATTTAATGCCCAAAGGACTTGAACATGCAACTTTGCGGTTGTAACATTGAGCATTTAGCATCTGTGTTCTGGGCTCTAATAGTAAATTATTTGTTTCTTTTTTTCAGCGGTATAAATTGTAAGTTTTTTTGGTAATTTAGAAATATTTAAAAATGCAAAATTAAGAAAAAGTAGGGAAAAGCGAGAGAAATATGGATCAAAATGCTATTTCTTATCCATATTCATCATTTTGTTTGACAGCTATCAGAAACTATCATATGGTAAGTCGGCCAATTTAAAAGTTCACAAGTGAAAAATTGCTCCCCTGTGCAAGTATCAAGAAATAAACATTTTATTTTTAATATCGAGCACCATTGTGTTGCACAGGGTTGGTGGTAGGGATTGGTTTGGTTAGAAAAATCAGAACTTCAAGAACGAGCCCACCAAAAATAAGTGCCACTAGATTCCTTTTAATGCAAATGCCACAGACGTTAACTTTAGAAGTTAAAGAGGCCCCTAAAGGAATATTTAGAAAAAAGAGTGATCCTTTATCTCTAGGTAATTATAAGCTTTTATATAAATGGTAAATTGTAAGCTTTCTTGAGAAAACGATAGGTTCAATTGTGAGAAGTTGGATTGAAGCACATATTTCAAATTGCTTGTCATAAGAAACTGTATAATGTATGATTCAAGAAGGAAGTCACATCATAAAATGGTACTATAAGCATATGTGGAAAACCTCAACCATTGGAATTGGTCATGTTTCATGTGTAGAAGGTGTAAATGGAAGATAGAAGTTACTGTTCTGCTCATTCAGTTTGAGTTTGCATAGTTTCTGGGTTTTTTTTTATTGTTATTAATCATGTGATGTATATTCTGATCGTATCTTAAACTTGTGTTGTTGCAAGCAAAGGTGCAATTGTCAATAATAGTTATCTTGGATGTTTTCTAAATCAACTTTTTTTTTTCTTTTGTTGAAAAAACTCAGAAAAGAGTTTCATGGCATTGTCAAGTCCCTTGAGAAGATTGTACGAGATGGCAACCAGTTACTGAAAGGTGGATCCATGCAGCCAACAATGCGTCAAATGCAACTACGAGTTGGATTGCGACCTAGTCTACAAGATTGCTTGGACGGCCTTAAATCTCTTTATGAGATGCACCTTTCAGAGTATGAACAGTTCAATTCAAAATTAAGCTGATTTCTTTTCTGATGGACGTTTTCTTCCTTTGATGTTTTGTCTGCATATTTGCTTGCTTTTCTTTTCAATATGTTGCCTTTGTTCTCCTGTTCCTTAAAATAGAAAATATTTGCTTGTGAGACCTGTTGTATTGGATCGAGGGACCCCATTGATGACTTTAAACTAGAAATGGAAATGTATATGTTGCTCTCATATAATGATTCTGTAATGCATTCTCTATTGTTCTACCCATGGCATGTGTCTTCTTCAGCCTCATCACCATCATTTATCCAATCTATTTGGGTTTGACACTTTCAATTAGATTTAACATATTTTTTTTATTGGAGGACTTCCTATCTGATGCCTATGCCTGTTCCGCACGTGTTCAAGATTTGTTTCTACCATGGATATATGATTGGTTTTCTTTCTGAGAGAGAAATTACAGAAACAGTTCTGGCCATGGATTCAAGGAATTTGATGCTTAAGCAGTTGAGATACACAGTCCCAAAATTCTTCTGTCAGCATTTTCTTGATCTTATGCTGTCAACATGTATGGTTCATGCTGGTATACTACAGAAATAACTGATCTTTTTAGCATTAGTCTATTATTTGTATGCTTTTTATATTTAGTCTATTCTTTGAAGGTCGGGGAAGGGCTGTCTGTGTAGCTGGCCTAGTTGGGTCTGGGCTGTTTGTCAGTTTCCGGAATGGAGGTTGGGCTGGTTTGTATGTTATTTTATGGGGGTGGGCTGTCAGTGTTCTTGGGGGTCTGGGTTGTCGGGGCAGTGGCCTCTGCTGTAGGTTGCTGGTGCCCCTTTTTTATTGAGCTGCTCTTGGTGTAGTGGGGTTTTCCCCTGTAATCTGTTTTGGGCTGTATTCTTTTTTCCTGAATGAATATAATGGTTACCATCCACTCTAAGAGTCTACAATGGTGCTACCCCTATCCCCTCCTGTCTTAGCTGAGAAATTGGCAACGTCATTTGCTGACTTCCTGACATGAGAAAAGGAGACCACAGCAGTGAGCATAGACCCCTAATCTTCTTTACCACTGTGATCAACCTCCATGGAGGTTTTTTTCCTCCCATTAGCCCATTTGATTGCATTCACCGAGTCGCCCTCTGATATCAGCTCCCCAAACTGATGACGGCTAAGGTCATAACTTCTCTTTTTGAAGTCGGTAGGGAGACTCGGTGAAATTGGTGAATTTTCCATTGAAATTATCCCGGTGAAATGAGGGCCTCTTTCTTTCTTGACTGAGAGTGAGAGTTGGGATTCTAGGGTTTCTATCATTGAGATCCTTGACTTGAATTTTAGAATTTGAATCTAAAGCTTCATCTTAAGTTGGTAGGTCTAAGGAAGTGTGCGGGATAACATCACCTTCATCAGTTGGTGACTTATTTTCTTGAAGTTACGACCTTAGCCGTCATCACAAGCCCATACCTTAACAAAGAATAAGGTCTCTCCTAATTGCTAATAGTTCAGTCTCATTAGACTCCTTAATCCCTACCGACTTCCAAAAGAGAAGGATCAATCTCCCCATTCTTATCATGTACCGCTCCCCTGATGCCCAGCCAGGCTTACCCATTGCTCCACTGACCATATTAAACTTGAAACAACCTTTGGGAGGGGGAAGCCAACCTTCGTTTCCCTCTTGTTCAAACCTTGCAACAGATTCCCTTCCCACAATAAGTAGAGATCAGACAGAGAATCCTTTAAACTCTTTACCAATCATAACCCATCTTCCCTTCATTTTCCATGTTTTATCTTGTTTAGTTGATTAGTGAAATTGCTAGGTGGAAATCATTGATGTAGAGATAATTTGGTGCTACTTTAGATTTTTCTTGTTGAAGTTATCACTTCTCGCCAACCCTTATTTCTTTGATTTTTATATTTTGTTTTGTCCTGCTTTTAGTTGATCAGTAAAATGATGTCATTGCTTAGTTAAAGGTAAGCCTTCACTTCCATTATATTGCAACTTGTCCACCCTATACCTCCAATTGTACTACACAGACAAGTTATCAGAACCTTCACTAGGAAGGCAAGTATAGTAAGAATTCTCATTTTGATTATTTCATACTGTGCATTTTCATGAGCATCATTTGAATAATAATCTCAAACCAAATCATTTATTGATTTATTTTTTGTTTGAAAGCTGAACCAGATTTGCTTGTCAATGACTAATTTTTTTATAAAAAATATCTAGGTACCACGTCAAGTCATCAACAATTGAAGCACTGACGTTAAATACCAGGTTAGTGTAACTTTTACATGGGGATGGGTCTCCTCTCTAGTCTTGTTAAACCTTTCGCATGTGGCTGTTGGACCATGATATATTTACAGACGGAAACAATGGTAAGATGAACTGCTTGAATTCTAGTAGTTCCTTAAAGCTGGTTATATTTGGAAGCTTATATCCCATTCTTTTTTAAGGAATTTCATTTAGGGCACTAAATTGCCTTCTTTTAGAAACATTTATTTCCTTAAAAGATAATAATCCTAGTCTTTCAAATTTTTATTATTACACTTTTCTTATCATCATCATTGTTATTGTTATTATTCAAGTCCAAGGTGGTCTTATTTTCATTGTAAAGGCAAAAGTAGGACTTATTAGGACTGGAGCAAATCTGAATTTGGTTTCTGCTTGGTGAACTGTTTTAAGAAGCACAGAAAGCATGTGGATTAACTATAACCTCTTTTCTGTCAATTTTCTGCAGTACAAAGAAGTTCTAATCTGCACATATCTTGATCTTAACATGGGTAGCATGTTAATGATGATTTATAACATTGAATGGCAAACCCCATCATTTACAATATTCCCTTCGAAAAACCCTGGAAGATTATGACCTTTTGATGCCTGCCCATAGTTGGACAATTAAAAGGGGTCATATGGAAGTAAAATAAATGCTGGAGTGAAGGATTTTCTTTATCCCAATATCGTAATTTCAACTTTGAAGATCACTAAAACGTGGGCTCATAAGGGCTCTGCTTATATGCAACTGATGACTGAAGAATTATTCATTTATTCCACCCATGTCTGTATCGTCTATGGCCTAGGTAGGCCATGCAAAAAGCTTTCTATTGTTTTTGAACTTCACTCATGTATTCTACAATAAAAACCTAATTGCAATGGATTTCCATCCAACCATCCCATCCTTGTCCAAATGTGCCATACAAATCATATTCTAAAGGCTTTAACTCATAATGCTAGGATCTTTGGAATGGTGAGAAATTTCACCCAACCCTATTCATCCAGTCCCCTTATACTCCACTCATATGTGTATTGTTTGTGGCCTAGGCAGGCCATGCAAATGCTTTCCATTGTTTTTGAACTCTACTCATGTATTGTTCAATAAAAACCTAATTGCAATGGTCTTTCAAACATCAAAGATGAAATTGATGTAATTGAAAATTAAGGACACTGTTACAATTGTCCAAGAACATAAGGACATTTATGCAATTTTTCATATTTTTTCAAGCATCAGCTCTTGTAGCCGTAATTTCAACCTTGAGATCACTAAAGTGAGGACCCACATGGACTTTGCTCATATGGAATTGATGAATTGGGAAATTGTACATTTCTTGTGGTTTGTGGCCCTATAATCCCCCTTTGGTATTACAATTCTAGATGATGGGGATCAAGACCCTAGATATAAACTCGATCCTCTAGGTATCAATGCTCATATAAGCACCCATGAGCACCCCAACCAGATGGGACCTTGACTTCAAGAAGTTCTAATACACCTCTGCCCCCATGAATTGTATCCTCACCCAATTTGACCCATTCCAAGATGATCACAATGTTGAATTCAAGCCACCCAAATTTAGAAATTGTTTTAAGTGATTGAAGTTTCGGCCCATTGAAATCATGGCTTTGATGATCCAATCAAGGTGATTTTTGAAACATTGGCAACTTAATTCATTAAAAAAACAAAGAGTGAGTACATGAGGGGATCCAAGTATAGGAGAGTTATACCCAGATCCAAGATAAAGGAGAAGGAGATCCAATCAAGGTGATTTTTGATAGGTCCTCTATTCAAGAATAAAGGTTTTCAACCAACCTATCCATGTAGGTCCTTGTGAGCTCTACATATGGTGTGCACGGAGGTTCTCAATTAAGAGTGAACATGTGATCCATGTGAAGTGACAAAAGTCCCACATCGGTTAATTTGAAAAATCAATGACTCCAGATAACACTTGAAGCACCCTTCTCTCAACAACTAGCTTTGGAGAGTGAGTTCTACCTTAAGAATATTATTATATCATGGTTTTCTAACTTGGTATCTGAGTAGGTTCCGTGTGCAGCCATAGGGTCTAGTTGCACGTGGGGGTGGGCTTGAAGTTTCCACGTGCGGCCGCAGGGCGCAACTGCATGTGACGGCGGGTGTGAGTCCCACATCGGTTAATTCGAGAAACTAATGACTGTATATAACACTTGAAGCACCTTCTCTCAACGGCTAGCTTTTGAAAGTGAGATCTACCTCAAGAATGATATCATGACGGTTTTCTAACAGTCCATGCTATGAGCCCATACTTCATGGATTTTTTGGAAATTGGACATTTCTTTGAGGCTCAACATGTGATGTGGATATCAAACCGGAATGAAATGAAAGACTGCTTTATTTTTTTACCGTGGCAAATGTAGGATTAAACCATCTAATATTGGGCTTCAAATTGGTGGTTTGGAGCTTATGGAATTATGGACCTCACATATGGGTCTGGGCCTTACATATGGACCTAGGAAGACTCAACTGGAAGATGGGCCTCTTGGAGAAATTCCAAGTCCAAGCCCAAGCTTGGAAGTGTCATGAGCAAGTCACATGAGGTGGGGACATTCAAAGGCTAGCAAGTGCTACATGGAGTGGATGACATTAATGATGGTCAAATGCATCTCCTTGGAGCCTCTCCAATTTGGGCAAGCACTTAAATGGTTCAATAGAGTCCATTGGGGCAACACCTTTCATGGAATGTGACTCTCAAGATGCATGAGACACTCTTTTAGTCAACAACACATGACATTCTCTTATTGGTTGGAACACCTCACAATCCTACATGACATTCTTTCATTGGTTACTTCCTCTCTCTCTTTTGTGCACTTGGAATTCATGCAGGCATCTCCAACATGATTGGTGTTTCCAATTCAAGCACACCACCTTGGCGCCAACATGGACAAGTCATTAAGGCTTGTGTGGAACAATTCCATTGGTTGTATTTTTGTCTTCTTTTTCTCATTGACCTTGATGAAGTGTCATGGATTGAGAACCTTAGGTAGCATAACAAACCCAACCAACCAGTCTTAAATCATGCCAACCATGGTTGGTTGATCCTAGGTTTACCTTTGTTTTAGTGTCACTCCTAACACTATAAATAGAATTCATTGCTAACCTTGTACATTATCGGATTTTATAATAGAGTTTTGAGAATTGAATTTGAATTCAAGAAATCCAAGTGTGAATTTGTGTTCTTGTAAGTTCTTTCTTTGAATTTAGTTTCAAAAGTTAATTGAATTAAATTGTGCTTTGCATTTCCTCTTTACAATTCATCTCTTTTAAAGTTATTGACATTTTAATGATCATTGGGAATTGCATTCTTTTCAATTCCTTCAATTCAACTTAAACTAGTTTTCTTTGGGAACTAGTGTCACCAAGGATTGCTATTAGCGACATCTTTGGTTGGATCCATTTTGAATGGAAGTTTGTTTGGTCTGTTTATTACTTTGAAGTCTAAGGAAGGTTCTTACACTACCTTAGCCTTCATCAAGATCCTATAATTTTTAGCTCATGCACAGAATGTATATTAGCAATCTTAAATAAGAAAATAAAATGGAAGCGCTGGCATTCTCTATAATTATTATCCTGTGGATCAGAATTGCATCAGAAAATAAGAAAATAAAATAGAACAAGTAGTGTTCTTAAATAGATGTCATTACTTTTAGCTTGTGGATCGTCATTATCAAAGCCGTTTATCCTATCTATCTAGGCTTGGCTAGGTTGCATGGATTTGATAGAGAACATCTCTATATAGCTGCTTTGGGTTTGCTTCATATTGTTTGGCAGTGCTTTATAACTTTGTTGCTCCTGCTACAACTGTTTTCTATTTGGAGCCTAGATTCTTCTTACTTGAAGCATTCCATTTAAAGAATGAGATTGCCAATATGGCATTAGCATGAGAATAAACATTCATGCACATATTTCATTCTTTTCATTCAAAAGGTTGTTTGGTAGAACTCATAGGGAATGGCCATCTGCCAAGCATCATCATTTCATTATTCGAACAATAACAGCTCTTGCGATGGAAAGAAAGAATGAGCATTGGCTAGATGGTCATTTTGCTACACCAACTATGCTGTCTTACCAAATAAAATCCATTATTGAATGGAGAGACACCAGCACCCATTCTCCATTCCATCTCTCTATGCTGGCTACCAAACGGCCTAATATCCAATTTTTCTACTCTCTCTCTTATTTTCTTTTTGATTGATGTATCCATGATCAAGAGATTGTCTCATCGCAATCATGTGAAATTGAAAATTGTACAGCAATCTAAGAATATGATTTTTGCCAGGTCTAACGATCTGAGTGCACTCCACCAGCTCTTAGCTGATCAGCCTAACATCCCTAAAGAGGAAGGTAGCTGAACAGAACTTCATTGACTAATTTACATCTGCATCAATTTATCAGCGATCAGTATTTCCTTTTAAGCAAAAGGAATGATTTGCTATAGCTGACATTCTTGATCTCCTTTGTGCAGTGCAATTTATCTTCAACATCATATTCCCTGAAGATATCTGTTGACCAATCTGCTCATATAGTCTTTTGACCTATCATCTGATTCGAAAGTCAGCTTCCTGCCTCAACTTTTACATGGTGCCAAATAGTCACTATGTTGTTCGAATTGTCTGACCAGCAGTCTGAACATTCCCCACATGACAATTTTTTTGGTAAAGACTGTATTTACTTATTTATTCATTTGTTTATACACAAGGGCAGTACAAAAGGAAGATTTGTGTAGTTGATCCTGGATATAGTCTGTAAGAGTCTAGATAGTACAGGACGAGAATGTTGAGGGTTCCAAAACAAAAAACTAAACTGGACCCTCATTGTCTATGATTTGCTTTACTTCAGGGATGATGATGTCTGTGTCACTGCTGGCAAGTGTGCTTCCCTTGATCAGGTGGAGAAGATATGCAGGATTCGACTTGGGTCACCTTCACATATTATGTTCTGCAATTGAAGAAATTGGCCAAGATAGGTCCCGTATGAAGTGTTGAAAACCCCAGAAGACAGATTGTGTGAATGAAAAGGAATAAGTAATTAGGATGTGACTGTTATGATCTTGAGTTAGTCTGCAACTGCAACCTCTTCGCTGGTGGCCAGAGTTTTAGAACCGAGACTGGATCACGATGCATTTCTACAGGCAGTTCAACCCAAACTCAGTTCAGCTGGCAGCAAGTCAATTTCATTGTATGCCCCTAGAATCTGTCAGTTTTTCATGACACTGTAAAAACTGTTATGGTAGTTTCTTTTACATATGATTTGATGATTGCTGCTACTTGATTTTCAAGGATAATGTGGTTTCTTTTTTCGTCAAATGATGTATCTTTACTTAGAAGTCTTCCAATCACTAAATCTGTCTAAATTTCCAACTGCTGTTGGTACCATCTTTAATATCTATGCAGTGTAAAGTGGAGGAGATTTAGCCCAAAATTTTAGGAGTTGAAAAAAATATCTTATGCAAAAGTAAATACACTGGAGATTTTCAAATTCATGGTGTTGAATCCAGGGTTTTTAATATTGGCAAATATAGGTGGTTTTTTGTATAAAATAAATAAATAAATAAATAAATAGGAGAGAAATTTATCGGCCCATACCGAGATTTCTACCCCGGTTGAATCCATTTCAATTCAATTTCAATTGTTCAAGGCTGGAATGGTAAAACCACAAAAAGGGGCTCACAAGTCACATACTTGGGAAGTTGAAATTTTGACATTAAAATATATAAATTTTAACAAATTATGAAATTCCTCCAGCTTGACGAAATAGTCAAAAGTTTAAATTTGATTTGGTTGATTTTTTTTTTTTTTTAAGTTAATGTCGTTTGATGCATATTTTATGTTACTGGAGGCAACTTAATTTAATTTGGATTATTTTTAAAAATAAAAATACAAATAATAGAAAAAATAAATTTTCGCATAAGATGAAATAAACTGTCTTATATACGAGGCACCGGCTTAAGGCCTTTAAGCTTAAGTAAGTGGTGTATATAATGAACTATAAATATTAAGAAGGATAAAATGGAGTTTATTAATAAATATTTAAATTTATATAAGTTGAATTATTATTTGAGGATTGTTTGAGAGAATTTTTAAAGGGAAATGATCATTAATATACAGGTGTGAATGGTATTGCCCTACACATTTAGGTACGAAGGTGCGAAGTCTATTGTATGGAGTGGTGATGAGTCTTTTAGAAATGTCTTTTCTTTAGTATGCGGTGCTTAAAATCGTTTTAATTGAATAAGTCAAATTATGTTTTTTAAATTCTCTAAAATTTTGATTAGTTCAATTTTTTTTTTTTTAATTTTTAAACTTTGTAGCTTTAAAAATATGTTTGATTAACTTAATTAAAATAATTTTTTAATGAACATTATACTCAAATTATAATTTTTCTAGTACATCCATCATCACCTGTATGATGGACCTCATCTAAATATTAATGACAATATCATATAGAGTTGCAACCCTAAGGAAATTGGTCTGACTATTAAGAAGTTTCCCTCGTAAACTTGAGTTCAATTCGCGCTTAAACCCATACGATTACTCCTCGTCTTGAACACGATATGCGTGTGTAGGGAGGTGCACACATGTCCCGAAAGATTATTTAAATAAAGTCTCTTATGGATGAGACACTCGAACACCTTTAGTCCTAAAAAAAAAATATCATATAGAGTTGCATACTCATTTATAGGTAATTTTTTTTTAATAAATGACATTTTTAGTACTTTCTCTGAATTAGATGCTAAAGATGTCATTCTAAAATGTATAATAGTTTTTATTTTTTGTTAAAATTAATTAAATAATAGTTTTCATTTAATTTTAGAATTGTACTTTTAGAAAAAAAAAATGTGCCAGAAAAGTATTCCTAAATGCAAGGGTCCAAAATTCGGTGGCCACGATATCAGCATGTCGCCAGATATGTCAGTTCTACAATATCGGTCAATTTTACTTTTTTTATTTACAAATCTCGGCCCGATACGACCTAGATTTCGCTTGAACGACCCGTACCTCTCTTATCGGCCCAGATATGGACCCCTGCCTAAATGTCAGATTTCCTCGGGTCGGGTTGGTCTGCTTCTCGGGTCGGGAACTTCGACTCGTATGGTCCTACCTGAGAGTTCTTCCTCCAGTCAGCTTCCTCTGCCATTTACACAATCAAGATCAGTCAGTCAGCCATAGGATCTTCTTAATTCGCTCCCTCCATTTCCTCATTTTGTTTGGGATGGCGATGAATTTCTGTGATTTCCGAATCCTTCTCGTCGCTGCTGCAGCTGCCTTCATCTTCATCCAGGTTTCTCCATCACTCCTCTTTTTTCTTCCATCCCCGTTCTTCATGAAATCTCTTCTATAGTGTAAATTTCCATTGTTATTTGAGATTTTTTGGTGTAATTAGGGTTTGGCTTCGAATTCTCTGACACTTCTTTCCCAAAACCTCCAATCCCTGTCAACATCTTCGCTAATATTTGCATTTATGATACGGTGAATAAATTGGCGTTTTAGCCCCAATTATTGGATAGTTCCTATTGGAATCTGTTCCAGGTATTTAATGGATTACCAATTCAATAAACAATATGTGCTTTTTTCCCTTTTTCATTTGGTTGCATTGCTGTTCTTCATTCCTGTGGGAATTTTTGTGATTTGAATGGATGGTATTCAGGAGAGTGATGTTAGGAAATAAAAAGTAGTGACTGATTAGAATGAGGCCAATCTATCTTGGGGACATGAAAGGATGTCCCAATGTGTTGATCTCATTAGTACATGGATTGACAACTTGGTACTATCAAATTGTATGGATAATTTTGTCTATATGACTTTGGCCTCTAGTGGATTGCCAAAAACACAAATAAACAATTAAATCATGTTAGACAAGTAAATGTGTGAGACTCAAAATGCTTCCCTGTGTATTTTCAGCAACCATAGTACTCAAAGGGATGCCTTAGATGCATCTATGCTCTAGACCTGTTTTGCATCTCACTTAGATCGAACGCAGGCTCACCTTAAGGCCAGCCTCTTTTGAAATATTTTCTATAATAATCCTTTATTTAGTTTTCTTCATGCAATAATGATTAGATTTCTCAGTTCATATGTGTTCTTGCCTAATAATAAATAATTAGAAACTCCAAGCGGGTATATAATATACTTGCCTCAATATACAATAATAGTTTTTAATATGTCTAGAAGTCCAATTGCCATGCATTTTTGTGTTTTAAATAAATAAATTGTATTTTGCTAGCATTGATGTTATAAAGACACAAATCAATGAATAAATACATATTTACAGAATATTTAAGGGGTTCTGAAATTTCGCACCGCTACAGATTGGTTCAACTAATTACTAATATTATTACCTGGTTCATATCATGTATTGGTAGGGACTAATATGATGACCGATACCCATATTTTGAACCATGGATGAATTTAAATAGCTATTGCATCCTTAACTAATAATATAGGGAGCTCGATCCAATAACATCAATGCTATAGCTGGAAGTTGTCAAGTGGTGTGCCTTACATGCTATTTATGTCAACTGCTATTGATAATTTATCGCTGTGAACTTCTTTCTAATCACTATACTAGTTTTAGAATTATATCATTGTGATAGTGCACTTCAGAATGGGTTTTCAAGAAAATAACATCATTGTGAATATATTTTTTTCTAGCCATATTTTTAAGGAGGTTTCTTGGTTTTATGTGTGTTTGTGCGTACATTGAGCCTAAATATTTATTAATTCTATAGAGATCTTCGTCGAAGACAAGTTAAATGCCAAGGGAGGGAATTATGATCGGAAAGAGGGAATGAATGTTTGCTTCAAGTTTTTGGTCCAATATAAAACAAAACATGTAGAATAAATATTCAACTTGAGATAGGAAAAAAAGAAGGAATAAGGAGAAGAAAGTAATTCAACTTGAGGACAAGTTTGTTGAAGGCGATATTTATTCTTTAATTTTTTTTTCTAGCATTTTCGTTTTTTTTTTTGTTTGCATTCTAGATCATAGTGTTGTATTATTATTATCATTGTTGTTCTTGCTTTTGAGCGGTAAAAATAGATTTCATTAAATAAGAAAACCAAGAACAAAGGAGCATTACAACAAGAAAGAGAGGTCTAAGAGACTTGGACCAACCCAAAATGATTACAACAAAAACAAACGAAAGAAGCCCCAAACAAAACAGAAAAAGAACACTAAAACAAAACTCCCCAAGCTCAAAGAATGTAGACCCCGGAGTCTGAGTTGTCGACTCCAAATTTAGAAAAGAAAGCCACGACCTCCTTTGCTGTGCAACTCACTTGTTGTTCTTGTTGTTATTATGATCTGATTTAAAGTTGTCTTTTAATTTCTTTAGTAAAGAAAAGTATGAATTGTGGGATTCTCAATGATATTTCCCCACTCTATTGAAAGGGGTCCTCCATTTACACCTTTAATTTTTGTATTATATACCCTGAAAAAGCTCTTTTGAATTATGCTCTAACTTTGGAGTAATGGATGATCAACTGTTTCTTCATCATCCTTTTACTGTTGTTGTCATAGAGGATATTTTTGGGAAGCTTTGATGATGTAGTGTAAGCATCTTGTTTTTCATTTTTTTTTTTTAAAATCAAATGCCTTCCAACCAAAAGAGAATTATATACCACTCTCTCACTAGAGATGGGACTTGTCACCCTATTTTAATGGAAGAATATTGGTAAAAGACTCATCAATAAAATTCCATTTAAAATGTTTGGACTATATCTAATGTAGAACAGCCTGCAACTAGGCAGGGGGCGGAAGACTTGTAACTGAGATAAGCTTGGGATAAAGCCCAAGGCAGCGACAACAGGGTATCTCCTCTTGGATTAAGCCCAGAATCAGCGATGGCCGGAACAATATCAGCATTGAAGGTAAGGTCTGCAACTCGGCAGAGATGATAGAGGAAAATAAGATAGTAAATCTATATCAGTTCATATATTCGAAAGAGGTTAGTCCCTCTCTTACATGCATTGTATTTATAAGAAAAAAATAAGAAATCAAAATAGAAAATGACTCCTAAATCACAATAGGAAAAGGACTCCTAAATCAAAATAGAAAAGGACTCCTAAATCAAATAGGAAAATGACTCCTAAATCAAATAGAAAAGGACTCCTAAATCAAATAGGAAACTAACTAAAGTTGGACTGCTAAGATCCCAAACGAAAATAACAAATCCTACTTGCTAATTAAGAAATAAATAAATAAAGAAATAAATAAAAATAAATAGAAGTGAAATCTGTGTGCTGCATCTTCCGTGTCCTACATCAATATCCATTTTTTTGGTCCACTGTCTCTATCATGCAGACCTCACAAGTATTTGCATTTGTCACTCAAAGAATGTAATTTCATAATTGAGAAGACTTCTGAACAAAATGTTAGTTACATTTATCCATTTAGTCATTGTCTGATTCTTTATTATGATTGGAAGAAATCAAAATTTCTAGTAATAAAATTCTTTGTTATTTCATACTAAGATAAATTTGTTTTGCATGCTACTATTACATAATTTTTTTTTTCATCTGTCACTGTTGCTGTCATCAGGGACTAGCGATGTGCTTATTTGTTTCCTCTTGTAATGTATGCCTATTTCAATAAATTGATCAACTTTGCTTCCACAGCTTATATTGATATCCTGGTCTTCTCTTGTTCTTGTTTTTAATAATATCATTCTCTTTTATTCCACAGGTGCACCTTTTTGCAACACAATCTGAGTATGCGGATCGCCTTGCGTCTGCAGTATGTTATGAGCTTTCTGATCTATTATTACCTTTGAAACAATCACTGTTGGATATTGTGATCATTATTAGCATTTGACCCTATTTCTAAGCTGTTGTCTTTTCCCCCTTGTTTTCTAAATTTTATGATTCTGAACTGCTAATCAATTATCTATCAAGAAATAAAAAAATAATGATCAATGTCATCATCTGTGTTGTAAATAAAAACTATTAACCTCATTCTTAAGAAAAAAATGTCTACCAGGCTTGTTATTTTTTGTTGTTATTGTTGAAAAGTAAGTTGAATAAAGACATTCACTTATGACTAGAACACCATCTAACCATAGCTGGCTTTACATGGATTATGTTGCAACTATCTTTTTGTTGTGAAAATATGCTCAAAGTAGAACTTGTTCATTGGCTACAATTCAGTATTATTAACAATTTTGAGGATAGCATGGTACAAAATTGATTTTTTGATTAGTATCAATGCATATGGATTTTGCATGTTTTGCCGTGCTTTTGTTATTCATCATCATCATCATCATCATCTTCAAAGCCATTCATTCCATCTATCGAAGATAGCATTTGCAAGTGCATTTGGAAAATTGTTTTCAGAGGCCAATTGACTATTTGACACCCATATGACTTGAAACCAAACCTTTATAGTTGCAACCTTGAACACTTGCCATGCTACAAGCACTTATCTATAAGAGCACCCAATAAAATTAGGCTTGGGCCTTGCACATTAGGCCTCCAAGACCCTTGGCACCTTGCTTGTCTTGTGCCTTGACTACTATGCACCCAACATTTGGAAATTTTCATTTTGCTCTACTTTTGGCTGACATGGGATTGGCAGAGATATCCCTGCATTGAAGGTGCACTGGATCCAGACTCTCAAAGAAGCCCATAGTCTGCCGTTTCTTATTTTATCTGAAAATTTTAAGAAAGTGAAGCATAAAAAAAGAGAGTAAATGGGGCCAAAATTTATTTGAAGATCAGTAACATAACTTGAAAAAGGCACATGAGGCTAAATTAAAAAACATCCATTGAAGTATCTTTGTCCTCTAGTACGTATCTGTGGCCAATTTGCATCCTTGTGGCTAATGAATAGGAATAGGTTAATTTAATTGCTCCAGTCCCTTCTGTACCTGGTATGCCTAATTACATTTGGTCCATTGGAATTCAATCACCACTATTACAGACAATTAGCTCTTCTCTGATATACTCTACTCCTCTTACATTGGATGGTCCTTTACTTCAGCACAATTACAAGCTACTAATGATGTGGATAGCAATGTATGCTTTCTAAAGAGCACAATGATGTTTACCAAATTCAGTTGATTAATCCTTTAAGTAGAAGTAAGTGGTACAGCCACTCTTCTACTCCTCTGTGTTAGGTTGTCTCAAGTTGCAATTTGAAGTTTTCCAATGTGTATTTCATTTGCTGTGTAGCCTAATGAAAGGTCTCTACCCTAATTCAGAGCAAATAACTCAGCCTTGGATAACTTTGAGACTATAGAGTTTTAATATTAGATTTACAATTAATGGTTCAGTTATCACTTTGGAGTCCAATTGATGAACAGTTCTGATGAGTGGCTGGAGCTCATATACAATTGACCATAGTTGTACTTCGTAGACTCATCAAATGGTAGAGTGCATAGATGTGAGAAATGAAAGTGGAGCAGAGAAGATAAAAATATAAAAATAAGGGGGATAGAGTTTGAAGTTGTGGATCCACAATTTAGACTCTTAGAAAGCTAGGATTATGAGCCATGCAACTAGCAGTTTTATGACATTTCGACTCCATCTGCAATTGGTAGAGAAGCCAAAATACAAACAGTGACAACAAGGTCCCGGAGAATAGGCTTTAACAAGCAACTGATAATCCTTTTATATTGACAAAACATAACACCAATGACACAATTGTATTGTGCCCCCACCTGCCTCCCTGCTACTTCTTGCTTTAGCAATAAACCAGATGCATGAAAATAAAAAATGCCAACTATTTCAGGTAGACCATACCTAGCTCCTTGCCAGATTCTAATTCCACTTACCAGCTAATGTATGACTTTTTTGATCTCTGAATTTGTGTTCAACATCGCAAGTGAAGCTTTTTGCCATCATTACAGAGTAAGCTTTGCGAACTTCAGAACTCACCTTGTTTGCAGCTAAAATCTCTGTTATACTTTTAGTGTGTATTTTGGAAGGGCCAGTACTTTTGTACAATTTCTTCCCTTTTGTCAGATGCCTGGCCAATTTGATTCATCTTTTGCTTACCAAGCATGCACTCACTACTCTTGTCCATGTGTGAACCTTGGATTTTCCATATTGTCTCCTTTATACTGGTTTGGTGCTGCCATACCACCTTAGCGGAGCACCTAGTATCAACTCATCAATGTGATGGGAACTGCAAATCATATGTAGGCAACCCGGTAAATTGCTTCCACAGTTTATAAATTGACTGGTGTTGCTTCTTTTTTTGGCATACACCTCCAAGCTACTCACCTTCTTTTTAAGGCACAACCTCCATTACATATGGATGTTCGTTGATCATAAGTGCTATTTTTCACTGTATTGACAACTATAAGCTTTCCAATCTTCATGCTTTCTGATATTCTTGCAAATAAATGTACATCCTATTCAACAAGCAAGCAAAATATCTTGGAGTATCTCTATATGTTGTTGCACAACATTTTCTTACTACATGGGTAGAAGCTGTTGAGGTCAATTTCCTCATTTTATGTCCATGTCTTTGTTAGAGCTTGGATATGAATGGAATTGCTTTCATTTGATTTTTCATAATTTAAAATGTCAATAATGTTTTGGGCCTATATATGTGTTCTACAATGCCAACAGTGGATTTCTACTCTCTGCATCATTTGTGCATCTGACTTAATTGATTTCCTGTTCGTGTTTGAGAAATCATGATTCTTACCACATCCATCACTATTATGATACATCAATTCTTTTGTGTTTCTTGAGCAAAATCTTATTTTCAATCACCAAATATTTGTTTCCTAAAAATTGAAATTCTTCTAGTAGCTTTCAGTAGTCATGAAACAGTTCATGAAGTAGATTATCCTTTATTTAAGGTTTGAAACTTCTCACATGGTCGTGTGGGGCTTACTTGGTTTTGATACAGGTGGAATCTGAAAGCCACTGTACAAGTCAAGTGCGGTTATTAATTGACCAAATAAGTGAGCAACAAGGAAAAATTGTGGCCCTAGAAGGTGTGGTGTGACTTATGTGATTCTATGATGTCATTTTTTTATATTTCTTTTCCTTTTAAATTAGTATTAGATGTGGTATCTGTGTTTTTATTTATTTATTATTTAAGAAAAACAAACAAATCAATAGGAACTGCAATGGGAATCTTGCCTGATGTCAATGCTATCGAAGTTGGAAGCCATACTTAGATTGAGTTTGAGCTAAAGTTCTTGTATGTATGCTTAAACTTTATTTGCCTCTTGTCATTGATGATAATGTTGAAAAACATCTTAGACAATTAATGGTGAAAGAGATCATTCTCAAACAACAATGATAATGTTGATGCTGATGATAGTTATGAAAGAGATGGTGGGACATCAAGGGGTAAGGTTCTTGTCATCGCTGTGAAGAAAATCTGAAATCTGTTATGCTTTTCATATGTGCTTTACCCATTTGCTGCAGTGCCTGCTTATTTCAATAATCCAGGATTACTGGTATCCTGAGATACTAAACAGTTATGGTTATGTGATACAGCTGCAGCTGTATCACAATGCTTTGAATATATTTAATGTATTTTGCATGGTTGTTAAAATCTTACGATACACGATTCATATCTTACGATTCATATAATATAATAAGAGGAACGATTCGTATCTATCAACAAATATTACGATTCATATAAATAATAGAATTATGGAGTTATTAGAAGTGTGAAAGCATGAAACATTTCGTTTTAATGGTTTTTAAGCCTTAAGCTGATGAACATTTTAGACCTTTCGATTTTTTGAGGGTTTTTTAGTTCATTATTGACTTTTCATAATATAATTGGATTATATACTGGTCTGATACTTTTGAGAGTTGGAGAAGTGAAATTTGAGTTCCAATGAACTGATTATATAGAATTCACTAAATATTGAAAGAAAGTTGGAGAATTGCTCATGTTATTACATTTTAGATATATTATAAGTTATTTCATATATTAAATATTTTTAAGGGAAAACACTTATGAATGTTACGATTCTACGATTTACGATACACGATTTGCGATTCAGTATGTATTAACAATTTACGATATAATTCGATTTTCACAACATTGTATGTTACAACGTTTGAAATGCATTACATGTTATATTATACAAGTAGGAAGCATGCACTTCATGTGAGTGACATTGGTGAAAATTTTGTAGTGATTAATTCTTTAGTTCACAAAGTTTTGTTCAACATTTTCTATTTTTAGATGCTAAGGTAAAAAGTCTTGGCCATATCCTTCAGACTTACCAAATTTAGTCATAAAATCCCTTTTTTCTATTTTAGTCAATTTTTGCCCAAATTTCCTCTTTTTTTAGATAATAATATGAAAGTTGGACCAATTTCTTCTAACTCACTGAATCCCATCTTAAAATCTCTTCTCCTATTTTTAGCTATTTTTTGTATGATTTTTTCCTTTTTGCTTGCTGACATTTAAGTAAATCACAACTGTTTAATGAAAGAATGGCCAGGATTCATTTGATGGTCACCTTAAACTATCTCTTTATATATAGATAATGTAAGGAGATTTGTGGATTATGTAAATATACTATTGAAAGTTTATGAATGCGGTAACCTTTCAAAAAAAGAAAAAAGAGAGGTTTGTGAATGTGGTATGAAATGATAAAAATGAACACTAACAAAAGTAAAAACCTTCTAATTTGTTATTGGTCTCTGGTATCTGCCTTCTCATAGTTCATTGTCGGTCTCCTTATGGCATTCTCTGTATTTGGCCAAACCATCCCAAATTGCATTTTGATCGTCTCTTCTATCGAAGCAACTTTAGGTTTCTTCTTATGCACTCATTCCTAATTCTGTGTCTTCTTGTTACACCATACTTTCATGTTCACATATGCATCTCAGCCGCATGTTTTTATTCATATTCAACATTTAGCCTCAGATAACATCAGTGATCTAAGTGCCATCATATAAAAGTGACCCCCATCATTGTCAAAACCTTATCTGATATTTATGCATCATCTCTTCTAGTTCTACTTTTCCATTCAACCTTATCAGAAGTCATGTTCTTTTGTCACTCGACGATCAAGCATGTCCTTTCTTACCTCTTCCTTCTTCTTTTTTTCTTGAGGGAAAGAAACAGTCAATTCATTAAAGAGATAAAAAGAGAATTACAAGGATACTTCACAGAAGTAGATACTGTGTTTGGAGAAAACTTGTACCATTTGATAATAGATTAAGGCCTTTTAAGACTCAACTTCTGTGCATTGCATCTGGGCTACAAATTTGTTTATTTTGGAAACCCAAACTGCATTGTTTGGTATGATTGTGCTTGATATCTCCTTGGACATTTGCAACCTTTCAAGATGGCGCCTTAAACTATGAGATCCAATGATATGTAGCAACTTTGAGAGAGATGGAAAGATGAACTTTTGACAACGTCTCCACTCATATTCAGCAAATGATGCTTTAACTAATTTTACAAAATTGTTCAAGAAAATTGATGGGACATTGTGTTCTGAACCATGGAATATGAACCATCAAATAGGAGATGTGATAAATGTTGCTGTACTGCAGTAAACTATTACTGTCTGGGGATCCAGGCTTTTGACATCATCCTTTCTGTGTACTCTGGTAAGAAAGGCCTCCTATCAGCTTGATGGGTCTGTAGTTAGATGGCAAAGGGATTATTCTCTTCTACGGGTGAGCATGGCTTATAAGATGAAGTGGTAGAGAAAAATCAGATTATTACTTTTCTGTGGATGAGGCATATTTTCTGCTGATTTGGCAATTTTATAGGTAGCTTGGCAAAATGACAATGTGCAAGTTAACGGTTTAGAATACAACAAGAAATGATCCCCAATCAGTATAAAAATATGGCAAAAATAAAAGCTTGGATCCTACAGGCTTTATTATCTTGTAGTGTCTTTTATCTGTGGTGGTGCCTATTAAATCAACAATGTGCTGAATAATCAGATATACAGATTCAAGCTCCGGGGAATCTGCAAATCTTAGGACTGAGGATTATAAACTCCATGGTTAGAGCGTGGCATAGATTCTGCTGGTTAAGAATGATACCTCAGTCAAAGGAACTAGCACCGTTGGGAAGGGGATGAAGGATTCTGACAAACCCCTTCAATTTGATCTCATGCAACACCCAGTAGAGGAGGCATTGGTAAAAGGATAGCTATCAACGGGATTGGTAGTGAAGCTTAACAGGAATGTATCTGTGGCAGAAATACAAATGTCCTCATTCGTGAAGGATATTCAACGCCGTTGATAAGTAGACTCAGTGATTGCAATTTTCTAGCTTCTTTGTGCTCAGAGGAAGGGTTGTTCGAATTCTGCAAACTCCAATGGATACAGTTAGAATAAGGGTTATGGGACGATGGGACCAAAAGTATGTTTGTTTTACAAGGCTGACAAAGGTTCGGTGTTTTGGACATCCACTTGAGGGTTGGTCAGAGTCCGTGATTAGGGCTTTTGGTCAGCGTCTTGGAAGGCTTGTGGAGGTGGACCAATCAACTGTAACGAGAATAGATTGTTCATCTCTAAAATTCTTGATAGAGGTGGATATCCATCAAAAGATACCGGAAACAATTCGATTGGGTTTGCAAGGGAGGCGTCAGAAAATCCAACGGAGTCTTCCTCTCTTTTGCCAGAGATGATAGCGAAGTTCTCGGCATTCTCAAAAAAATTTCGAACGTTGGACCTGCCATGTGACACTCCTGTTTTGGAAACTGATGGCGAGACTTCCGTTGTTCCAACTGGAAAGAAGGGGAAACAGCTGAAAAGTGTGATGGTTGAGGAAGAAGAAATGGAAGGATTTTCGAATTTTGCCCTAAATCATCACAACCAGTTTTTAAAGGAGATAGGGGATTTAAACATGTGTGGAGCGTGTGGAACAGTTACTGCAGGAAGCTCAAACTCAAGTTTTCTAGGATGTAAGTAGGCCTCGTGGTTTTGGGTCTGGGTCGGTTTGGGCCCAGTCTCAAGGGGTTCTGGACCAAACGCAAGTTTTCAAGCCCACTGCTCCCTTTATTCAAACACATCTTCAACGCAGTTTTGACCAAGGACCCAGGCCACCTTTTCTGTCTCCTCCATCGTTCCCAATTTTTCCAGGTTTACAATTCTTCCACACAGCGATAGGAGCATCGTTCCTCTGTTCAGGTGCCAATTCCGGGACTTTCGTTTGGTTCCTTGGTTCCACACGACCATGGTGTACATTCTCATCAACTTCTCGCAGAACGGCCGGAACAACATCTCTGTGTGAAGCAACTAGCTGTCCAGAGTTCATCACTTGTGTAGGAATTGGGACTGAATTTCCTTTGGATACGAGAGTTTCGGTCTCGAGAGCAAGCAACATTCCTAACCATATGGAGGAGGTTGGGGAGATTGATGGAAATCAAGAAAGGGCTTATTATGAATGAATTGGGTTCCACCGAATCTGGGTGTTATGAAGTTTAATGTGGATGGTGCTGAAAGGGGGAAACCAGGGCCGGCAAGAATAGGAGTTTTGAGGAATCATGAGGGTCGAACAACAATCATGTTCAATGAGTCAGTTGGTATTAGAGATTCAAATGAGGTGGAAATTCTTAGCATTAGGAGAGCTTTGGCCATTTGGAAACTCCATAGGCAAGTTAGACTTGTGATTGAAGGGGACTCGGCAAATGCAATAAAATGGGCTTTGGGACTTAGGCGTTCCCTTTGGAAAATGAACACTATGGTTAGGGAGATTAAAGCTTTGGTGATAGGGCTTGATGTATCTTTTCTTCATATTAGCCGTATAACTAATGGCATGGCAGACTACTTTGCTAAGATGAGAGTTGATAATGGCTTCTATGGAGTCTTCTTCCTTTGATATTTATGGCTTCCCTTTTGATTGCATGTTGGATTGAGGGATGTTGTTTACCGGCTACTTTACTTGTATTTTTGTTTGTTTCTTTATATTTTCTTTTGTTCTCTTTTCCTTTTTTTTTTTGTATTTCTTTTAGGTCTATCGCTTTTAGACCTTTTCTTGCTCTTGTACTATTTTTCTTATGAATGAAGTTTCTTTGTTACTGTTCAAAAAAAATCCTAGTAAACCCAAATGATTTTTTTCCCTATTATTAGCGTGGATGGAAAAAATAGTTATATTCATTTATATGATACTGTATTGCTGTTGCAGAAGCAAAGAAACTACAAGGTGAAGAATGCCACCACTTGAAATCTATTGTTCAAGACTTTCAAAGTATGTTGTCTGTACCTTTTTGGTCACTACCCTCGTTTGACCTTTCTTTATGTTCATGCTGTTCATCATTGATTTCCTGCAACATTGATGTTTCTTATGTACATTGTGGTCAGCAGAGTTTTACTAGTTCAACAGTTATGTAATTTTAGTTCATGTAAATCAAAGCATGAAAGAGAAAGCTTCAATTGGCATTTTAGTCAATACTTAGATGAAATAGTTGTAGAAACTAATAATGGGAAAAAGAAAAGAGAGGGAGAATATTAGATAAGAGGAATATTGAATTAATGAAACCGGAGGAGATCACAAGTATAAATAATATACAAAGAGCCAATCAAGGTGTGATTTTGGAAACAAATAAAATAATGGCTAATTACAGCTAATTACAATCACTAGAGTTGACTTTTCATAATAAGAAGATTCTAGTCAACTATGGCGTAGAGATGGGTCCCACAAGAGTTGAAGTGGGTCCCACAACAACAGTAATAAGTATACTTGTTTTAAAATGACCAATTATCCATGGATGTGTAGCAAAGTTCTTCAAATTGGATTAACATCTTAGTGTTGGACAGTGACTTGCATCTCCAATTCGCCATATGCAACTTGGATTATGACTTTGTGTTGTTTTAACTGCAGAAAGGGGTATACAAAAGTTCATTGACAAAACGGAGGTGATTGTTCGAACATTACCCTGTTCTCTTGATATTTCTACAAATATGATGTAGTTGTCGTATTGACACTGCTGCTGAAATCACCAGTTACCAATAGCAGCTGTTGTTGTAATGGCATGCAATCGAGCAGACTATCTTAGGAGGACAATCAATTCTATCTTGAAGTATGGTCACTTTCTTTCTTTTTTAAATCTTTTCTGTTGAATACTTCACTTTTATGGATTTTTCTTTCTCCTTCTTTCTTCCTTCTCTAGAATCCAACTCTGGAATGGTTGTGTTCTCAGCTGACCCACTACATTGAACGTTTTTGCCAGATATCACAGTACTGTTGCATCAAAATTTCCAATTTTTATATCCCAGGTATTGACATCTGTATTGGTCAGACTGTGTACGACACCAAATGATGCTGCAGCATAGCCAGTATCATCACTTAGTATATGTTCAGAAATTTGCATATATATATATATATATATATA